>CP139506.1:114423400-115056068 GCA_021014915.2 Artemisia tridentata subsp. tridentata | reverse complement strand
TTTGTTCACATTGACAATCCTAAGTATTTACATTGAATGACAATTAGGGCTGCCTACTAAGTATTTACATTAAATTGAATGACAATTAGGGTCTGCAAACTATTACCTTCTCATTAGATACTCCCTGGCAAACTCCAATGTGGCAATTATTGGTTTGTCTCTTCCACCAACTAGCTTCCCATTCAAAACTTCACACATATTGTTCAATAATACATCTGACTTGGCTTTATGTATAAACATCACTGTCTTGACTATCATCATCACTGTCACTATCATCCTCAAAACTATCCTCTTGCTCTCCCTCAGTTTCACTCTCAACCTCTATTTCATTGTCACCTTCAGTTTCATTAACAGCCTCAGTTTGAACCTCAACCTCAGGGTTTGTTGGAGATATAAGGTCCAAGTCAGCAAATGGGTCAAAGTTTGGATCTCGTGACTCTACATAAGGGTCATAAGAAGAGTAAAAGTCATTGACAAACTGACTAGGGACTTGAGAAGACCCATCATTAGCAACTGCACTACTTTGCCCTGCTTCTAAATTGACAACACATGGCTCTTGGTCTTTACCACTACCTTCACCTATATCTTTACCTAAACACCCTTCATTCACATCCAACACTAGTTTCTTAGCCACTGGGGTAATCCCTGCCCTTGATGTTCTTGGTTCATCATCTAACTCTTCTATTACAAGTTTTTTAGGCTTTGCTGGTGTGTAAATGTCAGGGTTGGTCTTTTCATGCTCAACATATACCTCAACAAGCTTAAGACCTTCTATCAGATACTTACCTAATAACTGAATATCTTTGTCACATGCTAAAGGTTCTAGTCCATTGTCTAAATCATAACCAGGTTTCAAGAAATGGTAAAACATCACCCTCCTCCCATCATACTCTAAGTCTTCTAGCATGGAATCAATTTCATGGATAGAAAACTCATCACTGTCTATTAAATCCACAAAAGTAATCTTACCATTCTTGTATATCCTGTTAGGTGCATTCGTGAAAAAACCACCATGATTAAGCTTGATGGAAAACATAGTAGACTTAATGTCTGCAAAAAATTATAAAAAACAATCATACTAGGGTTTTAAACATCAAAACATGAAACAAAGTTTTGCAAACCCAAAAAATCATACTATAATTCAATAATAACGATTAAAAATCTAAAACACTTAACAACATTGTCAAAAAAAATTATAAAACCATATACTTACGATACATGGCATAGGGATCTCGATCATGAACATCATTTCCTCTAATTTCATACAATGGGACCACCATCTGAATGCTTTGTGAAGTTTCAGTTCACAAATTAACAGCGTACGATGCACAATTGATTTGGGGAAGAACAAGATGAAAAGGTCTATGTGTGTGAAAAGGTTTGGCTTTGGGGGATGATTTGGATAGTTTTAAATGCTAGGGTGTAATGTGAAGTGAGGAAATTGCCCCTTTAAAATCCATACTTAACGAGCGTTAGTGGATGTTAGTGGGGCCAGTTGGATGGAGGGACTAACGGTGCATAACGTTTCCAACTTAAGGCTGAGTGGTGCAATTTTTTTGGTCAAATGACCACTGGCTGCGGTCAACGCAAACCACAAGGACCAACAGTGTAATTTACTCTTAATTTTATTTTGATATGTGAAAAAAAATACTCCTAATAATAACTAGAGAAAAATGTTGTTTACATATTTACCGTTTATTATTTTAAAAAATGTTCTGATCATAATAGCAACATACTTTTTCAAATTACTATTTTAGTACGTGAACTAAAAAAATACTTCACTAAAACATTCACTAAAATGGTTTAAGGAGTCAGCATTGTTCCAAAACCGTCGTTTGAGGATCGGCTTGAGGGAGTGGGGCGGCTTGGGTGCACTGTGGAGCCATAACTCGAGCCGGCATTGTTCACACGCCAAGCTTAGCCGAGCCGTCGGCTGAAATAGATTAAAATATTGGTTAGTGGGTTTCTCAGGACGTACTTAGGTGGCAGTTAATTGTGAGGATTTGTTGCATGTTGTATAATTATTTTCCATTATGGGTTTTAGATGGTTTTACACCTAAAATCATATTTGATTTCTCATTTATTTGGTGTTTGTACCAGAATCGGGCACACACACAAGCAGTGCAGGTAAGAAAATTAGGCACGGGACTTATTTTATGCCATTGTTATTTAGGTTTTGTAGATTTACTTGGTAATAGCTTAAATTGTTTTATAGGTTTAGGTGGAACGACTTATTATGCTTGCTACATTATTAGAGTTAGATAAAAGAGTTGAACGAGGTGTTAGGGTTTTGTTTACTGTTCGTGTGTTTTGATTTTAGTTAAAGTTATCAAATTTATTTTTACCTGTGTGTGTGTTATTTTGCATCATACTTCATATGATACGTATATTAATGTTTAGTTCTTCGATTCTGTGATTTTCAGGTTTTGTAGATGGTTTGGGCTGGTGAACTTTGGAAAGAGGTCTTTGGCATACCTTGCCTGTTATTTCATGTTTTATTTCATATGATGCTGTAATTATTCTAATTATCTTCGATTTTATCCATCTCAACTTCGCTTTTATGCATTTCCAGCTTGCGGCTTGGAATAATAATTACGAGGTGACGATTTTTTCGCCTTCCTTTCACTATTATAGGTTCTTCATCTATTACTAATTTATTGCTATGGTATTGTGGATTCTTTCACCTGTTTACTGGAAAAAAATGGGCTGATGAATTGTTTTATTGCGCTTTCACCAGATTTCTTATGCATGGGACAATACTATTTCGAGATCATATTGTTGCTCCGTAAGGTATTTTTTACTTCCCATCGTGTTTCTTCAGATGTAGTTTCAATTTCTCTGTCAGACTCGGTTTGGATTCAACCGAAATTGGCTACATTTTATAGCATCTCTGTAGTTGTTCCTGGAAACTACTGATCTGATAATTGGTAAATGTGTAAATGTAACTACTTTATATTAGATTTTGCAAGTTTTTTTTTTAACTTTTGTAGTTTAATGTTACGGTTGGTGATATGTCTGTTTGGTTTTTTGTTTTGTTTTTTGCTGCATTATGTTTTTCATACATTTGGAGGTTCGATTTTCAGCATTGCATGTTTCTTATGCATTACTAACTTAATATTGTGTTGTTGTAGATTGCTTTAACTGTTTGTTGAGAGTTAGGGGGAACCGGTCATGGTTTGTGCTGCTGACTCTAAACCGAGCCTCCCAAATATGGGACGCGAAGTGGTTGGTTCTCTATATGGGTATTTCAAAAAGGTAACGTGAAAAGCCCATAATTTTTTTTATACTGAATACGCCGTATTGGATCTGCTCTATATGCCCACAATTTTTTTTCAAGTGGTTGGTGTGCCACGACTATTTTGACCTCTTGTCGATATATAGCCGTTGGCTCTTGTTAAACGCCCCATGTGCACTTCACTTTTGACATTCCCAAATCCATTTCAAAGTCCCAAGTAGGTTTAGGTCAAACCAACTCATTGACCATGGTTAAGTGAGGGTTAAGTAGGTTTAGAAAAGTGTTTAAAAGTGGATTAGTGCTTTTGTCCATTTGGGAGAGGATAAGAGAAGGTTTGACAAATGCAATATTTTTGAGTGGAGGCCAAGCATTGGACAAAGCCTTGCACCTCAATTTCATATTCAAATTCAAAATCAAATATGCCAATGATGAATGTGGTTTAAATCAATGGAAGGTAAATCAATATGAGGGAAGGCACTTTGAGCGAGGAGCAATGCATGGGTAATATGAAGATCCTTGAGTAGTGTGCCCAAGGCTTAGGTAAAAGGATGAAAAGGAGATTCCCACTTCAAATTCAAATTCCAAATATTATAATCTATGTTAAACTACAGTTAACATGCTAACTAATCACATTGATGCAACTAAGTTAAGTGTCTTGCATGTTAAGTAAAACATTAATCCATAGGAGGAAAATGCATTTATGCAAAGTGACCTTAACTTGTTTGCTCAATAAGGGACTCGTCAAGTGATTAACTAAGATATACGTAAAGATTATAGCATTTGTATGTTTTCATTTGACGGTTTTACGAAAACATGAATCTCCTTGTTTGATAAAATGTTTAGAGTTGGCTAATGGGCTTTGAGTTAGGTTTTATAAAAGGTTTTTGAGTTGTGTTTTATAAAACGGGATGAGGTATTTTGGTCATCTCTCTAAGTGCGAATCTTGTTGCGAGATTATAAAACATCTTAAATATCATGTTCGAACTTGTATTGAAAGATCAAACTTTGTCAGGTAAGAGGAAGACCGACTTTGAAAAACCGAGCACACACGACACAGTACCTGACGCACTGGCCGTGGAGCGTCAGCGCGTGAGCCTGGCGTGCTAGGTCTTGTTCGTGTATTTTCGGTTTTAAGCTATCGCTAGCGATTCTAATTGTCTCATAATATACATTTATCATCATTAAAATATAAATGAGTATTGGGTCATGAAAAACCCAAGAATACATAAAACATGATTTGGACACAAATTAACTAAGTGTTAAACTTAAACCGAGAACAATTCAAGTCACTGAGAGAACAGCCTCTCAGTGAGTCATCTTCAAGATGCTTAAGGCGAATTCAAGAAGAAGGATTTACTACTCAGGAAGGCGGTACTCCCTGAGTAGGACTTAAGCCAAAGAAGAAGATGATGGTTCAGTGAGTGTTGGACAAGAACTCACTAAACCCAGTCTCCTTAACAACAAAGTGATTAAAGACTGAGGAACCAACGCCTGAAGAAAAGGCGGGAACAATAGGGAAAAGATCTGAGAAGATAAAAGTGTCAGACCAAACACTCTTCTCTTGTCAGATCCAACCTTCCCTATTGCGGCTAAAAGTCATGGAGTGTTAGCCAACAACTCCCAAAGTCTTGTTAGCCCTTTCCTATTGGTTCTTGGAAATGACAATTACTATTTGTAATTGTCAGACACGCAACCTCAACAACTTGTATTATTTTTAATCACTTATACTTAGATTACTTGTGTATAAATAGATCAGATGGAGAGAAGTTAAAGTGTGCTTTGTATATTGAAAGCTTAGAACTTTTACAAAGTAAATTCTCTCCTACAAAGAGTATACAACTCACTGAGATAGCTCAGTGGGTATATTGTTACCACTCAAGCAAAACTTGAGTTTCGATAGGAGACACCCCATACCCTTGTCTATTCAATCCCAAGTGTTTGTTCCGCAATACACTTGGGTAATAGATTCTTGGAATTATTTCTAATAAGAATTTAAACGTTGAAAAATATTGTGTTTTTTATATTCACGTTTTATAACTGTTAGAATTAATCTTAACATTGTATTAGTCATAAACACAAACGGATTAACTTTCTAGTTAACTCTAATCGTGTAAAGGGACCAACAAGTGGTATCAGAGCCTCTGGTTTATAAAATCCTTTTAAACTAACCAAGAGTGCTCTAGGTTTTTACAAAACCAAGATCCTACTATGGCTGATATCAATGTACCCCAGCTAGTCGACAAAAAGGGTGGCAGCTACTCAGTTGTTGCACCCAAACTTGAAGCTGGGAAATTTAGCAAATGGAAGAAGCGTATGATTTGCTATCTTACCGGTATGGAACTCTACTACATCATCTGTATCAGGGATGGCCCATTTGTCCCTAGGACAGCCGCAGGGCTAAACAAGCCTGAGGCCCAATGGACCATTGATGAGAGGAGGGTGGTCAATCAAGACCAACGCCTGAAAAGCATCCTTATATCATGTCTTCCTGACGATATAATGGAATCAGTCATCAACTGTCTAACAGCCAAGCAAACTTGGGATGACTTTGTAAACAGCTTTGAGGGTCCCTCAGATACCAAGGAAAATAGGGTCATGGACCTTAAACTTGAGTATAATACTTTCAGGGCAAAAGACTCTGAAAGTCTCTCACAGACCTACACCAGATACAAGACTTTGATAAATGAATTATCAAATGATGGTGTTGTACTGACTAAACATGAGACAAATGTTGGCTTTGTCAACAGTCTCCCTGAGAAGTGGCTCAACTTCTCACAAGGCCTGAGGAATGCTAACCACATTCAGACCCTTGAGCTCCCTGAAATTTATGGGAAGTTTGTCTATGAAGACAACTTGATCTCAAGGAGATACCCTGACTCAAAAGCTCTTGAGTCCAAAAAGGCCTTAACCTCCACACCCATATCAACTGCTTTCTATTCTAATGGTGTTGTGCAGGATACTCAAGAGGATTCTGAAGAAGAAATTGATGAAAGGACTGGTGAGGAGTACCTGAACTTGGAATTCCAAGAAAGGGCACTCCTTGCTAGTTCAAGACGTTTCATCAAAAGAAATCAGTCCAACTTTACAAAATCAAAAGCAAATGAGACCACTGAATGCTTTAAATGTGGTAAAAAGGGTCATTTTGCTAGGGACTGTTATTCTAAAACTATCTCAGAACCCTCTTACAAATTCTCAGGAACTAGCAAGTTTCAACCTAAAATGTTTCAGTCCACCCAACAATTTCAAAACAAGGGTCAAAAGTGCAACACCCCAACTCGACAAGGGTAGAAGTGTCACGCAAATGGTGACATATCAAAGGCAAGCATAACATACGACTTAAATAATACAATAGAAATTCAAAGGCTACAAATGATATACTGAAGCTACAAGGTTACAAATAAGAAACAAGACTAAATACTATGTCTGTCAACGCAAATCCTTCTAAAAACTTCTACTTCCGAAAAACTATCAAGGTCTTCTAAGTCCAAAGGTCTCTTCACTCATACCCAGCTTCCAACTAAAACCTGCCGCACACGGAAAGAAAACGTGCGACTGAGCTTAAAAAGCCCAGTGAACAGATATATATAATAAACGGAAACGAACAAATGAAGCATAATGCAAGAGATAATAAATAAGGTACAAGAGTAAAGGTTAGGACAGTCATCCACCACGAGCCCAAACAAATCAAATCATATCATATCGTAACCATAATCTTCAAATCATATAGAGGGGAGACCTCTCAGATAATCAGATAATATGAGGGGTGTCCTCATTCTTCAAATGGAGTAGCTAGCTCCCAAATTTTGTAAAAGACGTGGATTGCACCCATCATCAGTCACCAAATCAAATCATATCATATCACATACAAAGCAAATCTAGGATGCATCCATACGCCCCCCAAACAAATCATATTGGCCATAACAAATCATAGTGAGCTCATATCAAATCAAAATGGGGACGGTGTACAACATCACTCGAGTACACTAGAGTCATGCCACTGGTGCATCAATGACATGGCCATGTTACCTTCATGGCTAGGAAACATATTTGGCTCGGGTATCAAACTGGGGTCAAAGGTCAAAGGTTCATATCAAAGCAAAGGTTCATATAGTCATAGTCCAAATCTCAAGGTTCATATCAAAGGTTCATATGTCAAAGGTTCAAATGCAAAAGGTTCAAATGCCAAATGTTCAAATCATAGGTTCAAATCAGAAATCAAGAGGTCGAAGGCACCTTATTAAAAAGGGCAGAATATCTGTACCTTATTCCAAAGCAAAGCACAAACCAAAAGAATAAGATGCAAAAGATCATGTCCTCTCCTTCTTCACACCTAGAGGGGTAGAAAAGAATTACAAACCTTTCCATTTTAAGTAACTTTCCATTTTTAGCAGGTTTCCATATTTAGTAAGTTACCACATTTAGCAAGATTCAAGTGATATAATTCAAGTCAAGTCTTTAATTAGCTTATTATGGAAGTAACATTCATTTTAACAAGTTACACAAGTTCAGGGTTAATTATGACAAGTTTTCATAGTTCAGGGTTATAAACGTAACTTTACCAAAGTTCAAGGTTTAAAATAGAAATGTCATAATTTACCATTCGAATACTTTATTTTCCAGAATTACACTTTTAGCCTCCAAGTTTCCAATATTTACGAATTACACCCCTTTACTTTATTAATTTACAAATTAATCTTATACTTACATAATTTACAAATTTAACCTTTACAATATTCATATTACACATCAAGTCCTTTTATTCTTTCAAATTACAGAAGTAACCCTTAATATTATCATGTTACAAACAGCCCTTAAACTTTCGGTAAATTACATATTTAGTCCTTGTACTTTATTACATTACAAATCTATTTACATAATTAACCATAATTACATATTAAGCCCTTAATTTCTCAATTTTACACAATGAACACTTATTTTAACATGTTATACGAACACACCCTTAAACATTCACAATTTTCACATCAAGTCCCTCTAGTTATCAAAGTTACATATTTAGTCCTTTAATTTACAATTTCAACCTTTAATTATTAACAATTACATATTAAGCCATTAAATTACCAAAATTACACATAACCCCCTGAATATAATTTATTACTCAAAACAGCACCAAGTTTCCAGAAATTACATATTTAGTCCCTCATTTTTATTTATTTTCAATTCGACTTATAATTTATGTAATTACACATTTTAATCCTTTTAATTACAAAAATTACACATGACACCTTCAAGTTATATTTTATACGAATTATAAACAGTCCAAATAAAGTTATAAAAATAGCCCTTGAGTTTTAAAAGTTACAAAATACACCCTAAACATTTTATCTTCAAATCGCCATATAATTTACAAATTAAATCCACACTTCGCTCAATTTACAAATAAAGCCCTTATATTAAAATTTTTATATCTTCCCCCTGATCTATAAAACATTAAAAAAATATCCCACAAGTTTTAAAAATTACAAAACAGCCCCTTAACATTTAATTATTCAATCGGTAATAACAAAACATTTTCAACATCAAACCCTAGTAATCCAAATCATTAGGACATCATTGTATCATCATTATAACTCATTAAATTCCAGATTTCATCCACCAAGAACCCTAGATCGATTGATATTAAATTTGTTCCACGATTTCCCTTTTTTGCTCTAAAATCCGATTTTAATTTAAATTCGACATACAAGTTTTTAAGCCTCAACAATTCGAACTACCATTTTTCTCATGTTATATGATGCATATAGAACCCATGAAAATTATTTACATGTCCAGGAAAAATCGCATGAATTAGAAAGAATCCGATTTTGATTTTAGGGTTTATAAGCCCATAATTTTCTATTCGGCCAAAATACAAAGCATGGGTCGATTCCATTATTTTTACCATGTTATATATGATTAAGAGAGAGCTAGAAAAATACCAGAAAATTTATAGATCAAAGGATTCACACGCTTTGAATTATTGTTGCTCGGTTAGGGTTTTTCGACCCAATTAATTCACCACGAACACACGATCGACTCCAGGACCTTGTGGCTATTTTTCTCACCTTCCTTGCATCACTAAGAACTCCAGAAAAATACTCCCTTGATTTAGAAAAATCGGATTGAGGTGTGGGTGATTTTAAGAGTGGCGGCTTGTAATGTTTTAGGGTTTAATGGGAGGGAAAATGATTTAGGGTTTGATATAATATGTTAAGACCGAGTTAAGGGGAGGGTTAGGGCCAAAAATACCGGCCTTAATTATGGCCCAATCAATTTTACCATTTTTACTTTATTTTCTTTAATTTAAATTGTATTTAAAAGGTATTTAATTAATAATAATTATGCATTTAAATTTTTGGTACACACAAGGGTATTTTGGTCATTTCACAACTTATATAAATATTAATCGAAGTCGTCAAAATTATTTTGTATCATATCTTGCTCGTTTCCAGAAGTTTGGGATCGATTCGGAACTTTAATTAAGCTTTAATTAAATTTTAAAGTTTCAGGGGCATTTTGGTAATTTTTGCATGTTTTAGATTTTCGGGTTTTACAACTCTTCCCCTCTAACAGAAAAATTTCGTCCTCGAAATTTGCAAATAATCAGAAGTGAAAGGATCGAAAACAAAATAAGAACGTACTAGATCAGAATGCGGATAACTAGCTCGTATTAATTCCTCGGTTTCCCAGGTAGCTTCCCGCTCTGGGTGGTTCTTCCAAAGAATCTTTGCGAACGGAGATGAAACGAAACATAAGACACAACGGACAGCGAACGGAAATGTAAAAAGACTTGTTTCTCATGACTCTTCATTGCCGATCCAAAAGTAACTTCAGTTCCCAGAAATGACATATCATACGGAATTAAGATTGCAAGGATCATATTCAAACATGACGAATGGTTATCATATTCTCTCAAAAGAAATACAAGGATACGCAAGATTGTGACGGATATGCCGTCCATAGCATTCGATTAGACAAATCAGATGAGATCGTACAGAACATAAATCGTAGGTGATATCAAATGGAAGAAACTTATAGCAGAACTTAAGATTCTTATCGGAATTACAAAGGTCAACAACCGCGTACCGAGAATCCAAACGTATCAAATCGTATAACGGTGGAACAGATTAAGCGTATAGGTGGAACGAACCTAAATCTTACAAATGCGAAATTTCTCACATCTCTAATCAAAATTCTAAGGTTTATAAAGTACTCCTCGAAATATCCTATGAACACAATGAGGGTATGTCATATGACGTAAGTATTATCACGTTCGCGAACCGTCATAATACCAGCATCATATGAGTATACCATCATGATGGTCATACTTTATCTCAAGTCGCGAACAGAACTACTTATCTTAACCACCTATCAGTCTTTCTACCTCCTAAGGTTGGTCCAAAACAAACATCACTACGGATTCTAAATCGGAAGAATTTGAACGTACAAATAGCGTAACGAAATGTGTACACCTCAAAATGAAACTCGTCGTCGAGACGTTAGGTCTTCCACAATTCATCATCCTTCTCATAACGAACCAACGTCCAACACATGCATAATGAACATCGAACGGAATTTCTAATAGGGAAAAGGCTCATTCAAGATCTTATCGAGAGGTAACGGAAACTTGAGTGGTCTAAGAGGAAATGAATTACGTCTTCAATATCTTCATCCTTTACAAAAATCAAATCTTCCGAATCCAAACGTTTACTACAAAATTTCATCCCTTCAATTTCATGATCTCGAATCCTTTCAAATTCCAAGTAGCCGCTCTCTTGTCTAATCATACGATCATAGGGTGAAAAGGAAATCATAAACTTGAGTCTGGTTCCTCAAGTCTTCGACACTTCTTCTGGACACTTCGGTGTGGTAGCATGAATCTCTTACGTGATCACCGTGCATTCCTCCATTGGCGAGTCTGCTTCAGCTCTCAATTCATCTTAGTACAACTAAAATAACTAGAGAAACAAGCTTGCGTGCCTCCTACAGGTCTTCTAACATGATTCAGAATTCACCAACTCAAACTGCTGTGGACTTCCTGGTTTATGTGCTGAAAGCTCGTCTCCTACGGTCTGGTCGTCTTGATGCCCAACTGAAGTCTCCACGTGCTGCTTGGGGTATAATCGAGTCTCATCTCAGTCTGTCTTCTTCTTACCTCCTTCTCTCTTGGTAATGCCTGTCACGAACCTCTTCTGCACATCTGCTACAAGGTTTCTAACTCTGACAATGGTCTTCAGTCTTGGTCCTTTCTGTGGAAACTCTGTCGTCATCGGATACCTGGTGGTGTTGTCTGCTACAATCTCTGATCATTAAGTGAATCTATTCTTCTAGAACAAAGGGTCGGTTCACTTCATACTAAAAATGGTCAACGTGTTTCTCGTTCGTCTCTGAGCACAAACATACTGTCATACTATGGCAATTATCCGAATACTTGCGAAAACATGAATCTTCTAGCCAATACAATTGACATTATTCAAAACTCATAGTGGTCACATGGGTACTAAAGCAACTTCAGGAAATCTTCCTAGGGAAAAAAAACTTCATATCACAAATCTTTCTCTTCACAAATCAAATTGTAATGCTTCGCGGAACTTAATCTCAACTAATTAACTTCCTTCTCAGATGTTCTTGTGGTTGCTTCTTCCGTCTTTCAAACTCAAATGAGGTCGTCTGCTACGGAGTTTCAAAAATAGAACAAATCAAATATTGATACGCGGAAAAGGAATAATGATTACGGTTACATTCACGATGGTCGGTGTGCCGCCGCACACTCCTCTCTTTCTTTCTCATAACCCAACAGGAGCATTCAAGAGATCACTGAAGTGAACAAACTCATATCCCATCAGTTCCTACAATCTCTTAACTTCTTCAATATCGTGGTTTCGCCAATTCAGATTAGTTCAATGCAAACTTTACTTCCCAAACGGATCTCAAAAGGTTCATCAGAAGCACCAGAAATTCGTACAACAAATTTTCAAATGCTGGAGCTTTCTAAGAGTGGATACTAACAGGCGTTAGGAGAAAATTGGGAATCAAAGAGATCGGAGTATGTGCTTCAAAGCAACAATAATCTTAACAGATTCAAATGATTGAGAATATCATAGTAAAATATGGTGAAGCAGATTGTTAAGGGTCGCATTTCAAAAACCATCAATCCATCATCAAGAGACCTCAAACTCAAATACCTCCAAAGGGAAACGGATTCTCAAAGCGAATGTGGTTGTCAAATCATACGGATAGTTCACATATCAAATTTAGGTACATGGTTCATCAAAGTGTAGGATGGGAGAGTATTTGAATATATCAAGGTCAAATATATCAAATTTAGAATCGTGAACAGTGATGCGCGTGATGTGTCGTTGCGGTTTAGCAGTTTTAATGCCTACTCAAGTTTTAAATTTATATTTAGCCGACTTATCAATAACACACACACTTAACGAGCAGTGTACCCGGTCAGTATGAAGATAATGGTAAGTAGAGTGTCGATCACTAAGAGTGGAACGTATTATCTCGTTATTCTAATCAGTATTTTAATATCCTAACGCAAGGGGGTTTCAGCCTGAGAGACTGGCACGATTTGTTGCAATTAAATAATAAAATAAACCAATAGGCACGAATCAGCAAGTAGCACACACGTACATAGATAGATACTTGAGACAATAAGAGGGCTGTCCTTATGATTAAGTAGATTGTCACTTGTTTTATTGATAGCTTTATATGAAGTGTATGTAGTTAACCCTTTCTCGTTGGTCCTATTCTTATCGGCGAGTAAACCCTTAATGATTACTTATGTCTAAAAGTTATTCCTAAGTGATCAATTTAGAAACAACCGTGGGAGCCACATTATGTCCCGCAGTCAAATGCCCGCAAGCCACTAATAAACACAGAGGTTATCAATGCACTAATAAGTAGTAACCAAAGACATCAACATATAAACTTTAATTGATGGGAAAGCAAGTATTAAAGGGAGTGCAATCTTTCGTTGTCACATTACACAAGCCACCAATCCTGATGAATTAAAGTTTGCTAACACAATAAAACAAAACTACTTAATGAATTAAACACATGCAGCACCTTCTTACAGCTCTTGTATCTTTGATTTGGGTGTGTCTTGTGCTGCCTCCTTGACTGAATTCGTCCTTTGTTTCTCCTGTTCGAACTTCGGTTTTTGGTTTTTTCGGGACTTTTAATTCGTCTGGTCTACGGGGTATTTATACTTTCTGTCTGAGGGAAGATGCGGCGCATCTACTAAGTAGATGCGGCGTATGTACGTAACTTCGCGTGGGGTCCAAGATTATAATATTCAGGAATATTCGTACACCGCCAGAAGATGCGGCGTAACTCTTTATTAGATGCGGCGCATGTCCTCTTGTATCTTGGATCGTATCTGGTGACATCTTGATAGAGATGCGGCGCATGTCGAGAGTGAGATGCGGCGCATCTGGAGCAGAATTGACTTGATCTTGTCCATGTCAGTAGACTTTCACTTAATGCACGTTTTGCTCCATTATTAGTCCAAAATCGCTAAGTTTCACCAAATGCTTGTTTTTACCTGAGAATTACAAAAGTAAACGATTAAGTATCAATCCTCATACATAATTTAGTAAAACAAGTCAAATTAATAGGATAAATGATAGTAATAAAATGTACTTATTTGAGTTCATCAAATATCCCCCCACTTGAACTTTACTTGTCCTCAAGTAAACCTTAGAATTTCTTTTATGAAAATGTATCCTAAAAGATGTTAGGATTTATTTTTATATTTAAGCATGTATTCGTTTATTTCATAATCACACAACTAAACACTTAACGATTCAGAAGTAAAATAAAATAAGTCGATAAAAGCAAATCTAATCGTTTAACTGTCCAGTCGCGACGAATATTCTATCATAAGCTTGGCAAGTATACACATCTCCTCCACTAAAGCTAAGGAATAACAAGTCTAAAGCGGTAAAAAGGGTTTTTAGGCTTAAGGGTTAATTATTCTCTTTCACTATCGATCTCAAATTCCAGAAAAGGCGACAAAATCACAAATACATGATCGAATCCACGAACACGATACTTGCAATTGCTCCAATCCTTAACTCGAATAGGCTAAAGATAGGTCCAAACTTCACCAATAATAATATATCAAAAAGGGCGACAAAATCATAAATACATAGCCGAATCCACGACTACGATACTTAAGATTGCTCAAATCCCTAATCTCAATAAATCAAAGGTTTGGTTGGATAAAGAATAATAAAGGGCATGGATAACATTTGGGATATAAATTGGTGCAAAAATAAAAATAAACAAAACAAATAAATTAAAATCCTAAGTGTGGTTAATCACTATCCCAACCATCCCATGAATAAGACTCATATCATCGAATAACTCACGCTTTAACACTTGAAACACACGCTTTAGGTAGACACGAATTATACTCAACAAGATCTTAATCAAAGAATAAACCTTAATTGGCGTTCCCATAACTGCCAATTCCCATTCAATCCATAGATATAGTACAACAAATAGTGGTGATATCGACCACTTACATAACTTTACATAAGTTGGTTAAAACTAACTTCCAACTTTTCTTTCTTTCTTTTTCTTTTCTTATTTTTTCGATTTTTTTTTTTTTTTTTTTTTTTTTTTTTTTTTCAACATAGATGTGTAAAATTTCACCACATCACTATAATGATAATTCTGGATAAATGTTCCATACTTTTCATAACTTCAGAAATAATGGTAATAGTGAAAGTAGTAAACACACGAAAAATAAACTCCAAAATATACAATATTTACTTTCACTCCAATTGCATTGTGCAATTTCCCGACCTAACCATAGATAATGAATTACGCACGCGAACACAGGTAATGTAAGGAAACACACTTTGCCTATAGCAATTAACCAACCACGGATTCTAATCTACAGGGTAGGCTAAGGTGTAAGGGTGTAACGAATCATTTTAAACATAGGTGTAAGAAACGAAAGGAATGGCTCTGAGTGTTTTTCTAGGGGTATCTTACTCTAAAAATGAGAGTAACAAAAGGGTTTATACGGGGGTTAACTAACCAGTGTAGTTAGTTAATAACACATAACAAATAATAGGCTATTTGGGTGTAATCCTAGAATTTTACCAATTTAGACAAGTCATTCCAATTATATAAATAATACTTATTATGGTGGTCTCGAATAGTATACAAGCCAAGTTCTAAAGTTTACAAGTCACCGGCACACTCATAGATTTGTGAATTTTGAAAAATCACAATTTTTGAAAATAACGTCATGTGTGCAGTTATGCAACTTAGATCTTAAACAAAAACATGCTAAATTTTTTTTTTTTAAGTTTGATATATTAAGCACATTTTAAGCATAATTTTTGAAAAAGTTTAGGACAAGTAATTGTTAAGTGTTCTAATTCTCCAATCCCCCCACTTAAGTTAAACAACGTCCTCGTTGTTTGTATAAAAGGTTAAAAACTGGAAAATAAAAGAATTAGAACAGAAAAACTCCCCTGAGATTTGCTCGGTATGATCCTCCATTAGTATAAGAGCAAAAATCAACTTCTTGTGGATTAGAACGTTAAAACTTCATACTTGATGTATCCACAGGAAATCCAGGAAACTATAATACCACCAACACTTTAAAACACACCTAAGATAAGAAAGGTTCAAGCTTGCATAATACATTAGTAGTTAGATAAAAATAAAACTTAAAAATTAAAACTGAAAATCATCAGGTCAGTCGATGCGCCGTATCTTATGGAAGAAGATACGCCGTATCGAGCCTGGAATAAATACGGATCAGAATAAAGATGCGCCGCATCCTTAACCAGGGATGCGCCGCATTAAAATAAACTGATAAATAGTTTTAAAGTCGAAAATAAAAATGCAGAAAAATAAAATAAGATATGACCATTGCAGGAGATGCGTCGCATCTCAGAATTGAGATGCGCCGTATCCTTGTGCGGTCTGGACTGACTCGACACAGAAAACAGAATAAAAGATAATTCTCCGGGTTGTCTCCCGGCCAGCACTTGTCTTTATTCCAGAGTCTTCAAGTTAGACTCACGTTCAGCTCAGCAATAAGTCCTTGTCACGGTCCATCCTTCGTCCTTCATCCGAAAGATTTTTCCGTATATCTCTGCGACGTTTTCTTCCGTTCGACTTAATCTAGTATAACTCTTTGTCTTCACCGCAGTATATTCTTCATCAGGACCCAAAGAGTATTTGATGATTTTAAATTTTTCAGAAATAATCATGGGCGGCTCATTGTAAGGAATCCCAAGTATTTGACACTTTCTTTTGGTGAACTCTTCCTCGTTTTTATCAACAAACTTAAAATAGGGATCCTTAATCAAATAATCATCTAGTTCTTCAATCAACGACTCATTATTATTATCATCTTGAATCGCCTCCCATTCTCTTTCCAAATCATATTGTAACCGTCGACTAAGCTTTGTGAAATCATCAAATTGTTTATGCACCCATTCCCAGAAAGTAGTATCCGATGTTCCCTTAAGTCCTTTCAAGCGTTCAATTCTGCCCTTTTCTTGTAAAGCCTCCGCCTTTTGTGGGCAGTCTTCAACATTATCGTACCACTCATAATCTTCAAAGGTTACATCATTTCCAACCCGTCTCATCCCAATTATACTTCCCCCATTACAGGTTCCGTCACTTTTATAATCACAGGTCGGCCAAACACTACTCCCGTCCTTGAAAACGAAGGGTGTACAGGTGTGATTTTTGTGCTCAAATTCCCACGGTTTATCCCAAACCCATGGTACTTGGTTATTCCATTCATAGTACCAGGTGTTTTTGAAATCGTCATAAGTCTTAAATCCTGGTAGTTCTCCAGTAAGCACATCATCGTCGACTTGAAGAAGGTAGTTAAATTCCTTGAACTGCTTGCACAAGGGTGTCTCATAATCGAACACATCAATGTCTATTCTGAATAACTCTTCAATGCCTTCATTGATTGTTGAATCATGAAGTGACGACCCATAATTGCTTTCTACTTCTTCATCTTCTCCTCTCATCCAATATACCCATAATGCATCCTTAGTAGCACGATCCATGCACTTATGGTTATTAAACTTACTAGCCAACCATTCTGAAAAATCAACATCGTGAGGATCGTGGTTAACGTCGAAGCAAACCTTTCCAATCATATTCTTTTTTATCTCCATGAACTCGTTAAATTGCTTCTTAAAACTCCGAGTCAACCATGAAGTCATAATCTCCTTGACTTCATTTGCAGGGGCAAATTCTGGACTACCATATTTGAGTTCTAGCCAATCATTGAGGGAGAGGTCTATCAATCTTACCAATTTCCCATGAAATAGTAACTCCGCCAAAGCATAATTCATGTCATTATCCTGATAGTTCTCATTCAATCCCCAGTACTGTTCGGAATAAGGCATGTAAGAGTTTTGGGTATTGCCTCCACCACAGCTTTCGTTGCTTGAATCCATGTATGCAAGATAGAATTTCCCATCATCTTCTTCGATAGTAGTCCAGTTCAATCCTTCGGCTTCAATGATAGGCCATAAGAGCGACAATTCTTCTCCAGTGTACCTCACAAATACATCATAAGAGAATACCTCTTTGTCAATGTTGCATAAACGCATGAATTCCTTAAAAGCAGCTTCAAGAGGTGTCTCCCAAGAGAATAAATCTGCATCGATCATGAGTACATTGAATGAATCCGAAAACAAGCATTCCTTAGCAAGATATCCGTTAACTGACATGTCTTCCATAGCAAAATCTGTCATCCAAGGTAAAATCATCAGTAGGATTTGTTCGCTAGAAGAGAAATTAATGAATATAGAAACGGATATAAGAATAAAAATAGCTGATATCTGCAGACGATGCGCCGTATCCAAAAAGTTGGATACGCCGTATCTTAATACGTTAAAATTTAATCAGACTTTATCCAGAAAATAGATACGCCGCTTAGAATTTAAGAATGCGCCGTATCGAATTAATTAATCAAAAATCAGCTTTTCTAATTAAAATTAAATGCGTCGTATTAACGAAAGTTAATGCGCCGTATTTTCGTTACGTTTAAAAATAAATATTGATTTTTGATTCAGAAAGATGCGCCGTATCGATAGAGATCGATACGCCGTATCTGTTTAATAATTCGCAAACTGTTTTTAATTAAAATAATAGATACGCCGTATCTGCTAAAGCAGATGCGTCGTATGGCGTTAACGTTTAGAAATTTTTTTTTATCGAAAACAGATACGCCGTATCTGCTAAAGCAGATGCGTCGTATTACTTTATCGCTTAGAAAAATTTTCTTATTAAAAACAGATACGCCGTATCTTGGGGAAAAGATGCGTCGTATCGAATTAATTAAACGCGTTGTATTTTTTTTTAAAAATTAAACGCAATACGCCGTATCTGAGAGATCAGATGCGCCGTATCGTTTGATTTAGCACAGTACAACGATAGTAGAACAGAAAAATACGAAAAATAAAAACAAAAAAAATTAAACACACAAACGAAAATAAACACACAAAAATAAAAGAAAACAATTAACACACAATACAACAAATATGCAAAATAATACAATGATGCAATTAATCTAGTAAAAAAGAAAAACCTAATTAAAATACTAATTAAATTAACAGATAATAACAATTCACTCCACGACAACGGCGCCAAAAACTTGATGCGCGTGATGTGTCGTTGCGGTTTAGCAGTTTTAATGCCTACTCAAGTTTTAAATTTATATTTAGCCGACTTATCAATAACACACACACTTAACGAGCAGTGTACCCGGTCAGTATGAAGATAATGGTAAGTAGAGTGTCGATCACTAAGAGTGGAACGTATTATCTCGTTATTCTAATCAGTATTTTAATATCCTAACGCAAGGGGGTTTCAGCCTGAGAGACTGGCACGATTTGTTGCAATTAAATAATAAAATAAACCAATAGGCACGAATCAGCAAGTAGCACACACGTACACAGATAGATACTTGAGACAATAAGAGGGCTGTCCTTATGATTAAGTAGATTGTCACTTGTTTTATTGATAGCTTTATATGAAGTGTATGTAGTTAACCCTTTCTCGTTGGTCCTATTCTTATCGGCGAGTAAACCCTTAATGATTACTTATGTCTAAAAGTTATTCCTAAGTGATCAATTTAGAAACAACCGTGGGAGCCACATTATGTCCCGCAGTCAAATGCCCGCAAGCCACTAATAAACACAGAGGTTATCAATGCACTAATAAGTAGTAACCAAAGACATCAACATATAAACTTTAATTGATGGGAAAGCAAGTATTAAAGGGAGTGCAATCTTTCGTTGTCACATTACACAAGCCACCAATCCTGATGAATTAAAGTTTGCTAACACAATAAAACAAAACTACTTAATGAATTAAACACATGCAGCACCTTCTTACAGCTCTTGTATCTTTGATTTGGGTGTGTCTTGTGCTGCCTCCTTGACTGAATTCGTCCTTTGTTTCTCCTGTTCGAACTTCGGTTTTAGGTTTTTCGGGACTTTTAATTCGTCTGGTCTACGGGGTATTTATACTTTCTGTCTGAGGGAAGATGCGGCGCATCTACTAAGTAGATGCGGCGTATGTACGTAACTTCGCGTGGGGTCCAAGATTATAATATTCAGGAATATTCGTACACCGCCAGAAGATGCGGCGTAACTCTTTATTAGATGCGGCGCATGTCCTCTTGTATCTTGGATCGTATCTGGTGACATCTTGATAGAGATGCGGCGCATGTCGAGAGTGAGATGCGGCGCATCTGGAGCAGAATTGACTTGATCTTGTCCATGTCAGTAGACTTTCACTTAATGCACGTTTTGCTCCATTATTAGTCCAAAATCGCTAAGTTTCACCAAATGCTTGTTTTTACCTGAGAATTACAAAAGTAAACGATTAAGTATCAATCCTCATACATAATATAGTAAAACAAGTCAAATTAATAGGATAAATGATAGTAATAAAATGTACTTATTTGAGTTCATCAAACAGTTCAAAGGATTGAAATCTTGTTTAGCTTATAACATAGGAATGGTAGGGTGTGCACCGATAGTAATACGAACATCGTTTAACTGTCAGAGTTGAGATGTATGGAATATCAGTTATTAGCATCAGCATGCTTAGATAACAATTCCGTACTAGACAATTATCAACATCAAATCCTTCTAAAGGAAAAGTTGGTTAACATACAACGTTCATCATTCAAATGACGGAAGGTAAGACTTCCTCGTCTTCTGCGACAAACGTTCTTATAAGGCATGACTAAAGGCAAAGACAAGATTCAGAGTGATGCGGAAGCAATTACTACTCACATGGATGTCCTAGACTACCCATTCCTCACCGGTTATGACTTATATTCCTATGGGAAAATTCTACGCAACTTCGCAAAGGTTATCCTACGAGCGCCTACAGTGGAAACTTAGGGGTCCTAACTTACACAGGCCAAGGGTAGATGTACTACAAGTCGTAAACCTGTTCTCTGACACCATAATTGTAACACCCCAACCCGACAAGGGTAGAAGTGTCACGCAAATGGTGACATATCAAAGGCAAGCATAACATACGACTTAAATAATACAATAGAAATTCAAAGGTTACAAATGATATACTGAAGCTACAAGGTTACAAATAAGAAACAAGACTAAATACTATGTCTGTCAACGCAAATCCTTCTAAAAACTTCTACTTCCGAAAAACTATCAAGGTCTTCTAAGTCCAAAGGTCTCTTCTCTCATACCCAGCTTCCAACTAAAACCTGCCGCACACGGAAAGAAAACGTGCGGCTGAGCTTAAAAAGCCTAGTGAACAGATATATATAATAAACGGAAACGAACAAATGAAGCATAATGCAAGAGATAATAAATAAGGTACAAGAGTAAAGGTTAGGACAGTCATCCACCACGAGCCCAAACAAATCAAATCATATCATATCGTAACCATAATCTTCAAATCATATAGAGGGGAGACCTCTCAGATAATCAGATAATATGAGGGGTGTCCTCATTCTTCAAATGGAGTAGCTAGCTCCCAAATTTTGTGAAAGACGTGGATTGCACCCATCATCAGTCACCAAATCAAATCATATCATATCACATACAAAGCAAATCTAGGATGCATCCATACGCCCCCCAAACAAATCATATTGGCCATAACAAATCATAGTGAGCTCATATCAAATCAAAATGGGGACGGTGTACAACATCACTTGAGTACACTAGAGTCATGCCACTGGTGCATCAATGACATGGCCATGTTACCTTCATGGCTAGGAAACATATTTGGCTCGGGTATCAAACTGGGGTCAAAGGTCAAAGGTTCATATCAAAACAAAGGTTCATATAGTCATAGTCCAAATCTCAAGGTTCATATCAAAGGTTCATATGTCAAAGGTTCAAATGCAAAAGGTTCAAATGCCAAAAGTTCAAATCATAGGTTCAAATCAGAAATCAAGAGGTCGAAGGCACCTTATTAAAAAGGGCAGAATATCTGTACCTTATTCCAAAGCAAAGCACAAACCAAAAGAATAAGATGCAAAAGATCATGTCCTCTCCTTCTTCACACCTAGAGGGGTAGAAAAGAATTACAAACCTTTCCATTTTAAGTAACTTTCCATTTTTAGCAGGTTTCCATATTTAGTAAGTTACCACATTTAGCAAGATTCAAGTGATATAATTTAAGTCAAGTCTTTAATTAGCTTATTATGGAAGTAACATTCATTTTAACAAGTTACACAAGTTCAGGGTTAGTTATGACAAGTTTTCATAGTTCAGGGTTATAAACGTAACTTTACCAAAGTTCAAGGTTTAAAATAGAAATGTCATAATTTACCATTCGAATACTTTATTTTCCAGAATTACACTTTTAGCCTCCAAGTTTCCAATATTTACGAATTACACCCCTTTACTTTATTAATTTACAAATTAATCTTATACTTACATAATTTACAAATTTAACCTTTACAATATTCATATTACACATCAAGTCCTTTTATTCTTTCAAATTACAGAAGTAACCCTTAATATTATCATGTTACAAACAGCCCTTAAACTTTCGGTAAATTACATATTTAGTCCTTGTACTTTATTACATTACAAATCTATTTACATAATTAACCATAATTACATATTAAGCCCTTAATTTCTCAATTTTACACAATGAACACTTATTTTAACATGTTATACGAACACACCCTTAAACATTCACAATTTTCACATCAAGTCCCTCTAGTTATCAAAGTTACATATTTAGTCCTTTAATTTACAATTTCAACCTTTAATTATTAACAATTACATATTAAGCCATTAAATTACCAAAATTACACATAACCCCCTGAATATAATTTATTACTCAAAACAGCACCAAGTTTCCAGAAATTACATATTTAGTCCCTCATTTTTATTTATTTTCAATTCGACTTATAATTTATGTAATTACACATTTTAATCCTTTTAATTACAAAAATTACACATGACACCTTCAAGTTATATTTTATACGAATTATAAACAGTCCAAATAAAGTTATAAAAATAGCCCTTGAGTTTTAAAAGTTACAAAATACACCCTAAACATTTTATCTTCAAATCGCCATATAATTTACAAATTAAATCCACACTTCGCTCAATTTACAAATAAAGCCCTTATATTAAAATTTTTATATCTTCCCCCTGATCTATAAAATATTACAAAAATATCCCACAAGTTTTAAAAATTACAAAACAGCCCCTTAACATTTAATTATTCAATCGGTAATAACAAAACATTTTCAACATCAAACCTTAGTAATCCAAATCATTAGGCCATCATTGTATCATCATTATAACTCATTAAATTCCAGATTTCATCCACTAAGAACCCTAGATCGATTGATATTAAATTTGTTCCACGATTTCCCTTTTTTGCTCTAAAATCCGATTTTAATTTAAATTCGACATACAAGTTTTTAAGCCTCAACAATTCGAACTACCATTTTTCTCATGTTATATGATGCATATAGAACCCATGAAAATTATTTACATGTCCAGGAAAAATCGCATGAATTAGAAAGAATCCGATTTCGATTTTAGGGTTTATAAGCCCATAATTTTCTATTCGGCCAAAATACAAAGCATGGGTCGATTCCATTATTTTTACCATGTTATATATGATTAAGAGAGAGCTAGAAAAATACCAGAAAATTTATAGATCAAAGGATTCACACGCTTTGAATTATTGTTGCTCGGTTAGGGTTTTTCGACCCAATTAATTCACCACGAACACACGATCGACTCCAGGACCTTGTGGCTATTTTTCTCACCTTCCTTGCATCACTAAGAACTCCATAAAAATACTCCCTTGATTTAGAAAAATCGGATTGAGGTGTGGGTGATTTTAAGAGTGGCGGCTTGTAATGTTTTAGGGTTTAATGGGAGGGAAAATGATTTAGGGTTTGATATAATATGTTAAGACCGAGTTAAGGGGAGGGTTAGGGCCAAAAATACCGGCCTTAATTATGGCCCAATCAATTTTACCATTTTTACTTTATTTTCTTTAATTTAAATTGTATTTAAAAGGTATTTAATTAATAATAATTATGCATTTAAATTTTTGGTACACACAAGGGTATTTTGGTCATTTCACAACTTATATAAATATTAATCGAAGTCGTCAAAATTATTTTGTATCATATCTTGCTCGTTTCCAGAAGTTTGGGATCGATTCGGAACTTTAATTAAGCTTTAATTAAATTTTAAAGTTTCAGGGGCATTTTGGTAATTTTTGCATGTTTTAGATTTTTGGGTTTTACAAAAAGGATTTTGAAACAAAATATAGGAAAATCAAAGCTAAACTTGCACTTCTTGAAACTAACCCCATATTGCCTCAGGCTGCTCAAACATCTAAACCTATTCAGACAAAGAACAAGGTATTAGTAGCTGAAGCATATGATTGGGATGAAGAAGAGGCTTCCTCAGATGAGGAAATAAGAGTTAGTGCATTGATGGCTCTTTCTGAAGAGGATCAGGTGGCTGTGGGAAAAAGCCATGCTAGGAATGGAGAGTGGGTTAACATCACCATGAAGAAGGTAAACACTTTACTTTCTATGGATGATGATTCTGATTGGCAGTCTTACATGAATTATATTTGTGTTGATCTAAAGTTTGTTGAGGAACAAAGGCTTAACCTGTTTTCAAAATATAACAATATTTTGTCAGAATTGAATAAATGTAGAGATGAACTGCTTGTACTAAAACAAGCCAAACTTGAAACAATAACTCTACAAATTCAGAACACTGAGATTTTGAAACAAAATCAAGCCCTTCAAACTGAACTTAACAGAGAAAAGGCTGTCATCCAAAGCTGGACCAAGAAAAACCCCAAAGTTTTTGACATTGTGGGATTGATCTCTCAGAAAACCATTGGAATTGACCCTCTTATGGTTGATCCAAATGTGTGTCACAATGAACTAAACTTTGTTCCAGCTGGCATATCTTTTGAGCAAGAAATGATTTCCATGTCAAATGACTGGATTGTCAGGGACAACCCAGTCAGTAAGTTACCAAACTTTGAGACTGGAAAGATCTTGCTTCCTGAAAGTCAGGCTTTGAAAAATATGCTTGGACTTACTGAACAACTCAGTAAGCTCGAACTCACTGAACAACTCAATACTGAGTCAGTGAATGAGTCTGAATCAGAATCATACCCACCACTTCCTCCACTGAATACCCTTCAGGGTGCTGCACCTAACTTAGGCCTCCCACCAATGGTCTTCTCACCACACTCTCCAAAGGAGAGATCAGGAAAGGGAACAACCATCCTTGTAGGTCACGTAAATAATCTCAACAACACACTCGTTAATGACTTAATGACACACGAACTACTACTTATCTAGATATAAGCTACGTATGAAAAGTAATAAGCTAATACGATAAAGTAAATAAGAGAAAATAAGATGAGAAGAGAATGATGGAAGGCTTTTCACTTAATTCGATTCATACACAAGCAGAGCTTCCGCACTTACATAGAAAAACCAACAATGAAAATGTATCCCTTGCCTTGTATTTATAGGCAATGGGAGGGGGAATCATTCTAAGAATATTCCCTTTGCATGTGACTAGAATATTTTAACACATGTGACCGGTCCATGGACTACTAATGGACCGGTCCAAAATTACAAACAATATAGTCCTAATAAACGTGCAACATTATAAATGAACAAGACTTGTAAATATTTAAAACATGTTCCTAACAATCTCCCCCTAAGTCTTGATCATCAATGTTGCTCGACGTCTTCTTTGCTTCTTAGGCTTCCGACGTCTTTATAATCTTTGTTTCTTTGTTCTTGTTTAATGATGATATGTTGTTGTCTTTATCTGCCAATCTCCAACGTCTTCTCGTCTTCTCCATCATGCTCATATGTCTTAGACTTGTTTTCTGCAACTTGTTCTCACTTTTCAATCTTAAAAACTTTAGAAAGGTTTATGTGATTGAACTTTTGACTTTCCTATATCATATGTTGAACTTTTGATGTTACTGAGTCTTTGAGAGAACATTTCTTCAAGATATGAACATGATGGAGTCTTGATGGTCGAACTCCAGCTCCTCATCAGCAGCAGCAGCAGCAACAGCAGCAACAGCACGAACCAACCGGTACTTACAGGCTCAGACTTGAGATCATCAACAGCATAGTGTGAAGACTTTCTCAAATCCTAACCCAGACCGTTCTGAACCGGATTCCCCCGAAAGGGATTACACGGACACACCGAAGTGCACCCACGATTCAGTGAGTCGCTGGAGGTCACCCCACGACTGTAGACCGTTTGGAGCAAACACTAAGCGTAACTCACAAGGAGTTACCGAAGTGACCTGCTGTCAGAGTTGTTTGATGTTGCTCTGGCAGGATTTCCATTCAATCATTGATAATCACAGTTGTGACTTCTCTCATGAATGTTCTTGGCAGATTGCTAAGATCTGCGAAGGACACTTTCTTAATTTTACATCTGCTGCTCATGATGTAGAACAACAGAGTAATACTAAGTGTACCTAAGAGATCTTTTATGAATCTCATGGCTATAGACTCAATCAGTGCACATTTGTTTGGTCATCGGAGGCATGGAGCAGATTGCCTCCTTTTCAATATCAACACTCTCGTAATGAAAGGTCGATAGATGATGAAGGGTTCTCCGTGTGAATGAAACAAATGTCTTTTGAGAGACACTTGAGTGGCTTAGAAGGTTTATTAGTGCGTCACTGGGTCCATGACGTCTTTAGTCTTCAATATCGGTGATGCTCATCAACCAGTAGATTATGAATTGAACCCGGTGTCTGCCTTAAGGTTGAACAAATGGAGGGCTATTTCTTTTCACCCTTTTCTTTACTTTTCTTTTTAATTCTTCAACCCCTTCTTTCTCCGTTCATTCATTTTCTCCTTTTTATATCATACCTAGGACTTTCTAGTTCTAAACTATTGGTATTGTCCTTGGGTAGATCCCTCCGGCTCTGGCGGATCATAGGACGGTTTTCCCTAACCTTAGTCACCTTATAACTCCATGACTATCCTAATGATGCCATAAACCAAACCATTGAAAATCTCTCAAAGTGTCGATCATTGTAAAGACATTTTGTTGATACCTTGAGAGTTTGATGATTTTCAGAAATACTCCCCCTTAACATGTGCTCATAAGTATTAAATTTTGAAATTTGCACATGCCGGAAAGAGTTGGCACTTTTGAATTGATTGACTTTCAATGAACCTGATCTTTGCGAGACACGCTTACATCACCAGTTAAACTGGCTTGAAATTATTACCCGTCCGGATCAGATTCAAAGATTATCGCTCGAAATCGGTACATTCTACTCAGACACATCCTTTGCGAGACACGCTTACATCACCAGTTAAACTGGCTTGAAATTATTACCCGTCCAGGACATGTCCTTTCGACTACTGACTTTCCTATTCGTCAATTCGAGGGTCAATTCTGAGTTTGAGCACACGAGATTCCAGCAATTGAGACATCATATTTTAATCATCTTTTTCTTCTCCCCCTCAAAAATAGCATACTCATGATGTTTTTGGAAAACGTTTATGATTAAAATATGCTGTTTTTGAGTTTTAGGGAAGAATTTCAAGAACATTTATAATTCTTTTGTAACACCCCAACCCGACAAGGGTAAAGATGTCACGTTAATGGTTTCATATCAGATCAAACAAAGCATGCTTCAATAGTAATACAATAAAATGTCAAAGGTTACAAATGAAATACTAACATTGTAAGGTTAATAATGAAACAAAACTAAATACTAAGTCTGCAAATGCAATCCTTCTAATGACTTCTACTTCAGAATAACTATCAAGGTCTTCTAAGTCCAAAAGTCTCTTCACTCATACCCAAACCCGTCGTCCTGCTTATAACCTGCCGCACACGAAAAGAAAACGTGCGGCTGAGCTTAAAAAGCCCAGTGAACAGATATAACGATAATAAACAGAAATAGAGAATAGTGCAGAATAACAGAAACCAAGGTCAAACATATGTAATATGGTTCAAGGGATAAGTCAAAGAATAAGTATAAGGGAAAGAGAAAGGGATAGTAATCCACCACGAGCCCAGAAACAGATCGTATCATATCATAACCGTGTAACCATAAATCTTCATAATCATATAGAGGGGAGACCTCTCAGATAATCAGATAATATGAGGGGTGTCCTCATTCTTCAAATGGAGTAGCTAGCTCCCAGACATATGTGAAAGGCATGTATTGCACACAGTACCAGTCACCAGAACAGAAATCATATCATATACAATTAAATCCACTAAACAGAACAGATCTAGGATGCATCCATACGCCCCTACCCAATCACATGCAGACCAAAACAAAGGGACGGTGTAACCAAATCACTAGGGTTACACACTAGTCATGCCAGTGGTGCATCACAGACATGGCCATGTTACCTTCATGGCTAGGGTCACAAATTTTGGCTCGGGTATCAAACTAAGAGTCAGATATCATATCAGATCAGAGTGTCATATCACAAGTTTCAATATCAGAAGTCAATATCAGAAGGTCAACATCAGAAGGTCAAAATCAGAAGGTCAATATCAGAAGGTCAATATCAGGAGGTCAATAGTCCAAGTTCCATAGCAACAGTTCAATTAGAAAGGGTTTCAAATTAAGAGTCCATTTAAAGAATCTTTTAATAACGGTCTTCATAAAAATGATCTTTCAAATGGTTTTCATAAAAGTTAGTAAAATCCCAATTAAAAGAGTATTGTATCACATTTGTAGTCATCATTTTAAAATAGCTTTTTCTCAAATCATTTTCAGGTAAGAATTAAAGAGGTTTTTCACAGCATAGGTTCATATCAGAGATCACATGTTCAAAGCAAAGGAATCATGGCAAAGTATCAAGTCAGAGGCTAAACAGATCAGAATCATGAAAGAGATCACAGGAAACCTTACAGAGAAGGTCAGGATATCTGTACCTTATTTCAAATGCAAACACGAACCATAAAATAGATGTCACAGAATGGATCAGGACCTCTCCTTCTTCACACCTAAAGGAGTAGAAGATAATTACTATAGATTCTTAACTTCATGCTTAGCTTGCCTATCCATTTTAGGAGTTCGAGGTTCATAAGGTTATTATGGTAGTTTTATACATTTAAGGGTTTATTAAGTATTTAGGATAAGTTTAAGGACCAATTGTGCAATTATCATAAAGTTAGGGTATGAGGTGTAATTATTGTAAAGTTACAGGTTTCTACAAGTCTAGTCCTTTAATATTATCAAAATAACCATATAGACCCTCTAATGTTTGAATATAAACAATTTACCCTTTTTAAACATCATCTTACACTTATCAGGTTCTAAGTAAGATCTGGACTCGTTTTACATAATTTAAGAATCATAGTAGAACTTCGAAATAAAATCTACAAAAATTCACAGGGCTACCTTAATGTCCCTAGTATTTTAACTAATTTTTCCAGATTTTATTAGCTAGTGTAAGTACGAAAGAAAAATCCATTTGTACAACCTGTTCTAAAATCGTATCTGATGGAACACCCGAAAAGTTTTCACCTGTTTACCCCTTCAGAAAAATTCAAAAAAATCCATAAAAATTCCAGATACTAATAGACATCCCAAAGTTTACCCAGTTCAAAGGGCTCTTTCTAACTCGACACGGGTTGGAAATTAAAATTGAAAAACCCGGACTGATTTTCCAGACTTACAAATACGACCAGACACATAATTTTCCAAAAATCAAAAAGTAGCCTTACAAGCCTCCAAAAATTACAAACTAAATTTCTCCAGGTAGCTATTTCATTAAACTACAATCTAGACTCTATAAACATCAAAATATACGTTCACATCGTTAATCTACAGCCGATTAAAGCCGAATCAAATTTCAGGCCAGTAGCAGTTTTTAGTATAACATGTATAACTAGGGTTTTCTTCATCCCGTTCATTAATTCTTGACACCAAACGATTATGGGTGACTCCAAAACATATTTAGGTCAATACACATCAGTTCTAAACACATTCAAATCGAATTACTTATCACCAAAACATCTAGTCGATCCATACTTATGAACTTTTTAGGTTTTTAAGTTTTATGATTTTATGTGACTTGTTTTCCTTCTATAATTTGAATAGAACATTAACAAGTGAACAAGGATCGAGAAAAAGGAATACAATACCCTCGTAGAACACACGAAGAACACGGTAACAAGAGATCAACACCACACGAAAAACTTTCTCCCTTCCCTCTTCCTTTTGGTTCGCACGGCATCAACAAAACAAGAGCCAAAACACATATTTTTGATAAGTTTTTGATTCGTACCATCGTATATTGATATAGTATTATGTATTTACCTTAGAACAAGAACAAGATGGGGATTCCTTGGTGGTTTTCTGGGTCGATCACAGCAGCAAGAACAAAGGGGCGGCAGAATTTTGGTTTCTAGGGTTTCTTGTGTTATTTCTTGATGATCGGTTTGTATGGGAAGGAAACAAAAGGATGTGGGCTGTTTATGGGAGGGTTTGGACGTGGATTGGGAAGGGGTAAAGAGGCTTGGATCGGCCCAAGGCCCTAACAAACAATCCATGATCTTGTTGGACCATTTACTAACTTTTTGTTGCATAAAACCTTTTATTATAACTCTTAAAATACAATTTCGTAAGTATTTATGATTTTCGGCTTAAGTAACATAGGTAAAGTGCTATAAATATTATTGGTAGCTCGTATAATTATATTATGGTGCCTCGTAATCATTTCATGTCGTATTTGTTTCGTTTTCATACGTTTTGTGATTTATTTATAAGTTATATGAGTTTTAATTATTATTTTTTTAAATTGTGAGGGCATTTTAGTCTTTTCACATGTTTTAGATTTTCGGGTTTTACATCTTTGAACCAAGATTATATTTTCAAATACTCCCCCTTAACAAGGGAATATTTGTCCTTATGAGCAGAATGTTTTAAAAAAACGTTGGAAAACATGCTGATTTTAATTCTGCTCATAAGTAAGAAGCTTTCGCTCCTTTTTCAGGATTGAGGCACTGAAGCGTACCTCAGGGTCCTTTCTTTGGGGTCCGGGTTGTACACTGTGATGTGTGCACAAGCCGTAGTCGGAGAACAGTCATATAAATAAGAATTATGAATGAATAATGAATATTGAAATCAAATTCTTACAATTAACCGCCTTTGCCAAAAAGTGGAAAATTGAGGATCAGTTCTCTGGAATAATTTGATGGCAAATGGAGGACGACCACCAACATATGTTTCCAATCTCCTCATCTGATCCCTTCGGTAGAGCCTTTCTTCGATTGACCAGATGAAATTCTTGACTTGCCTAAGCTGATTATGATTCCATTTCTTGTGCTTCTTCAATATTTGATCCTGAACCCATGTGACTAACCCATCTCGAATATTCTTTAGAGTGTCATCACAGAACTTGTGAATCTCCTTATGAGGCATGAAACGGTTAGTGTTTGTGGCACTTCTGTAGACGAATCCGAAGACAGGGTCGTTTTTGAGTAAGTACTGAGGCTCCTTGTTGTCAGTAAGAGTAAACATTGGTTCCTCAAGATTCAGCTTCATCTGATAGCTTTCAACTCCAAGCTGAAGATCCTCTACAAGTTCTTTGATAACCGTTCTTCTGATGAAATGACAGATAGCCGTGCTAAATGCATACAGAAGAGTAGGATTGAGATGATTCAGCTTCCCTTGTACTTTCATCAAATACAGATCTTCAATGTCGTTGAGATTGAGTTTCGGAAAATCTGCTTCATTGAACGTGTAAATAAGATCATCTTGTCTGCGAACAGAGATCTCTGAAATGAATGTGTATCCAAGCTTTTGTGAACCCTTAGCATCAAGCACCGCCTTGATACGAAGATCACTGAACACCTTTTCACGAGATGCCATGAGGCCAAGCTTGTACTTGTACCATGACTTGCGTTTGTCAAACCAGTGGTGAATTCCAAGTTCAGCGTCTCGATCATATTTTGCCCGTTTGTTGATGAAGAGTTTACGGTGTCTAGCTTCTTCCTCAATGGCAGGATTGGTGTAGTTTGCAGCAGGAGTGAATGTGATTGAGGTAGCATATTTGACTTTACTCGAAGCCCCATGTACGAGTAGTTCCAGATCTTGATTGAAGAAGAATGCGAATGGAATTTCTGACATTCCATGATATGGTCGTATCACAGGAAGTGGTTTTGTCCAGTCAGTGATGTATGGACGTTTCTTACTGTCAAGACCACCTTCCCTGTATACATCTGGATTTTTCCAATCAAAGTCTTTGGATAATGCCCTAGCAATGTTCTCCAGATGATATTCCAACTCAGCAGCACTTGCAGATTTGTCTTTTAAAAGATTGAAGGCATCATTTTTAACTCTACGAAGCTCTCTTTTTGTCATCTTCTTAATGTTGAATGCATGTTTGACTTTTTGAGTGTATGCAAACGTGCTATCTTCTATTTTTGAAGCTTCGTCGTCGTTGATTTGAGCCTTAGCAAGATGGTCGAACCAGTCGTTTCCTTGTAAGTCTTCGTCAGTATCTAACCATGTAACCATAGTTGGTTCTTCAGAAGCTTTCTTACTGCCGGAAGGTTTAGATTTTGCTGGTTTTAGAGGTGATTGAGGAGGATCATCTTGAGGTTGAAATTCGATGTCATCATTAATGAAGTGTTCAAAGTGATGCTCAGTTTCCTTTGGACCAGATTCTTGACGATTTGGAGATGGTGAAGATGTTTTCTGTTCTGTTGGCTCCTGAATATGAATACCAGATCCACTCCCAGTCTTTTGTTTCTTCTGTGTAGGATTTGGATCTTGATCCTCATTGTCGTCATCACGAATTCTTTTACCCTTATCAGCAGCAACTTTGCAAGAAACCTTCTCAATGTGTGCTTCAATTGACTTAATGAGACTGATATCTTCAGGAAAAGGAGATGTCATAGCATGGAGTCTGTTGAGAAGTTCAAGTCTGAGTTCTTCTGTTGTGAAGTCTTTAAGTTGCTTGAAGCCAGAATTGTAGATGATTGCTTCTCTGACCTTGACATCAAGTTGAGTATTGACATTCTCGTTAATATTCTTCTGAAGATCAGCAGTGAAGCGTTTGACATAATGTCTTGTTTTACTTTTGATATGATCTTCAATATCAAAAGTAAGAAACTCATCCATATTCTGCTTTGTTTCCTGCATCTCCTTGACTTGTTCTGACAGATCCTTGATAAGATTCTTCATTTCTGACATTTGATCTTGCAACTTGCTCTCTTTTCTTGCTTGAGCAAGCTTGGCTGCTTTCTTAATTTGTCTGGATAAAGGTGAGAGAACTTCAACTCTTGTGACTTTGGCGATTTTTCTTACATGTTTTCCTTTCATGACTTTTCTGATTCTTTCTGCCAATGTTGCTTTGCCTTTGTGTGATGATGACCTTGATGGTGATGGAGTGAGTGAAGGTATAGATGATGAAGAATTTGGAGGAGTAGGATCCCTGTGAGGTGAGGGTGAAGGTTTTGGAGTATTTCTTGGTGATGCTGGAGGAGTTGGATACTTGGGAGGTGAATTAGGAGGTGTGATAGGTTTGGGAGAAGGAATGGGAGGAGTTTGATCTCGTGGTTGTTGTTAAGGAGACTTATTCATATTCACAGAATCATGAAGTGGAGAGATAATGTAGTTATCAGCTTCTTCATCCTCCTTTTGTTTCCTTTCCTCTTCTTGTTTCCTTTTCCTTTCTGTTTCAGCAAGTTCTTCCTCCAGCTCATTAGCAGCTTCAGTAGTCTTGAATCCAGTAATTTCCTTTTCTTCCTCAGAATTTCTCCCATTCCCCAGTGTTATCTTGGTGATGTTCTTCCTCTTGATGTGGGATGTCATCAAACATTGAATCTGAAATTTCATTTTCTGTGAAGACTATCTTTTCTGATTCAGATTGTGGTTGATTTTCCAAGTCGGGTTGATTAACCGAGCTTGATTGAGGAGGGGGAACCGTAGATGTAGCCATATCGGGTTGATTAACCGTATTTGGCTGAGCTGTGGAATTTTTAGAGTTACCGGGTTGATTAACCGGATTAGGAGATGAAACTGGTGCTGGAGTGACTCCTGATCCTCCTGCTCCCTTAGCAATCTCTTCCTTCTTCTTTTCTTCTAATTCCCTCATTACTCTCTTTTGTAGATCTGCTCTTCTTTCTTCATCAATCTTCTTTTGCTTAATACTTGCCTTAGCAGCATTCTCCATGTCAAGCTGTGTTTGAAATTTAGCTTCTTGCTCATTAAGTATTTCCAATTCTGGTTCAGTGTCTTCAGAGGATTCAGAAGATTCATCACGAATGCCAATGTCTTCAACTTTTGGTTTCGGAGCAGTCTTGATAACTCTCCTCTTGCTTGGGGGTTGTTTCTTTGGAGCACTTGATGCACTTCCAGTTTTACTTGCTCTACTACTTTTGGAACGAGTCTTGGATGAACCTGTTCTCTCAGTCATTTTAGTGATGCCGACAAGCTTCTTTTCATAAGCTTGAATGTAATCTTCGTAAGCAGGAGTTTCCTTGACCTCATCAGTAAGTAGAACATCAAACAGCTTAAGACCTTGTTTGTGAGTGCTATCCTTTGGAAAGTAAACTGATTTGAAATCCGTGTCCATCTTGATCACATGTCTTTCTCTGTCCTCGGGTCGATTAGAAATATCATGATGTTTATCAAGAAGAAGACTGATCAGCAACTTAGTGTAACGAACAAATGGGATTTTAGTCAATGGTTTTCTGTGTTGACCATGCATTTGATACATAAGATCTTCCCAGATAATAGCAGCAAAATCAAGGTTGTGTTTGATAACAAATCCCCAGAAGAGTTGAGCATGAGAAAGTCTTGGATGTTCGTGTCCACTGTCTCTACCAGACACTGATCGAATCAGAATGTAGTACATAGCTCTCCATGGTTGAGGAATGGACTTGGCATTGATATTTGAGAGGATGTTGAGTGGAAGATCTGGATCTACATCATATCCAATGCCAATGAGAAAGTTGAGAATGTCTTGTTCAGTGGGTGAAGGCCAGTATTGTCGTGAGATATCCGGTGGATTCGGTAGAGATAAAGCTTCACGTAGATGTGCTGGTGTGACTTTGACTTGTTTTCTGTCAAGAGTGCATGTGAAGAATTTGTTATTGTCATCAGGTTTGACAGTGCTCCACATCTGATGGATGTATATCTCAGGAATACTATCTGAATTTTCCAATATACTCCGGCATTCATGTCTTTTGAGGATTTCGATGACAATGCGACAACTTGGTTCAGCACACTTGATGTTGTCGAAGACCACTCTTGAATTGTTCTTGCCATACTTAGCCGTGAATCCTTGTGGGAATAACTCAGCTTTGGTGATGGGTGGAAGTGGTTGTTGTTGCTGTGAAGACATTGTGGATGATCTGAAACAGCATTATGACACCAATTTGCAGGATATATGTGTGTTAGCATTAGTTGAAATTGAGTGTTTGCACATAACATCCTTTATTAACATGACTGAGCAATCGTTAATCTGTGAATTGATCATTTAAATTTTGCATAAGAAATCTTCTCTCAAATTTGACAAGACTTAAGGAAATTGAAATTTCTATGGAAATTAGTAATTTCTAAGGCAGATAGTCAAAAACGAGAGATTTTGACAAATGCGAGAAAAATTACCAATTGCAAGAGAAAATACCAATTGCGAGAAAACTTGTCAAATGCGAGAGAATGTGCAATTGCGAGAAAAATTGTCAAATGCGAGAGATTTTCCAATTGCGAAAAAAATTTCCAATTGCGAGAAAAATTTTAATTGCGAGAAAAATTCCAATTGCGAGAAAAAGATTTTCAATTGTGAGAGCATTTACCATTTGCGATAGCAACCACCAATTGCGAGAGCAATGGCAATTGCGAAAGCAAATGACAATTGCGAGAGCAATTGTAAATTCGAGAATATCTTATACAAGAAATTCCGAAACCCTTTTGTCGATGATTTTTTACCAAGATTTTGTATTTCACAGATTAATGATTTCACTCTAATTGCAATAGGTTCACAAAGCTATTTTACGCATTTTGTCCAAGTTATAACAACATTTAACCACAAAATCTCTAGAATCAAAACTGCTTGTGCATCGTGTTCTTGATAAACCCTAAATCTCAATTAATGACTAATTGATGTTTCTGGGCTTAATCTGAGGCAACAAATATTCAATTCTAATCATAACAACCACATAACAACTCTTAAATTACACCAAAACATTTACATCCGATTTTCCCCAAATTATGAACATAAACCCTAAAATTACGAATAATCATTCAGATGAATTTCTGGAACAATTAGACACGCATTTATGTTACACAATCAAGTTCTAAGTATAGAAGTACAAGCATAATCACTCAAAACACATAGGATTAAAAAATCCCAAATCTACGCAAACCCTAGAAATTCGACTAATTATTATACACAAATTCCACCGTTGGATCTCAAATTCCATGAAAACCATATGTTATAATTGCTTAACAATCATGAAAACACTCACAAATTTGTTAGAACTTGAACGGATGATCAGAATGAATTATAGCCGTCGATTGGGTTGTTGGGTGGTAGTAAATGCGAGAGACAAAGATAGCAGAGATAGTAAATGATTTGCACAGTAATTTCAGATTGCATTTAATCCTTTACTATTAACTTTTATCCTATTTCCACAATTAGTCCCTTAACCTCAATATTTAGCACAATAAATCCTAACCAAACGATTTTCAATATTTAGCACTTTTAGTCCTCTAACAATTTGTAACATCAAAGTCCTAACAATTAAACAAATAATCCTTAGGATAAAGCAACAGTGTGACAGAAAACATGCAAGTACAAATTTGTAAAATTTTATGTCTCCCCCTCAACATTTGTTCAGAAATGAAGAAAGACAATTTAAAAAAGAACAAAATGTTGAAGAAGGATTTGTACTTGCACACACATTTTTTTTTTTTTTTTTTTTACAAAGATAGTTTGGATATTTGACTCAGTTATTAGTTTTTGAGAAAGTTTGTTAATTCTTGGGGAGTCAAACATCGCATTCCAATTTGGTGAACCAGTTTCACAAAACGATCATGAGGTAAAGCCTTCGTGAAAAGATCCGCCAATTGGTGTTCCGTTCCCACAAAATACAACTCAACGGTACCCTGCTCCACATGTTCCTTAATGAAGTGATATCTGAGGGCGATGTGTTTGGACTTGGAATGTTGCACTGTGTTGCACGAGATAGCAATAGCACTTTTGGAGTCGCAGTACATCGGGATTTTGTTGAATATGTAACCATAATCCATCAGTTGTGATCGCATCCAAATGATTTGAGCACAACAGGCAGACATGGCTACATATTCTGATTCCGTGGATGAGAGAGACGTACAATCTTGCTTCTTTGACTGCCAGGACACCAGCTTATCACCGAGAAATTGAACACCACCGGATGTACTCTTTCTTGTATCAATACATCCCGCATGATCCGCATCTGAAAAAGCAGTTAGTGCAAAACCAGAATCCTTTGGATACCAAATTCCCAAATGAATGGTTCCCTTGATGTATCTAAGGATTCTTTTAACAGCAGATAAATGTCTTTCTGTTGGGTTAGACTGATAGCGTGAGCACAGGTATGTGGCAAATACAACATCCGGTCTGCTAGCGGTGAGATACATGAGAGACCCAATTATGCTACGATAATTTGTAGGATCAGTGGGTTTCCCATGTATGTCAGCATCTAGCTTCGGGGATGAGGAGGACATTGGGGTGTTATAGGTGTCACTAGTTGTCATGCCATGCTTCTTTAATATCTCTTGTGCATATTTAGACTGACTAAAGAATATACCACGAGGTGATTGGTGAACTTGTAATCCTAGGAAAAAATTTAATTCACCGATCATGGACATCTCAAAGTTTTGTTTCATAAGTTTTGCAAAAGCGTTTGAGTACTTTTTATGGGTAGACCCAAAAATGATGTCATCCACATAAATTTGTACGATGAGAATGTCCTCCCCGTGTTTTTGTATAAACAGAGTCGGGTCCACAGATCCTTTAGTAAAATGATTAGCAAGCAAGAATGCAGCAAGTTTATCGTACCATGCCCTCGGGGCTTGTTTAAGGCCATAGAGAGCTTTCTTAAGCCTGTAAACGTGTTGTGGATGTTCTGGATCGACGAATCCCTCTGGTTGTGAAACATACACCTCTTCACGAAGTTGTCCGTTCAAAAATGCTGTCTTCACGTCCATTTGGTAAACTGTGATGTTCTTATGAGCCGCGTACGCCAGGAACATTCTCACTGCCTCTAGCCTAGCCACTGGAGCAAAGGATTCCTCGAAGTCAATTCCTTCTTCTTGGCTATACCCTTTAGCAACCAACCGAGACTTGTTACGAATAACCGTTCCTTCTGCATCCAGCTTATTTTTCCAAATCCATTTTAATCCCACAACATAAACTCCATCTGGTTTCTCAACAAGTTCCCAGACTTCCAATCTTTTGAACTGATCCAACTCTTCTTGCATTGATTCAATCCAATTGTCGTAAGTCATGGCCTCTTTGATATTTTTCGGTTCAGCTTGACAAACGGTGAGAGCGTATATGCAAGTTTCACCATCTGTGTGGAGTTTCTGTCGTGTCATAACTGGTTTATCTGGATTGCCAATCACATTTACTAACGGATGATCCCTTGTCCATTTATGAGTTGATGGGTAGTGTTGAATGTTGTGATGATGATATGACGGGTCCAGGTTGCTCGAGGATGATTCTCCGGTATCTGGAACAGTTGGTGGTGGAGCAAATGGATTAAAGAAGGCGTTCCCGTCATATCCTGATGGTGGTGGAACATTGTAGAAGTGGGGGATGAATCTTCAACTGCTGGTTGAGGTGTTTTCTCCATTGATGATGATGGTTCAGGTTGTGGTGCATCGGTAGCAACTACTGTAGATGTAGATGCTGATTGATCAGGTGCTTGATGTGGAATTTGTTGAGCAGCGGAACTGGTGGAAGCATCTGATGCACTGGTAACATGAACGTCATCAAACATAGGTGCAAACAAATCTTCCAGATCCTTCCTGTTGAAAGGTAGGGGTGCAGATGAAGATTCAGGAAAGTTCAGACGGTTATGTGCGGGTTCTAAGCGGTCTTGCTCAGAAGCCATTTCTGTGAGTTCATCAAAATTAGCGTGTATGGTTTCTTGAATATCCCCAGTCCGACGATTCCAAATACGATATCCCTTGGAGTTCTCACAGTATCCAACAAAGATCCCAATATCTGCTTTAGCCTTAAGTTTACCAAGATCATCCTTATCATTCTTCGGATAACACAAGGCTCCAAAGACGTGAAAATGGTTGATGTTTGGTTTTCTTCCTTGTATAATCTCATATGGTGTTTTGGTGTGTCTTTTGGTGATCATTGCACGATTCTGAGTATAACAAGCAGTATTGACAGCTTCAGCCCAAAGATAATCCGGTAATTGAGCATTGATCAACATAGTTCGAGCGGCTTCCACGAGCGTACGGTTTCGTCTTTCAACTACACCATTTTGTTCCGGAGTGCGAGCTATGGAAGTCTGATGAACAATCCCATGTTTCTCAGTGAAATCCCGAATGATTTGATTCTTAAATTCAGTCCCGTTGTCTGTTCTGATGATTCGGACGGTGTTGCGGACTTGAACTTGAATCTTTGTGAGAAACGTGATGAGGATAGAAGGAACTTGATCTTTAGTCCGAAGAAAATAGACCCAAGTCCATCTTGAGTAATCATCCACTATTACCAGAATATACTTCTTCCCGTTAATACTCTGAACGCGCATCGGACCACACAAATCCATATGAAGCAGTTGTAGGACATGGTCTGTGCTGTGTTCTGTTTTGGGAGGAAAATGAGCACGATGACTTTTCCCTTGTTCACAAGCAGAACACAAGTGATCCTTGGCATATCTGAATTTTGGTAAACCGTCAACTAATTTCTTCTTGGCAAGGTCAGTCATGGTTTTAAAATTGAGATGAGACAATCGTTTGTGCCATAACCAAGCCTTTGTGGGATGAGCTTTGGAGAGTAAACAAATAGGAGTAGAAGCGGTCATGCCATCAAAGGAGATAGAATAAAGATTGGTTCCGCGTTTCCCTTTCATGAGGTTATTCCCTTGAAGATCACGAATAAAGCATGTTTTCTCCCTGAATGCTACTTCCAAGTCTCCATCGCAGAATTGTCCCACGGAGAATAAATTATGACCGAGACCTTCAACATAATACACACGGCTGATTTCGATGTTCCCATTAATGTAATCCCCATAGCCCATAATTGCAGCGAAGTGATCATTCCCGAATCTGACCGTTCCGATAAACTTTGCAACAAAGTTCTGAAGAAGTTTGAGATTGCCGGTCATATGTCGGGAGCACCCGCTATCAACAATCCAAAGGACGATTTGAATCACCTGCATCACAAACATCGGAAACAGGTGGAGAATTGATAACGGTTGGATCCTCTGGGTTAGTTACACAAGAGGTTAGTACTTTAGGTAACCATTTAAAATCAAATGTGTTCTGTAACCAACGTTGCCAGGTCCAACTAGTCTCTGCCTTTTTCCTAAGGTATGCACTAGGTGATTTTATAGTCTTGGATTTGGGCTTGTCCATTGTCTCCTCAGAAAGATCTAGTGGGGGCATTCCTAAAATGGATTTTGCAATGGTTTTAAGCCTAGAGGAAGCGCCACTATTTCGTTTCTTTCTCTTAGTCAGCAAAGTTTTAGCAACACACTTTGTATGATCACCAGATAGTATGATATGACGACAAAAAACACAAGTAGCATCAACCAAAACATCTTCATTAATATTTAAAGATTTAGCATCTGTTACATCAATCTTAGAACTAGACTCAGATAAGTGTAATTCTATTCCTGATGTTACATTTGTTTTATTCAAACTACTAGATGGAACTTCTTCAGACATAGATACTTCCTTCCTAGGTTTCTTGACTCTATTCTTCCTCTGTTTCTTGCGAGTCTTGGAATGGTTGACCTTAGAGGTGGTTTCTAGTTCTGTGGAAGTACAAGTAGCTGAATTAGTGGTTGTATCAGATGCTTGGGTATGTTCTTTGTTCACTACATACATCCCTGGGGCAATCTTATGAATGTTTGTTTTGCCGTTGTCTAAAACTCTGATCTTCTTCTTCAAATCAAGAATGATGTGTTGGAACTCTTGATTTTGTGAGTCTAATTTCCTGTTTAGGTAGACTGTGTCATTTCTATTTTGAAGAATTTCATCTAGGTCCTTTTCATTATGAAACAGTTTAACTTTTAAGAAAGCCTTTGTTTCTTTGTTCTGTTCATGACTGTTTTGAAATGATAAAGATCCCATAAGATTTTGAAATTTGAGTTCAAATTCAAGACTTCGTTTTTGACACCAGTCCAGCCTTTTTTGAAGATTAAAAACTTTGTTTTCCACATCACTATTGATCTGTCGAAGATTCTCATTCTCATGTATCAGATTATCAATCTCCATACGCAACATGTTAATATCCACAGCATGATCATTCACAATTAAAGCATTACCAGATTCATAGAGCGAATTCATAATCACAGAGACCACGTCATAACACAAGACTTTTTCCAAGAGTCGATCATTTTCTTTTGCTAAAAATTTCTTTTGAAGTTTTTGACGTTGAACCTTGTCATCTTTAGCTTTGAAAATGGATTTCATAGATGCTATTTCCGTGTATAACTCCTCTTCCCATCTTGTTGCACACTTCTTCAGATTTCTAACATGAGGAAGAATTTTCTTTTGAAGAATCTCCTTCTTTTCTTTCTGAACAGGAGAAAGAAAAGACGAGATAGGAATTTGAGAACTGAACTCAATTTCATTCTCCAAACGAGAAATGTCATCCATAAATGTCTGAAAATATCGAAGAACCCGACATTCTTTAGGCATTTGTGGATCAACAAGATCCTTTGTCAAACAATCTTTGAATTGTACATCAGTCGTGGGATCAGGAGTTATAGGCGAGGGAGCATTTATGTTTGTGTAAGTTAACGTTTGTTCTGGATGATCCTTAGGAGGAACAAATGATTTGCTCAAATGAGGTCGTGCATTATAATCGTAATGTACTTTTGAAAACTTTGTTTGTGAATTAGATCGACCCTCAATCTTGTTTGCAAGAAAATCAGTTTCTTCATCAACAGAATACATAACAACACGTTGAAAGGAATCATCTAACAGAAATGTTGCATTGTACAACTTAGGATTGTCTTTGAGTGCTTTGTGTAAATTACGGGGTGTGTCACTTCCAAGTGCAAAACTTACTCCTTTAGGACTTGGTTTCACAACATTTTTCTGAATTTGTGTTACTGAATTACCCGTTTTATACACAACATTTTGAAAGTCTTTGAGTTTGGTTTCAAAATCCAGAATTTGATCAAGATAGGAGTCAACACATTTCCTATTGGCTTTCTTTTCTTCAAGAAGATCCTTCTGAGATGCGGAAAGCTCAGATTGAGTTTTCAACAACTCAGAATTTAAAGCATCAATTTGTTTTTTAAATTCAAATTGATCCTTTTCTTTTTGAGAGAAAAGCTCAGCTTTGGCAATGGTTAGCTCACGAACTTGACTTTCTAAATTTTGAACTTTTACATACTCTTGTTGGAAAGCCATTTCAAAACCTTTTTCACGTTTATCTTGTTTAAGATATCCCGAAAGTTGTATTTTGTAACACTCATTATCCTTTGTTAACAATGCAATTTTCTCTTTGAGCTTTTGATTGATGTCATTGCATTTTTCTATTTGTGACTGGGTGGTCAATAGCAGGGCCTGTAATTCCGAATCTTGATCATCCAAATGATCTTTTTGTTCAAGATGATCACAATTGGCATCATCAATGAGATCATCAAAGGAAACAACGGTTTTATCATCATCAAATGATACAATCGTGTTAACTTGATCATCGGATGGTGATGAAAATAACTCATTTTGAACAAAAGTTTCGTTTGTAGATGAAGATGCAAAAGGTGAAGCAATTTCATGAATAAGACATGTAGGATCAGGTACCTGAGAAAGACCATCGGTATCATATACCGGGCCTGACTCGGACATATTCATTTCATGCATATTAGCCATAAGCATGACTGCAGCGTTTGCCTCAAGGTCTTCCATTTCATCATCTGATTCCACATTTGCCATAAAACTTTGATCATTCTGAGTCATCATCCCAGCAGCCCTTTCATCTTTGAGTGCCATCATAAGAGCCTCTTTGTGATACTGACTGCCCATTGTTCTTGGTTTCGGACAAGCATTAGCCATGTGACTGTTCCCCCCACAATTTTAGCATGTGATAGACGTATTAGCAATGCCTTTCTGACCATTCCCAACATTCGAATTTCCTCTCTGAACATTCCCCATACTGTTTCTGTTTGCCCCTGCAGTATTGAACCTATTTCCTCCTGACTGAACCCTTTGAGTACCATATCCACGATTTCCCGAACCATATCTGCCTGAAGACCTATTTTGAATTTCAACTCTGCCATCATGAACAACTGCCTGATTCCTGGTATTTGAAGATGAACGAAGACGGTTGTTGGATTTGGTGAATCTGCCAAATGCGTTAGCAATCAATCCAAATGCTTCATTAAGTGAATTGAAAGCATCCTCTTCTTCATCATGATCTGCATTTGAGTATATCATTGAATCGGTGTTGTTGTATGGAACCAGCTGGTTATCAGAGTATTGTTGTGGTGCTTCATAAGGAATGATTTGGTTATGAGATTGGGGTTGATGACTTGGTTGAAAAGATGAGTGTCCAAATTCCTGTTGTGGTAAAGAGAAGTTAGATTGAGCAACGAGAGCAAGTGAGTTTGATGTTGGTGCTGGTGTGAAGCCTCCTCGTGCTGCAATTTCTTTATCCACTTCTGATTGATGTTGTCTGAGGTAATCATACATGAGTCCATATTTGACATCACCAATTTTCTTTGTCTGCCTTACAAAAGTCGCATATTTCTGCCATTCAGGACCAAGACATCCAAGGAATTTGGAGTTGACAGCAATCTTTGGTAATTTTATATCATGACGATCAAGATCATTAATAATGTTGGTGAAACGGTGGTAGTAAGATTCAATGGTCTCCCCTGGTTCCATGATGAAGTGAGTGTACTCCATATATAATTTGGACTCAAGATCTTCTTGGTTTAACTCTGTTCCTTCCATGAGAAGATGAACATGTTCCCACATATCTTTGGCTGTCTTTTGAGCATCAATACTTCGGTAGATAGGATTGGGAATTCCTTGAAGTATGAAAGACATGGCCAATTGGTTTGCTTCTTGTTGTAATGTTTGCTCAGTTGTGTAGTTTGCAACCGGAGTGTGTGTGGATGTTTCTTCTCTCTCTGAAGTTGCTGGAACCACAGTAGCTGGAATAGGATAGGGTCCTTCTTCAATGACCTTTTTGAGATATTGACCATGGGGTTTTTTGAGTTCAACGAATCTGAGGAATCTACTAGCCCATTGTACGTAGTTACCCGGAGTTAGCATTGGTGGAGTTTCTTGACTTCCAGCTTCATGACGTGATTGCTGACTACTAATTGCTTCACACATCTTGTTAAACCAATGAGGTTCTCTGGAGTATGATGAATAATTCTGCAGTTGTTGATTCTATTGCATGATTTGTTGTGGGGATACTTGTGGTGGAGAGAGAAATTGATGCTGTTGTACGAATGCTTGTTGTTGTTGATACTGAGGATGAAATTGTTGTTGTTGAGGATGTTGTTGTAGCTGATAGCAGTAATTGAAGTGAGGTGGTTGAGACATTTTGTTGGATCTTTAGATAATTAAGATGTGTTTTAAGAGTTATGATGTTTGATTTTTAAGTTTACTTAATGTTCTTAGTCCAATTGCGAGAAACACTGTTTGAATTGCGAGAGATTCTGAATTGCGAAAGAGGTTGTCCAATTGCGAAAGACCTGAGTAATTCCGAGAGATTTCTCCAAATGCGATAAAAAATTGTAATTGCGAGAAACAATGTCAATTGCGATAGAACTTAGCAATTGCGAGAGATAACTCTGAATTGCGAAAGATCAAGCAATTTCGAAAGATTTTCAAAAATTACAATTTCGATCACGTTCTCAAACTTTTATACAAAAGATGAGAATAATTCCGAGTCGAGGTAGTTTCACAACTTTTACAAAGAAGGAAACACCGAGTACCAAATCCGAAGAATCTGATGAATTGCGAGAAACCCTTAAACCAGTCCAATTGCGAGAAACCCTTAAACTAGCAATTCCGAGAAACCCTTGTTACCAAATGCGAGAAACCCTTGAATTGTTGCAGACCAATTGCGAGAAACCCTTCTTCTTCGAATTTCAACCCAGAACGTTGTTGAATGATGAAAAACGTAAAACTTATGAATATTAACGATTAACACAACTAATTTGAACCAAATTTTACAACGTTATCCTTAAAATACGAAGATTTGATGAAAAGGATTTAAACAACGATTTGCAAAACTCACTTTTTTCACACTTTTGACGCAATCGAACTAAAAAAAAAACTGACGTAAACTATTAAAACCAAATGAAATACCGATTAGATCTACTCTTAAAACACTAACCTTAACTACCTTTGGCATATGATACCACTTGTAGGTCACGTAAATAATCTCAACAACACACTCGTTAATGACTTAATGACACACGAACTACTACTTATCTAGATATAAGCTACGTATGAAAAGTAATAAGCTAATACGATAAAGTAAATAAGAGAAAATAAGATGAGAAGAGAATGATGGAAGGCTTTTCACTTAATTCGATTCATACACAAGCAGAGCTTCCGCACTTACATAGAAAAACCAACAATGAAAATGTATCCCTTGCCTTGTATTTATAGGCAATGGGAGGGGGAATCATTCTAAGAATATTCCCTTTGCATGTGACTAGAATATTTTAACACATGTGACCGGTCCATGGACTACTAATGGACCGGTCCAAAATTACAAACAATATAGTCCTAATAAACGTGCAATATTATAAATGAACAAGACTTGTAAATATTTAAAACATGTTCCTAACAATCCTGAAAAGACCAACCCTTGATGTCTCATTAAATACTGATGACTCATCAACTTAAGTCCCCTCTGAAGTATCAACCCAAAGCCCTGATTCAAAATTTGATTAGTTGGCTGAAATGGTCAGGAAGCTGGGAGAGAAGATTGCATCTTCTGAGAAACCTTCTCAATCCAAGAAGGAACAAAAACCAACTTCCTCAAAGACCAAACCCAAACCCACAAAACCCTTGAAAAGATGTGAACTATGCAACTATACAAATCATCTCACTGATGATTGCTATAGAGTCCTTTATTGCATGATTTACAAAAAGGAAGATCACATGACCTCTGATCATAAACAATGCTCAGTCATGTCAAAATTTTCAGGACTTAAGGCTCAGTGCCTGGACTACCCTTCTGATTCTAAGCAGAAACAGAAGCAAAAGGCCAAGCCTTTTTCACCTTGCCCTTTATGTGGATTCAATGACCATCTTCCTGAGGATTGTCAAAAAGACAAACACTGTGAATCTAGTGGAAGCTCCACTCAGAAATCCTCAGGAAAAGAGAAGGTCATTCAGTCAAGAAGAGGAATGAATAAACAATCCTCTCAGACTACTGAGGCTACCCCTGCGACTAAATGCAAAACATGTGGTAGCTCAGTCCACTCAACCACTGACCATGAGTCAATTAATACTTTCATAAAGACCTACAATACCAAACCCTCCATGAAATGGAGTCCTAGAAAGAACTGACCCAGTTTACTATTTGTGCAGAAGCATGCCAGGGATCCTATTTGGCATCTAGACAGTGGATGTTCAAGGAGCATGACTGGTGTTAAGGAGTGTCTGCACAAATATGTGGAAGAACCAGGACCCAAAGTGATATTTGCAGATAATTCATCATGTCTCACTGAGGGTTATGGTTCAGTAAACTGCAATGGTATTGTCTTTACTAGGATAGCCTATGTAAATGGTCTTAAGTACAATCTGATCAGTGTCAGTCAACTATGTGATGCAAAATACAAAGTTCAGTTTGATGATAAGCAAGGAACCATCTTCAATGCAAATAAGGAAATTGTCCTCATTGCCCCAAGAAGACAAGATGTTTATGTATTAGACATGTCCAGTCTAACTCAGGATGGAACTTGTCTCTTTGCTAAGGCCACTGATACACTCAACTGGCTTTGGCATAAGAGACTCACCCACCTGAACTTTAAAAACATAAACAATCTTGTAAAACAAAACAAGGTCCTTGGCTTACCATCACTTGTGTTTTCAAAGGATAAACCATGCTCAGCTTGTGAAAAAGGTAAACATCACAGAGCATCCTTTAAAACCAAAACCAACTTTTCCATCAGGAACTGCCTACATCTTCTCCATATGGATCTATTTGGACCTATCAGTCCAAGGTCTACTAACCATGAGAAGTATACTCTGGTCATAGTGGATGAATACTCTAGATACACTTGGGTATTCTTCCTGATCAAAAAGAGTCAGGCAGCTGAAACTATCATGTCCTTTGTCAGGAACATTGAAAATCAAAATGACATTAAGGTCAAACAGATTAGAACTGACAATGGGACTGAGTTCAAAAATTATGAACTTGAATGTTTCTGTGATGAGAAAGGTATTTCCCAAAACTTTTCCTCTCCATACACACCTGAACAAAATGGTGTTGCTGAAAGGAAAAATAGAACACTCATTGAAGCTGCTAGGACAATGCTATGTGGATCAGTCCTTTCCAACCATTTTTGGACTGATGCAGTCAAAACTGCCTGTTATACACAAAACAGATCCAACATTGTCAAGAGACATGGGAAAACCCCATATGAGTTATTCAAAGGAAGAATCCCTGACATCAGCTACTTTCATGTCTTTGGGTGTCCTGTGTTTATTCATAATCACAAGGATCACTTAGGGAAATTTGATGCAAAAGCTGATGATGGATACTTCCTGGGATACTCACTTGTCTCAAAAGCCTTCAGAGTGTTCAACACAAGGAGACAACAGACTGAGGAAACATTTCATGTTACATTTGATGAGAGCACTAATGCAATCAGGTTCTCTACTGCCTCAGTAGAAGAGATAGGAATAGATAATTCTTCAAGATATCCTCCTGATGAATATCTTCCTGAAAACAATCCTTCTACTCAGTATCAAAATGATGCTAACCTCTCCTATTACATAATCCCTCACAACCTACCTAACCCAACCATCACTGAGTTTGTTGAGGCACATGCAAACACTGATGAAATCAATCAGTATGTTCAAAATACTCAAGAACCAAACAATCTCAGTGTTCTGGTAGACACTCAAGATCCAATCAATGATAATGTGTCTACTCCAGAACCAAACCCTCTACCCAATCAGGCCTCCACAAGTTCAAATCAATATCCAGGACCTCAGGAAAGTTGGACCAGGTCTCAGGACATTGAACTTGTCAATATCATTGGAGAGCCTACTGAAGGCATGCTCACCAGGAGCATGGCTGCTAGTCTAAGAGCAGCCTCAGCCAATGAATGCCTATTTGTGGACTTCATTTCCACAATTGAACCCAAAAATGTTAAAGAAGCACTTACACATCCAAGTTGGGTTCAGGCCATGCATGATGAACTGGAACAATTTGACAGAAACAAGGTAATGACCTTGGTCAAATGTCCTGAGAATGTCTCAGTCATTGGCATGAAATGGGTATTCAAAAACAAAACTGATGAAAATGGCATAGTCATTAAAAACAAAGCCAGACTTGTAGCCAAAGGCTATAATCAACAAGAAGGCATTGACTATGAAGAAACATTTGCACCAGTAGCAAGGATGGAAGCCATCATGATCTTCCTTGCTTTTGCTACATACATGAACTTCAGAGTATACCAAATGGATGTTAAAAGTTCATTTTTAAATGGTTCACTGAAAGAAGAAGTTTATGTTCAGCAACCTCCTGGATTTGAAAGCCATGAGTCTCCTGATCATGTCTGTAAGCTTAACAAAGCCCTTTATGGACTGAAGCAAGCTCCCAGGGCATGGTATGAGACTCTCTCAGCCTTCTTAATCCAAAACAAATTTGTCAGAGGCAAGATAGACAACACATTGTTTATCTATAAGACAAATAATGATGTCATACTAGTTCAAGTGTATGTTGATGACATCATCTTTGGCTCAACAAGTTTCAAACTTTGCAAACAATTTGAAAAACTAATGGCAAAGAAGTTTGAAATGAGCATGATGGGAGAACTGACATACTTCCTTGGTCTACAGATCAAGCAGACTGATAGAGGAACCACTATCAATCAAGAGAAGTATGTAAAGAATCTACTGAAAAAGTATGATCTCAGTGACTGTGCCTCAGTCAAAACTCCCATGGTTCCCCCAAACAACCTTGGTCCTGATCTCACTGGTAAACCAGTAAATCAAACTCTCTTTAGAGGAATGATAGGATCACTGATGTATTTACTTGCATCAAGGCCTGATATTCAATTCCCAGTATGTCTATGTGCCAGATATCAATCTGACCCAAGAGAATCACACATCACTGCTGTGAAAAGGATATTCAGGTACCTGAAAGGCACTCCAAACCTTGGATTATACTATCCAAAGTGCTCAGGACTTGATCTTAAAGGATACTCAGACTCTGACTATGCTGGATGCAACATGGACAGAAAAAGCACCTCAGGCTCTTGCCAAATACTTGGTGGGAAACTAGTCTGTTGGAGTGCTAAGAAGCAACAATCTGTTGCCTTGTCCTCAACTGAGGCCGAATATGTTGCAGCAGCTAGTTGTTGTGCAAATGTACTCTGGATGAAAAGTCAACTCAGTGACTATGGAATTCAGTATAAGATGGTACCCATCTTTTGTGATAACACAAGTGCAATTGCAATCTCAAACAACCCTGTTCTTCATCAGAGAACTAAACACATTGATATCAGATATCATTTCATCAGGGATCATGTAATGAATGGTGACATTGAATTACACTTCATTCCTACTGAATATCAGTTAGCTGATATCTTCACCAAACCTTTGGATGAACCAACTTTCACAAGGCTGAAAGCTGAATTAGGAATGTTGGATATAGATAATCAGTCCACTGATTGAATCCTTCCAACTGAAGTATAATTCTTAAAACCTCAGGTCCCTGACTCAATGTGTACATCAGTGAAAACATTTCACTGAACCATCAACCTCAAGAACTAAACCCAAGTTCCTGAATCCTTGAAGCTCAGGAATCATTCCATATTCCTGAATCATCAGTGACTAATCCCAAGTCCCTGAAATACCATCACTGAATGAAAAGTCATTCAGGGCCCTGAAAAGAGACATTAAATACTGACTTAAATGCTCTAAGTATCTAGTTAGTAAATGTCCGAGGTTGGTAACTGAACTCATATTTAATTCAAGAATATTTGTTCTTTTAGCCTTTCTGGCATACACCTCATGGGCCCCCACTTCCCAACTTGGCATTCAATGCCCTCTCTCACACAATACACTGTGTGATGATGGAAACTCTGCAACTTCTCCTTTTGCAGAAACTGCTCAACTGTTCACTCTGCCAATTGTGAAAAAAGAGGAAAAGTGGAGTGGTGGCATTTAATGCGGATCTCAAACATTTTATTCAAAATAATTTCCAAAAATTATATTTTGATTAAATAAGATCACTCAAATGCCAAAAATACCCCCATCTCCACTATCCTATAAATACCCATCCAAAAGAATTCACACACACGTTTTTGAAAATTATAAGCAAACTCTGCCCTTTTTTCTCTCTCAAAACAAATTGTGTGTGTGTTCTTAGCATTTAGAAACATCCGACCATTTTTTCGACCAAAACCAGATCATAAAATGGCTTCCTCTAATGCTATAACCATCGCCCCCAATGTGAACTTCACAATGGAGGGCGTGGACCTGACCAAAAATAATGTGGTTGGAAATTTCCACTATCCCCAGCAATATGGGGGTTACAAGGATGTAGTTAAGTATTTACAAAACTGCATCCTTGCCACAGCTTTTACAACTACCCCAGAAGTCATTTATAATGACTATCTCAGGGAGTTTTGGAGTACCGCAACGGCTACTAGCCCTAAGGACCCCAAAGAGTCGATCATCACTTTCACTGTGATGAATGGGACTAGGACTCTCTCCCTGAACTACAAGACCTTCATCATGGCCACAGGTCTTAACTTTGTTGAGAACTTTGAGGCAAACCCTACTGATCAGGAAATAAAAGCTGAAATGCTTTTCCTAGGGCCTCATGATGTTAGGCGTCCTACCGAGTCCCCTGAAGCCTTGCTGGCAAAGGCTCCAATAGTGAAGACATGGTTTCACCCTGTCTGGAGACTTATGATGACATTCGTCATTCAGGTACTCGGAGGAAACAAATCCTCCACTGAGCAGTTGAACTCATCACAACAATTGATGATGTTCAGTCTCTTGGAGGGTAGAAAAATTGATATCGGAGGAATAATCTTCCGTGACCTCGTGTCAAAGCTCTCAGGGAAACATAGGCAAAGACACATGTCTTATCCTAGGTTCATTTCCTGTGTGCTTCAAGATCTTCTTGGTTCTGACTACTTAAGGTCTGACGATCAAGGTACAAAACATGACGTCTTGCATAAGACCAACTTTAGTAGTGACATTAATGAGGTACAACCAGTCGCCCTGACCACCTACATGTTAATGGTGATTCAGGGTGAAAATGTATGCTCACCAGTTCCTTCACCAACCAAGAAGGTGAAGAAGACCAAAGGGAAAGGGGGACAATCCAGTAAGGTGGTTAGACCTAAACCACTCGTCACTGAGACTGTTGCCTCAGGCACCAAGAAAGTTGTTGTGACCTTGACCTCTCAGACTCCCATAAAAGAGACCACATTGGCCACAAAACAAACGCCACTGGAGGGTCCTGAGCAATCATCCTCAGTATCCTCGGGCAAACCCTTTCCTAATGTCCCTACTGACAAAAACAAGTCAGAAGGGTCAGGAGCATCCACCCACTCACATCCTAATGAAGGCACTGATAAATCACAATCAGAGCCTGAGGGAGTTCAGGGTTCTATATCCTTGGTGGAGCAGTACTACTCCACTGAGAAGGGGACCCATACCCATTCACATCCCGTTAACGTCTCTAAGCAATCACTCTTAGAGTCTCAGGGAGTTCAGGCCTCTAAATCCCCAAAAGGACAGCACAATCCTGATGGGAAGGGAGGCCATCAACAATCACCAATAGTGCCTCATGATTCCACTGGAAAACACCCATCAGTGGATGAAGGCGCTCAGGGGGACAAAGACTCGGAGGGATATAAACCACCCGCCGATACGGAACCCAAACCCACCTCAGGCACTTTTGTTCTCTCAGGAACTGACCCTAAAAGTCAGGCTGGGCAAACCCCCCCCCCCCCCCCCCCAGTTATTATGACTAGTCAGGCTGGTCAAACCCCACCAGTTATTATGACAAAAGAGTCAGGACCTGGCCACAACGAAGGTGAGCCCTCTTCAGAGGGGGAGCCGGATATCCTAAAGGCTCATTCTCTGGCTGACTATGAAAATTTGTTGGCTGATGAGTCAGAGGAGGAGATTGATTTTGGTGATGATGATATCCCTGATGCTGAGGAGGAAATGGAAAGTCAATTAAGCCCTCCTCAGCCCTTTGAGAAACAACATTCTTCTCCTCATCCTGAGGATCAACCACCCAATTCTCAATCAACCTCATCATCATCATCAGGTGCTTCAACCACTCCTAAGTGGTTGCAAAAGTATGACAATGCTCGTCCGGCTTCTGAAAGACAAATGGCAAAAGTCCTTCGCAAAGCCAACGAAGGTCTTTACAACTCTCTTACGGATGAGCAATGGGATAAGCACACTGAAGTGGCAGCCTCCTATGCTGACTTCAGGGCTTCTGTAGAAGAATCTCAGGCAAAGATTCTTCAGGCCACCACCCTCACTGATAAACAACTTGGCGACCTGAACAAATCTGTAGATGACATAGCCACTGGACAGAATCAGGAACTGTCCAACATCCTCAAGGCTATCGAATCAGTACAAGAACATCTTACAGATGATCCCACATTTGTCAACAAACTGGATGCATACTTGGCCTCTCAGGCGTCCACCTCCACCAGCATTACTGAGCTTCTAAAGCTCCTTCAGGGGGTAGATCTTCAAGGTTTAAGGACACAGCAAGAGTCCATACATCAGGCTGTTCTTGCATCCAAGGAGCACCTGATCAGAATCTCCTCAGCCTTTGAGCAGCTCTCAACAACACATAATGAGCTGGTCACCCACTACACCACCCAAGTCACTGAACTCACCACCCACCAGAAGGAAATGGCTGCCGCATTAAGTGCCGTGAAGAATGAGACTTCTGAAACAAAGTCTATGGTCTCAGACATCCTATCCATTCTTCAGGCCTCTCATACTCCTCCACATCCTCAGTCAGCAGGTGTCTCCACTGAAGCTCCACCATCTGCTGAGGGGGAGAAAAATGATGATCCTTCAATCCCTGACCCTACTTCTGCTTTGGTAACTGTCCCTGAGACATCCACCAGTCAACCTCCTCCCATTGACAAAGGGAAGAAAATCATGGTGACTGAAACAAACCCTCCTCCTGAAGCACGCTTAGTCAAGGCTTCAACTGAAAGACGTGCAGATCCTGATGCACCGTTCTATGTTGATTTAGAGGATGGGAGAAGGGTCTATGGGACTCCTGAACAACTTGCTGAAATTTTACACCAAGAAGAGCTCAGGAAGGAACAAGAGAAAGAGCTGGAACTCAACAGGTCTGAAATTTCTAAGGTTGCCAAAGAAGTGATCAAGGAGTCTGAGAAAAAGGACATCAAAGGGGATGGGTTTCTCAAGCTTCAGGCTGAAATCCTTAAGGAACACAACAAACAAGCCAAACTTAAGGAAGAAAAGAGGCAGAGGATATATGAGAGGTATGTATGGCACATGACCAAAACCAAAGGTGAAGGCAAAATAACTGACATCACCATTCACCCCACCAGACCTCTGAGCTTAACAATCCATAGAGGTCCAAGAAAGTCTGAAAATCTTCCAACAGTCAAATTTTCAGACTATGGGTTAAGAGAATGGGATATGATGATGCCTATCCTAAGGAAGAAAACCACAAGCAAGAATGCCCCAATCATCATCAAGTCACTGAGTGCTAAGTATGAGGAACTCGCAAAAGTGGCAAAGAGTCTTGGCATTAACCATGATGAGGCACTTGCTTCTCAGGGACTGGCTATCCCTGAACTTACTCAGAAGACTGGGAAGAAAAGAAAAGCTGTGGATATTGAACCTGAACAATACATAGCTACACTTCATTGCAACAGGACTACTCCTCAGGGAGTCAAGTTCCGTCCCAACCTGGTCATCAAGGAACCTGAGTATGGTATCTTCTTTGTGGATGAATTTGGTCAGGAAGCCTTTCAAAGAGTCTCTGACATTGATAAAGTGGAAACGACAACACTCCTTGCTTACAAACTGATGGCGCTTAATATCAGGAGACCTGAAAATGAGGAGTTTGTCAGGCTGATGGATCAAATGATGAAGGATCGACCTGATAAAGAGGTGTTGATGTCAAAGAAGGCGAAACTTGAACTCATGGGTCTTGTTCAGGAACCTTGAGTATTTTGTACTTAGAATAATAGGACTTGTAATGATATGAATAAATTGATGAATGTTTTGCTATATCAATATCCTTATTTATTTTCTAGTACATTCAGTATGAGCAGAAGACTTTAGCTCACTCATACTGATCAAAACACTTAGGAATAATTTATATCCAAATAGGGAGAGATTGTTGGGTCATGAAAAACCCAAGAATACATAAAACATGATTTGGAAACAAATTAACTAAGTGTTAAACTTAAACCGAGAACAATTCAAGTCACTGAGAGAACAGCCTCTCAGTGAGTCATCTTCAAGATGCTTAAGGCGAATTCAAGAAGAAGGATTCACTACTCAGGAAGGCGGTACTCCCTGAGTAGGACTTAAGCCAAAGAAGAAGATGATGGTTCAGTGAGTGCTGGACAAGAACTCACTGAACCCAGTCTCCTCAACAACAAAGTGATTAAAGACTGAGGAACCAACGCCTGAAGAAAAGGCGGGAACAATAGGGAAAAGATCTGAGAAGATAAAAGTGTCAGACCAAACACTCTTCTCTTGTCAGATCCAACCTTCCCTATTGCGGCTAAAAGTCATGGAGTGTCAGCCAACAACTCCCAAAGTCTTGTTAGCCCTTTCCTATTGGTTCTTGGAAATGACAATTACTATTTGTAATTGTCAGACACGCAACCTCAACAACTTGTATTATTTTTAATCACTTATACTTTGATTACTTGTGTATAAATAGATCAGATGGAGAGAAGTTAAAGTGTGCTTTGTATATTGAAAGCTTAGAACTTTTACAAAGTAACTTCTCTCCTACAAAGAGTATACAACTCACTGAGATAGCTTAGTGGGTATATTGTTACCACTCAAGCAAAACTTGAGTTTCGATAGGAGACACCCCATACCCTTGTCTATTCAATCCCAAGTGTTTGTTCCGCAATACACTTGGGTAATAGATTCTTGGAATTATTTCTAATAAGAATTTAAACGTTGAAAAATATTGTGTTTTTTATATTCACGTTTTATAACTGTTAGAATTAATCTTAACATTGTATTAGTCATAAACACAAACGGATTAACTTTCTAGTTAACTCTAATCGTGTAAAGGGACCAACAATGAGATATATGTGTAATATTTGCACCAACACTCTAAATAATTATCTTCATGTAAAAAAAATACAAAACACACAACTGACAGTTTCACTTTTAAGTTTTTTTTTTTAACTAATTAATTAATTTTTTTTTTAATTTTGTGTTGCTAAATCTATAATACTATAAGATTGAGTCCCTTGATTAAATGTGAGTAATCAAGACACTCAATATGGGCTTCAAGATTCAGTACAGTACAGGCATGTCACAACTCTCAATTCAATGTCCAGAAGATGAAGATGAAGAGAATGAGCCATCGAATGAGATTAATTACACCATTAATTGATCACATATTAAAAGCGTACCTTTAGTGTTCATCCACAGTAATTGCATGCATATCAACAGTGTTGTGGTTACAATGATTCCTTCTTAATGGAGGGTAGACAATTGGTTTTCAGTTACACTATAAAATACAGTAGGTCGCATTTATCTATCACCATAATCAAAACCAAATCATTTGTCTTCCAACATAATTGAAACAAAAGTTAACATGTCGAACAAGGCTTCAGGTAGCAACGCCATCCAGGTTGCCCAGCATAATGGTGATTTATTCTTGGAACAGCTCGATGCGGGTGTTAGTGGCACCATTGTTGTTATGATTTGCAGGGTTTGGGATGTGAATGCAGTAACTGGGCGGTATTTGAGCACTGACTTTGTTGTCTGTGATGCCAGGGTAAGTTAGAATTACATTTATAGTCATGCATAGAGTATGGGTAAGTTAAATGCTGATGGAATGTTTTGCAGGGTAAGGCGATGCATTGCACTGCAAGGAACAATATAGCTCACAACTTTGTAGGTCTAAAAGAAGGTGTTGTTTACTATATCAAGAACTTCATTGTGCAGCCAAACAAGGATGACTATCGGATTATAAGGCAGGATCCATTCATGCTTGAATTTGACGGGTCCACAACCACTCGAAAAGTTTCTGTTAACTCTAACGGCTTTGTCAGATATCCTGTTGACCTTGCTGATTTTGATGACATTGAACCTACAAACAATAAGTATCTGATAGGTAAGCCTTTTTTGTTTATACCCTTTTTTGTGCCAGACTGCAATATGACTCTTCTCATACCTTATTGGATACTGGCAGATGTTGTAGGGTATGTCACAAATGTTGGGAGGACGATGCACCAGAAAACTGGCTCGCGGACCCTGGATTTCTATCTGGCCAACAAGAGGTATTTTCTTTGCCAGTTTTTGTTGTGGCCGCAAACCTGAAAATTTAGTTTCGATTGATTAATGACTACCATAATTAGAAAAAAAAAAAAAAAAAAAAACCCATTTATTTGATTTTCTAAAACAGGGGGCAGTCAATTAGAGTGACACTGTGGGGAGGATTGGGCGACATCCTGATAGAAAAGAAAACGAAGAATGTTGGCCTGTGTCCAGTTGTTATAACTTCTGTTAATGCCAAACACTATAACAATGAGTATCTATAGAATATGGTGTTTTGGCCCACGTTACCTCATTCTCATGTTGCCTTACTCTTTTTCACCTTGCAGATACGCTTTACCTCTCGAGCAGCTCCTCCACCTTGATTTATGATAATCCTGACATCCCTGCATTGATAGACCTAAAAGTTGAGATGAAGTAAGGCATACTAAATTGTGTCTATGTATTTTGGGCCACTTACTATATCCTAATGTTAAGCATGGATATTGCTTGCAGTTCTGCGGAGTTGAATAAAGCGATAGTGCCCGTTGATTTCTCGGAGCCCAAGGATGGGACCCTTGAGAACTTGCTAATCTGGGGACGCAACAAGAGAAACAATGTAAGTTGTTGTATTTACCACTTGCTTTTGTTGTTATGTGGGCCCATGGTATTCCATTCACTACGTATGCATCTTTGCAGTCCATGATCTACAACTGTAAAGTAAATATCGACAATGTTAGGACTAAAAAGGGTTGGAACTACCCGTTCTATGGTGACAATAAGTGCAAGAAAGGCGCCACCCGAAAGGGGGGTAGATTTTGGTGTGATGCATGTAAAAAGCCCATTGAGTACCCAGTTTTAAGGTAATGTTGTTTTAAGCTTGCCCACCCCATGATTTAAAATAAATTGTATAATGTTCTTTACCTTATGTGTGCCCCACACTTTCATCAGATTCAGGCTTGAGCTTGATGTGTCAGACGATACCGCACAAACTGTGGTTGTGCTGTTTGATGAAACCGTTCGGGATTTGCTAAAGTGCTCACCAGAATCCCTGTTGGAGGGTTACACTAAGATACAATTATAATTTACATTTTAAATGCATTATGGTTTTGTGCTAACCTCCAAGAACAGGCACCAGAGGGAAGCTCCATTGGGACGTATCACACTTTTGAGCTCAAGTCACACACATATTTTGAGCATGATACTTTTGAGAGCTTCACGTACTGGAAAATAAGCCATGCACCACCGGCGGGAGAAAACGCATGTTCAAGCAATCTTGAAACTAGCACCGGCTCTGCCAGCCCTTTTATGAAAAGATCGTCGAAAGAAAGGTTGTCCAAGAACCCAAATGTGTCTACTCCGTTGAAACCTGTGGAGGAAAAAAATAAGAAACGGTATCACACAGTTTCCCTACTATGGAATCCAGACATAAAAGTATCTTATGACTAATACATTACTTGCTGTGCCATTATTGTAGTATGGAGTATGAAGATTCAGACACGGAGTTACCAGATGGTGAACAAGCTGTGAGCGGAGATGGATATGCTCCTGAGAAAACAAAACGAAAAAGGTAATAATGTAGTAAATGGATACAAACTTATCTAATATATAACCGAAATATTAAAAAGCGTTCTTTGCACATCTAACTATTTCAGGTACATTGTGTGTGACTCTGAATCGGAAGAGGAGGCCAGCTCACCAAAAGTAGAACCTGCTAAAGAAGCTAAATGCGATGAGGAGGCCACTGCTTAGTGGTTAAGTATTTAGGAAAATAAAGACCACATGGCCACAACTGTTTGTGGGTGTTAGTCATTTACTAAAACAACTTTGTTTGTCCTCTGTTTTTTCATAAATGATTTTGGTGTTTTAGACCCACTGAATATTTTATATTTATGTTATTTGGTGATCAACATATAAAATGCTCCTTATGCTTATAACCCATAACATATATTTGAGAATTACAAAAAAAACCAACAAAAGAAACAGGTACAATTTTCAAATCCACTAAAATTCAGGCTTCATAAAAAGATAGTTCACAAATGACCATATTTACTTATCCATACATTAACTTTGGCAGCCAAAAGGCCATACTATGGAATCCAGTGATAAAAGTTGTAACCAAAAGAGTGCTACTAAGTCTCATTGAGCAGTACTAATTCAGAAGCGTAGTAGTGCTAAGTGTAACAACAGTAGTAACTTAGTAAGCAGTACAAATGTACATAACTGGCAGTACTAACAACTCAACTGGCAGTACAAACGGAAATACGTAGCAGTACTAAAATCATGTAGCAATACTAACTCAAACGCAGAGCAGTACTAACTGAATGAAATACGCAACAGTACAAACGTGTCAACTGCAGCAGTATAAACAATATGAGAGCAATACTAACCCAATAACAGTTGTTTAAATGCAGCAACTTCCCAAACATCATTCAAACAAAACTGTTTCAACACAACTTTATGAGATGGATCGGTTAGAAGTTGTATGAACTGCACATAAGCTTTGTTGACCTGATGTCACTTCAATAACCTTATTCACTATTATGCGTAGTTCTACTCACAATCAAGAAAATATCAAACAACAGTTGTATGTTTCAGCCCCAATTATTTCACCAAAGGAGCAGCGTATGTAAAATAACGAAACTAGGGTTGTCACATGAACTTCTTGTATTCTTTGCTGAGGTTTCTTTGAATCAGAATAAAGAGATCATATACACCAGCTTCAAACAATAATGAACAGATCCACAAACCCTAAAAATCGACTTTTATCCTTCAGTGTCACATAAATACATTCTACAACATTTTGGAAGATGCCAATGTGTTTAATGCTGGCTAATTTATTACCATGTTAAAGATAGTGGGACAGTTATGGAATACCTAGTGCCTGAATCTTCAATATATTGAACATCTGCCTTCGCACATCCTCTACTCAACTCTATAATCTAACATGCAAAAAATTTCATTAGACATTGTGAATTAGGTATGAATAACGGTGAGCTTAATAATGCCAACAATGTTCCATCTCTCTCCAACATCCTTGATGAGTGTGTAAATACTCATCATTTTATACTTGAAAAACCCACAAAAATAATCAAAAACACCCAAATGGACCATAAAATGTTACAAATATCCTTGGAGTGTGTTTTATATGTTTCAGGTACAAAAGGATTGAAAACAGGGCAAATATGGACAAAACCGTGCATAATTTGGAAAAGAGCCGAAAACCGAAACCGAAAAAGACGTTAATTTAATTCAAGCTCAAAAATCCCAAAACAGCCCTTGGATTATTTCTAGATGGAAAAAGTAGTCCTTGATTCAACTTTGCCAAAATAACAGATTCAGTCCCTTGAGTTTGCATAAATTACAAACTTGGTCCTTGTGCTAAACTTTATTCATCCAAAACCACTAACCGGACCAATACAAAATAAACCTTTAAACCCAATTTCTCCCAGCCCGTTACAAGCCCAAATGAAACACTTAGCTACCCGTATGTTGACTCAGTCAAAGTGTTTGTCTCCTTCCCCAAACACACACAGCCAAAACTCACGAGAAACCACCATCACTATCACCACTTCTCCCAAAACTTTCACCAATTTTACCACTCCCCCATTCCCCAACACAGCAACCCATCTTCTTTTACTTCCCCCTCCTCCATGTCACCAATCCGTGGGAATAATTGGGCGCCAAGACCATTTTAAAGGCTGAGATCATTTCTATTTAATCTAAACGCTGGGATTCTCTCAAAAGAAGCACAAGTTATCCTCCAAAGCTGTTTTCCCTCACAGAAGAAACACAAAGGCAGTAAAGACCCCTAGCTTAGTTTCTAGTATAAATAGTAGTCAAATGTAGCCTTGAATGGCAGGATTTATTTAGCTTTTAAATTTTAAGGTACTTTGTATTTTAGTTTATTTTAACTTCCAGTATTGTAGTTACTCTAATTTTTAATCCAAGTTCAGTTTCTTTAAAATTCCGAGTTATTGTGTCAGCTTACTTTTCTGCTTATTGCTTAATTTGTGTTCATGTGTTTGTCTTCAGTTACTTGTATGTCTATTATTGCCCATTATTGCTTCATATCAGTTCAGTTAGCCTAAGTGTTAGTTTTGCTTAAAAAATTTTGAAAAAGCCAAAAAAAAAATTGTTAAAAAGCTCATCTGCTTATTAGTGCCCTTGTAGGTTTGGATAATGCTTATTAATAATTAAAATGAGTTAGGAAAACAGTAGGGTAATAGTTTCATAGTTTGATTTAGAGATTGTGGTGTTAAATAGCAAAAACAGTTTGATAAAGGGTGTTTGGATTAGTGACTGTTAAGGGTAGATCAACTTGGTTACTGTTACTTTGCCCAATTGGATACTTTTGATCTTGCTATAATTAGTTTGTTTAAGCTTTTTGTTGTATCCCATAAGGTGTTTTGACTGGTTTTGAGGTTTTGAGCTTAGAAGTGAAATACTAGATCATTAATTGCCTTCATAAGCTCTTATAAGCTGAGCTGTGAATTAGTGGTAATTAACTTTAGGTTTAGTTTGGTGCAAATCAGAGCTCTAAGTGAGACTACAAAGACTTGAACCATTTTATTAGGTTATGCAAGGATTTTTGGTTTGTTGCATCAGGGGTTTATGTGTAGATCTGCACATCAGCTTTGCTGATCTCAGCTTTTCATTGCTTCTCATCTGCTTATTCAATGGATATAAATGCATGAAATTTGATTTTCAAGTAGTTTGTAATAGTGTTCTTTAGATTCTTAAATTAGATTTTACTGGGTAGCTTATTTCCTAGCTTCAAATCTGTTTGCAAACTAGCTACCTGACTTGTTTTTAGTCTGCACTAAACCCTGAATTTGTTTTGCCATTTTTGGCCATCTGATCTCAGCTTAAAACAAATAAGCAATTGTTTTCAACTTTTGGGCATAATTGTTTTTTAAGTAATCTGCTATATGAATTTTAAGAATATGCCTTTTGTTTTTCCCAATAAGCACTTCCCTAGCTTTTAGACTTGTTCAAAGTGGGTAGATCAGTCCTGTTGCATCTGTCTTGTACCATGATCTGATCAGCTACTTATCAGCTGATTGCATGAGCTTATTTTTGAGCTTTTTGTGTTTGTTTAAGCTTGTTCTTGTGTACTTTTATGATTTCGAGCTTTTGGTAATTTATTTATAGCTTTAGCTTATTTTTAGCTTAATTTCAAAATGCTTATCTGCCCAAAACTGCTTATTATGGGTTAGATAAGTCTGATTTTATTTTTTTCTAGGTAGATAACTTAATTTTAGATTTACTCAAATTTTTCCAGAATTTTCCAAGCTGTTTTAATATTTTTAAATCAATTAAATAGTTTAACTTAGTTTTTAATTCATAAAAAAAAAAAATTAAAAAGTCAAAATAAAAATTTCTTTTTTCAAAAATTTTCTTTTATTATTTAGAACTTAGGAAAATTAATTTGATGCCCGTAGGATTTATATTTCGTAGATTTCATGTTTTAGTTTATCACGTTCACGTTTTTAATTACGTTAATTGTTTTTAGTTGTAATTTTTTAAGATTTCCCTAGCCTATTTATTGTTTCCCGTAGTTGTAATCAAAATCCAAAATCTCACCATTTTTATATCTCAAACACGATTCACAAACCCGATTACACAAATCCCATTCATCCTTCATCGGGGATAACGACCCGGGTTACACATACTTCACTTGTGTTTCCTTGGAAATAAATTACAAATTGATCCACAACGATCAATTTTTGGCGCCGTTGCCGGGGAAGGTTGTAGCGGATTTTTAAATCTCGTTTGTCGTTTCGTGTTTTATAAACCATCTTTGTGAAGGTTTATAGTAAATTTGTGAATATTTTCTAAAAAAAAAAAAAAAAAAAAAAACAAACACTTTGTCTAAGGTGTTTGCAAAAACAAAAGAAAATAAAATAATATATCCTCACTTCTTTGAAGTGTTGTAAACCATTCCGAATTTCCAACAAAACGAATCGTGAGTTAATTGTTTTTCGGATTATCTTGAAATTACAACCTATACAAGTGGTTTAAGGATGGTTTGACATTAAATTGACAAACCGAAAGAGGCGGGTTTTTAATCAGCTTTCGAGCGGACCTTTGCTTCTCCGCCACTCTGCGAGTAATTTTAAGAGAAACGAGTTTCGATTGACGAATCGATCACAAAAAAATTGTGTAATTATCCTTAAAATAAAAAAAAAAAAAAAAAATTCAAAAATTTGTTTTTAAACTTTTGTTGTTTTGTTGGTGTATGAACACCCGTTCTTCTACACCCAATCTTCGTTCACCAGTTTCCGATCCCGAAAGAATTATTCGTCAAGGTCGACGTCTTGATTTTCAAGACGACGAAGACATGGAAACGAATATAAACAATGATGGGTCAGCTCCTGATCTCCGAACGATGGAGGAGTTGTGCCAACCAACCATGCAAGGACGGGGCGGACCTATTGCTCCCGTCAACATCCAAGCCGCGGATTTTGGACTTAAGCATCATATGATCCAACAAGTCCAAACTTCGTGCCAATTTCATGGTTTGCCGGGTGAAGATGCAAACAAGCATCTCGATAAATTCATCACGGTAACCCAAAGTATGAAACAACAAGGGGTCACCGATGACGCCCTTCGCTTATATCTTTTTCCTTATTCGTTGACGCATCATGCCACCGCTTGGTTTGATCGTTTTCCCAAGAATTCAATTCATAGTTTCGATGAAATGACTTCAAAATTCTTGGCAAAATATTTCCCACCATCGATGGTGACGAAGTTAAGGAATGATATAAGCAACTTCCGCCAGCTTCCCGATGAATCTTTATTCGAAGCTTGGGAACGTCATAAGCTATCCATTGATCGATGTCCTAATCATAATATGTTGCTTGTTACCATAATAGACACATTCTATAATGGTTTAACATTACGACATCGTGAAACGATCAATGCTGCGGCCGGTGGTACCTTTATGAAAAGGCGACCCGAAGAGTGCTATGATTTAATTGAAAACATGACCGCCCACCATAATTATTGGGATTTCTCCGTCGAGAGGAATGAGTCATCTAAATCTATCACTACGGACTCTTCATCCGAGATAGCTTCACTTACAAAAAGAATGGATGATTTATCCACGGCTGTTTTGAGGATACATCAAAATAATCTTCAAAACCAAACTCAACAAGCAAATGTGGTAAATCAAAGTTGTGTAACATGTGGTGGTCCACACCCATACTTCGAGTGTCCAACCACAATTGGCAACACTCAAGAGAGCATTTGTGCTGCTTCGGGACCCTATAATTCGGGAGGTAACTCTTACCAACCCCAAGGAGACCGTAATCTGTTAAGCTATCGCTCCAACAATTTTCTTGGACCACCCGGCTTTAACCCTCAAAATCTAAATGGGCAAAACCGAAATGCCCAATTCAATCAAGGCCAAAATCAAAACAACCAAAATCGGTTTGTTCAAAATCAAGGTCAGAATTTCAATAATTCTCCAAACCGACCTTATCAACCTCCAACTCAACAAGTTTATCAATCACCTCCTCAAGCTCCTTTGACAAATGATTTCATAAAAGTTACTGAGTCAAGCATACGTTCAATGCAAGCTCAAATCAACAATATGAAAGTCGAGTTGAGGAAGGAAATTGATACTACATTGTCTCGTCAGACAAATGAGTTAAAGAATATGATGAGCAGCTTCATGAACATGAACATGAACACGAATCAAGCTTCTTCATCTTCTGGAGGTCTTCCCAGCAATACCATTACAAATCCAAATGCTGAGTTGAAATCAATTACCACTCGAAGTGGTAAGGCCTATGATGGACCCTCGATTCCTACTCCTTCTCCGGTGAAGGAAGTAGGACGAGAAACCGAGGTGACAAAGGACAAAGTGCAAACTCCAAGCTCACAAAGTACCGCACACGTCCAACCTTCGGTGGTCCCAATTCCAATTCCGGAACCCGATGTTCCAATGACAAATCCAAAGCCTTCAATACCATATCCTTCAAGGCTTAATGATCAAAAGCTTAAAGAGAAAAACAATGCACAAATGGAAAAGTTCTTCCAAATCTTCAATGAGATGCACTTCGACATAAGCTTTGCTGATGCTCTCGTTCTCATGCCAAAGTTTGCAACTACACTCAAAGGGTTGCTAAGCAACAAGGATAAGTTAGTCGAGATGGCAAAAACCCCATTAAACGAGCAATGCTCGGCGGTCATCCTCAAGAAGCTTCCCGAAAAGCTTGGAGACCCCGGCAAGTTCTTAATCCTGTGTGATTTCTCGGGGATGCTGAAATGCTCCGCTTTGGCCGATCTTGGCGCAAGTATTAACCTCATGCCGCTCTCGATATGGGAAAAACTATCTCTTCCAAAGCTTACACCTACGTGCATGACACTCGAGCTAGCGGATCGTACCACTACTTATCCGCTTGGAATAGCCGAGGATGTTGTCGTGAAAGTGGGAAAGTTCCAATTTCCCACAGATTTTGTTGTTGTAAACTTCGATGCCGATCCACGAGTTCCACTCATTTTGGGTAGAGCTTTTTTGAGAACAAGTCGTGCTCTCATTGATGTGTACGCTGAGGAGTTAACCATTCGTGTTGAAAATGAAAAGATCACATTCAACATTAATCAGGGGTCTAAATGCAACGTTGCTACTATTGACAAAAAATCTGAAAAAATTGACTCAAAACTTTCAAGATTCACGGTCAAAAGTGTTGCACAAAAACATGCCGAGCTCAAAGCAACGAACATAGCCCCTGGTTCAAGTGAATGGTTCTAAAGTTGTAATGCGGAAGTTAAGAGTGTTTTTGATTACGATGAACACGAATCGGAGGATACAACGAAAGTGGTAAAAACTGCTAGCTCTAAGAGCACACCACTTGCCCCACCTTCAGAATCGGTTTGTCGTATTGATATTGCCAAAAATCCCACTCTTACTTCCGCATCACTCATTTCTGACTCTTCCTATACTTCTCCTCCGTTTGAGGAAAGTGATATTTCTAAGGAAGAGTTCGAGGTCTTCTTGTTTGATGCTCAAATTGTTGAGCCCGATGTTGATCCGGGGGGAGATGGCCCGATTTTAGAAAAAATGATTTTTGATGAACCATTGTTTGCTCTCCCCCCAAAGGATGATGTTGTTGTGGAAAAGCCGTCTTATCCTTCCGAGCTCGAGCTCGAGGATGCTTTTCCCGAATTTGAGAGTTTTGTGTTTAATGATCAAGAGGAGAGAAGTGGCAATCCCACTCCTCATCCGGATTATTCACTCTCGGCTTATGAAGCCTTTCGTTTTGATATCGATCATTTGGAAGAGACGGGAAGTGTAAATACCACTTCCCATTCTTATATGTCTCTTCCTGAGTATGATGTATTTCATTTTGATGAAAATGATCGATATCATGAGGAGTTCTCGATTGAACTCCCTCATGTGATATCTCCTCCTGAATATGATCATTTTTGCTTTGATCTGGAGGATGATTCTAGTGTGGGGGGAGGTGTGTTCAAAGATTTACTTCTTGAAGATTTTATCCCAACCCTCCCTCCCGTTGAAGCCGATGATGCTTCTGATGATGAAGAGTTTTACATGATAATAATAAAAATCTTGCTTCTCTTCATCACATATGGTGTGATTGCTCTTTCCCTTTTCTCCTACGGGAATGAGGACACCATATTTGACCCCGGTATCGCCCCTAATAGTTTCTTCTATTGAAATACCACGGGTTGTATCTCATCGGAGTGGAACTTTCTCATGTTCAAGTGTTTATCCAAACAATTTGAATGAAAGTCCGATTGAGATTGGTTTTCCACTTGCTTCCCCATGGACAAATGAATTCGGGGTCGAGTTAAGCTAGTGACTCGGTTAACAAAAACATTAGCATTACATGGGTGACAACCCATGTTTCTGATTTCTTTCTACTTTCTAACAACTAAGTGTGGGGGGATGCCTCTGCAGTGTTTTCTTTGTGTGTTATTTGCTCGTGTTTTCAGGATTCCCTAAGATCGTGATGATTGACGCGCCTGTTTTCAATCCAGCCGCCCAATATCTGATCTTATTACTAACGATTATCTAGGGATATCTTTTTTTAAAAATCCTTTTTGAAAAACCGGAGATTTCTTTTCCACACTTGGCTCTTGGTATTACCTTTTTACGTTCTAAGTGTCGGCATAATAGCCGGTACTTTGAATATTGAGGGCAATATTCAATTCTAAGTGTGGGGGGAATTCTCCCGAATTTTGTCACATTGTACCTTCTAGTCCCTAGTACCCCCGTTTTAACCAAAATTTTAAAAATTTTGTTATAAAAAAAAAAAAAAAAAAAAAAAAAAAAAAAAAAAAAAAAACGACATCAATAAAAGTGTGTTAGTCTTGATTAGGTTAGAACAAAGGGAATCCCGACTCTGCTAGAGTGTTGATCTAGTTGCTTCCTTAATGTTTAGACTAAGGTTTTATGATTTGTGCAAATGAAAATGCTAAGCGTAGAATAGTTGGTTTTCTTTAGAGCTTATACAAGTAATCTATGGCTTTTTCTCCCATAAGCTAACTAATCTGACTTAATAAGTGCTTATTTTCAAACATTTGAACATACAAAATCATTTTTTCATACGATTTTGAAAAATACTAGTTCAAGGCTTTATTTAAACTTCGGAACAAGCATATGTCAAAATAATGCAAAATGAAAGTGAGACGTTGCTTGAAAGTTGCAAAAGTTAAGTAATAAATGTAGGTGCTAAAAAATAAGCTAAGGTTCAAGATCGGCCCTTGGATCCTCATTTCAGGAATGTCTAGAGTCTTGGAATTCTCCGTTGTAACGGCCCTTGGATCCTTACTTCCGAAAGGCGGTTAGGTCTTGGCTACCCTCTTACACCGGCCCTTGGACCTCTAATTCAGGAATGTGTGAGGTCTTGGATCCCGTGAAACTCCGTTAGCTTATGTTGCACAAGTAAAAAAAAAAAAAAAAAAAAAAAAAAAAAAAGATGAGAAAATGAAATAAAAATGTATGTGATAAATAAAGTTTTGAGACTTGCTTGTTGTGAATTTTAAATTTATCTTTTAACTAGTATTAGTCAAAGTTTTATAAAAACGTCGATTTTTTGTGATCAAAATTTTGAAAATCAAGCACATTCACCTAACTTAAATAAATGTGGGAGTGAAAAGTTAAGTCTCGACTTACATAGATTATTAGTATAAGTAGTGTTAGCATTTTACAAAAACGTTTGCACATTGAGTTTAAGCTTAGTTGGGAGTATAAAAAGAGGATGACGATTACAATTCCCTGGAGACACCCATTTTGTGTGAATCCCGTTCCATGATACCATTTTTGAAAATCAAGCATGTTATCTATTTTGTTCTAAGTTTAAATTTCTCGCATTGAATAAAAAGTCAAAACGGGGTATACTTGGTCCTTTCATTACTTCATATGATTGGATTGCTAGGGACTAGCAATCGCTTAGTGTGGGAGATTTTGATGAGTGTGTAAATACTCATCATTTTATACTTGAAAAACCCACAAAAATAACCAAAAACACCCAAATGGACCATAAAATGTTACAAATATCCTTGGAGTGTGTTTTATATGTTTCAGGTACAAAAGGATTGAAAACAGGGCAAATATGGACAAAACCGTGCATAATTTGGAAAGGAGCCGAAAACCGAAACCGGAAAAGACGTTAATTTAATTCAAGCTCAAAAATCCCAAAACAACCCTTGGATTATTTCTAGATGGAAAAAGTAGTCCTTGATTCAACTTTGCCAAAATAACAGATTCAGTCCCTTGAGTTTGCATAAATTACAAACTTGGTCCTTGTGCTAAACTTTATTCATCCAAAACCACTAACCGGACCAATACAAAATAAACCTTTAAACACAATTTCTCCCAGCCCGTTACAAGCACAAATGAAACACTTAGCTACCCGTATGTTGACTCAGTCAAAGTGTTTGTCTCCTTCCCCAAACACACACAGCCAAAACTCACGAGAAACCACCATCACTATCACCACTTCTCCCAAAACTTTCACCAATTTTACCACTCCCCCATTCCCCAACACTGCAACCCATCTTCTTTTACTTCCCCCTCCTCCATGTCACCAATCCGTGGGAATAATTGGGCGCCAAGACCATTTTAAAGGCTGAGATCATTTCTATTTAATCTAAAGGATGGGATTCTCTCAAAAGAAGCACAAGTTATCCTCCAAAGCTGTTTTCCCTCACAGAAGAAACACAAAGGCAGTAAAGACCCCTAGCTTAGTTTCTAGTATAAATAGTAGTCAAATGTAGCCTTGAATGGCAGGATTTATTTAGCTTTTAAATTTTAAGGTACATTGTATTTTAGTTTATTTTAACTTCCAGTATTGTAGTTACTCTAAATTTTAATCCAAGTTCAGTTTCTTTAAAATTCCTAGTTACTGTGTCAGCTTACTTTTCTGCTTATTGCTTAATTTGTGTTCATGTGCTTGTCTTCAGTTACTTGTATGTCTATTATTGCGCATTATTGCTTCATATCAGTTCAGTTAGCCTAAGTGTTAGTTTTGCTTAAAAAAATTTGAAAAAGCCAAAAAAAAAAAAAAAAAAAAAAAAAATAGTTAAAAAGCTCATCTGCTTATTAGTGCCCTTGTAGGTTTGGATAATGCTTATTAATAATTAAAATGAGTTAGGAAAACAGTAGGGTAATAGTTTCATAGTTTGATTTAGAGATTGTGGTGTTAAATAGCAAAAACAGTTTGATAAAGGGTGTTTGGATTAGTGACTGTTAAGGGTAGATCAACTTGGTTACTGTTACTTTGCCCAATTGGATACTTTTGATCTTGCTATAATTAGTTTGTTTAAGCTTTTTGCTGTATCCCATAAGGTGTTTTGACTGGTTTTGAGGTTTTGAGCTTAGAAGTGAAATACTAGATCATTAATTGCCTTCATAAGCTCTTATAAGCTGAGCTGTGAATTAGTGGTAACTTTAGGTTTAGTTTGGTGCAAATCAGAGCTCTAAGTGAGACTACAAAGACTTGAACCATTTTATTAGGTTATGCAAGGATTTTTGGTCTGTTGCATCAGGGGTTTATATGCAGATCTGCACATCAGCTTTGCTGATCTCAGCTTTTCATTGCTTCTCATCTGCTTATTCAATGGATATAAATGCATGAAATTTGATTTTCAAGTAGTTTGTAATAGTGTTCTTTAGATTCTTAAATTAGATTTTACTGGGTAGCTTATTTCCTAGCTTCAAATCTGTTTGCAAACTAGCTACCTGACCTGTTTTTAGTCTGCACTAAACCCTGAATTTGTTTTGCCATTTTTGGCCATCTGATCTCAGCTTAAAACATATAAGTAATTGTTGTCAACTTTTAGGCATAATTGTTTTTTAAGTAATTTGCTATATGAATTTTAAGAATATGCCTTTTGTTTTTCCCAATAAGCACTTCCCTAGCTTTTAGACTTGTTCAAAGTGGGTAGATCAGTCCTGTTGCATCTGTCCTGTACCATGATCTGATCAGCTACTTATCAGCTGATTGCATAAGCTTATTTTTGAGCTTTTTGTGTTTGTTTAAGCTTGTTCTTGTGTACTTTTATGATTTTGAGCTTTGGGTAATTTATTGATAGCTTTAGCTTATTTTTAGCTTAATTTCAAAATGCTTATCTGCCCAAAACTGCTTATTATGGGTTAGATAAGTCTTATTTTATTTTTTTCTAGGTAGATAACTTAATTTTAGATTTACTCAATTTTTTCCAGAATTTTCCAAGCTGTTTTAATATTTTTAAATCAATTAAATAGTTTAACTTAGTTTTTAATTCATCAAAAAAAAAAAAAAAAAAAAAAAAAAAATTAAAAAGTCAAAAAAATAAATTTCTTTTTTCAAACATTTTCTTTTATTATTTAGAACTTAGGAAAATTAATTTGATGCCCGTAGGATTTATATTTCGTAGATTTCATGTTTTAGTTTATCACGTTTACGTTTTTAATTACGTTAATTGTTTTTAGTTGTAATTTTTTAAGATTTCCCTAGCTTATTTATTGTTTCCCGTAGTTGTAATCAAAATCCAAAATCTCTCCATTTTTATATCTCAAACACGATTCACAAACCCGATTACACAAATCCCATTCATCCTTCATCGGGGATAACGACCCGGGTTACACATACTTCACTTGTGTTTCCTTGGAAATAAATTACAAATCGATCCACAACGATCAATCCTCAACAATCTTGTCATCATACAGTCGCATACAACTATTAACGAACATGGGAGATTGCAGAGTTACTGTGGGCTGAAGTTGATAAACATACTTTCTCCACAGATGGGTAAAGACAGAAGCCTGTACCTTTCTTGCATTATTTATTACTCCCTCCGTCCCTAAATAAATGTCCACTTTGACTTTTTACCGTCTTTCTTGTTCAACTTTGACTTTAAATAATTTTGTTTGTGTTATATAATACTTGATGAAAATTATACCAATGAAAAATACTTTTAAAACCCAATCCATTCATATATTTTGCATCAAGTATTATATAACACAAACAAAAATATTTAAGGTCAAAGTTGAATAATAAAGACCACAAAAACTCCAAGTGGACATTTATTTAGGGACGGAGGGAGTAGTTCTTTTACCATAAGACTCAAATATGTTGCCTCAGGCGAGCCATCCCACCCAGCTGTTACACAGACATTTGACAGCCAAGAAGCACATTGTTCTACTTCTAACAATCAAGCTAGCACATCAGTAATGAGAGCTGCAGGTATTAGGTTTATAAAATTGGCTCTAAATTATCTGTATTACAATATTATGCATTCATTCAAGGTTTTATTTTATATGCCAACTATTGTCCACACCTGTGGTTTTTTCAGGTCGAGCACGGATACGTCAATCAAGGAAAATACCAAAACGCGCAGCACTCACATCATTAGGTAATTCTAAAAAACAAAATGGAAACATGAATTTTACCTTATGGGGATCTATAAAGTAACCAGGTTATTTAAAAATTTTATACTACTCATCGTTTCTTTGATAGGTGTTCCTGTTTCTTACGCTAAGCTTGGTCCACCATCGTATCGATGTTCTAGCTGTGATGCAAACATGTGGTATGAAGAGAGAGTTAACAAAGCTAAAACAGTTGTGAATGCATCATTTTCCCTATGTTGCCAGGAAGGTAAAGTGTTGTTACCGAAATTTAAGGAAGCGTCATTGCCACTAAAGAGTCTGCTTGATTTTGCCAATCCTACAGCAACAAAATTTAGAGAACCAATTAGAGTGTACAACGGGATGTTCACCTTCACATCCTTTGGATCCAGAATAGATCATTCAATTAATAGCGGGAGTGGGGTGTATACCTTTAGAATAAATGGGCAAAATTATCATCTAATCGGGTCACTACTTCCTATACAAGGGGCCTAACCCAGGTATGCTCAGCTTTACTTCTTTGACACTCAAAATGAAGCTCGGCATCGTATGTCTGCCATCCTAGATAACGAAACAGGTGATCAAGTGGATGAATCCATTGTCGCGAGTTTGATTGCCATGTTGGATAAATCCAGTGCAGTTGCCAAGGCATTTCGAATGGCAAGAGATTAGTGCCATTCTCATGGCTCGGTAAACTTCGAATTGCGACTACTTAGTGAGAGGAGACATCGAGGCAGTATAACGTGCAAACTGTATCAGAAGTAGCAACTTTGATAACAAATGATTTTGGAGATGGTATTTCTACAAAGGATATCATTGTTAATTGCAAAGAAACGGGTCCGAATCGAATATCAGAATTTCATTCATCCTACATGGCATTGCAATATCCTTTGTTGCTCCCGTATGGAGAAGATGGGTATCATGATAAGATACCGTATCATAACAATACAGGTGCCAGAAAAAATCAACGTGGCTATGTATCCATGAAGGAGTATTACGCTTATGTGATCCAGAATCGAAATAACCAAGGCAACACTTTAGTCAAAGGAGGCCGGCTATTCCAGCAATTTTTGGTTGACGCTACGCATCAGTTGAGGAACAAAGACTAAAATGGAACAGGCATAACCAAGACACTCTATGTGTAGATTTCTATCATAATTTGCAAGATGCGGTTACAAGGGGTGACACAGATGCAGCGGGCCTTGGGAAAAGGATAGTCTTACCCTCAAGTTTTACTGGCGGACCACGTTATATGATGCAAAACTACCAAGATGCAATGGCTCTGTGTCGTGCATATGGGAATCCATATCTGTTTATCACATTCACCTCCAATCCAAAATGGCCGGAAATTGATGAAATGTTAGCATTTATTCCGGGCCAGAAACCACACGATCGACCGGAAGTAGGGACACGTGTTTTCAAAGTGAAGCTAACTCAGCTATTGGATGATCTTACAAAGAACCATATTTTTTGTTCGACCCGTGCAGGTAGCTAATCACCTATAATACAAAAATTATTTGCACTCTCTTAATCTATCTGTCATGGAGCCTAAATTTTCTTATAATATATACTTGCAGTCGTGTATGTGATTGAATTTCAAAAGCGAGGCCTCCCGCATACGCATATACTCCTGTGGCTGGAAAACCATTGCAAATGCAAAACGGCAAGTCAGTTGGATGATATGATATCTACAGAGATGCCATGTCCAACAAATGATCCAGAGGGATACAAAGTCGTCACCGAGTATATGTTGCATGGTCCCTGTGGTAAAGACGCCAAATTTGCTCCATGCACCATTGAAGGAAAATGTACAAAACGTTATCCAAAATCATTCTATGCAGAAACAATGGTGGATCAGGATGGGTACCCTGTTTATCGACGAAGGGACACAAAAGTATTTGCTTTGAAAGGCAAATTTACTTATGATAACAAACATGTAGTTCCTTACAATCGATATCTATTGTTAAAATATCAGGCCCACATCAACGTTGAGTGGTGTAACAGATCTAAATCAATAAAGTACTTATTCAAGTACTTAAACAAAGGGCCAGATAGAGCAACTGTTGTTGTACAAGAAAATGTGGCGACAAACAACAATGGGGTGGGTCAAAGAATCGTTGAAGTTGATGAGATCACAAACTATTTAAATTGTCGCTATTTAGCACCATGTGAGGCAGTGTGGTGCCTCTTCTCTTTCGATATCCACTACTCCTATCCATCAATCATGAAACTGAACTTCCACTTACCAAATCAAAACTCAATCACATTACGTGATTCGCAGAGTTTGCCAACACTACTTCAAAGGGAAAATATCAAGATAACGATGTTTATGGAGTGGTTTGAGCTAAATAAGCAGGATACAGCAGCCAGAAAGCTGACCTATGCTGAATTACCCAAACACTATGTATGGCATGAACAACAGAAGGTGTGGAAACCACGGAAATAAAAAAAAAGTATTGGTCGAATTTTTTACTCAAGTCCAGCTTCCGGGAAGTGCTACTATCTCAGAATGTTGCTAAATGTGGTGAGGGGGCCTACATCTTTTCAAAAGTTGATGACAGTTAACAAAAAGGTCTATGCAACTTTTAAAGAAGCGTGTTTCGCATACGGCCTTCTCAATGATGACAAAGAATGGACACAAGCTATAACGGAGGCAAGCTTTTGGGCATTGGGCCCTCAGCTACGTGACCTATTCGTCACAATTTTGTTGTTCTGTGATGTTAGTAAGCCATTGCAACTGTGGGAAGAAAACTGGGTGGTTTTGTCAGAAGATATCTTACACCATAAGAGGAAAGTTTTCAACTACCCTGAGTTGGAGTTGACGGAGGAACAAATTAAAAACTACTGCTTGGTGGAAATCCAACAGTTGTTAAATAGAAACGGGAGATCTTTAACAGATTTTCCTGATCTTCCACGACCTAATCCAAGCCTGCTGACGAATTTGGATAATCGTTTGATTAGAGAAGCACTCGAATTTGATTCCAAACAAAGTAAGATTGAACACGACCAGTTGCATTCGTTGTTAAACCCATAACAAAGATTAATATGTGACCAGGTAATTGAATCTGTCCATTCTAAAAAAAGGCGAGTTTTACTTTGTTTACGGACCCGGAGGTACAGGAAATACATTCTTATATAAAACCATAATTTCAAGGTTATGATCAGAAAGGATGATTGTCTTAGCCGTTGCATCTTCAGGTATACCTTTTTAGAAATCCTAAATGCTTGATTGAATATTTAACACTTATATTATTACACTTATAACTAATTGAAATTGTTTAACTAGGAATAGCGTTGTTACTCCTTCCTGGAGGTAGAACCGCTCACAGCAGATTTGTTATACCACTTGAGCTAATGGAAAATAGCACGTGTGGGATTAAACAAAATACGCACTTAGCAGAGCTGTTACACCAAGTTCAACTCATTATATGGGATGAAGCACCTATGACTCAGAGGTATGCTTTTGAAGCCCTGGACAGAACATTAAGGGATATATTGGGCTACGAAAACTCGGCAAAAAGAGACCAAATTTTTGGTGGGCTGACAGTCTTACTTGGAGGTGACTTCAGACAAATACTACCGGTCATCCCAAAAGGCAAAAGGCAAGAAGTCGTGCAGGCCTGCATAAACCGTTCCCAATTGTGGAAGTCTTACAAAGTTTTCACACTCACACGCAGCATGAGAGTAAATGAATTTTCACCGGATGGTTCAATCGATTCGCACTTCAACAAATGGGTTTTGAACTTGGGCGATGGAAACTTGCCAGCAAAAAGCAAATACGATGAAGATGAGCCAACTTGGATTGAGATTCCCGAGGATTTCATTATCAAATCATGGAATTCTCCTATCGAGCAGATAGTTAACGAAACGTTCCCTGACTTTAATACTAGGCAAACTGAAGATGAATATCTCAAAGAAAGAGCAATACTAACACCGAGAAATGATGACGTTGATACAATTAACGCGTACATGTTCGAAAAGTTAAAAGGCGAAACTATAACCTACAAGAGTGCAGATGAGGTGTGTAAAGCATCAACTGATCATCTGGATCAACAAAATTTGTACCCCACAGAGTTTTTAAATTCACTAAATTTCCAAGGGATGCCACCCCACTAGCTGAACTTAAAAAAGGAACTCCCAATTATGCTCTTATGGAATGTTAATCCAGCACAGGGGTTGTGTAATGGAACTCGGCTAATCACCCCTGATCTAGGCCAGTTTGTCCTACGTGCGAAAATTCTAACTGGCTCAAAGATTGGGGACACCGTCATAATACCAAGAATTACACTCACATCTTCACAAACACAATGGCCATTCGTAATGAAGCGCAGGCAGTTTCCAGTGAAACCATGTTACGCAATGACCATTAACAAAAGCCAAGGGCAGTCACTTACACACGTAGGTGTCTATCTGCCAAATCATGTGTTCAGTCACGTGCAACTTTATGTGGCAGTGTCTAGGGTGACAAGTCCTAACGGACTGAAGATACTAATGGTGGGAGATGAAGAAGGTGAATTCAAGCTTCGAACCCGTAATATTGTTTACAGAGAAACTTTCAATAACTTATCTTAATAACTGTATTTTCGTTTAAAATATTTTACATCAGTCTCATTCATATACATTTACTGTGAACAAGGTATGCTTAGAAACATTGTTTTCTAATAGGAGGTGACCCGAAAATGAAAAATGAAATAAAAGGATTCATGAAATCCAGGGCAGATTACAAAAATCCTCAAAATACGACAAAATCAGCATGATGATAGAAGTCGCATAAAATTCCTAACCATGTACACACAACATCATGGCATACAATCAAATCTCCATTTTCATGGATCTTATAAACAGTGAAGTTCAGATCTCATAAGTTTTGCAGTATGCAATGGAACTTTTTACTGCTACACAAATATGCTAATCTCATAAGGTCTGCAAGAAGCAGGTACAATTTTCAAATCCACTAAAATTCAGGCTTCATAAAAAGATAGCTCACAAATGACCATATTTACTTATCCATACATTAACTTTGGCAGCCAAAAGGCCATACTATGGAATCCAGTGATAAAAGTTGTAACCAAAAGAGTGCTACTAAGTCTCATTGAGCAGTACTAATTCAGAAGCGTAGCAGTGCTAAGTGTAATAACAGTAGTAACTTAGTAAGCACTACATACTTACATAACTGGCAGTACTAACAACTCAAATGGCAGTACAAACGGAAATACGTAGCAGCACTAAAATCGTGTAGCAGTACTAACTCAAACGCAGAGCAGTACTAACTGAATGAAATACGCAACAGTACAAACGTGTCAACTGCAGTAGTATAAACAATATGAAAGCAGTACTAACCCAGTAACAGTTGTTTAAACGCATCAGCTTCCCAAACATCATTCAAACAAAACTATTTCAACAAAACTTTATGAGATGGATCGGTTTTAAGCATTTACCCTTCACAAAGGCACAAGTTAAGACTCCAAGATACAAGGTATTAGCTCAATGTAATGGTCTGAAAATTGGTTAAAGTAAAACAATAACTAAAACTTACAAATATGCAAGTAATCAGTAATCCCAAACACCCCTTTAAAAAACAGAGACAACAACATATTACACTTCACAGACAGTCACCATTCTTGAATCACAAACCAAAATCCATATACAAACACTCCTTAACCCATCATTCACCCTTGAATCACTAACCTACTTTATGTTGCAGCATGTAGGGTAACAAGTCATGTAGGATTCTATTTGCCTAATCCTGTGTTCAGTCAAGTGTCTGAAATAATTTAACTTCAATATAAAGTACATGTACATCTCTAAAGCAACCCATAAAACTAACAATGAAGTTTCGGCTATTCCTAAAAACTACATGTTCAACTCATAAACATTTTTATTGTTATTGCCTGTTTAAGATTTACAAACTTAGCATATTTGAGAATAATTTTGCAGCTAACATCATACAGAAACTCACGTTCATTTTGAAATTTGAATTTAAAAAGTCCCTTTTTTTTTTACTTTAGCTTTAAAAACAACCTCAAAACTATTTTTTTACTTTAGAAAATGAAAAGATATTACATGACAATAAATAGCAGTAGTAATAACAAAACTTATTATTAATTTATAACGAGGCATGGAGAACCCGTGCGTTGCACGAATTGTATCTAATTGTTGATTACGTAATGTTTGAGTAAATTTTTTGAGTTGTTACCGTGATGGTGTGTCTAAAATATACAACAATATATAATTTGGGCTGCCTCGGTAGTTAGTTTCTAAAATTGTAACACCAATAATGTAGATTAAAGTTGCTATATAAGCTAAGCTGTAAACTTCATAACAATAAAAACGAAGTTTTTTGTTCAAATAAAAGTCATATAAACTAACTTTAACATCTTTTGATCAATATGATATATATAGTTTTCATATATATATTTGAAAGAATATATCGAACAAAGTGTTAAGATGATTTTATTACTAAACTTAGATGCATAATAACAAAAACAGATAAATCCAGCCCAATCCAATAGGGATACCGGCCCGGACAAATTAATTAAACCCGATCCAAACACATTACATACCCGGTAAAACCCTATTATCACTTCATTTGTGATAACCCTACTCTTTACAATCCGCCTCCTCTTTTCTCCTCACACCAAACTCATCTCCTCCACACAAAATCGATCTCATCATCATCTACCCGTACCTTGTCTTCAATTTCTGCATAATACGAATCAAAAGAGAGTTTTAATGCTTCAAGATCCTTTGGAGGGTCTCGGGTAAGATCTATTTGTGTTATTCATTTTTGATTTTGTTATTTTTTTTTTCTTTTCGAATCAATGAGAGATTATAACATAGTTGTTATAAATCTTATCTTTCTTTTTCGGATATAAAAAGAAGCTAAGCTTCCAAAGATGGATCGATGATGATGTACTTCTCTTCGTGTTTCGATCTTAAAAGGTCTAAGATGTTGTTGTTATACACGAAAGAGAAGAAAAAACTGAGATCTTTTATTATTATTTCTTCGTTTCGAGTCGTGGATGTGTTTGGAGACGGGATTTTTTGATGTAGTTGATGATGTAATTGATTGTGTTCGAGTGGTGAGATGGGTTTAGGATAGTCTGATTTGTTGATGTTGTCGATTTGGAAAAAGCTCAAACCATTCTGAGAAATGATGGCGGTGAAAATGATGATATCGGGTTATTTATAATCTTCAAAATCTAGTTGAAAAGTTGTAAGCAACTGAAAAGTTAGCATTCTAAACCATTAAGACTTAACATTTATTTCAAGCACAACAAACAATTCATATTCCTCTTCACTTCATATTCCGGGCAATAATTGACGATTATGGCTTGAATATGTGAATTTATTTGATAAAATACTACTTCGGTATATATTTTTTGGGATTAATTTTCAAGCTTAAGCATGTTGCACCGTACAACTTTTTATGCACATTTACTCTTCCACATTAAATGTAGGAAAAGTTAATCTTTAAGTATATTAGATAAATAGACTTTATAAGTGAGTAGAAGTTACAATACCTTTTTGTAACTGCTGAAAAAATCAAAAGTTGGGTAACCCTTTAAAAACCCCACTAATCCAGTTGTTTCTTCACATCCACATATCAATTATCCTTATTACAAAACCATGGCATTAAGCAGGGAAAAGATTGCCCAGTACTATCACATCCCCATTGCGCAAGCTGCAAGAAAGTTTAATATTGGTTTAACTCTTTTCAAAAGGCACTGTAGGGATTTGGGTATCAAGCGTTGGCCAAGTCGTAAACTTATCAGTTTACAAGAACTAATTAACCATTTTAAGGTAAAAAATCAATTGATGCAAACATTTTATTCTCAAATTAATAGACCAGAACCTATTTTATGTGACAGACATTCAACATCGGATGTCAACATTAACAATTTAAGAATGTTGTGAGCTTTGTCCACCTCATTTTTTATTTGTTAATATTGACATACGATGCTGAATGTAGTTGCGTTAGGCAAACCTTTTATTCTCAAATATATAGAGGAGAGCATGTATTTTGTAACAGACAAGGCACATCGGATGTCTATATTGACAAACAAATAATGTTGTGAACTTTATACTCGAAAGATTCCAACCGAAAATCCACAACATTTTTCGTTTCTTAATATTGATAAACGATGTTCAACATAGTTGTGCACTCTGATCTTCCTCAGTAATTCCTTTAGTTATTTAAACAGTCTAGCAATAAGTCTGTTCCAGACCTTTGCGCAAAGCCTGTTTAAATATCAAAAGGAAACTGTGACGGAGCTCGGAGTTCCTAACTATGTTAATATTTGTCTGTTACAATTGTGAAACTAAACTAAATTATTAATCGATCTGTTTTATGAATTGTAAATTTATTGACTGCATATACTACTCACAAAGTTTCTTTACATTATAGGCTGAAAATGGAGGTGCACAATCGGAAGAGTACACCCAAGAAATAATTACAAGTCTGCTGGAAGAAAAGAATAAGGTAGAAGAAAACCCTGATTACCAACTTCCCAAAAACATCAAACAGTTAAGACAAAGATCTTTCAAAGCCAGATACAAAAAAAGAAAATCAATGGGTTTGAAACTAGCGCTAACAGACCCAAGAGAAGAAAATGAACCAATACCATTGCAGATTATATATCCTACCAATGAGAAAGATTATGAAGAGATGGATGACAGTTATCATGGTGACGGTGATGAGCAAGATTAGGCCAAAATTCAACATGATATCTTACAGTTTTAAGAAAATGTTGAAAACTAAAATATTAAAGTTTCCAATTTATAAGCAGATAAGTAGTTTTGTGTCTTTTCATGAATGTGTATAAGCTTATTCATAAACAGATAAGCAGTTATGTATGTTTCAATGCATGTGTGTTAGCTTATTTGCAATTTGCTTTTCTCAGAACACTTAAATCAATTTAATTGTTGTATACAAATACAATACGCAAAAACAAAAACACAACATAAATTTTACCCATAAAGTAACAAGTTTTTAACAAATGCAAAACAAAAACGACTAAATACATCAAACTAACACAAAGTCCAACAAATCAATATAATGGTGTATCATTAAAATACATACCTGAGAATAAATGGGATTTTCATTATCTTCATTTTTGATTTCAATCAAACCTTAAAACAATTAAAGAATCCCCAAATCAAATAGATTTGATTAAATTCTATTTGCTCAATCATTTTTGATTTCACCCAAATCCTAAAAGGATCAAAACACTAGATCCGTTTACTTGGTCAATTGTAACCTATCCACTTTAAGTGTGTGTCACCCAAACACTAAAAGGATCAAAACCCTAGATCCGTTTACTTAGTCAATTGTAACCCACCCACTTTAAGTGTGTGTTATCATATGTGAATGACTGACAAGTCAAACTACCAAAACCCACATTGTATAAGGAAAAAAGAAAAAAATTAAATAAGAAAAAATGGATAAATAAATAACACAACTACAAAAGTAATACTAATATTTTTACTAGATTTCATTATATATAAAAGTTAATTACAACAAGACCATTCAGGTCTTCATGACATCCATCAACATGATAACCAATCAAAAGAAGAAAACATACAACCATGGTGATAAAATCCACAAAAGAAGCTAACCAAGCTGTGCCCATCAAGCCCTAATCATACATATCCATGATGGTGAGGTGATGATCCTTCTCAGATAACCCATCACGCACCTCAACCAACATGGCCGTAACGGCCTCCAGCCTCCTCCTCTCCCTGATCTGAACCTTGCGTGAGCATTTATAAGTGTCACCACCAGCTTCTTCATCGTCATGGTTGAGCGACCACACTTCAGCCATTCTCGCTGACCTTTTTTCAATCTTTGTTTGAAGCTCATTGCATTTCTCCCCAAGATACCTGAGGAACGCTTCATCCTCTATATGCTCTTGAACAAAGAGAAAACTGAAGGCTTTGTGTAGCTTTTCTTACCCAGATACTTCTTTCAGTTCATTGATTAGAGGGGTTTCAACATTGTCAGCCATTGATTGATTGGTTTGATAGGAGTCAGAGGATTTTTTTGTGGGTGAAAAATGATAAAAAATATTATAAAACCTAAAACAAGTACTAATGCATTATAAGTAATGAAACTAAATTGGAATTGAACATGCTTCATGATTACAAAACTTAACTGAAGTATTAATTTCTCAATCGGTTTAATTTCCCATGCAGAAATATCAAATCAGTTTTAGACATGAATTTTGCATTAACACATTCAACCCTTTAGCTACAAAAAAAGATTGGCAATATTACATAACTAACTCTCAAAGTTTGCAAATTATGATAAAAGTTGCCTTAAAAACACTACAAAAATCATTATCATACCAAAACATCTTAATTCTTAAAAAAATATATATAAAAAATCTTAAAAACTGAAAATAAATATCAAAACTTCATTAAATCCAACTTTTTGATAAAAGATAACAGTGCACGAAGACGAACATATTTTTATCTTACAACAAACATCAACCTATCAACTTCATCCAAATCCTCCTGTTGCATTCTCCTCAAATCCACAACGCTTTGAACTGAAGAATCATAACAACTTCCATTGAATATTCAAAAAACGTTTCATGCAACGAACTAAACTATAGATACACATACACTCGCCAATACACAGAGACATTACGCGATGAACACTTAGATTAAACGTTCGTGCGTAGCACGGGTTCTGAATGACTCGTTTAACGTAAAAATAATATGATAAATCAAATTTCTCTATTTATTTACGATGGAAATAAGAATTAATTTGAGAAAAACCTGAAAGAAAAAATAGAAAGGAGTAATAAACAACTTACATAAGCTAATAAGCACTTTAGAAGTGCTAATAACACCGAAGTTGGACCGTTAGTTTGGGCAATTCCTTGATTGGAAGTTCCTAATTACCCACCAATATTCCGTCCGACCGGTACTTTCTTCCCAACTTTCAATGACAATAATTTTAGTCAAATTGCTTGTTAATGTAATGAAATACATTAGTTTCAATATTACTATTTCATTTTGTTATTTATTTGAGAACTAAAGGGTAGTTTTTGATATGTGAAAGTTACCATTAGTACCAAAATGAGAGCTCAATTACGCCATATCAGTGTCGAATGGAGTGCCTTTTAAACTTGTATCAGAGGAAAAATGTCTATAAACTGAACTAAAAAGTTTGGTTTTATTATTATTATTTCATACATGTTACAAAAGGGTTTGTGTCATAATCGTATCCCATCTTGTGTGAGAAGCTCTCCAACCAAATGGTTGTAGGTTCAAGTCCTGTTTAAGACATGTGAATAGATTTGTGGTTGTATATGTTGTGAGATAGTTGAAATTGCCGTTAAAAAAAAATAATATTACATAGCAGTTAGAGGGTGTTTAGGATTGTGTTTTTGAGTAGATTATATTAGTGTTTGGCAAACTAACTGAAAAAGTGATTATATGCGTTTTTTAGAGACTAAAAGCATTTTTCATAAGCAGGTTGAGAGATGCTCTATGAAAGCGCCTTTTTGCAAATGCATCAATAGTTTTGTAAATGCAATCCCAAACACCCCCTTGGAGGTTTTGTCTTTTTATCCCCATATACTTTTTCCGGGTTTAACGTGAATTTTGAGTCTATGAATGGCGATTTTGATTAATTATGTTGTTAAGGTGGATGGTACATGTTGTTTGATATTGCGCTTTGAAAGTGATTATGTGACAAAATCAGGTAAACAAGTTTACCAATTCAGTCTGCAGTAGATAGTTTTGGGATATGCTTTCTTGTATAAGGGTGTGATTCTGATATTCAATTGTTTTGGTGTTTGTCAAATTCTAATTATTTTTTAATATGTCGCGTGTAAAATGGGCCATGAATTATTAAACTGATTATTGAACACCTAAATATCAGATTCACTATGCTCGCACATTAGAAATTGATCTTCTGCAATATGGAAATGCAAATCATCTCAGAGTGCAAGAGCTAAGACCAATCACCCCTTAATCATGTATTGGTGTTTGTGGAAACTGGAATTTTTGTGTGTATTCTAATCACTGTCTCCTCACTTAGATTCATGTCTAGCCTTTGAACTTAAGTTTCTAATATATATTAGAATATTATGTTTGAAAATAAAGGGTTCAGCCCAATCATCCAAGCATAATATTCTAATAATATAATCCTATAAATTTTTGAAGACTACTTTCTATAATTTTGGAACTTGAGATGAAACTTTTTCTAATTATTTCAAAAGAATGAGTGTGATTTTAAGCACAATGTCAAACAGCTTATAGTCTTGTAGGCAACTTATTATAAACAAATAAGGAAAATCGTTATTGATTCTGTAAGTATTTGATGATGCAGGGAAAACCAGCGAAGATTACGATCGTGAGGACATGGCCCGTGGTAAAAGTGATAAACGCAGTCATCAAAGAGTAGACACGTCAAAAGAACACTACAAATTGCCTCTCGTGTGGATCAAATTAAGAACTTCTGGTGGACATTTACTTATTTTAATATACTTATATTAGATATCCACAAATTCTTATATTAGATATGTAGTTATATACTTATATGTACGTGATGGAGGCTGCAAAACGGCTATGCAAGTAATTATAATGCATGTGCAGGCTTGAATGTTGAAGTAGACAAAATATTGGAAATTGCTTGCGTGATTACAGATGGGAAATTGAAGAAATTGATAGAGGTGATAATTCTAATCCGACACTTTGAATAAGTCTATTTCGGTAATCGATTATGCTTTATCTCTATCGGCCCAAATGGCAAAATATGAATTTAGCTAAGGAGGAAATGATTCAGATGAGGTCGAAAGTCACCTAGACTGTACTTTTAAATCATAAGACCTTGAAAACCAATTTGCTCAAAGCCTCAAACAATAGATTATTGTAGGAACAATATATTTTTATACTCATCATAGGCACACAAATGGTATTTGCAAAAAAATGGACAATTATTGTTTCTGGTTCCAAACAAAGTTTTCTAGTTTTGACCCGCAGTCACTTGGCTCCTTATAGGGTCCTGAGTTGGTCATTCATCAAACAAAAGATACTCGGGATAAAATGGGAGAAAGGTGCGAAGATCATCATGCAACTAATGGTATGTAGCCTTTACCTCTTGCGTTAGTTTGTGCCCAATTTATTATTATATTGGGAGGATATGATTTGTGTGTACATTCTTCTAGCTAGTTTGATTCCATTAAAGAAACAAAAACTTCTTAAGCGCTAACATATCAAAATTTATAATAGGGTTGATTGAGAAGGTGACACAAAGATCAATAAGGGAAAAAGAAGCAGAAGAGCAGGTGATCCAAATACCCAACACTTGTTCATTGTTTTTTAATCACAGTAAAAGTAAAAATATATCAAGTATTTTTTGTTTACATACAAATAGTTACATGTTACATTTTCTTCACGAAGGTAATGTGACCGAGAGTACTTTACTGTCATATTTCACGCATTTTTTTTTTTAATATGAATTTGATAGAAAGGATCATATTAGAGGTGACAATATTGACCAATTTTGTCATGAATGGGTGATTTTGGTGTTTTGTTTTTCAGATGGGTCAAAGTAAAAGAAAGACCTATTTCAACCCGACCCGTTTTACCCATCACCCAACTCTACCCACCCGCCCATCATGCCACCCCTAAATAATGGTATTTTACTACAAGGGCTTGAATACTGATAATGAAAAATAAACCATTTCTATAAATATTAATTATCTATTTTGTAAATTGTGCATGCCAACCTTTGGGACATCACATATGAATATTGTTGTGAATAGTTTGAGACGGATTGAACATGTACTCCTTTTGGATATTTAGTAATAACTTTACTCAACATGCGATGTTTTGTATTGTTGTAGGTTATAGAATTTGTGAAGAGACATGTCAGCGCATATACTCCGTCGCTTGCAGGAAATTCAGTTTATGTTGATTTGATGTTCTTGAAGGTAAAAAAATTGGTCCACAGTTGTATTTATGTATTGTAGCATGACCAGGAGCATGGTTGATTTGGGTTATGTTTTTTCTTTATTGGATCAAATGGGTTAACCTAAAAGGCTTAACTAAAAAGGAAACGGGTCAAATTGGTCAAATGAGTTGAAAGTAATCTAAAGTATATTCAAATGCGAAGACGTCTATAATCCTTTCATTAGATACAACTCGATTGCTGTTGTCAATATGTATTTCTGTGATCATATTTAGCACATTAACTAATTATAATTTTTAAAAAATGGATCAAATAATATTTTGGTTGCCTGAGGCCTGACCCAACATGTTTTGACCTGCATTGAAAACATTTGACCTATTACCTAACCTATCCCACATGCCTATTTTTTCACCTCTGGGAACGAGGACCAATTTGAGCTAAAAAGTAGACGCTCGTTATGAAACAAATCAGTGAAAAATGGGCGCTTTCAACGGAGGAGCATTGTAAATTCTGTCATTCAGATTGTTTTGTTGCAAATTTTATATATCAACCATGATTCTTTCTGTTGCAGAAGTATATGCCAGATCTGGCTAGTCTTTTCTCGCATGTTCTCGTTGAGGTCAGCAGTGTCAAAGCTTTATGTCAACGTTGGTTCCCAGAAGGTGGGTAGAGCAGGTTGATTACATGTTAGTTCTAACAATTATAAGCTGATCTGGTTTTCATTCCATATTAGTTGGTATATTTGTAAATTTTGGACATTAAACTTGTCAGTAAAATATAACACAAATTGATCGGTTTGAATAAATGGGTTAATAATATGGCATCCTCTACTCAGACTTGTTAAATTTGCTGTATCCTTGTTTCTAATTACCTATCACTTGTAGATAAGATGGCTCCTCTAAAGGAGAAGAAGTATCGAGCCATAGATGACATCAAAGAAAGCATCGCTGAGCTCAAATACTACAAAGAACATGTATTCAAATCAGCAAAGTCTAAGAGGTAACCTCGTATATAGAGGCCATGGATGAACACTGATCATTTGTCTAAAGGCTTCATCAGCTGCTAGCCATGGTGCTTGTTTAATGGCGCGTGTAATCTTCTATGGACTCCGCTGTTCAATGCACAATCATTCAGTTGGCAAACAGTGTTTATCATGACATGTGATTTTCGTTACTTTTAGAAATTAGAAAAAAAAATGATGGCCAGGAAATCTTGGCTGCTTTCAGTAAATGTGTCATTTCAGTATGAGCAGTAAGCTATTATCTTAAAACTTTGTTCTGAAAATGCATGTACAAATCGTCTATCTTAAACCAAGATTAACAAATTAAACATAGTCACCAGTGTTATTTTTTTTCTTATGTGCATTCAAACACCGTTTAAAATACATTTCTAGTGAAAATAAAATTGCAAATAATAAATCATTATCTCTAAAACATTTAAGGGTTTGTCGACACATTATTTTAGATGATTAGAAATGGAAAACATGATCAGTTCATTTAAAAATTATATTTAATTAAGGTAGCTTTTGAGTTTAATCAATATGTGTTGAGTGCATTTTTCAATTTTAAAGGGAAATTAAGAGTTTGTTTAATAACATTTAACTAGTGGGGCACCCATTAGACAGTAAGTTGAATAAAATGATAACCATTTCACAACTAAAATAGAGTTTTAAATATTGGGGGCACCTACTTTACATTTGCTTAATGTCAACTTACAATAGTAAGTTAGGGCATTAGATAAAACTGGTAAATATATGTGGTTTTCGCTGTTTGAAAACCACATAATGTACACACCTAGCGAGGTTTGAACCATTGACTTTTTGTTTGAAAGTAAAAGACCTTACCACTAGACTATTTGGTGGAGGTTTAGATAACCATGCATATTGTATAGTTAATGGACTTGTTTGTAACTTACTAAGTTCTTCTGTTATTGCGAGGTTTGAACCATTGATTTTTTGTTTGAAAGCAAAAGACCTTACCACTAGGCTATTTGGTGGAGGTTTAGATAACCATGCATATTGTATAGTTAATGGACTTGTTTGTAACTTACTAAGGGTCCGTTTGGTTTGTAGATGGGTTTTGGATTATGATTTGGATTTAGATTTAGATTTGATTTAAATTAAATGAGCAGAGAGAAAAATATAATAAAATAATATATTATATATGTTATAAATGAGTATAATTTATAAATGTAAAAATATTGTTATTTTAAGAATAAAAGTGAAATTAAATATGGATGGTTGATATAAAAGATGGGTCCACCAAAAATGATAATATAGCAAAAAGTAGCCAAAGAGGGTGAATTTTGAACATGTACAAATATATGGTATTCATCCCCGCTTGTGGGACCTACACAAGCATACCAAACAACAAATTTTGGCATCATCACCAAATTCTAACCCTACCCCTTCAAACCAAACGCACCATAAGTTCTTCTGTCATTGCGCATACCGATTTAAATCCTTATATTTTAATTAAAAAATAAAAATTACACGTTTTAACATCTTAAGGAAAATATGATTTATTAGGCAGAAATAAATAAACACCCACTAAAATAAACCATTCGCTTAAAATACATAACCAGTTCCCCCTTAAAAAAAACTGACAAAAATATCTGTATGAAAAACCGTTACATCAGACACAAACATGCAACGAAAAGAAAAAACTGAATAAGATCCGTCTCATCCTCGTACAACCATGATTCTCCTGAATGTCTAACCATCCAACATTGTATTGTGCCACCATTTTTATAAGAAATTCCTATATATATAACTTTTCATAATTTTTAAACCAAAAATAGGGTGTAGATAAGAAAAAAGACAAGAGGTTTGATTGTGTTTACATATTTAAATTTGTTGTGAATTGGTGTAAAATATGGTGGAATATGAAGGAGAAGGGATGTCGATCGAGTTTACACCAACATGGGTTGTTGCCGCTGTGTGTAGCGTCTTTGTTGGCATCTCCCTAGCCGTTGAACGACTACTCTACTTTGCCGGCAAGGTTAAACTTCATAATCATGTTTTCGTCAATGTGTGGTTCACTTGATATTGGTAGATTATACGTAATGTGTTTAATTTTTGAACATTTAAGGCAATTGTATGCTAGCATGTTTTGTTTTAGTGCAAGTATATTCTTGCAAAAACGTTGATAACCAGCGACGATTTTTGTAAGTAAGTTGTATACATTGACAAAAAGATGAAACTATGTCACATTTTAGTGTAAAGAAGTTGATCTCATATGCTACTTTCTAGTATTGAAATGCATTTTAGCCTTCCCAAAAAAAGGATTGAAATATCTGTAAAATTTAGTTTGAGTCTTGGATCATTTGTGTGCAGAAATTAAAAAAGGAAGGCAGGAAGCCACTCTTTCAAGCTTTGCAAAAAGTCAAAGAAGGTATTATTCTTTCGAAAATTCAATCATTTCACTCTTTAATTCCGAGAGAGTAGTGATTGTCATTCCTAACATATGCTAAAGTTATGTTTTCACAAGGTTTTGATATGGGTTTTATTTTTGAATTTATTCTTGATCTTCGAAGGAACTCACAGTGATCTCTTTTATTAATTAGTATTGCTATTTGTGGTGCAGAGTTGATGTTGCTGGGGTTTATTTCACTACTTTTGTCCGTTTGTCAAGGAAGAATTGTCATGATATGCGTGAACGAGCATACGATGGAACACTTTCTTGCTTGCTCATTTAACGCAAAAGAGAACCCACCAACTCATCGCCAATTGCTTGAAGACAAGTTATCACCAGTCGGTTATTGCGCTCAAAAGGTAACCATTCTAGCTTTAGTCATTCCCATATTCTTCTGTTTGTCATCCATCAATTCTCAAAAAATGCATGTTTTGATCAATCTAGCTTTTACTCCGTAACAGATTGTGTATACTGATAAAAGAGATTCATCTATTTAACAAACCATTGTACTTGGCCTTTTGTTGCAAGCAAACCATTGGGTTTTTGATTGCAGTGTAATCTTATCTTTTCATGAACTTATTATAAAATAGATGATCTACATATGATTATAGAAAACTATACTATCACAATGATAATCTGAATTATTAAATAAACGAGTTTGAAGGTCTCATAGATTATGAATGCGGGTGTTTCCATTTGAGCTATTTTTAACTTACTTGACCTTATCCTAACAGAATAAGGTCCCATTATTATCACCGGAAGCGCTGCATCATCTACACATCTTTATTTTCGTACTTGCTATTGTGCATGTGACGTTTACTGTTCTCACCATTGTAATTGGAGGGGCTAAGGTTAGTAAATGCTCCTGTGGATGTATTTTCTTTCTAATCACATAGAATGGTTTGTTAACGAATATAATTTTTTTTTTTTTTTTGTTTGGCAAAGTAGATACGCCAATGGAAGAAATGGGAAACATCTATCAGAGAAGATAGTAGTGACACTCCAAAAGGTCATTCAAAGTAGATTACTACTATACCTTTATTATCTATAGATCTCATTTGAGCTGACACAAGCTCTTCCATTTTATGGCAATGACGATTTGCAGATACCGAGCCAAAATTCACATTTGTTAGAGATCATGATTTCTTCATGAAACGATTCATGGGTTTTGGAAAACGTTCAACTTTCATAGGTTGGTTGGTAAGTTATTCATCATGTAACTTATGATTACATTTTGAAGCTATTTTTCTTATGTTATGATTACATTTGAAGCAATCATTTTTCAAGCAATTCTATGGATCAGTTACAAAATCAGATTACATAGCTCTACGGCTTGGTTTCATTACGGTAACTATATCTAAACATGGTCCTCTTTGTGTTACTTTTTACAAGTACACCAATGATTTCATGATATTTTAGACACATTGCAGGGGAAACAAGAAGTTTAATTTTCACAAGTACATGATACGGGTCTTCGAAGATGATTTTAAAAAAGTTGTTGGCATCAGGCAAGTTAGAAATCTACACATGGTACTTTCCAAAGTAAAAAAACAAAAATCAACGCATCCGGTTTCTTTTATGTGTGAACAACAACGATAGATCATAAGTTTAAGACGGGGTATGCTAATTTGTTTTTTTATCCGTGTAGTTGGTACCTGTGGATAACTGTGATCATCTTTTTGTTGCTGAATATTCATGGTACGCAAAACATGTATATTTTTTTCGTGCATTAGAAATAAACCCTACACATTCATTATTAAAAAAGTTACTGATCCACGATTACTCATAAACATGTCTCTTGGTTTTGTGCAGGTTGGCATACATATTTTTGGATAGCTTTTATTCCATTCATTGTAAGTTTTCCAATTGAAAAATTGTGAATCATTTACTATTAGTCAAATGGAATAATTCAAAATTCAAATACTATGATAAATATACATTCATGATTTTCTCAGTTGCTACTTTCTGTGGGAACCAAACTAGAACACATAATCATCCAGTTGGCTCATGAGGTTGCCGAGAAACATATAGCTGTAGAAGGAGAACCGGTGGTAAAACCTTCTGATGATCACTTTTGGTTCCATCGACCAAGGATCCTTCTTTTATTTATACATTTTATCCTCTTCCAAAACGCTTTCGAGCTTGCATACTTTTCCTGGATATTGGTAAGTTTATTTCAAAGTGCTCATACACAACATTACAACCTATAAACAGAAAAAAACTGACATCAAACACTTTTTGTCAATAGGTTCAATTTGGGCCCAATTCTTGCATAGTGGGGAAATTGCGTTTCATTATCCCGAGACTTGTAATTGGGTAAAGCATGATTGATGAACTTATTGATATCAAAAACCAACATTTCATTATGCCTTGGTTCATTCAAGGCCGTGTTTGATTTGCTTGAAATTTGAGTAAATCAAATAGGGCCTGTTTAATTCCCAAACCTTTTGTGAATTAAGAAATATCTGGTTTTTATACTACTATCGAAATGGTAACTTGTGTACTAAAAATGTGTTTTTATTCTTTGCAATAGGTTTATTATTCAAGTTCTGTGCAGTTATAGTACTTTACCACTTTACGCGCTTGTCACACAGGTAAGTAATGTGTTTCATCATAATTTCATCCGTTTGTATTTGACTTCTATGGTGAAACTTATAAATTTGTTTCCACTCCGTAAAAATAGAAAATGTTGACATATATAATGTGCAGATGGGAAGTAAGTTCAAGAAATCGATATTTGAAGAGCATGTACAGGTAGGTATCATTAGTTGGGCTCATAAAGCGAAAAACAAAATGGTTAAAAATATCGACTCAATCCATGATGACTTGGGTAAAGATGGCGGTGGTGACGATCCACATGAGAGTGGTGATGGTGTAGAGCTACAAGGCATTCATATTGCTAGAGATCCGCAACAATCGACAAATCCATGAAGATTAATACCACATTCCCTTCAGAATTCTATTTGTGAGATCGTCCATATTTGGAAATGATTAAGATGAACATGTAGAATGATGTAAATGATCATAACGGTATTTACACTTGACATAGAATCTGATCAGTGATCTGAAACCGAATCGTATCGAGTGGTCAAGATCGTGATTTAGCTTTGATCTGTAAATGAATGGTTACTTGGCGCATTGGTAAAACTGTTGGTTGTTATCGTGATGTCTAATCACGCTCTTCACTTTTTATATTTGAGTAAATTACACCGTTCGTCCCTGTGGTTTGGGGTAAATTTCATTCTCAGTCCCTATTTTTTTTTCTTGCTTTTTTCGTCCCTATATAGTTTCAATTGCACGCTGTTGGTCCCTAAAACAAAATTAAGCTAACGCCGTCTGTTATCTACTAACTTAGCAAGGGTAAATTGGTCTTTCTACTTTATAACATCTAAACCAAAAGTGGCACTTGCCATACAAATTAAATCACATCCAATCAAATCACAGATCCATACTTCACTCTCCAATCGATCCAAAACACACAAATCAAATCCCAAACTCCAAAAGTCAACACATAAATCCACTCAAACCAAACAAACACCTCCGGCCATCATAACCCATAAACAAAGCAAACCTTTTGTACCTCAATTTTTGGACGACAAGGATGGAGATAGCTTAAAAGATGGAGGAAGACAAACAAGAACATAAAGGTTTGAAAAATTGGATAGATTAGCCAAGTTAGTGAACGTGTTGTAAGAAAGATTTAGTACTTGAACCGAAGATAAACCTAACCCGGATCCGGATATTGTACCACCAAGCTTGTTCTTGGAAAGATCAACTTGTCTCAAACTTGGAGTTGACCAAAACCATGTTGGTATGTAGCCTTTAAGTGGGTTTTTTGAGAGGTTAAATGTGTGGATATGAGTTAAGTTCTTGAGGTAGTTCCATGAGAGTGTGCCAGTGAGGTTTTTTGAAGGTAGATTGATTTGTGATATTGATGTGTTTGAACACTTGTTAAAAATATAAAGGGGTGAGGTCAATCATTAATAGAAGTGCAAGGACTGATCTTTGTGGTTCAGTCTTTGTGTGTAGTTGGTATTATCAACCCGAAAGATAATCGACGCCTAACTCTTATAGGAGTTGGCTAGTGTTCTTGTCTGGTTCTTGTATAACTGATCATATTGATCAGTCTCTTGTATGTTGTTGTTATCAACCTGATTGTTCACAAGTTTGTGTTCAATTCTGTTCACACTCATCTTGTATTGTTTGAGTGATCTTCTGGTCTTGTGTAATCTTGTGACTGATCATACTGATTCAGTCACTGTCTTGTTCTTAAGCTGATTGACTCTAGTTGGAGTTCAATCTTTGTTTCATCTATCTTGTATTGTAACTGGTTATTAATTTGAATCAAGAGGTGGTTGGTTGGATTCATACCCAAGTGTTGTTAGTTTGTTACCATTTTTACAACACTTGAACCATGATGTGTTGAAATTTGAAACAGAAGCAAAGGCTTTTGAGATGAGGATATGGTCAGTGTTTTTGCAATTTCTTGATTTTCATAAGGTGAAGAGTGTGATGAGCAACACAACTTTTATGATACTGAAAATTTCAGATCTCTTAATTAAACATGATGTAAAGGTTTCATGAGGAATCCAGATCTTCTGTTGATTTTGGTAGCCGGATATTTCTGTTGATTTTGGTCGCTGGATTCTGGGTTTGGGGTCGCCGGAATCTGGGTTTAAACATGAGGAAGATGGATGACTGGAGGTTGGTGATGGTGATCGTGATGGTGATGGTGATGGCAGGTGGTGGTGTTGGTAGGAGGGTATATATGTAAATTATATTAAGGTAGAAAGACCAATTTACCCTTGCTAAGTTAGTAGATAACAGACGGCGTTAGCTTAATTTTGTTTTAGGGACCAACAACGTGCAATTGAAACTATATAGGGACGAAAAAAAGCAAGAAAAAAAAGGGACTGAGAATGCAATTGTAACACCCCAACCCGACAAGGGTAGAGATGTCACAATAATGGTGACGTATCAGAACAAACACAAGCATATGACATAAATAATACAATTGAATTTCAATGGTTACAATGGAGAATCTGAAACTACAAAGTTACAAATGAGAAATACAATAATTACTAGTCTAAATATAAGCTCTTCTAGTCATCTCTAATCCAATTAGCTAGTAAGGTCTTCTAAGTTCAAGATACTCTCTACTCATACCCAGCTTCCAAACTAAAACCTGCCGCAGGAAAAGAAATGCGGCTGAGCTACGAAAGCTCAGTGAACAGATATAAAGGTAACAAAGCAGTGATACAGAATAATGAGCAGTAAATGAAGTACGAATCAGTCAGAGTTAAGGCTTAAGTAAATGGTAACAGTAATGAAAGGTAAAGGTTATAAGGTGCAGGAAAACAGAAATCCACTACGAGCCCAGTAACAGAAACAGTATCAATATAATCATGTAACCATATAATCATATAGAGGGGAGACCTCTCAGTAACCAGTAATCATGAGGGGAGTCCTCAATCAGTAAATGGAGTAGCTAGCTCCCAGTATGTGAAAGACGTGTATCGCACACACCATCAGTCACCAGTAATAACAGTATATAACAGAAACAGTAACAGTATACAGTAACAAATCTAGGATGCATCCATACGCCCCAGGTGGCCAAGGTCTGCCTCTACGAAATAAATCAGTAACAAGTCAGGGACGGGACAGGTCATCACTCTCCTGCCCTAGAGTCATGCCATCGGTGCATCAATGACATGGACATGAAACCCTCATGCCTAGTTATGGCTCGTAGTCTCAAACTGTGGGTCAATGGTCAAGTATCAAATGTCCAGTATCCAGTTTAGTTTCATATTAGGTAGTTCACGTCCAATTTCCATTTCAGTTATATCAGAAAGTCCATATCAGAAGTTCATATCAGAGGGTTCAATATCAGAAGGTCCAATATCAGAAAGGTCAATATCAGTAGGTTCAATATCAGAAGGTCAAATATCAGAAGGTCAATATCAGAAGGTCAAATATCAGAAGGTCAAATATCAGAAGGTTCAATATCAGAGTTCACAATTCAGGAGGGAAACATAGCAAGTTCACAAATCAAGGGGAACATAGCAATGGCTTAGGGAAATCCTATAATGAATCAGAAATCCAGAATGTCATGAGAAAGGAGACACCCTTACTGAAAAAGGGTAGAATATCTGTACCTTATATCGCAAGTGAAAACACATCTAGAAATACAAGGATCGGAAACAAACTCCATCTTCAGCGAATCTACACGAATACATGGTCGTCTTATTATTAATATCTTCTTCAAATCAGATTTCTCATTTTAGTCGGCTTTCCATTTTTAGTAACTTTCCTTTTTAGGTAACTTTCCAAAAATAGCACTTTCCATATTTAGTAACTTTCTATTTTTAGCAGGTTTCCATAATTAGCAGGTTTCCATAATTAGCAGGTTTCCATATTTAGAAAGATTCAAATATTATAATTTAGGTTAAGTCATTAATCAAGCACTATTATGGAAATAGGGTTTATTTTAGCGAGTTATATTAGTTTAGGGTTAAATATGACAACTTTATATATTTTAGGGTTTTAAATGTAAATATGCCAAAGATAAGGTTTAAAGTGTAAATATTACAAGTTATTCATTTAATCCATAAGTTTCCCATAATTACAATTCCAATCCTTTAACTTTACCAATTTTACAAGTTAAACCCTTAAGTTATATAAATTACAAAATAAACCTTATAATTAATTAAGTTACAAATTAATCCTTACAATATTCATAATTACACATTAAGCCTTTAATTATTCAAAATTACACATTATACCCCTTACATTAATATTATACGAATCACCCTTCAATTTACAATATTTACAAAACAAGTCCCTCTATTTTAATATTTTTCAAATCGAATCACATAATTAAGTAATTTACCAATTAAACCTTTTAATTACAAAATTTACATATAATACCCCCATATCATAATTTTTACGATTTACCCCTGGTCCAATACACATTACAAAAATAACCCACAAGTTTAGAAAATTACAAAACACACCCAAAACTTTTAAATCTCCAATCGGTTTGAATAAAAATGCATAAACCCTAACCCTAAAATTTTCCAATCATTACCAATCATCAATTTAACCTTAAAAAAAATTAATTACATCAAATCCATCATCACAAATCCAAACCCTAGTTCATAAGATTTACCTTTTTATTTTAAACCCTTTTTCTTAAAATCCGATTTCAAGATTAATTCACCAAGTGTGATCTAGGCTTCGACAATCTCAAGTAGCATTTTTCTGGTGTTATATGACATGTATAAGATCGAAAAAAAATATGTACAATGCCCAGAAAATTCGCATGGTCGATATAGGGTTTAACATACGTTTTTGATATATAATTTTTACACGATTTATCTAGCATGCATGGATCATTATAAGCATTTTATTTAGATCATATGTGATGTAAAGAGAGTTATAAAAATACCAGATAATGTTTAGAATGATCGGATGAGGTGCGGATAAATTGTACCTCTCGGCTAGAACAATTCGATGCAAACAAAACTCCTACGAATACACCAGTGATCCCACGACCTTAGAACTATTTTTCACACCCTCCTTAGACTTGAGAGAACCCACGTAAAATATGCACCAGCCTCCAGAAATTCGTATGAGGTAGAGAGAGTTTTTGGTTGATTTTAGGGTTAAAGAGTGTATATTAAGGAAATAAATAAGAAACCGTGTGAAGGAGGGGAGGGGAGGGCATGAAATCCGGTCCATATTGATGTGATAGGATCAATTTACTGATTTTAAAAGATTTCCGTTTTTAATTGTGATGTTTATCTCCTTTTTATTTGATTTTAAATATTTAACAAAGAAATAAAATGTATATGTTTATAAATGTTCGGCCTATATAACATTTTTATGTGTGACAAATATTTTTACGACATATAAAGTATTACAATGTTCATACAAAAATTATTTCACTTCATATGTTGCTAATTTCCAAGAGTTTGGGATTTATTTGGTGTTTTATATAATTATTAAGTGAAATTTTAAGTTACAAGGGTATTTTGGTAATTTTGCATGTTTTGAAATTTCAGGTATTACAACTTCTTCCCCTCTAAAAGAAAAATTTCGTCCTCAAAATTTGAAGTCGCAAAGTTAAACGAAGTCGTAGCAAATCGCAAAAGATCGTCAAAACATTCTCACGCCCGGGGAGGTTCATCCAAAAAGGATCTCCAAACCAATTAGTTTCCCATGACTCAATCAAAACAAGGTGGGTTCAAATTCTCAGGAGGAGACAAATTGGGTTGATTCTGATCAAAAGGTCCATGCAATATAAAATGGATGATAGGTGAATTTTCTGGAAAGCTCATATGGAATACGAACAAGATTTCAAATCAAATTAACTGTATCAACAGTAGAGAGCTCTACAAGGAGTTCAAGATTTATAACTGAGGTCAACAGAATGCAAAACGAGAGTCCAAACTCATCCAGATATCTAATGAACGAAGGCAAGGTATACGCATAGGCAGAAATGAACCTAAAGTCTCACTAATCACGGATAATCCAATGGAGATCAAATTCTAAACTTCTTAGGTACTCCCCAAGATATCCTATGGCCACAATGAGTGCACGTTATATGGTGTAAGTATTATCACGTTGATCAGGCGTCATAATACCAGCACCACATAAATATGCCTTCATGATGATCATACTTTATCTCGAGTCGTGAGCAAAACAACCTATCTTAATCCACCTAGTACTTCTACAGTCTCAGAGGTCAACAAGGTCAAATGTCATAGTCAAGAGGGAAAACAAAACTACTCGCAAGAGTATCGGAATCCCAGATTGCCTAGCAGAAGTAAGGTACGCCGTCCACAAACATCAGATCTTCCACAATTCGCCAAAATTCCCCAAAACAAAACCATCATCGAACATACGAAAAACAAACACGGAACTGAAATGCTTCTAGGGAACTTAAATCATTAGAGGATCTTATTACTATATAACGAAGCTTAAGTGAGTCAACGGAAGTGAAAGTTAGTCGTCAATAACTTCGGTCTTCACAGAATCAATTCTTCCAAACATGAAAGGTCTGTTTCAAAAATCCGTTCATTCAACACATTAAATCTCTTCACGTCCGGTTAATCTGTCTTTGTTTGTCCATCAATCTAGAAGTGAAACAAAGTCGTGAACTTATATTTGGTTCGTCAAGCCTCCTGCCGTTCTTCTTGGAATGTGAGGGAGTAATGTGAATTTCTGGCACGATCTTTAAATCCCTTCATCATCCAGTCTGCTTCCACTCTCAATTCATCTTGGTACAACCAAGATGAATAGGGAAGTGAGACTGCACGTCTTCATCAGCTCCAGGTTCGCCATCTTGACTAGATTTTCTTCTTCTGCATCGCCAACACTTTTGCCTTGTAAGGAATGTCTTCACTCTTCAGGGTAGCCACCGCTGTTGTCAACTCCAGGTCATGCAGTGAAGTAATTCTTCTGATATGCTTCTAGTTGTCTCAACAAATATCAATCTCTCAGAAAGCACAAATGATCGTCAAATTTCTAACAAGGTGCAAAAATGATTTTCATACTCTTCCTCGTCTCCGAATGTACTATTAAGTCATACATTGACAATTTGCCCAAGTACTCACGAGAAAACATCATTCATCAAATTCACAAAACAGTCAGAGCTTTAGCTAATACTATTAGCGTCACTAACCGTCATAGCAGTCGTTACGAATACGGAAGGCGATTCCATGAATAACCTCAAATCATACTTCCATCTGAAGGAAATTTCGTGCTCTGAAATTGAACAGGTACATAGTCGTTTCTGGGTGGAGAAATAATGGTTCCTAATAGCAATACGGTTCAGCTTCCAGTAATCAATACATATCTCCTGTCACCATCCTTCTTTATCGCGAACGAAACTGAAACACGCCCAGAAGATACACTTAAGCAAACTCACTTCCTGGTCTTCGGTTTGCTGCTCTTCCCGGTTGCTCAAATCAACTGGTATGATCCCCGACACATCTGAAAGACATCTTCGCTGGGTGACTAGACAATCTCTCGGTATCATGTCAAATCCTACTTCACACTCCGATGGAAAAACTTGGTGGTTCAACCAGGAATCATATTCAGAAAACTCAGGGTGCCAAATAATTCTCAAGATAAGGTTCATTCATTGGTGTACGAAATAAGTTCTAGGAAAACTTCATAACCGCGAAAGTAACACACGAGTCTCCAGAGTAACGGTGATAGCCAAAAGTTTAACAATTGGTAATCATGGTAGGGAGTTCAAGATTGTTTCAAACAGCAAAGGCGAGACATAGGAGGATAGTTGTCAATATTTTGAACGCTCAAACAACCAATCCCTTATCAGAATAAAATCGGAGTTAACTATCCAACGAAAGACAGATCAACATAGCAAATCTTATCGTTCAAGAGTGAGAGGGAAACATTCTTATACTCGTGGTTAAACACCACAAGACTTTTCATAGGGACAGAGATGGGTAAGACGAAATCAAATAGCGTCGGAAGATTCATAGATGCTTATCAAAAGCAAGAGACAAATCACAGAATGTATCAAGTACGTCATCGCCATGGAGATTCTCAGAATGCCCGAAGAGGCATCAAAATAATTAACAAAAGGATCAGAGGTCAGAGTTGGAATCTGAAGATAAGGATCAAATAGTGTCAGGCAATTATTATGCAATTTTCAATGCCTTCAAGATTTATTTAGGTTTCAAATCTTAGGTGGTGCAAGGCATAAGCTTTCAATCTCCAAAAGTGATCTCAATAGGCTTTAACCAAAAGCAAGGCACGAATCAGAGTAATGCGGAAGCAATAATACTTAAACAAATGCCTTATAGTCTACCCACTCCTCACTGGTCAAAACTTAAGTTCATATTAAGAAATCCTAAAGCAAGTTTTCAAGGGTTTCTCCTATGTTCTTACAGTGGAAGCCTAATGGTCCAAACTCACAGGTCAAGGGTAAATGTATTATGAGTCGCAGCCTGTCTCTGATACCATAAATTGTAACACCCCAACCCGACAAGGGTAGAGATGTCACAATAATGGTGACGTATCAGAACAAACACAAGCATATGACATAAATAATACAATTGAATTTCAATGGTTACAATGGAAAATCTGAAACTACAAGGTTACAAATGAGAAATACAATAATTACTAGTCTAAATATAAGCTCTTCTAGTCATCTCTAATCCAATTAGCTAGTAAGGTCTTCTAAGTCCAAGATACTCTCCACTCATACCCAGCTTCCAAACTAAAACCTGCCGCAGGAAAAGAAATGCGGCTGAGCTACGAAAGCTCAGTGAACAGATATAAAGGTAACAAAGCAGTGATACAGAATAATGAGCAGTAAATGAAGTACAAATCAGTCAGAGTTAAGGCTTAAGTAAATGGTAACAGTAATGAAAGGTAAAGGTTATAAGGTGCAGGAAAACAGAAATCCACTACGAGCCCAGTAACAGAAACAGTATCAATATAATCATGTAACCATATAATCATATAGAGGGGAGACCTCTCAGTAACCAGTAATCATGAGGGGAGTCCTCAATCAGTAAATGGAGTAGCTAGCTCCCAGTATGTGAAAGACGTGTATCGCACACACCATCAGTCACCAGTAATAACAGTATATAACAGAAACAGTAACAGTATACAGTAACAAATCTAGGATGCATCCATACGCCCCAGGTGGCCAAGGTCTGCCTCTACGAAATAAATCAGTAACAAGTCAGGGACGGGACAGGTCATCACTCTCCTGCCCTAGAGTCATGCCATCGGTGCATCAATGACATGGACATGAAACCCTCATGCCTAGTTATGGCTCGTAGTCTCAAACTGTGGGTCAATGGTCAAGTATCAAATGTCCAGTATCCAGTTTAGTTTCATATTAGGTAGTTCACGTCCAATTTCCATTTCAGTTATATCAGAAAGTCCATATCAGAAGTTCATATCAGAGGGTTCAATATCAGAAGGTCCAATATCAGAAAGGTCAATATCAGTAGGTTCAATATCAGAAGGTCAAATATCAGAAGGTCAATATCAGAAGGTCAATATCAGAAGGTCAATATCAGAAGATCAAATATCAGAAGGTTCAATATCAGAGTTCACAATTCAGGAGGGAAACATAGCAAGTTCACAAATCAAGGGGAACATAGCAATGGCTTAGGGAAATCCTATAATGAATCAGAAATCCAGAATGTCATGAGAAAGGAGACACCCTTACTGAAAAAGGGTAGAATATCTGTACCTTATATCGCAAGTGAAAACACATCTAGAAATACAAGGATCGGAAACAAACTCCATCTTCAGCGAATCTACACGAATACATGGTCGTCTTATTATTAATATCTTCTTCAAATCAGATTTCTCATTTTAGTCGGCTTTCCATTTTTAGTAACTTTCCTTTTTAGGTAACTTTCCAAAAATAGCACTTTCCATATTTAGTAACTTTCTATTTTTAGCAGGTTTCCCGAATTAGCAGGTTTCCATAATTAGCAGATTTCCATATTTAGAAAGATTCAAATATTATAATTAAGTAATTTACCAATTAAACCTTTTAATTACAAAATTTACATATAATACCCCCATATCATAATTTTTACGATTTACCCCTGGTCCAATACACATTACAAAAATAACCCACAAGTTTAGAAAATTACAAAACACACCCAAAACTTTTAAATCTCCAATCAGTTTGAATAAAAATGCATAAACCCTAACCCTAAAATTTTCCAATCATTACCAATCATCAATTTAACCTTAAAAAACATTAATTAAATCAAATCCATCATCACAAATCCAAACCCTAGTTCATACGATTTACCTTTTTATTTTAAACCCTTTTTCTTAAAATCTGATTTCAAGATTAATTCACCAAGTGTGATCTAGGCTTCGACAATCTCAAGTAGCATTTTTCTGGTGTTATATGACATGTATAAGATTGAAAAAAAATATGTACAATGCCCAGAAAATTCTCATGGTCGATATAGGGTTTAACATACGTTTTTGATATATAATTTTTACTCGATTTATCTAGCATGCATGGATCATTATAAGCATTTTATTTAGATCATATGTGATGTAAAGAGAGTTATAAAAATACCAGATAATGTTTAGAATGATCGGATGAGGTGCGGATAAATTGTACCTCTCGGCTAGAACAATTCGATGCAAACAAAACTCCTACGAATACACCAGTGATCCCACGACCTTAGAACTATTTTTCACACCCTCCTTAGACTTGAGAGAACCCACAAAAAATATGCACCAGCCTCCAGAAATTCGTATGAGGTAGAGAGAGTTTTTGGTTGATTTTAGGGTTAAAGAGTGTATATTAAGGAAATAAATAAGAAACCGTGTGAAGGAGGGGAGGGGAGGGCATGAAATCCGGTCCATATTGATGTGATAGGATCAATTTACTGATTTTAAAAGATTTCCTTTTTAATTGTGATGTTTATCTCCTTTTTATTTGATTTTAAATATTTAACAAAGAAATAAAATGTATATGTTTATAAATGTTCGGCCTATATAACATTTTTATGTGTGAAAAATATTTTTAGGACGTATAAAGTATTACAATGTTCATACAAAAATTATTTCACTTCATATGTTGCTAATTTCTGAGAGTTTGAGATTTATTTTGTGTTTTATATAATTATTAAGTGAAATTTTAAGTTACAAGGGTATTTTGGTAATTTTGCATGTTTTGAAATTTCGGGTATTACAGCAATTCACCCCAAACCACAGGGACGAACGATGTAATTTACTCCTTTTTATATTTCATCAAAATAGAATTTACATAGTGGTTGAAGTCAAACGGGCAACAAGCTGCGCCGCTAGCCTTTTTTTTATTATTAAACGAAAGTTATCAAAAATCTTGTTACCGTGATGTCTAATTTCAAACCGGTTGGTATTGGTACACGTGGTCGACTTAGATGATATGACGATGACGAGGACAAAGTTTTTCAGCCATTAAACACATAAATGGCTGATTCATTAGTGCATATGGCATTAGGATTCGTGGCCAACTTAGATTATAATGGTTTATGTTTGATTTCGTGAGTTGAGTCAAATACATGTAGTGATGGTTGTTTGTCTTTTGGGATGCAGTCATACAGTTATGACTATGTAACGACGGAATCCACACACATTCTATATATTTAACTGTTTTTTGAACTAATATATTTATCGGGTTATGTTCCGCGCAGAAGATTTCAAACCGATATTTCATTTCTCAACCTAACCTTCTTTGTGTAATTTCTTCAGAATTTTGATAACTTATCTTTTTGTTAATAAAATTTTTTTGTTTACACTTTCTACAAAACGGGTAGACGGATGCGGTTTTTCCTGTTTAGGTTTACCCGAGAGGGCGAGCCTTTTGACTTAGATGTACACAGTCTCACCGGGTTAATCTCAGGACAGTTTCGAACCCTTCTCTGGCTAACCTCAAATATACACACCTAATAAGGTTTGAACCCTTGACCTCTTGTATGAAAGCCAAGGCTTTACTACGGGGTCATTTGGTGGTGGTCATGTCTTTTTGACTTTTTTCACAAAAAAGTGTAGATTGGCGGGGACGCCCTAACCCCGGGTGCCTTTTGGCACCAGCCATTGTCCACCCCACAAGGAATAGCTCCGGGCAACCCTCCTGGCCTAGTGGGGCAATAACTGGAGTGAGCCGAGACTCTCGGACTCTTGAACTTTTATCCACAAAGTCTCTCCAGTGAGCCCATAGGTTTTGCGGAGGTGGGTACCTATCTGGGAGCAAAGTGCCAGGGATGGGATTCGAACCCGAGTCTATCGACTCAAGAATGAAAGCCCCACCCACCGGACCAAGTCTCTCGGACTCTTGACTTTTTTTAAAAACACATTTTTTTAAACTTTGTTTGATATTTGCAATTTTTAGCAACCTGTAATTTTCCACGTCAACATTTATTTCCAAACTCCAATTTACGACTTTGAAATTTAACAAGAGCACTTTTCACGTATAACTCTTTAATTAAATAAACGTAAAACAAGAAATGTCCCTCTTATGCACTAGGGCTTTAGAATATATTTAGTCCACAACGCTCCAGTACCTTGCTCCTACTTCGGTTCACAATTTTAAAACCCTCAAAACAATTCCCTTTTTTGTTTAATTACTTACGGTTGTCAATTCAACAAACGCTATTCGTAATTTAAAATTTAACACCCGATATACCCAATTCTCCCAACGATTATTTCTAACGTATTTTTATACTTCCTAAATGATTACCAAAGTTCCAAAAATATTTCCTTACACCTAAAGTAAATTCTTTATATCTTACGTTTAATTACGTATAACTTTTGTTAATCATCAAACCAACAACCAATACCTATTTTTAATACCCAATACATACAACATATACACTCTTGTATCAAAACAAGTCTTCTACTCCAAATATTATACCTATGTCGCCCCCCCTCCTCTTGTTCCTTAATCATTACTAGACAAATTTTCTACAACCATTAATACAAGACCAAGCCCTAGAAACATGGAAACACAAGACTAACATTTGGGTGGCTTGACCACCAATATTCCCCCCCCCCTCCCCTAGCCAATCGGCCATGTAACACCCCCAAAATTTTAAAATAACAGCGGAAGTCTAATTGGGGTATTACTGTGAGGATCGAAAACAAAATCATAGAAAAACAGCCTGTAAGGGTGATGTGTTTTTTTAGGTCTATAATAAACTACCAAGTTTTAAATTTATATTTTGCCGAACTAACCTATAGACTCTAAACACTAACGAGCAGTGTACCCGGTCAATGTAGATAGTTTCTAGGTAAGCAAGGGTCGTTCACTAGGAGTGAGATTTCTAATATACTAATTCTAGAGGTATTCGACTCTCCTAAACTAACGTAAAGGGGGGTTCAGCCTGAGAGACTGGCACGGGTTTGGTTTTATTCTAACTAAACTAAGATAAACAAACAATACAAGTATGAAGACACCAAAGATAGGAAGAACGGGTTAGCCAAGTCTAATCCATTTTATAGTTATACATGCTTATGTCTACTTGTTTTAATTCATTCAATTGTTAATCGGCATATCAATTACGAAATTCTGTCACAATTAGGTAACTAGCCCTCGGGGCGGATATGACGAAAGATCATAGTGACTCGTCTAGCATCAATACTAACTTATTGCTTTAAACCATCTAACCTAGTTCGGTATTACACGCTACTAGTCCTATTAGGTTGTAGACACGTTCCGTTTATGCCAAACAATGATTCCTAATAGAGATTCGGGTTAACACGCATATAACTCAACCAAAGCAACCACAATTACAGGTAGTTAAGTCACATCAATTAAAGTTATAAGGATCATAACCTAGTTACATAGACTTCTACTAGTTATAAGCAATAAACGAGTTTTTATCGACAAGCACCCAATCCAATAACAAAGCAAACACATCGACAAAATCATAAAAACTAATAAAACTTCATAAACATGGCTAACACCTAAGGGTGTTAGCCCATAATCTCTGTAACAAAGTACATAAACATAATCATAACGAATAAAGTATGAAACATAATGAATACGATACGCTAACCGAATGATTAAGTAATATAACAATGATTAGAGATGTTCTTCAAGGATGATTAGGTCTTCAATATTGATCTTCTACTGTTTGGAGAGGCTTTGATCGTCTGGGAATGCCCCTAAGGGTTCCCAAAGATGCCCAAATTCGTTAATGAGTTCGGTATTTATAGATTCTGAAATCTGGGTCGATACGGCGCATCTATAGAGTTAGATGCGCCGCATCTATAAGTAAACGTAGCCTCCAAGTCTGAAACTGACCCAATACGGCGCATCTAAAGACCAGATGCGCCTCATCTCCCAATACGGCGCATCTAATGACCAGATGCGCCGCATCTCCTTCAAATACAGGTAGATCTCCTTTTTCTCTTTTCGTGGCCGCTTGAATCACCTAAAACGGAGTCCGGATGAAGATTTTATGGCCAAAATACGAAAGCATCTTCAAGTGTCGACTTGTAATCTTGACTTCTTCATTAAGCTTCTAATCTTCACTTGATCTCTTGAATTCTTGGTAAGGATTGTATATGGCCGATACGGCGCATCGGATTGGTCCGATGCGGCGTATCAAGGTAACTTCGCGTGGGGTCCAGGATTATAATATTTGCGAATATTCTTCAATATCTTGGAAATCTGGTGAAGTCTTGAGATTGATACGCCGCATATCAGGAGCTTCATGCGGCGCATCTGGAGTAAAACAAGTTGGTTCTTCTCGTTGACCAAGGTTTCATATGCGGCGCATGGGATAAATCCATGCGGCGCATTCTTCAAAGTCAGGCAATGGTCTCCGATTCATCTAAGTCTTTATGTACGGCGCATCTATCAAGAATGATGCGGCGTATTCTTCGTCAGTTCAGTAGACTTTTCCAACTTGATCCATTTTGCTCCAATTTACGTCCAAAATAGTCAACTTTCACCAAATGCTTGTTTATAACTGAGAATCACAAAAGTAGGCGATTAAGTATCAATTCCCATATAAAATAATACAAAACAAGCAATATACATAGGATACATGATGCTAATAAAATGTACTTATTTGATGTCATCAAATATCCCCCCACTTGAACTTTACTTGTCCCCAAGTAAACCTTAGAATTAATCTTATGAAAATGTATCCTAAAAGATATTAGGATTTATTTTTATATTTAAGCATGTATTCATTTTTGTCATAATCACACAACTAAACACTTAACGAATTAGAAGTAAAATAAAATAATTTGATAAAAGCAAATCTAATCGTTTAACTGTCCAGTCGCGACGAATATTCTATCATAAGCTTGGCAAGTATACACATCTCCCCCACTAAAGCCAAGGAATAACAAGTCTAAAGCGGTAAAAAAGGGTTTTGAGGTTTAAGGGTTAATTATTCTTAATCTCTATCGATCTCAAATTCCAGAAAAGGCGACAAAATCACAAATACATGATCGAATCCACGAACACGATACTTGCAATTGCTCAAATCCTTAACTCGAATAGGCTAAAGATAGGTCCAAACTTCACCAATAATAATATATCAAAAAGGGCGACAAAATCATAAATACATAGCCGAATCCACGACTACGATACTTAAGATTGCTCAAATCCCTAATCTCAATAAATCAAAGGTTTGGTTGGATAAAGAATAATACAGGGTATGGATAACATTTGGGATATAAATTGGTGTAAAATGAAAAATAAACAAAACAAATAAATTAAAATCCTAAGTGTGGTTAATCACTATCCCAACCATCCCATAAATAAGACTCATATCATAGAATAACTCACGCTTTAACACTTGAAACACACGCTTTAGGTAGGCACGAATTATACTCAACAAGATCTCAATCAAAGAATAAACCTTAGTTGACGTTCCCATAACTGCCAACTCCCATTCAATCCATAAATATACAACAACTAGTGGTGATATCGACCACTTACATAACTTTACATCGTTGGTTAAATCAAACATCCAACTTTTTTTTTTCTTTTTCTTTTCTATTTTTTCGATTTTTTTTTTTTTTTTTTTTTTTTTTTGATAACATAAACATAGATGTGTAAAATTTCACCACATCACTATAATGATAATTCTGGATAATTTTTCTATACTTTTCATGACTTCAGAAATAACGGTAATAGTGAAAGTAGTAAACACACGAAAAATAAACTCAAAGATATACAAAATTTACTTTCACTCCAATTGCAATGTGCAATTTCCCGACCTAACCATGGATAATGAATTACGCACGCGAACACAGGTAATGCAAGGAAACACACTTTGCCTAAAGCAATTAACCAACCACGGATTTTAATCTACAGGGTAGGCTAAGGTGTAAGGGTGTAACGAAACATTTTAACAAAGGTGTAAGAAACGAAAGGAATGGCTCTGAGTGTTTTTCTAGGGGTATCTTACTCTAAAAGTGAGAGTAACAAAAGGGTTTATACGGGGGTTAACTAACCAGTGTAGTTAGCTAATATCACATAACATATAAAGGCTATTTGGGTGTAATCCTAGAATTTTACCAATTTAGACAAGTCATTCCAATTATATAAAATAATACTTATTATGGTGGTCTCGAATAGTATACAAGCCAAGTTCTAAAGTTTACAAGTCACCGGCACACTCATAGATTTGTGAATTTTGAAAAAAAATCACAATTTTCGAAAATAACGTTATGTGTGCAGCTATGCAACTTAGATCTTAAACAAAAACATGCTAAAAAATTTTAATTTTGAGCATATTAAGCACATATTAAGCAAATTTTTGAAAATTTAGGACAAGTAACGTTCTAATTCTCCATCCCCCCACTTAAGTTAAACAACGTCCTCGTTGTTTGTATTTGAAATTAAAAACAAGAGATAGAAAGAATTAGAACGGAGAACTCCCCTGAGATTTGCTCGGTATGATCTTCCAATGTAAGTGTGCGAGCGTATAAAATGCGGGAGTCCATCAACATCTTCAATATTCCGGACCTGTAAAAATATAGAGACCACAGGAAAAACAAATCTCGAGAAACATCTCATTAATCATCGGTTAGAAAACGATAAACAAAAGAAAAACAAAGAACTGTATTCAATTCTGGCAGGTCGATACGCCGTATCTAAAAAGATAGATACGCCGCATTGATGTCAGCAAAACAGTTCGGACTAAAGTATTCCAGATGATTCAATACGCCGTATCCATAGGGGTTGGATACGCCGCATCGAAGGCCTGGGACAGACTCGACAGAAAATTAAATTGACATAAATTAAAAGATAAGCATGGGTTGCCTCCCACGAAGCGCTTGTTTTTGTTCGAGTCACGAGCCTGACTGCACCCTAATTTTCGGATTGTCAATCTTAATTATTACCTGAGAGATAAACAACCAAGAAAACTAGCAGTAACCAGGACATTTTTTTTTTGTTTTTTTTTTAATAAAATTTAAACACACACAAAAGATTAAAAAAAACGAAAAATATTTTTGGGGTCACGGAAAATCGATATGCCGTATCTAACAGACAATAGATACGCCGTATCGACATAAGTTAATACGCCGTATCCAACAGACAATGGATACGCCGTATTATCTTCCTGCAACATTTTTTTATAAAAATTTAAAAGCAATTTTTTTTTTTTTTTTTTTTTTTTTTTGGCCACAGAACGTCAATGCGTCGCATTCATAGACAAGAATGCGCCGTATTGAAACCAGAAAGATGCGCCGTATTCACAGACAAGAATACACCGTATCTCTCTTCTGAGACAGACACACAGAACATAAACAAACTAACAGGTAAACAAAACAAACACAAACATAAAAATACCAATAGAACTAGTAAAAAGATAAATTCACTCCCCGGCAGCGGCGCCAAAAACTTGATGTGTTTTTTTAGGTCTATAATAAACTACCAAGTTTTAAATTTATATTTTGCCGAACTAACCTATAGACTCTAAACACTAACGAGCAGTGTACCCGGTCAATGTAGATAGTTTCTAGGTAAGCAAGGGTCGTTCACTAGGAGTGAGATTTCTAATATACTAATTCTAGAGGTATTCGACTCTCCTAAACTAACGTAAAGGGGGGTTCAGCCTGAGAGACTGGCACGGGTTTGGTTTTATTCTAACTAAACTAAGATAAACAAACAATACAAGTATGAAGACACCAAAGATAGGAAGAACGGGTTAGCCAAGTCTAATCCATTTTATAGTTATACATGCTTATGTCTACTTGTTTTAATTCATTCAATTGTTAATCGGCATATCAATTACGAAATTCTGTCACAATTAGGTAACTAGCCCTCGGGGCGGATATGACGAAAGATCATAGTGACTCGTCTAGCATCAATACTAACTTATTGCTTTAAACCATCTAACCTAGTTCGGTATTACACGCTACTAGTCCTATTAGGTTGTAGACACGTTCCGTTTATGCCAAACAATGATTCCTAATAGAGATTCGGGTTAACACGCATATAACTCAACCAAAGCAACCACAATTACAGGTAGTTAAGTCACATCAATTAAAGTTATAAGGATCATAACCTAGTTACATAGACTTCTACTAGTTATAAGCAATAAACGAGTTTTTATCGACAAGCACCCAATCCAATAACAAAGCAAACACATCGACAAAATCATAAAAACTAATAAAACTTCATAAACATGGCTAACACCTAAGGGTGTTAGCCCATAATCTCTGTAACAAAGTACATAAACATAATCATAACGAATAAAGTATGAAACATAATGAATACGATACGCTAACCGAATGATTAAGTAATATAACAATGATTAGAGATGTTCTTCAAGGATGATTAGGTCTTCAATATTGATCTTCTACTGTTTGGAGAGGCTTTGATCGTCTGGGAATGCCCCTAAGGGTTCCCAAAGATGCCCAAATTCGTTAATGAGTTCGGTATTTATAGATTCTGAAATCTGGGTCGATACGGCGCATCTATAGAGTTAGATGCGCCGCATCTATAAGTAAACGTAGCCTCCAAGTCTGAAACTGACCCAATACGGCGCATCTAAAGACCAGATGCGCCTCATCTCCCAATACGGCGCATCTAATGACCAGATGCGCCGCATCTCCTTCAGATACAGGTAGATCTCCTTTTTCTCTTTCCGTGGCCGCTTGAATCACCTAAAACGGAGTCCGGATGAAGATTTTATGGCCAAAATACGAAAGCATCTTCAAGTGTCGACTTGTAATCTTGACTTCTTCATTAAGCTTCTAATCTTCACTTGATCTCTTGAATTCTTGGTAAGGATTGTATATGGCCGATACGGCGCATCGGATTGGTCCGATGCGGCGTATCAAGGTAACTTCGCGTGGGGTCCAGGATTATAATATTTGCGAATATTCTTCAATATCTTGGAAATCTGGTGAAGTCTTGAGATTGATACGCCGCATATCAGGAGCTTCATGCGGCGCATCTGGAGTAAAACAAGTTGGTTCTTCTCGTTGACCAAGGTTTCATATGCGGCGCATGGGATAAATCCATGCGGCGCATTCTTCAAAGTCAGGCAATGGTCTCCGATTCATCTAAGTCTTTATGTACGGCGCATCTATCAAGAATGATGCGGCGTATTCTTCGTCAGTTCAGTAGACTTTTCCAACTTGATCCATTTTGCTCCAATTTACGTCCAAAATAGTCAACTTTTACCAAATGCTTGTTTATAACTGAGAATCACAAAAGTAGGCGATTAAGTATCAATTCCCATATAAAATAATACAAAACAAGCAATATACATAGGATACATGATGCTAATAAAATGTACTTATTTGATGTCATCAAAGGGCATTTTTAATTTATATAGGTCCATAATACAAATTCTGTTACAAAGCGTTACATCAGAGTGCTAACAGTTTCTCCAAAGAAAGATCATTTTAACTGAATTACAACTTTATTTTACACCTTTATTTAAGATAGGGTACGCCCACTCCATGCCTTGATTTGCTCCACTAGTTTCCTGAGATACATGCTTAAAAGTCAACATAATGTTGAGTGAAATCATGGAGTTTGAAGTTTAAATATCAGTTTGATTCACAAGTAGGATTGTAATTGAGATACAATCAGTTTAAAAGTGATATCGCAGTTCATATATTGCCCTAAGTCTCATGACACGCAAACGTTAACAAAGTATCGCATAAACGGAGGTGTTCATCAAATTAATGATGAAGGTTTTGCCCTCGTGTAATAGGTGATTTTCCAATTCCTATTTTTCTCAAATATAATGTATCACGACTAATACGACTAGCAAAAAGCATTCCGTCCAAGTATTAGTGGGATAGGTCGTCAGCCTCTAATAGATCTATTCATTATATTCGCGTTCACCATAGTGATTAATGGCTCATGATAAAGGGTCTTGTGGCAATAAGGTAACTTAGGCATATATCAAGTTAGGTAGCATACAGAAAAATACTTGTGATCTGTTTATAGCATGTATCCCCCTCACGGAGTTTAAAAGTATAAAGAGTTTAAAAAGTGAGGCCATGACTCACCTTAAGCGTTACTGGTGATAGTGAACGTAAACTCGGGGATGATTATGATAATAACTTCGATATGGAACCTGGTAAATATATAAATATCTGAGAATCTGACTAATTTCTAGTGGTGTGTGTGTATGAATGGTGAATGGTGAGTAACTAGTGATATGCAACGATCTGATCGTTGAAAGTGGAAGTGTTACATTCAAAATGCTTATAGTTCAGAATGATGCTACGTATATGATTATCCTGATTGTTGTGTCAGTGCTCCCGTAAGGTTATATCTTCAAAGAGTGAATGAAATGCTATGAAATATTAACTCTAAATGTTCCTAACGTTACTAAGTATTGAAAATTAAATAATATGCAAACAGAATGTGTAAAAATGCATATGAGGTAAAGGTGTGGTGCAAAATGGAAAAATAAAATAAGAATGTCAAGTTATAACAGTTGGTCCTTTTCCTTTCCAGATTTTACATCTTTTACCCTAACTGCGGTTCGCGTTACGTCGTTAGTCCTTGTCAAGTCAATAGTCCAAAATAGTCCAAAAATTGTCCATATGTCCATATAAGGCTTGGAGTTTATTCATTGGTCAATTCAAGTCCTGTACAAACTGTTTTCACAGCTTCAGTCCGCATGTTTCATAGTTTGGCAGTTTTAGTCCTTTTGGTTAAGTCGCGTTACATTTTTAGTCCAAAAATGACAAAAAGGTAAGGAAAAGTGTAGCGATTATTACTAGTGCTTATTTAAGTGATTTTTAACTTATCTCAACTGCTTATTAGGCTGTTTGCTTATTTTTACTCGTATTAGGCTTTTAACGTGTTCTACAAGTGGCCCGTTAAGAAATCTAGAGGCGAGGGTGTGTAAACCGTTTTGGGCTTGGGTTTAGGTTATTTTTATGATTCTGAAAATGTATTACGTGGGCCTGTTGGGCTTACCAATCGCAAAGTCTTATTGGGCTTTAAATAAGCCCAACCGAATTAGTTAAAATTAACTTTCTGGATTTTAAAGTTTAGGTACTAGCGAGTACCATGTGAAATGATTTAAATCGAACGTGTTAGGGAGCTTATAAGGTTGATGTTAAAACACAAAACATGTAGTTTTCCAGGTGTACTATCGAGACGAGTAAAAATATATATGTGTTACTTTCATAAATTCGAAGTAAACAGGTAGTGAGTTGACCTAGTCGCACGTTTTAAAACTGAAAACACTTGATATTTTTCTAAGTCTCAATTACTCATTCATGAAGCGATTGAGATAGTTTGATTCAAACGTCGAGATGAACTTGTGAGAAAAATTATTACGAATAAAACTTATAGATGGCCATGTGGTCTTTCGATATTTGAAGAAAAATAGGTTCATTACATACGTGATTCGAAATTAAATTAGGCATGAAATAGTGGGCTCGAGTCATTTTTAATAATTTGAGAACGTTGGATATATTTACATAGTTTACACCCGTTTAGAGTGTTGAGTCGTGTGTTTCATGACACGTTATATACATGAAAAATATAGCTTGTTGGGTGTTTAAACAGGTCGTATAAAGAAGTATAGGTGTTATGTGTCGAGATTTCGAGATACTTGTATGTTTATTAGGCGCTATGATTAGTTTTATGGTTAAGAGACTTGGTGGGGTTTTTGTGTATATATTCCACATTTATTGAGCGTGTAACCCTTGTGTGCTCGTGATCTATTTTTATACGTCTGGTGATATGTTGAGTCGAGATAGAGATGGGTAAAGGTCATTAGGGTCTCGCATGAAACTTTAACTTTTATATATATTTCGATATTTAATATGCATATGAAGACTACATGTGTTATACGTTCAAGTGAAGCTAGTACGATGATATGCATAAGAGATTATTACGTTCGTGAGTGATCTAGCGTGGTTCTAAACGTGGTGTGAACACATGCATGGCTTCTTCTTCTAACGTGATATACACTAGAAAATACATTACGTTCGAACCTATGCATATGATGCATGAGTGCATGATTTAACGTGTAAAGAGATATAGAGAAGATTCATACCACACCTTGAAAAGGTGGTGAAGAGGCAATAAGGTTCGAATGGAGTATGAGAACAAAGCAGTAGGCGTTGTGAGCTTGAGTATGATTTATATGTATTTACTTCCACTCGATCTGCTTCCTAGTGAGGGACAGAAAGTAGCTAAGCTTTTTAAGGTATGTTTGAGGGTGAAAGATAGTGATATGTGGGTAGGGTAATGGAAGGTAGGAGGGTTATCTTATAGGCAAAATATCACACACGTTCTATTGACCATTTGACTTAATCATTGGAGCTACTGTTACTAGATGGACACCTAAGTAGAATTTCTGACATAGGTTGAGTGTGAGATGGGTATTTGAAGTTAGGTGCCTTGGATTCTTGCTTTTGGAGTCTACCTTCATTCGGTTTCTACTAATATTGGCACAAAAATTAAACTAGCGAGTTACAGGTTTTCTCCTGGCCTCATGTCCCATTCCACGCGTATAATATTGTTAAGGAAAGAGTTTCGAGGTTGTAGCACAAGTCGGGATTCGTAACGGTTAGGTGTTGGCTTTATTTCTATTCGGTTTAGTTGAAAATGGGACAAATAAAATGAGCCTAGTTATCATATTAGTACATGATGTCCTCGGCTGAAAATGTGCACTACAATAGTTTGTTGGGTGGTGAGTTCGAAGGTACAAAAATATATATGGTTCACGTTCGATATTTTGAAAATACGAGTGGGTTTTGAAGAGAGTGGTGTCGATCGGTTTTAAAAGAAAAGAAAAGAAAAGAGTAAGGTGGGTTTGGTGTTGGGCTGTGTGGTGATGGGCTGAAATATTAAGGGCCCGGTTGGTTAGGATTAGGATTAGTTATTTAGTTAAGTGTATTAGGTGTAATTAATTTTAGTTAAGTGTATTTTGTGTAAATGATTTTGTGTTAAATGTATTATAATAGATATGTTAAGTTTTATCGTGAGTATTGTCATTTGATCGTGAAAATGTGTTGTCGCGATGGTAATGTTATCTCGAGTTCGTGGTATACTATATATATATATATATATATATATATATATATATATATATATATATATATATATATATATATATATATATATAGAATTGAGATCAAATAAGATCAAAGTTAAAGTTGTTAAAATAAGACCCATTAAACAACCAATAGAATTAGAGCAAGTGGCATTTATGTTTTTAATTTAAGCAAAATATCCAATTAAATGAAAAAGGGTATTAAAGGCATTTTACATCTCTTATTTTTCATTAACCCTAAATAATCCCATATCCATCCCCCACTCACAAATATGCCGCCACTTTTTTTTCTTTCTTCCCAACCCATCTCAGATCAACTATAATCCGGCCAACCACCATATACCTTCGATCATATCTCACAAATCCGACCGGCCACTGATATGATAAAGTTAACCATAAGCGCCGCCGTCAGATCCATTCACCGCCGGCAAGGCTAACCCCACAGATCTTGAAGTTGTAAATAATCACCCTCATGAAAAATCCATACCCTAACCTAAATAACGACAGACGCCGCTCCTTCTTCTTCTCCAACTACCGCTCATTCTCCAGCTGCCGCTTCTTCTCCACCGGATTTAAATCTCAACCAAATCTAAAGAATCATCATCAACTTGATCTAAATCTTAACACCACTAAAAAAACGAAATAAAAAAAAAAACCCACATAAGGGACACACTAACTTATATGTGCATCTCATATCTGATGGAAATTTTTTCCGGTGAGGCTTCGAGATCGTATCATGTGTTCTCATCTATCAGTTGTTTTTGTTTATCAGTTTATTATTTGGTCAGGATAGGAATTGGTTTGCGTATTATAAAATGGACATATGGATTCTTTTTGTTTCTTTTGTACTCGTGGTTTCCGCCTGCTGCTACAGGATCAGTTGCTGTCACGGTATATTCGGTGTAGCAGGTGATACCCAAAACCACGGTATATCTGGTGTACCGGAATCTGGTGCTGTTTGGTTCGATATGTGTATCAAGAGCTAGTCGGTTTTCTATGCAAGTTTATCAGATGGGACTCGTTTATTTTAAAGATTTGTTATAGTCCAGTGTAAGTGTGTTAAGTGTTAGGAACTATATGTACCTGATGGTGGTCTCGGTTGATGGTGGTCTCGTGTTTCAGTGGGGTCTCGTGTACAAGTTGGGTCTCCATTATATGTACCGATGTATCTCTTAATATAAACATATTTTTTTAATATACCTGATGTATCAGTAGATGTACCTGGTCGTTTCGTATATTTTGTTAATGTAGATGTAAATATATTTTTTTAGTGTACCTGACGTATCAGTAGATGTACCTAATGTACGTGATGTACCTTATGTATAAAAAGGTGCACCTATATAAAAGTAATAGCTAAAAATTAAAAAAAAAAAAAAAAAAGACTATTTTTGGATTTGAATTCTCCAAAATACCCTTAAAACTCTATTTAATTACTATAATGGCACTCATTTAATGTTAATCTCATCTTGCACCAATTAATAGATCCAATGGTGTAGATTTGGTCTTACTTTTACAACTTTAAGCTTGATCTCACAATAACCCTCCCCATATATATATATATATATATATATATATATACACACACACACACACACGAAATGTATCGCGATATTAATAATGTATGAAAGAAAAGTTTAAATTTTAAAAATGGGCTTTATTAAACGGTAATACGAGATTATCACTAATCATTGAGATTTATTACAATGGATTTTTGTAGAATCCTACAGTACCCCTCCCTCATTCTGAATTCCGTCCCGGAATTCAAGTCTGAAGTGGCTAACGAAAGTGGTTTACAAGAATAAATGTGGATATTTTTCACGAATTTGGTCTTCGCGTTCCCATGTGTATGTCGGTCCCCTCTTGGAGTCCCATTTAACCTTCACAATGGGAATGCGGTTTTGCTTAAGTTGCTTCACCTCTCTATCCATTATCTCTACGGGTTCTTCTGTGAACACAAGTTTTTCGTCCAGTTTAATTTCTTTCAGCGGAATGACGAGAGTCTCGTCTGATAGACATTTCTTAAGTTGGGATACATGGAATGTAGGGTGTACCCTACTGAGTTCTTCTGGAAGTTCTAATTTATATGCAACTGGACCAATCCTCTCGAGGATTTTAAAAGGTCCAATGTATCTTGGGTTGAGTTTTCCACGCTTTCCGAAGCGTATCATTCCCTTCCAGGGCGAAACTTTTAGCATAACTCTATCTCCAACTTCAAATTCCATGGGTTTCCTCCTCACATCTGCATAACTCTTCTGTCTATCACGAGCGGCTTGGAGACGATGTTTGATTTTGAATATCTTCTCTGTCGTGTCGCGGATTAGTTCTGGTCCGGTAAGTTGCATGTCACCAACTTCCGTCCAGCAGACAGGTGATCTGCACTTTCTCCCGTAAAGTGCTTCAAAAGGCGCGGCCTTTAGGCTAGCGTGGTAACTATTGTTGTAAGAGAATTCAACCAATGGTAAGTGTTTGTCCCAACCTTTTCCGAAGTCAATTACACATGCTCTAAGCATATCTTCTAAGGTTTGGATTGTCCTTTCACTTTGTCCATCAGTCTGGGGATGATAGGCGGTGCTCATGTCCAATCGAGTACCTAGAGCTTTCTGTAGGGATTGCCAAAATCCTGAAGTGAATCGGCTGTCCCTATCTGAAATGATAGAGATTGGGACTCCATGTCGGATTATGATTTCTTTGAAATACAACTGAGCGAGTGTGTCCAACTCGTCAGTTTCTTTGATAGGCAGAAAATGAGCAGATTTGGTCAAACGGTCGACGATAACCCAAATGGTGTCTAATCCGGTCGACGTTCTTGGCAACTTGGTAATAAAATCCATAGTGATTCTTTCCCATTTCCAAACTGGTATCTCGGGTTGTACAAGTAGTCCAGATGGCTTTTGGCTTTCAGCCTTGACTCTTGAACAAGTCAAACATTTTCCAACATACGTTGCAATGTCGGCTTTCATGTTTGGCCACCAGTAAAGTTGCTTGAGATCTTGGTACATCTTGTTGGATCCGGGATGAATGGAATATTTAGACTTGTGAGATTCATGCATGATAAGATCTCGAATACCTCCGTAGAGAGGAATCCAGCATCTTTTCTTGAAGCATAACATTCCATCGGCTCTTCGTATGAATCCGTTCTCACTTTCTGGCATGCCATTAATTTTCTCGTGAGTTCGATTTTCTTCTTGAAGAGCTTCCGATTGGGCTATGAGAATTTGGGATGGAAGCGGTGAATAAATTGTCATTTCTAACGATCGAACTCTAAGAGGTTTGATCCTTTCTTTTCTGCTCAACGCGTCGGCCACGACATTCGCTTTACCGGGGTGGTAGCGAATTTCACAATCGTAGTCGTTGAGTAGTTCCAACCATCGGCGCTGCCTCATGTTCAGCTACTTCTGATCCAGTATGTGTTGTAGACTTTTGTGATCGGTGTATACCGTGCACTTTGTACCGTATAGGTAATGTCTCCACATTTTAAGAGCGAATACTACTGCTCCTAATTCTAGATCGTGAGTGGTATAATTTTCCTCATTTTTCTTGAGCTGTCGAGACGCGTAAGCTATGACTTTGTTTCTCTGCATTAGTACCGCACCTAAACCATGATGCGATGCGTCACAATATACTACAAAGTCGTCGCTCCCGTCCGGTAGTGCTAGGATTGGTGCTTCACAGAGTTTTTGTTTTAAGAGTTGAAATGCTGATTCTTGTTTCTCTCCCCAGATATATTTCTTGTTTTTCTGAGTGAGTTCTGTCAAAGGTTTTTCGATTTTGGAAAAATTCTCTATAAACCTTCGATAGTAACCAGCGAGTCCTAAGAATTGTCGAATTTCAGTTGGAGTAGTAGGCTGATGCGTGGTTTTGCGACCTTACAACAGGTTTTACCTCTCGAGGGATCTCAAGAGGCTTACAACCCCACTAGGCAGTATACCTGACCGATGTAGTATAGTGTAGTGGTAAGTACGGGGGATTGATCGTTCTCCACAGGGAATAGTGTCGTTAGGATTGAAACACTACTCTAATAGGTCTAAGGGTGAGGGAAGATTTTTTTTTGTATTTTTATATTTTATGAAAGCAAGTAAAATCTCGGGTTTGAAAGAGTGGGCGGAATTAGTTGCTAGTCAACTAACCCAAATAACTACAAATGCAAATAAAATAAAATAACTGAAAATGAAAAGGTTGTGAAACTTATGTGGAGAGAAATGTGTTTACTTAGATTTCCTTACTCCCTAACTATCTTTTACCGGTTGATTAGTGTGTATTAATTGCGTGGATGACGGGTGTATTCCTTAATACCAATCGTGGGGTGGCGTACGTACTTCCCCAACTCTACAAGCTCCTACTTCACTCCTATGTCGAGCCGGCTAAGAAGCTCCTAACATGGGATTACTAGAATTCGCTCATGCATTAAATACAACCATAAAAACCTTAGTACGCATTGGTTCATGTTTCTTAAGACGTTCAAGCAAGTTACCGAATAGGAAGTTAGCCAGTTTTCTTAAGCCTAACATCGATAAACAATCATCCAATACAATAAATAACACACTAATAACCAATAATCAATAGTTAGGTTTCATTAGATCTAAGCAAACACAAGATAAATCTAGCCTAGCATGTTAATTAAAAGACAAGAACAAGATATAATCAAACAACACATAGACATATTGATTGATTAAATGAATACTTATCTTCAATTAAACATGGGAGATCCAAGGGTATGAAAACCCTTAAAAATGGCAGAAATTCATCTTAGGGTTTCTCCTCACAAAGTTGCACCCTAATGACAAAAAATTGCAAAACTATATATAGAGTTTAGGGGCTGACGGCGTCACTTTATAGATCTTGACGCCGTCACCTCGCCGTGTCTAGGGTTCCCGGATGGCCTTCTTGACGCCGTCCCTCTTTAGTGCTCCAAAATCCGCTCTGGCTTATCAAGGCTTGACGCCGTCAGAAATGAGCTTGACGCCGTCTCGCTTTAGCTTAAACCGTGATGGCCTTGATTACTTTAAAGGGTGACGCCGTCAGAAATCCTTTGTAAAATTCTCTGGCTTATCACGTGTATTTTTCATATCCACCTCTTTTGCCAAGCCATGACGCCGTCAAGAGCAATACTTGACGCCGTCAAAGGTACTTTTCCAGCTGATTTTGAGACTTTGTCGTTTTCTTCACTTTTATGCTCCAAAAACGTCCAAAATGCTTCCTTTTCCAGATTTCTTCTCCAAAGTACCTAAAATGACAAAAGGAACGATTTAGGGCAATATTTGATCAAATAAATACGATTTAGGGCTTAAATGACCCCCTAAAAGCGGTACACTTTTCGCTTCAGCATAGGCGAAGCCCAACCTTTAACTGCTTCGATCTTGGCGGGGTCAACGTGAATACCTTGACTGTTGATGATGTGGCCTAAGAATTGAACGGTGGAGATCCAAAAGTCACATTTAGAAAATTTCGCATACAGTTTTTCTTGCTTGAGTAACCCCAAAATGGTTCTCAAGTGTTCAACATGCTCTTTTTCGTTACGTGAGTAGATCAGAATGTCGTCGATGAACACAATTACGAACTTGTCCAAGTATGGCTTGGATACGCGGTTCATTAGATCCATGAACACTGCCGGTGCGTTGGTAAGACCAAATGGCATTACTCGGAACTCATAATGTCCGTATCGTGTCCGAAAGGCTGTTTTGGGAACGTCTTCTTCTCTGACTCTTAATTGGTGGTATCCTGATCTTAGATCGATCTTTGAATAAACACTTGATCCTTGCAGTTGGTCAAACAGATCGTCAATCCGTGGTAATGGGTATCGATTTTTCACCGTGAGTTTGTTCAACTCTCTATAATCAATACACATTCGGAATGTTCCGTCTTTCTTTTTGACAAACAGGACTGGTGCTCCCCAAGGTGATGAGCTGGGTTGGATGAATCCTTTATCTGACAGTTCTTTCAACTGCTCAGATAATTCCTTCATTTCGGAAGGGGCTAATCGATAAGGTGCTTTTGCAACGGGTGCTGCTCCAGGCACTAAGTCGATTCGAAATTCTACTTGCCGGATTGGTGGAACACCTGGCAAGTCTTCAGGGAATACTTCCGCAAACTCATTTACGACTGGCACTTCTTCTATTCGTTTCTCCTTTTCTTTCGATTTTTCTTCCGTTATTTGGACCAAAAAGACGTGACATCCTTTATTTATGTATTTCACCGTTTTGATGTACGAGATGATATTGAGTTGGGTTTTATAATGGTCACAACGAACGGTGAGTGTTTCATTGTCGAAGGGAATTTGGATGACTTTTTCGTCGCAGAGGATCCTGGCACGGTGTTTGGATAACCAATCCATGCCCACAATTGCGTCAAAGCTTCCAAGTTGGATGGGCATGAGATCGATTTGGAATGATTTGTCTTGGAGTGTTAAGGTGCAGTTTTCGAGTACGGTGTTGGTGCTTAGCAATTTTCCGTCAGCTATTTCGATTTCGTACGAGGTATCTAATTCTACGGGTACAATATTAAGCAATAAAGCAAATGAAGTAGATACAAAGCTTCTATCGGCTCCAGAATCAAATAATATCTTAGCACTATGTTGATTCAGTAAGAAAGTACCCGTAGTGACATTGGGATTCTGTGGCGCGTTTCCATCTCCAAGTATGTAGGCTCTTCCGCGGGCAACATTGTTGGTGTTCTTTGGGCAGTGACTCTTGTAATGTCCCACTTCACCACAACCGTGGCACTTCACTGCTACTGGGTGTGCATTTGCCCCTGTGGCCCTGCAGTCTTTGGTCACATGACCTACTCTTCGGCAGTTTCCGCAGATAGCGGTGCAGGGTCCGATATGATGCATCTTACACTTGTTACACTGGGGTTTTGTCCCAGCATACATTTTCCCTTCAGTAGGAGCAGCCACATAAGCCCTGGCGGCTTCTTGATGGCGGTTTTGTTGCTGATGTCGGTCGTTACGGCTTTGCTGATAGTCTCTGTTGCGGTTGTTTCGGTCATTGCTGTGGTAGCTCCTGTTGTGGTTGTAATAGCTGTTGCTATTCCGGTTGTTGCTGCCATGGTTATCATAGTTTCTCTTTTTTCCAATGACTGTGGAGTTAGAACCTCGTTTAAGCACTCGATTCATCATTCGTTGAGCAAACACGAATGCGGCTTCGAGGGTTTTTGGGTTTGATGCGGTGACGTCTCCCTCAATACTTGAAGGTAGTCCTTCCACATATTTTTCCAACATCTTTTCCAAGTCAGGTACCATGTGTGGACACAGAAGAGATAACTCTTGAAACCTTCGGTTGTACGTACTGACGTCATTGTTTCTCACCACTAACTGGTGAAATTCATCCTCAAGCTTCCTGACCTCTGTCCGAGGATAGTACTTTTTCAACATCTTATTTTTCAGTTCGGTCCAGGAGATTTGAAATGCTGCTTCGGTACCCATTATTTTGACAGTAGCATTCCACCAAGATAGTGCATCTCCTCTTAAGGTTCCAGTGGCAAAAGTGACTTTGTTGTTTTCCGCGCAGTTGCTTCTCATGAATACTATTTCAATGCATTCAAACCACTGTGCTAACTCTATCACTCCTTCGATGCCTTTGTAGGTGGTTGGCTGGCAACTCACGAATTCCTTGTAAGTGCATTTACACTGTGTAGATGCCTCACTTTCAGTCGTTGCTCCAATGTTATTGCTTGAGCGGGTTGCAGCATCGGCCTCGCGTGCTGCGGCGATACCGGCATCAATCATCCTCTGAACCTCTTCAGGCGTTATTGTTGCGGTATGGTTGGTAGTTTCGTGTTCGATATGTTCCATTTTCTATTAATGTCACAAGAATACAGATTTAGAATTTGGATAGAATAGTTGAGTATTTGAAAAATGTGTACATGAACAATGTAATTATGGTGTGAAATTGTGTTTGAATTGAATATTTTCAACAATTACGATGCCTTTGGAAGTCTTCGTAAGCAATTTATCAATTTATGGATATGGGATTGTTAAGGAACAAACGATTTAATCATAAAAACTGAAGTTCAACAACTTTCTCTACATTCCTCTATCTTATTTTTTGAGTTTCTATTCTTTATGTGTCTAAGTTTCTACAATATCTACACGATTAGAGAATCATAATAATAACAAGCAACATCACGACATGTCTGGATACAATTACAATACATACGAACAACCATAATACATAAGTCAACAGATATATAGTACATTACTACCAACATCATAACATTAATAACTTGATCAGTTGAGTTATACAACAAAACGATACAAGAGTCTTTATTAATTGCCACATGCGGCAGACTACAATGTCTCAAACTATACAACATGCTAACTATGTCTAATGATTAGGTCCATCCGTACGCCTCGTGAGCTCTGAGATCTGGTCTCTGAGTCTCTGTATCTCTGCCTGATGCTCCATCTGTATATCTCCCATGATGTTCTCCAACGTGTCAGCTCTACGCTGTGCAAGATGAGCCTCCCAAGCTAAGTCCTATCCCTCTCTCCGTATAGATATCGCGTAGGAACGGGTGTCTGCTAGATCTGTCTGCATCTGTCTCAAACACTGCTGTACCACTGCTCTGTTGGAAGCTAACCTATGCAGAGTGTCACTGATAGTCCCCGGGGGATCCAATGGTACATGATCAATCATCCGGAGGAGCGAATCAATATGCTCTCAGTGACTCTCCAGTCGTGTCACCACTGTAGATGGTATAAGGGTATGGGTGACTACTGGTCTGAACCCTTCCCAAGCATCATGGGTCTGAGCTGGGGGAGTGAAACCAGGAGGATAAGGCAGTGATGGTAAGGATGGGTGTATCTGGTCTGAGATGTGGGGTCGACACGATGAAGGAATATCCTCGGCAGGAATAGGGTCCTGCTGACGAGGTGGTAGTGGGTATGTCTGAGTACATGTATCAAATAGATGGTCAGGGAGTAGGGATGGTGCAGTCTGATGGAACACTAATGGTGTATCATCTGCAGGGAGCCATTGCTGACTCTCAAAGTACAAGTCGTCAGGGGGTGGTATATAGAAAGGAGAATATGTGTCATAAACAAAGTGTGGTGGTAACGTAGGTGCTGGCAAAGCTGGCACATGGGGGTTCTCCAATAAAGGTGTGGCGGCGGCTTCACCTTCCTCGAAGGGCTCGGTCTCGTCAGGCATGACTTCTGGTGCTATGGTACCGGGAAGTATGGGGGATGTGACTGATGCTAGTGATCCCTCGGAATCCGAATCCGATGATACACTAAAATGGGTGATGAATGACATGGTACTGTAATAATCCATATATAGTAAAAATAAATAATTACTAACATCAAGTGGTGTAATTGATGAAGCGAAAAGTGTACCGCTTTTAAGGGGTCATTTAAGCCCTAAATCGTATTTATTTGATCAAATATCGCCCTAAATCGTTCCTTTTGTCATTTTAGGTACTTTTGAGAAGAAATCTGGAAAAGGAGGCATTTTGGACGTTTTTGGAGCATAAAAGTGAAGAAAACGGCAAAGTCTTAAAAATCGGCTGAAAGTTACCTTTGACGGCGTCATATTTAACCCTGGACGGCGTCATGCCTTGGCAAAAGTGGTGGATGTGAAATTTACTCATGATAAGCCAGAGAAATTGCATGGAAATTCTGACGGCGTCACCCTTTAATTTGATCAAGGTCGTCACGTTATAATTCAAAGAGGGACGGCGTCACGTTCATAGTCTGACGGCGTCAAGCCTTGATAAGCCAGAACGGATTTTGGAGAGCTAAAGAGGGACGGCGTCAAGAAGGTCATCCGAGAACCCTAAAAGCGGCGAGGTGACGGCGTCACACTCCATAACGTGACGCCGTCAGATCCAAAAGTCTATATATAGTTTTCTAATTTTTTGTCATTAGTGTGGAACTTATTGGGGAACTTTGTGTGTGAAAACCCTAGGACGAATTTGGCAGCTCTTTCAAGGCTTTTTGCCTTGAGATCTTCCATGTTACATTGAAGATAAGTTATCAATTAATCATTCAATATGTCTATGTGTTGTTTGATTCTATCTTATTCTTGTCTTTTGTTTAACATGTTAGGCTAGATTTATCTTGTGTTTGCTTAGATCTAATGAAACCTAGCTATTGATTATTGGTTATTAGTGTGTTGTTAGTTGTATTGGATGATTGTTCATCTATGTTAGGCTTAAGAAAACTGGCTAACTTCCTATTCGGTAACTTGCTTGAACGTCTTAAGAAACATGAACCAATGCGTACTAAAGGTTTTTATGGTTGTATTTAATGCACAAGCGAATTCTAGTGATCCCATGTTAGGAGCTTCCTAGCCGGCTCGACATAGGAGTGAAGTAGGAGCTTGTAGAGTTGGGGAAGTACGTACGCCACCCCACGAATGGTATTAAGGAATACACCCGTCATCCACGCGACTAATACACACTAATCAACCGGTAAAAGATAGTTAGGGAGTAAGGAAATCTAAGTAAACACATTTCCCTCCACATAAGTTTTTACCAACATTTTCATTTTTGTTATTTTATTTAATTTGCATTCGTAGTAATTTGGGTTAGTTGACTAGCAACTAATTCCGCCCACTCTTTCAAACCCGAGATTTTACTTGCTTTCATAAAAAATATAAAAACATAAAAAGAATCTTCTCTCACCCTTAGACCTATTAAAGTAGTTTTTCATACCTAACGAACACTATTCCCTGTGGAGAACGATCAATCCCCCGTACTTACCACTACACTATACTACATCGGTCAGGTACACTGCCTGGTGGGGTTGTAAGCCCATTGAGATCCCTCGAGAGGTAAAACCTGTTGTAAGGTCGCAAAACCACGCATCAAGTTTTTGGCGCCGTTGCCGGGGAATAGTTATTGTTTAGGTTGAATTTTTATTTTATAGGTCTACTCACTAGATTCCTTTCTAGTGAGATTTTTATTTTCTTTTTCTAGGTTTTCTTTAGTCTATCTATTTTCTTCGTTTCTTTGTTCGTAACCATTACCATTCGACATCATGGAAGATGGTAATATCCTTGCTCCCAACATCCCACCACCACAACAACAACCACCACCTCCTAGAGCCCGTACTTTAGGAGAGTACTCCCGTCCTAGACACCATGGCTATCGAAACACCATTGAGCTCACTCAAGGAGCCAATGTCACACCCTTGCGATCCGACACCATCCGGTTGGTGCAAAGCGGATGCGCATTCCATGGACTTCGTTCTGAAGATCCTAATCAACATCTCAAGGACTTTCTCAAAATTGTTGATTCTATAGACCTTGATGTTGCCACTCGAGAGACGACCCGATTGCGTCTCTTTCAATTCTCTCTGCGGGACCAAGCTAGTCAATGGCTAGAGCGTCAACCCGCAGGATCCATCACCTCTTGGGATGATCTCACCACTCGTTTCCTTGCTCAGTTTTTCCCACCGGGAAGAACTACCAAGCTAAGGAAGGATATCTTGACGTTTGAACAACGTCGAGGCGAAACCCTCTACGGGGCATGGATTCGATTCAAGGACTTACTCCAAAAAGTCCCTCATCATGGCATAAATCTCTGGCTTCAAATCCAAATCTTCTATGACCATGTTGATTACCACACCAAGCGTGCCATCGATCGAGCCGCCGGGGGCAGATTGCGCGACAAAAGCGCCGAGGAATCATGGGAGATCATTGATGAGCTTGCATCCGACGATGATGAATTGTGGCAAGTTTCCCACGATGTACGCTCGGCGGTCAAGACATATTCGTCACCCGATACAGCCAATCAAATTACTGAGGAAAGCGTAAGTGAACTTGAGAAAAGGGTTGCATATCTTATGGAAAAGCAAAAGAGACCCTTAAGTCCACAAAAAGCAACAATTAACTCGGTCTCAAGCGTTAAGCAAATACCATTGTCCGAATCACCCCGTAGGGAAAATACTAAACCTTTCCATAAGCACGCTCAACCCAACCCACCACCTCAGGAACTTAGTCCAACATTCGAAGCTCGAATGAGAGAATACATGTCAAAACACTCCGAACGGTTGGCGAAATTTGAGGAAGCCGTCTACAAATAGAAGGAGGAAATGGAAGAGAAGATGGCGGAGATGATGAACCTTTTGAAAGAATACGCAAATACAAAGGCTCCTAAAAATGTGCTAGTGCGGAAAGATGTTGAAGTTCCCAACACTAAATGTGTTAATGTCGTCCCGTCGTCCAAGAGGGCGAAAATGATGGAAGAGGAAAGTTGATAACTATGGAAGTTAACAAAATTGACCTCGTCCCACTTAAAGACGGAAACACCAATGCCTACACATGTGATTCCGACAAGGGAAAGGAGGCGCCCACTGAGGAGCGCCAATTGGAAGAACCACCAAAGTCACAACAAGTGAGGCATTACTTGAAGCACGAAATAAACAAGGAAACCATAAACGATTGGGTGGGAAACTATCGACGTACTCATCTACCCAACAAGGAGTCCAAGAGGATGGAACCGGATGATGAATCCGACACATTACCCGGAGGGCAATTGTATGAGTGCCTCATAAGACAAAAGTTAGTGGAAAAGCAGGAATTCTACGGGGTCTTCGAAATACCATGCAGCATTGGAAAACTCAAGTATCTGGATGCGGTAGCTGACCAAGGTTCCGACGTAAATTTGATGCCTTTATCCGTTTATGTCCAGTTAACCGACGAATTGCCATCCATCACCCGTACTAAACTCTCCTTTGCAAAACATTCTTACGAGTACCCGTTAGGAATTGCGGAAGATGTGTTGGTCAACGTTGCCGGATTCCTATATCCGGTCGACTTCATGATTATTGAAAGAAATGACATGAATATGCCAATAATCCTTGGGGCACCCTTTCTCGCGACCACTAGGGCACAAATCAATTACGAAAAAAGCACCATCCAAATAAAGAAGGGGAAGAAGACGATAAACTTCCCGACGATTCCACGTCATATACGAGATGTTGCTTGATGAACTCAAATAAGTACATTTTATTACTATCATTTATCCTATTTATTTGACTTGTTTTACTATATTATGTATGAGGATTGATACTTAATCGTTTACTTTTGTAATTCTCAGGTAAAAACAAGCATTTGGTGAAACTTAGCGATTTTGGACTGATTATGGAGCAAAACATGCATAAAGTAAAGAGTCTACTGAAATGAAGAAGATCAAGACTAATCTGCTCCAGATGCGCCGCATCTCACTCATGACATGCGCCGCATCTCTATCAAGATATCACCAGATACGATCCAAGATACAAGAGGACATGCGCCGCATCTAATCATGGAGTTACGCCGCATCTTCTGGCGGTGTACGAATATTCCTGAATATTATAATCTTGGACCCCACGCGAAGTTAAGTACATGCGCCGCATCTACTCCTTAGATGCGCCGCATCTTCCCTCAGACAGAAACTATAAATACCCCGTAGACCAGACGAATTAAGAGTTCCGAACATTATAACCTAAGTTCGAACAGAAGAACCGAAGGACGAATTCAGTCAAGGAGGCAGCACAAGACACACCCAAATCAAAGATACAAGAGCTGTAAGAAGGTGCTGCATGTGTTTAATTCATTAAGTAGTTTTGTTTTATTGTGTTAGCAAACTTTAATTCATCAGGATTGGTGGCTTGTGTAATGTGACAACGAAAGATTGCACTCCCTTTAATACTTGCTTTCCCATCAATTAAAGTTTATATGTTGATGTCTTTGGTTACTACTTATTAGTGCATTGATAACCTCTGTGTTTATTAGTGGCTTGCGGGCATTTGACTGCGGGACATAATGTGGCTCCCACGGTTATTACTAAATTGATCACTTAGGAATAACTTTTAGACATAAGTAATCATTAAGGGTTTACTCGCCGATAAGAATAGGACCAACGAGAAAGGGTTAACTACATACACTTCATATAAAGCTATCAATAAAACAAGTGACAATCTACTTAATCATAAGGACAGCCCTCTTATTGTCTCAAGTATCTATCTGTGTACGTGTGTGCTACTTGCTGATTCGTGCCTATTGGTTTATTTTATTATTTAATTGCAAACAAACCGTGCCAGTCTCTCAGGCTGAAACCCCCTTGCGTTAGGATATTAAAATACTGATTAGAATAACGAGATAATACGTTCCACTCTTAGTGATCGACACTCTACTTACCATTATATTCATACTGACCGGGTACACTGCTCGTTAAGTGTGTGTTATTGATAAGTCGGCTAAATATAAATTTAAAACTTGAGTAGGCATTAAAACTGCTAAACCGCAACGACACATCGCACGCATCAAGTTTTTGGCGCCGCTGCCGGGGAGTGAATTGTTATTATCTGTTAATTTGATTAGTATTTTAATTAGGTTTTTCTTTTTATTAGATTAATTGCATCATTGTACTATTTTGCATATTTGTTGTATTGTGTGTTAATTGTTTTCTTTTATTTTTGTGTGTTTTATTTTCGTTGTGTGTTTTTATTTTTGTTTTTATTTTTCGTATTTTTCTGTTCTGCTATCGTTGTACTGTGCTAAATCAAACGATACGGCGCATCTGATCTCTCAGATACGGCGTATTGCGTTTAATTTTTAAAAATACAACACGTTTAATTAATTCGATACGACGCATCTTTTCCCCAAGATACGGCGTATCTGTTTTTAATACGAAATTTTTTCAAAAAGCGATAAAGTAATACGACGCATCTGCTTTTGCAGATACGGCGTGTCTGTTTTTGATAAAAAAAATTTTCTAAACGTTAACGCCATACGACGCATCTGCTTTAGCAGATACGGCGTATCTATTATTTTAATTAAAAACAGTTTGCGAATTATTAAACAGATACGACGCATCGATCTATATCGATACGGCGCATCTTTCTGAATCAAAAATCGATATTTATTTTTAAACGTAACGAAAATACGGCGCATTAACTTTCGTTAATACGACGCATTTAATTTTAATTAGATAAGCTGATTTTTGATTAATTAAATTCGATACGGCGCATTCATAAATTCTAAAGCGGCGTATCTATTTTCTGAATAAAGTCTGATTAAATTTTAACGATTATAAGATACGGCGTATCCTACTATTTGGATACGGCGCATCGTCTGCAGATATCAGCTATTTGTATTCATATATCCGTTTCTATATTCGTTAATTTCTCTTCTAGCGAACAAATCCTACTGATGATTTTACATTGGATGACAGATTTTGCTATGGAAGACATGTCAGTTAACGGATATCTTGCTAAGGAATGCTTGTTTTCAGATTCATTCAATGTACTCATGATCGATGCAGATTTATTCTCTTGGGAGACTCCTCTTGAAGCTGCTTTTAAGGAATTCATGCGTTTATGCAACATTGACAAAGAGGTATTCTCTTATGATGTATTTGTGAGGTACACTGGAGAAGAATTGTCGCTCTTATGGCCTATCATTGAAGCCGAAGGATTGAACTGGACTACTATCGAAGAAGATGATGGGAAATTCTATCTTGCATACATGGATTCAAGCAACGAAAGCTGTGGTGGAGGCAATACCCAAAACTCTTACATGCCTTATTCCGAACAGTACTGGGGATTAAATGAGAACTATCTGGATAATGACATGAATTATGCTTTGGCGGAGTTACTATTTCATGGCAGATTGGTAAGATTGATAGACCTCTCCCTCAATGATTGGCTAGAACTCAAATATGGTAGTCCGGAATTTGCCCCTGCAAATAAAGTCAAGGAGATTATGACTTCATGGTTGACTCGGAGTTTTAAGAAGCAATTTAACGAGTTCATGGAGATAAAAAAGAATATGATTGGAAAGGTTTGCTTTGACGTTAACCACGATCCTCACGATGTTGATTTTTCAGAATGGTTGGCTAGTAAGTTTAATAACCATAAGAGCATGGATCGTGCTACTAAGGATGCATTATGGGTATATTGGATGAGAGGAGAAGATGAAGAAGTAGAAAGCGATTACGGGTCGTCACTTCATGATTCAACAATCAATGGGGGCATTGAAGAACTTTTCAGGATTGACATTGATGTGTTCGATTATGAGACACCCTTGTGCAAGCAGTTCAAGGAATTTAACTACCTTCTTCAAGTCGACGATGATGTGCTTACTGGAGATCTACCAGGATTTAAGACTTATGACGATTTCAAAAACACCTGATACTATGAATGGAATGACCAAGTACCATGGGTTTGGGATAAACCATGGGAATTTGCGCACATCAATCACACCTGTACACCCTTCGTTTTCAAGGACGGGAGTAGTGTTTGGCTGACCTGCGATTATAAAAGTGACGGAACCTGTAATGGGGGAAGTATAATTGGGATGAGACGGGTTGGAAATGATGTAACCTTTGAAGATTATGAATGGTATGATAATGTTGAAGACTGCCCACAAAAAGCGGAGGCTTTACAAGAAAAAGGGAGAATTGAACGCTTGAAAGGACTTAAGGGGACATCGGATACTACTTTCTGGGAATGGGTGCATAAACAGTTTGATGATTTCACAAAGCTTAGTCGTCGGTTACAATATGATTTGGAAAGAGAATGGGAGGCGATTCAAGACGATTATAATAATGAGTCGTTGATTGAAGAACTAGATGATTATTTGATTAAGGATCCTTATTTTAAGTTTGTTGATAAAGACGAGGAAGAGTTCACCAAAAGAAAGTGTCAACTACTTGGGATTCCTTACAATGAGCCACCCATGATTATTTCTGAAAAATTTAAAATCATCAAATATTCTTTGGGTCCTGATGAAGAATATACTGCGGTGAAGACAAAGAGTTATACTAGATTAAGTCGAACGGAAGAAAACGTCGCAGAGATATACGGGAAAGTCTTTCGGATGAAGGAAGAAGGATGGACCGTGACAAGGACTTATTGCTGAGCTGAACGTGAGTCTAACTTGAAGACTCTGGAATAAAGACAAGTGCTTACCGGGAGACAACCCGGATTTATCTTTTAATTATTCTGCTTTCTGTGTCGAGTCAGTCAGGCCCGCACGAAGATACGGCGCATCTCAATTCTGAGATGCGACGCATCTCCTGCAATGGTCATATCTTATTTTATTCTTCTGCATTTTTATTTTCGACTTTAAAACTATTTATCAGTTTATGCGGCGCATCCCTGGTTAAGGATGCGGCGCATCTTTATTCTGATCCGTATTAATTCCAGGCTCGATACGGCGTATCTTCTTCCATAAGATGCGGCGCATCGACTGACCTGATGATTTTCAGTTTTTATTTTTTAAGTTTTATTTTTCCTAACTACTAATGTATTACGCAAGTTTGAACCTTTCTTATCTTAGGTGTGTCTTAAAGTGTTGGTGGTATTATAGTTTCCTGGATTTCCTGTGGATACATCAAGTATGAAGCTTTAACGTTCTAATCCACAAGAAAGATGATTTTTGCTCTTATACTAATGGAGGATCATACCGAGCAAATCTCAGGGGAGTTTTTCTGTTCTAATTCTTTTATTTTCCAGTTTTTACCTTTTATACAAACAACGAGGACGTTGTTTAACTTAAGTGGGGGGATTGGAGAATTAAAACACTTAACATTTACTTGTCCTAAACTTTTTCAAAAATTATGCTTAAAATGTGCTTAATATATCAAACTTAAAATTTTTTAGCATGTTTTTGTTTAAGATCTAAGTTGCATAACTGCACACATGACGTTATTTTCAAAAATTGTGATTTTTCAAAATTCACAAATCTATGAGTGTGCCGGTGACTTGTAAACTTTAGAACTTGGCTTGTATACTATTCGAGACCACCATAATGAGTATTATTTTATATAATTGGAATGACTTGTCTAAATTGGTAAAATTCTAGGATTACACCCAAATAGCCTTTATATGTTATGTGTTATTAGCTAACTACACTGGTTAGTTAACCCCCGTATAAACCCCTTGTTACTCTCATTTTTAGAGTAAGATACCCCTAGAAAAACATTCAGAGCCATTCCTTTCGTTTCTTACACCTATGTTTAAAATGTTTCGTTACACCCTTACACCTTAGCCTACCCTGTAGATTAGAATCCGTGGTTGGTTAATTGCTATAGGCAAAGTGTGTTTCCTTACATTACCTGTGTTCGCGTGCGTAATTCATTATCTTTGGTTAGGTCGGGAAATTGCACAATGCAATTGGCGTGAAAGTAAATATTGTATATCTTTGAGTTTATTTTTCGTGTGTTTACTACTTTCACTATTACCATTATTTCTGAATTTATGAAAAGTATGGAAAAATTATCCGGAAAGAAAGTTGTAGTGATGTGGTGAAATTTTACACATCTATGTTTATAAGTTTAAAAAAAAAAAAAAAAAAAAAAAAAATCGAAAAAATAAGAAAAGAAAAAGAAAGAAAGAAAAGTTGGAAGTTAGTTTTAACCAACTTATGTAAAGTTATGTAAGTGGTCGATATCACCACTATTTTTTGTACTATATTTATGGATTGAATGGGAATTGGCAGTTATGGGAACGCCAATTAAGGTTTATTCTTTGATTAAGATCTTGTTGAGTATAATTCGTGTCTACCTAAAGCGTGTGTTTCAAGTGTTAAAGCGTGAGTTATTCGATGATATGAGTCTTGTTCATGGGATGGTTGGGATAGTGATTAACCACACTTAGGATTTTAATTTATTTGTTTTGTTTATTTTTATTTTTACACCAATTTATATCCCAAATGTTATCCATACCCTTCATTATTCTTTATCCAACCAAACATTTGATTTATTGAGATTAGGGATTTGAGCAATCTTAAGTATCGTAGTCGTGGATTCGGCTATGTATTTATGATTTTGTCGCCCTTTTTGATATATTATTATTGGTGAAGTTTGGACCTATCTTTAGCCTATTCGAGTTAAGGATTTGAGCAATTGCAAGTATCGTGTTCGTGGATTCGATCATGTATTTGTGATTTTGTCGCCTTTTCTGGAATTTGAGATCGATAGAGATTAAGAATAATTAACCCTTAAACCTCAAAACCCTTTTTTACCGCTTTAGACTTGTTATTCCTTGGCTTTAGTGGGGGAGATGTGTATACTTGCCAAGCTTATGATAGAATATTCGTCGCGACTGGACAGTTAAACGATTAGATTTGCTTTTATCAAATTATTTTATTTTACTTCTAATTCGTTAAGTGTTTAGTTGTGTGATTATGACAAAAATGAATACATGCTTAAATATAAAAATAAATCCTAATATCTTTTAGGATACATTTTCATAAGATTAATTCTAAGGTTTACTTGGGGACAAGTAAAGTTCAAGTGGGGGGATATTTGATGACATCAAATAAGTACATTTTATTAGCATCATGTATCCTATGTATATTGCTTGTTTTGTATTATTTTATATGGGAATTGATACTTAATCGCTTACTTTTGTGATTCTCAGTTATAAACAAGCATTTGGTGAAAGTTGACTATTTTGGACGTAAATTGGAGCAAAATGGATCAAGTTGGAAAAGTCTACTGAACTGACGAAGAATACGCCGCATCATTCTTGATAGATGCGCCGTACATAAAGACTTAGATGAATCGGAGACCATTGCCTGACTTTGAAGAATGCGCCGCATGGATTTATCCCATGCGCCGCATATGAAACCTTGGTCAACGAGAAGAACCAACTTGTTTTACTCCAGATGCGCCGCATGAAGCTCCTGATATGCGGCGTATCAATCTCAAGACTTCACCAGATTTCCAAGATATTGAAGAATATTCGCAAATATTATAATCCTGGACCCCACGCGAAGTTACCTTGATACGCCGCATCGGACCAATCCGATGTGCCGTATCGGCCATATACAATCCTTACCAAGAATTCAAGAGATCAAGTGAAGATTAGAAGCTTAATGAAGAAGTCAAGATTACAAGTCGACACTTGAAGATGCTTTCGTATTTTGGCCATAAAATCTTCATCCGGACTCCGTTTTAGGTGATTCAAGCGGCCACGAAAATAGAAAAAGGAGATCTACCTGTATCTGAAGGAGATGCGGCGCATCTGGTCATTAGATGCGCCGTATTGGGAGATGAGGCGCATCTGGTCTTTAGATGCGCCGTATTGGGTCAGTTTCAGACTTGGAGGCTACGTTTACTTATAGATGCGGCGCATCTAACTCTATAGATGCGCCGTATCGACCCAGATTTCAGAATCTATAAATACCGAACTCATTAACGAATTTGGGCATCTTTGGGAACCCTTAGGGGCATTCCCAGACGATCAAAGCCTCTCCAAACAGTAGAAGATCAATATTGAAGACCTAATCATCCTTGAAGAACATCTCTAATCATTGTTATATTACTTAATCATTCGGTTAGCGTATCGTATTCATTATGTTTCATACTTTATTCGTTATGATTATGTTTATGTACTTTGTTACAGAGATTATGGGCTAACACCCTTAGGTGTTAGCCATGTTTATGAAGTTTTATTAGTTTTTATGATTTTGTCGATGTGTTTGCTTTGTTATTGGATTGGGTGCTTGTCGATAAAAACTCGTTTATTGCTTATAACTAATAGAAGTCTATGTAACTAGGTTATGATCCTTATAACTTTAATTGATGTGACTTAACTACCTGTAATTGTGGTTGCTTTGGTTGAGTTATATGCGTGTTAACCCGAATCTCTATTAGGAATCATTGTTTGGCATAAACGGAACGTGTCTACAACCTAATAGGACTAGTAGCATGTAATACCGAACTAGGTTAGATGGTTTAAAGCAATAAGTTAGTATTGATGCTAGACGAGTCACTATGATCTTTCGTCATATCCGCCCCGAGGGCTAGTTACCTAATTGTGACAGAATTTCGTAATTGATATGCCGATTAACAATTGAATGAATTAAAACAAGTAGACATAAGCATGTATAACTATAAAATGGATTAGACTTGGCTAACCCGTTCTTCCTATCTTTGGTGTCTTCATACTTGTATTGTTTGTTTATCTTAGTTTAGTTAGAATAAAACCAAACCCGTGCCAGTCTCTCAGGCTGAACCCCCCTTTACGTTAGTTTAGGAGAGTCGAATACCTCTAGAATTAGTATATTAGAAACCAAACCCGTGCTCAGTTTTTCCCACCAGGAAGAACTACCAAGCTAAGGAAGGATATCTTGACGTGTTGAAACAACGTCGAGGCGAAACCCTCTACGGGGCATGGATTCGATTCAAGGACTTACTCCAAAAAGTCCCTCATCATGGCATAAATCTATGGCTTCAAATCCAAATCTTCTATGACCATGTCGATTACCATACCAAGCGTGCCATCGATCGAGCCGCCGGGGGCAGATTGCGCGACAAAAGCGCCGAGGAATCATGGGAGATCATTGATGAGCTTGCATCCGACGATGATGAATTGTGGCAAGTTTCCTACGATGTACGCTCGGCGGTCAAGACATATTCGTCACCCGATACAGCCAATCAAATTACTGAGGAAAGCGTAAGTGAACTTGAGAAAAGGGTTGCATATCTTATGGAAAAGCAAAAGAGACCCTTAAGTCCACAAAAAGCAACAATTAACTCGGTCTCAAGCGTTAAGCAAATACCATTGTCCGAATCACCCCGTAGGGAAAATACTAAACCTTTCCATAAGCACGCTCTACCCAACCCACCACCTCAGGAACTTAGTCCAACATTCGAAGCTCGAATGAGAGAATACATGTCAAAACACTCCGAACGGTTGGCGAAATTTGAGGAAGCCGTCTACAAACAGAAGGAGGAAATGGAAGAGAAGATGGCGGAGATGATGAACCTTTTGAAAGAATACGCAAATACAAAGGCTCCTAAAAATGTGCTAGTGCGGAAAGATGTTGAAGTTCCCAACACTAAATGTGTTAATGCCGTCCCGTCGTCCAAGAGGGCGAAAATGATGGAAGAGGAAAGTTGATAACTATGGAAGTTAACAAAATTGACCTCGTCCCACTTAAAGACGGAAACACCAATGCCTACACATGTGATTCCGACAAGGGAAAGGAGGCGCCCACTGAGGAGCGCCAATTGGAAGAACCACCAAAGTCACAACAAGTGAGGCATTACTTGAAGCACGAAATAAACAAGGAAACCATAAACGATTGGGTGGGAAACTATCGACGTACTCATCTACCCAACAAGGAGTCCAAGAGGATGGAACCGGATGATGAATCCGACACATTACCCGGAGGGCAATTGTATGAGTGCCTCATAAGACAAAAGTTAGTGGAAAAGCAGGAATTCTACGGGGTCTTCGAAATACCATGCAGCATTGGAAAACTCAAGTATCTGGATGCGGTAGCTGACCAAGGTTCCGACGTAAATTTGATGCCTTTATCCGTTTATGTCCAGTTAACCGACGAACTGCCATCCATCACCCGTACTAAACTCTCCTTTGCAAAACATTCTTACGAGTACCCGTTAGGAATTGCGGAAGATGTGTTGGTCAACGTTGCCGGATTCCTATATCCGGTCGACTTCATGATTATTGAAAGAAATGACATGAATATGCCAATAATCCTTGGGGCACCCTTTCTCGCGACCACTAGGGCACAAATCAATTACGAAAAAAGCACCATCCAAATGAAGAAGGGGAAGAAGACGATAAACTTCCCGACGATTCCACGTCATATACGAGATGTTGCTTGATGAACTCAAATAAGTACATTTTATTACTATCATTTATCCTATTTATTTGACTTGTTTTACTATATTATGTATGAGGATTGATACTTAATCGTTTACTTTTGTAATTCTCAGGTAAAAACAAGCATTTGGTGAAACTTAGCGATTTTGGACTGATTATGGAGCAAAACATGCATAAAGTAAAGAGTCTACTGAAATGAAGAAGATCAAGACTAATCTGCTCCAGATGCGCCGCATCTCACTCATGACATGCGCCGCATCTCTATCAAGATATCACCAGATACGATCCAAGATACAAGAGGACATGCGCCGCATCTAATCATGGAGTTACGCCGCATCTTCTGGCGGTGTACGAATATTCCTGAATATTATAATCTTGGACCCCACGCGAAGTTAAGTACATGCGCCGCATCTACTCCTTAGATGCGCCGCATCTTCCCTCAGACAGAAACTATAAATACCCCGTAGACCAGACGAATTAAGAGTTCCGAACATTATAACCTAAGTTCGAACAGAAGAACCGAAGGACGAATTCAGTCAAGGAGGCAGCACAAGACACACCCAAATCAAAGATACAAGAGCTGTAAGAAGGTGCTGCATGTGTTTAATTCATTAAGTAGTTTTGTTTTATTGTGTTAGCAAACTTTAATTCATCAGGATTGGTGGCTTGTGTAATGTGACAACGAAAGATTGCACTCCCTTTAATACTTGCTTTCCCATCAATTAAAGTTTATATATTGATGTCTTTGGTTACTACTTATTAGTGCATTGATAACCTTTGTGTTTATTAGTGGCTTGCGGGCATTTGACTGCGGGACATAATGTGGCTCCCACGGTTATTACTAAATTGATCACTTAGGAATAACTTTTAGACATAAGTAATCATTAAGGGTTTACTCGCCGATAAGAATAGGACCAACGAGAAAGGGTTAACTACATACACTTCATATAAAGCTATCAATAAAACAAGTGACAATCTACTTAATCATAAGGACAGCCCTCTTATTGTCTCAAGTATCTATCTGTGTACGTGTGTGCTACTTGCTGATTCGTGCCTATTGGTTTATTTTATTATTTAATTGCAAACAAACCGTGCCAGTCTCTCAGGCTGAAACCCCCTTGCGTTAGGATATTAAAATACTGATTAGAATAACGAGATAATACGTTCCACTCTTAGTGATCGACACTCTACTTACCATTATATTCATACTGACCGGGTACACTGCTCGTTAAGTGTGTGTGTTATTGATAAGTCGGCTAAATATAAATTTAAAACTTGAGTAGGCATTAAAACTGCTAAACCGCAACGACACATCGCACGCATCATTGCTCTACAAAAGAAGATGGAGGCTAACCCCAATGTAATCCGTGGTAATGTTCGAGAGAAAATCCTTGCATGGGAGGCAAGGATTAAGAATTACAATGAAAATGAGATTAGAGAATGTAAGGGTGGAAATAACGATTATATTGAGGCTGGTGAGCAGCCTAATAACTCCGCTGAATTTACAAAAGGAGACTCAGTGCTTCTAAGGCATTCAGAAACAAAAGCACCTACCGATGAACCAAGTCCCTGGTGGTACGGACCATTCACAATTGAAAGTCTACACCATGATGGGGTAGTAAGCTTGACCAGCAAGGGAGGAGGTGATGTGACTGTGAATGTCAAGCGATTGAGACACCACCACCCTGATAACAAGGATTATATCTATCAGGGATACGTCATTATGAATGATGGAATCACGTAATGTACGTGACTTTGAGTCTAGCTACAAGACTCGTTAATAAAGAAAAGCGCTTCTTGGGAGGCAACCCAAGCTTTATTTGCTTTGTGTGTTTATTTATTTGTTTGTTTGATTTTATTTGTTTCTGTATGTATGTTTAAATTTTATTATTATTGATTCATGTTCAAAACTAATTTGTGAAAATGCTTTATCTTGTTTTTAACTTCGTCTTAACTACATATAAATGTATTTTGCAAAAGTTAAGTGTAAGGGAAATCTAAATCGGTTTATTAGAACACAAATGAACATGAATCATAATAATAATAAATTAACATACATATTAGTATTTGTTTGAGTCAAATGCTTGTATCGAGTCATAATGATGTTTTGCAGGATTTCCAGGAAGTAAGGTATAGGTTTTTACAAAAATTTTTCAGAAACGTAACATGAGAATTCTGTCAGATCATTTCTGACGGCGTCAGGAGTTACAACCTGACGGCGTCAGGTTTAATTTTCTGAAAATTTTTGAAAGTTTTGTTTTCATAAAAAGTTTTTATTAAATCTATAACTTATAATCTCCAGGAATCTGCAAAATTATCATTCCACAAGCATTATATCCTTATATATATAGATTTATCCCGCCGATGTTATGCAGGTTTTCGTGTTTGTTTTCTCAGGTTTAACAGGTTATTTTGGACAAGGAAATGTTTTGGATCAAGCTTTTGGCGATGCATTAGTCTTGGAGCTTTTACATTCTCTTGGAAGAAGATTTAACCATGTTACTTCATTATCCACCGAACGAATCAGGGGAGTATTTGATTTCATTCTTTTACTTTATACTTTTACATCTTGTTATTTGAACATTGGGGACAATGTTCATCTTAAGTGTAAGGGGGGGGGGGGGTAAAAGTACGATTAGAGAATACAAGTGCGCTTGATTTTTGTTTGTTTAATAGTGGATGTGTAATAAAACTGAGATAAATACCTGTTAGGGTAATTTTAGTGCCAAATTTAAAATTTTTTACAACATATAGGAGTGAAACTTTGATCTTAATGAGCGTCTCACGGATAGGAGTTATATGACTAGCACAAAAACCGTACCACTAAAAAATTTTCCACCCCCAAATATGTGAGGTTCGCCCCTAGAATTGGTAGGAAAAGCATTTTGCTATGATGTGTGTACCGGTAGCACTTAGATTCTAGAACTTGCGTTAGGACCATTCCGAGGCCACAAGTGAGACTACATTCGTGTAGTTAGATTTACTACATGATAAGAGGCATTAGGATTAACCCATTGTTTTACACCTGTGTTTTTGTTATAATTACATTGGCTACATTGGTCAAGTAATTCTCCCACACCCTTTGCGTTGTACTCATTTTTAGTACACGATACCCCTAGTACACCCCTCAGAGCCTATCTTTTCGTTTCGACCTTTAAGCATTTTACTTAAAGGAAGAATTTGTTACACCCCACTAAAATGTACACCCAAATCGCCTTAGCCTACATTGTATGCACTCAATTTTAGTGCATTATTGTGACAACATTTGTTTAAACCCAAATTAATTATCTAGTTGATTACATGGTTGCTAAGTCGAGTCATATCCTTGTACATATTGTTTTGGGACGATTGGGACTCATGGGTAAAGTACTAGTGTAATGGAGTAATGGGGAAGAACATCATTTATTACCCCCATATGTGCTAAATATTTTAAAAGTACTCCAAGTTTTTCAATTATCTTAATTCGAGTCATTAGAATAGTTATTTGTAAAGTTATGTAAAAGTTCAAGTGTAAGGGGAATGCAATGCCCCTATGATGTATTATTTTGGATGGTAGGGCAAAAGTGTATGCACAAAAAACAAAAAAAAAAAAAAAAAAAAAAAAAAAAAAAAAAAAAAAAAAAGCAAAAATCAAGAAAAATACAAAAAAATGAGAAAAAGAAAAGTAGAAAAAACATACGGACTACCATCCCGTTTTATTTTATGTTTATTTTATGTTTTTGTTATTTTCTTTCATTAGCTTAAGATTGAGTCGAGTCTTGGCTTAGCAACATTGTATAGTACATGTAATTGATCAAGATCTTTAACTCGCCACCAGTAAAATATCCTTTATCCAACAAAACCGTGTTTTCCTTTTCCCTACACCTAACATTATAACCCATTTAAAAGCCCTCTTTGATAGTTTATCTTAGGTGCTTACGCCTAGTGGAGGAGGTTTTTGATCCTTTCCCAAGCCTATGGTAATCTATTTGCTATGACAGGTAGTGAGAGATATTATCCGTTTTCATTTATGAGATTTATTTTGATGACACTTGAGAGATGCGAGTATCTAAACACTACTTGTGAGGTGCTAGTTTGTAATCTCCGTGATTATTATGATTAAAGTGGAACGAATATTTGTTGTAATTACTTTTATGTTAGCATTAAATGACCCCTAACTTGTATTTTGATTAGAATAAAAGCGCATTTGCTTGAGGACAAGCAAATCTCAAGTGTAAGGGTATTTGATGAAGCGAAAAGTGTACCGCTTTTAAGGGGTCATTTAAGCCCTAAATCGTATTTATTTGATCAAATATCGCCCTAAATCGTTCCTTTTGTCATTTTAGGTACTTTTGAGAAGAAATCTGGAAAAGGAGGCATTTTGGACGTTTTTGGAGCATAAAAGTGAAGAAAACGGCAAAGTCTCAAAAATCGGCTGAAAGTTACCTTTGACGGCGTCATATTTAACCCTGGACGGCGTCATGCCTTGGCAAAAGTGGTGGATGTGAAATTTACTCATGATAAGCCAGAGAAATTGCATGGAAATTCTGACGGCGTCACCCTTTAATTTGATCAAGGTCGTCACGTTATAATTCAAAGAGGGACGGCGTCACGTTCATAGTCTGACGGCGTCAAGCCTTGATAAGCCAGAACGGATTTTGGAGAGCTAAAGAGGGACGGCGTCAAGAAGGTCATCCGAGAACCCTAAAAGCGGCGAGGTGACTGCGTCACACTCCATAACGTGACGCCGTCAGATCCAAAAGTCTATATATAGTTTTCTAATTTTTTGTCATTAGTGTGGAACTTATTGGGGAACTTTGTGTGTGAAAACCCTAGGACGAATTTGGCAGCTCTTTCAAGGCTTTTTGCCTTGAGATCTTCCATGTTACATTGAAGATAAGTTATCAATTAATCATTCAATATGTCTATGTGTTGTTTGATTCTATCTTATTCTTGTCTTTTGTTTAACATGTTAGGCTAGATTTATCTTGTGTTTGCTTAGATCTAATGAAACCTAGCTATTGATTATTGGTTATTAGTGTGTTGTTAGTTGTATTGGATGATTGTTCATCTATGTTAGGCTTAAGAAAACTGGCTAACTTCCTATTCGGTAACTTGCTTGAACGTCTTAAGAAACATGAACCAATGCGTACTAAAGGTTTTTATGGTTGTATTTAATGCACAAGCGAATTCTAGTGATCCCATGTTAGGAGCTTCCTAGCCGGCTCGACATAGGAGTGAAGTAGGAGCTTGTAGAGTTGGGGAAGTACGTACGCCACCCCACGAATGGTATTAAGGAATACACCCGTCATCCACGCGACTAATACACACTAATCAACCGGTAAAAGATAGTTAGGGAGTAAGGAAATCTAAGTAAACACATTTCCCTCCACATAAGTTTTTACCAACATTTTCATTTTTGTTATTTTATTTAATTTGCATTCGTAGTAATTTGGGTTAGTTGACTAGCAACTAATTCCGCCCACTCTTTCAAACCCGAGATTTTACTTGCTTTCATAAAAAATATAAAAACATAAAAAGAATCTTCTCTCACCCTTAGACCTATTAAAGTAGTTTTTCATACCTAACGAACACTATTCCCTGTGGAGAACGATCAATCCCCCGTACTTACCACTACACTATACTACATCGGTCAGGTACACTGCCTGGTGGGGTTGTAAGCCTCTTGAGATCCCTCGAGAGGTAAAACCTGTTGTAAGGTCGCAAAACCACGCATCAGTAATGTAAGCATGAAATAATCTAGTTGTGCACAGTAACTATCAAGTATGCCGAGACTTATATAAGATAATCCTGATGTATAATATACCGAGCACGGCAGCAAGCAGGCATGGAGGGCTTAGGTAACATGGTGTAAAATTAATTTGTTTGAAAAATATAGTTATAGTCCAATGTTTAAAAAAAAAACATTTGGTTCTCTATAACCGAAGCTCTGATGCCAATCTGTAACACCCCCAAAATTTTAAAATAACAGCGGAAGTCTAATTGGGGTATTACTGTGAGGATCGAAAACAAAATCATAGAAAAACAGCCTATAAGGGCATTTTTAATTTATATAGGTCCATAATACAAATTCAGTTACAAAGCATTACATCAGAGTGCTAACAGTTTCTCCAAAGAAACATCATTTTAACTGAATTACAACTTTATTTTACACCTTTATTTAAGATAGGGTACGTATCAGAGCCCAGGCTGCGACCTGTAGTACATAAGCCATGGCCTGTGAATCATGTGGACCCTAGGATTTGACCCTTAGGACTTAAGTTTTGACTGGTGAGGATTTGGGTAGGCAATAGGATTCTGTTCTGTTTTTCCTTTCGTGCTTATTCTTCCTATTTTTCCGCTAATCATTTTTGTAATCGTTCAGATGGTGAATACGCGCTTTACTCAGTACACTAATGGGAATGATGGCCCTGATTTTGAGGCCATGATAGCCGCTGCTATGGCTGCTGCTCTTCCTCAATTGGTGACCCAAGTCACCAATAACATCAGAAATGGGGCAAGTTCTTCTGGTGGTGGTGGTGGCGATGCTCCACCCGCTGCTCCACCAGTTGGTATCCACGTTTGGATCGAGAGGTTTAATAAGCTCAAGCCTCTCTCTTTCAGGTCCGCTGCCACTCCCCATGAGGCAGAGGACTGGATCACCCATGTCGAGAAGTTGTTCAGGGTTCTCGGATGTGCTGACGAGTTTAAAACTCGTTTGGCCACATTCAAGCTGGAGGGTGACGCTCTTAGTTGGTGGACTGCTCTTGTTCAAGCAAAGGGAGATGATTATGCTGAGACCTGTTCTTGGGCGGATTTCATTGAGGTGTTCTATAGGCAGTATATTTCATTATCGGAGCAGCAGAAGTATGAGAGGGAGTATGGGACGATTCGTCAGGGGGATCGTGAGTCGTCGGGTGAGTTTATGCAGAGGTTCTTATGTTTGGCCAGCTTTGTTGGGCCAGAGGTTACTGGGGATGCTCATCGTCAGGCACGTCATTTTAAGTGGGCATTGAAGACATGGGTATTAGATCGTATCGTGAACTTTGAGTACGAGGATGTGGCTGCAGTTCAGGATGCTGCACGTAACATCGAGTTGTTACATGCGAACGAGGGTTCTAATAAACGGGACAGGGACGGTAACCGTGTGGATTTCCGGGGACAGGGTCGACAAGACCAGAGGCAGGATTTTCGGGGTCGTCAGGACCATGGGGCTGATCAGAGGGGTCGCCAGGACCGAGGGTATAATCATAGGCGCCAGGATTATAGGAACCAGGATCGGCGGGATTCTGGTAGGTTTGGTAGTGATCGGCAGGGTCAGAGTGGTGGCAACCAGCATAGGGGTTCTCAGCAGATTCAGTCGTCAGGTTCGTCTGGTCAGAGGCGGCCTAGTGAGGTGTTGCCTCCTCCACCTCTATGCTCTACTTGTGGAAAGCCTCATCCGGGGGTTTGCCACAAGGCTACTGGGGGATGTTTTGCATGTGGGTCTACTGCTCATAGGGTGAAGGACTGCCCACAGGGGAAGCCGTTTGCTCCAACGAGCTCGGGTAGGCCAGCTCCTACGGCGGGTCGAGTTTATTCTCTTACACGTGATCAGGCGGCAAGCACTTCAGGTACCATTACGGGCTTTCTTTATATTGGTGATCGTGTTGTATTTGTATTATTTGACACCGGTGCCACGTATTCTATAATATCTAATTCGCTTGCCAAGAAAATTAATGTAACCCCAACACCATTAAATAATCTCATATCCATCTCTACCCCTATGAAAACCCAAGTTGTCATCGATTGTGAATATGTGAATTGCCCTCTACGATTTGATGATTGTGTACGTCCCGCAAATTTGCTTCCGATTGACATGATCGATTTCGATGTGATTCTGGGTATGGACTGGTTGGCTACTGTTGGGAATTAAATTTTCATAGATTTGATGATACAAAAACAAGAAGAATGAAACATGAAGAATGCTGAAATGATAAGCAAAATACACTAATATGACTCTGCTGTTTAGTGTATTGACTCTGCTGTTTAGTGCAATAACTCTGCTGTTTAGTGCAACTCTGCTGTTTAGTGCAATAACTCTGCTGTTTAGTGCAATAACTCTGCTGTTTAGCTGCTGCTGATCAATGAGTCATACTGCTGCTGGATGGATAAGGATGAAAAAGATATTTTGTATTTGAGTCAAGTATATCAAGTAGATAATATCTAGATATGTTCTCAGTCAACAAAGTTGTAAAACAAGATACATGTTGTATCTTAATGACTGACACATACATAAGCAAGTAGTAGACTAAAGCTTATCAATTTTGTAATGATCTCCTTTATACTATAAAAAGGAGATCACACCCTTAGATAAAAAGAGTGTATCACTATGTGATTAGTGATCACCAAAGTGCTTCGAACTCTCAAATTACAACACAAAGTTGTGTTAAAATGTAAGAGCACTTAAAGAGTGTGTGTGGGAACATCAGACGTGGGGTCTGATGAACATTAGACATGGGTTTTAATGTTGTTAGGTTTGTTTAGCCTCAAGGATCTTCGATCCCTGATTAGATAGTAATCGTGTTATAATTGATCATGTAACATTGGGGCTAATGGAATAAACAAACGGTAAACTTGGAAAAACCTTGTTGTGATAGTATTGTATTCTTTGTTTGAATATTCCGCCAATATTATCATTGTTCTTAACATAGTAATAATCCTAGATCAAAGGTGTAACAACCTAGAGCCTATAAACGATCAGAAAACTTATAAGTAGTTGGTGTTCATAAGCTCTATTAAAGTTTTCACAGTTGGTATCAGAGCGGGGGGGCTCTGGATCTAGAAAAGAAAAGGTTTTAGCTAAAGAAAGAAGAAAAATTCGAATCTGGTTCGTATTTTCGTAACTCACTGCAGGGCTGTTTTAAAAAGGTGATAACTCCTTCGTTAACCGTTAGATCGAGCTGAAATTTTTGTTGAAGGTTCTTGGTATATCAAGGTAGATTGTCACAGGAGGGATCTTCAATCTGAGCCTTAGGTTGCAAGATATGCATCGTTGAAAACTGCTGCAAAAACAGTTGAGGTATTATCGAATTTTTGGTTTTTCTTTCTTGGTTTACACACACAAAGGGGAAGAATCACACACAGAAGAGAGTTGGTTCTTAAAAGATAAAAAGGCTTGTTTATCAATTTATTATTGGTAAAGAAGATTAGTTGTTACTTATTTGAAGTTGAGGTGGAATTTTTCAAAATTGTGTTTTATCATATCTTTGGAAGAAAGATAACTTGTTTGTGCTACAATTTCATATGACTACGACTTGTTAAATCTAGTTTTCATAGGTCAAGGGGAGGATGGACGAAGACCTAGTTAACTATCACTTAAAGGAGTTGCTTTGTCGCGCTCAGTGTCTCATAGGAAATGAGGATTTAGTCAAGAGATTTCGATCTACTTATATGTTGTTAGTATAAGTTCAAAGTCAAGTTTAGTACAAGATGTAGAACACAAGATTGGTTTGTTCAGCTTCATCAACAAGTTGGTAATGATTAGTTTTTATTTATCAGTCATAAAAGCCTACAAGAATGGAGATTCGAATGGTTAACATATTAGTTTCAGTGGAAGCTTCAATGTTAAAGATGTTTAACCATTTATTTATTGTATTTGTGCAACACCACAAGAGAAAGTTATTGATTCTTATTATTGTTAATTAGTATTGCTACTGATGGTTTAAAATTTTGATGTCTCAAGTTCATTTTTAGATGCGGAAAACTTCATGGAGGGAAGTTTGAGATATTAGAAGGATAGATTTGATTTGTAATATTAGTTTGTAGTTGTAAAAATCATATTTGTAATATTCTCTATTTGTTGATAACAAAAAGGGGAAGAGATGTGGTGGATAGCATAGATTAAGGGGAAGACAGTATAGTTTCATTCATGGTGAGATTTAGTTATCTCAATTTCTCTACTTCGTCCAGGGAAATTCGTACAAGAATGTGTTTGTTTTTGTAATCATCAAATAGGGGAAGATTGTTGGGAATTAAATTTTCATAAATTTGATGATACAAAAACAAGAAGAATGAAACATGAAGAATGCTGAAATGATAAGCAAAATACACTAATATGACTCTGCTGTTTAGTGTATTGACTCTGCTGTTTAGTGCAATAACTCTGCTGTTTAGTGCAACTCTGCTGTTTAGTGCAATAACTCTGCTGTTTAGTGCAATAACTCTGCTGTTTAGCTGCTGCTGATCAATGAGTCATACTGCTGCTGGATGGATAAGGATGAAAAAGATATTTTGTATTTGAGTCAAGTATATCAAGTAGATAATATCTAGATATGTTCTCAGTCAACAAAGTTGTAAAACAAGATACATGTTGTATCTTAATGACTGACACATACATAAGCAAGTAGTAGACTAAAGCTTATCAATTTTGTAATGATCTCCTTTATACTATAAAAAGGAGATCACACCCTTAGATAAAAAGAGTGTATCACTATGTGATTAGTGATCACCAAAGTGCTTCGAACTCTCAAATTACAACAACACAAAGTTGTGTTAAAATGTAAGAGCACTTAAAGAGTGTGTGTGGGAACATCAGACGTGGGGTCTGATGAACATTAGACATGGGTTTTAATGTTGGTAGGTTTGTTTAGCCTCAAGGATCTTCGATCCTTGATTAGATAGTAATCGTGTTATAATTGATCATGTAACATTGGGGCTAATGGAATAAACAAACGGTAAACTTGGAAAAACCTTGTTGTGATAGTATTGTATTCTTTGTTTGAATATTCCGCCAATATTATCATTGTTCTTAACATAGTAATAATCCTAGATCAAAGGTGTAACAACCTAGAGCCCATAAACGATCAGAAAACTTATAAGTAGTTGGTGCTCATAAGCTCTATTAAAGTTTTCACAGCTACTCATAAAGCAACCATTGATTGCCATGCTAGAAATGTGATCTTCGGAAATATTCATCATCCCGACTATGTATATCATGGTTCTCAGCCTTTTAAATCCGTTAAGATCATCTCGGCTATGAAAGCCAGAACATTGATTTCTCATGGTTGCCTTGGCTATTTGGCATCCATTGAGGATACCTCTGTGGAAGGACCGAGTGTTGATAGCCTTCCGGTTGTGCGCGACTTCGTTGATGTGTTTCCCGAGGAACTTCCCGGCATTCCTCCGGCTAGGGAAGTTGAGTTTGGCATTGATCTTGTTCCAGGTGCTGAACCGATCTCCAAAGCTCCTTATCGTATGGCGCCTATTGAATTAAATGAGTTAAAGGAGCAACTTCAGGAACTCTTAGAAAACGGTTTCATTCACCGAGTGTATCTCCATGGGTGCTCCTGTTTTGTTTGTAAAGAAGAAGGATGGAAGCATGCGTCTTTGTATTGATTATCGGGAGCTTAACCGTATTACGATCCGCAACCGCTACCCTCTTCCGCGCATTGATGATTTATTTGACCAGTTGCAAGGAGCGAAGCACTTTTCGAAAATTGATCTAAGATCGGGTTATCACCAGCTCCATGTGAAGGAGCAAGATATTCCCAAAACTGCCTTTCGCACTCGTTATGGCCACTATGAATTCCTGGTTATGCCTTTCGGTTTGACCAACGCTCCTGCCATTTTTATGGACCTTATGAATCGAGTATTCTGCGAGTACCTCGATAAGTTCGTTATTGTCTTCATTGATGATATTCTTGTGTATTCGAAATCTGAGGAGGAACATGAGCAGCACCTCCGTATTGTTTTGGAGATTCTTAGACAGCAGAAGTTGTATGCAAAATTTTCTAAGTGCGAGTTTTGGTTGGGTCAAGTTGCTTTCCTTGGCCACATCGTATCTGCTGACGGCATTACCATGGACCCCGCTAAGGTTGAAGCCATCACTAAATGGCCAAGACCTACGAATGTGACTGAAGTGAGGAGTTTCTTGGGTCTTGCTGGTTACTACCGACGTTTCGTTGAGGGTTTTTCGCGTTTGGCTTTGCCATTAACGCAATTGATGAGGAAAGGTGAAAAGTTTGTTTGGACTGAGGAGTGGGAAAATAGTTTTGAGGAGCTGAAGCAGAGGTTGGTGTCTGCTCCCATTTTGACTCTTCCATCTGGTTCGGGTGGTTTCCAGATTTATAGTGATGCGTCAAAGAAGGGCTTGGGTTGTGTTCTCATGCAGCATGGAAAGGTTATGGCCTATGCTTCGAGACAGTTGAAACCTCATGTAAAACCCTCATTTTCCATTCAGTTAAAATACCTAAATTACCCCTATAATTTGAATTTTTCAAGAACACATAATCTATGAATTATAAATACCTAAAATGTTATTCCCTATTTCGTGGTTATATTGAACCGGATGGAATATACTACGAGAATTTTCAAAATATAAAACCCATAATCTAAGCAGCATAAAATCAACATATGAATGGAAGAATTAAGTCTTGCATTACACATTGAACATGTTACATACTAGGTCCAAAATAAATAAAAGTTGTGCACAACTTATGAATTGAAAAAGTCTAAAATAAATTGTGAAATTTAGAAAGAAATTAATGGTCTTTAAGTCCCCATTATACTCGGCAGTTTTCTATGATAATTTCCCACCTTACTCTCCAAATCACAACCGAATATCATAAATAGCAAAACACAGTCAAAAAACCCTACAACAATTTGGTCGGCTGCCAATTTTTTCCCTACTGTTCGATACAATAAACAAAACAAAAAGACTCCTTGGTGGCTGCTACTTGTTTCTTCTTCCTGTACGATTCAAAAGGGCAAGCAAGGGTGTGGTTTTGGCTTGGACTCGGCAAGGTTTTGGTCGTGTTGTTGCAGATTTAAGTGATTGCTCGTGGGTCCCTTTGATGCTTTTGTTCTTCACGTCATCACACTTCGAGGGTATGATATCGACCTTGTTTTATTCCTTTCGTTTGATCTCGTTATCATCGGATGAAAGGTCTCATGAGACTATATGAATCAGTAAAAATACCAACATGAATACGTTTTGAGAGTCGCATGAAATCATGAAGATAACACATAAATAACACACACCAAAACCCTAAAAAGACCTAACCAATCGGCTGCTTAGTTTTATCCCATTCGAGAGTGCAAAAGTGGTACAAGAAGGTGGGTCGAAGGAGGTGTAAAGGGGCTATACAAGCTGTGTTGATCGTGGGTTCAAGGGTGTTTGGGGTTCGACCAGGTTCTGGTTTGTGGAGTCTCTTGTTCTTGTCCTTCTCTTCTAATCAACACAAGGTATACCACTCTTGATCTTGTTCCTATTCTTGTTATATATGTTGTAAACGATAAACTAAAAACAAGGCTATATTGTCGCATAAAAATTATACACAGGAGAGGGTTGTAAATCGCATGAGGGTATATACATGTTGAATTGGCGAATTAAATCTGAACAGGAACATGATATTTGTAAAACAAGAAACCTGGATAAAGAATGCATAAAATAGTGAATATATATACAGCCAAACTGCTACTGCTGGATCAGTATGTAAAAAGGACTTATGGAAGCTGGTAATTGGCTATTTGTTGAGCATATATAAACAACATGGAATCTGAAAATAGAACACATGGAATGATATATTTATGTGTGTCGATATGTATGTCTTTTAATAGGGTCATATATCATGTGTTGTGTACACAATCATTTAAGGCAGCAAACCAGTGGTCGTATGCGTATGAGATCAGATCAGGATGTTAGATTTTGATGTGGGGCGTGATAAGGAATAGACTAGGGATATATGAGTGTCTTTGCGTGTGGGTTATTATGAATAATTATGGTGGAATGTATGGCTGGAAGGTGTGTGCTGTGCGTAGGTTTGGGTAGTCAAGTGAGGTCTAATTACATGGTGGACATGCACGTGTGTGTGATGTAAACCTGGTCTGTACGTATATATACAAAAGAAAGATTGTCATGAAATGTTATATGTAATATGATTTAAGATGGGTCGTATACATATAAAAGCCCGGTCGTGTGTGTTTTAAATTGTGAACGACGAGGTCTAAAATTTACCATCTTAATATAAAGTTATAGCATAAACTTTAAAGTAAATTTTATTTGACATTCTTAATATTTAATTTTAATAATTTACACCGTTAACCTTAAACTTACTAAAATGATATCTTAAACCCTAATCTTTGAAAAATTGTCAAAAGCAACCTTAAACTATAATATCACGTCTTAAAGTAATTAATTTTCTTTAATAACCCTAAAAGTCACTAAAAATGGAAAGCCGACGAAAACGAGTAAATCTGATTCGAAATGAACTATTAATGATTGCCGACCATTAATTCGTGTAGATTCGCTGAAGAGGGAGTGACTTCCTATTCTTATGTTATGGTTTCGTTGGCGTTTAAGGTACAGATATTCTGACCTTTCTTTTAAGGTTTCTCATGATCTCTTTCATTTTCTGATCCGTTAGTTTCCGAACCGATGCCATTGCTATGATTCCCTTTGCTTGAACCTTCTCAGTTGATCCCATTTGATATGACCTCTGTTATGAACCTATGTTATGAAAACCTTTTTAATTATACCATGGAAATGTTTTGAGAAAAACCATTTTAAAAAGATGTTTATAAATGATGCGAAACTACTTTTATATAAAATGTTACTAACTTTTATGAAAACTATATTTTGAAGACTATCTTTATAAAAACCGTTTTGAAAGATTATTTTTATGAAAACCACTTTAAAGGATCGTTTTATGCACATCAGGAATAAAGGATTGGTTAAAATGGACTTTTGATAGAAACTTTTGAAATCAACTTTTGATCTGAACCTTGACTTGATTATTGAATATGAACCTTGATATGATAAACTCTGATTTGGACTTTTGGTACTACTTCTGATGATATTTGATATAAACCATCTGTTATGAACTATCTGTTATGAGCCATCTGTTATGACACTCTGATTTGATATGATATCTGACTCTTAGTTTGATACCCGAGCCAAAATCTGTTTCCTAGCCATGAAGGTAACATGGCCGTGTCATTGATGCACCAATGGCATGACTCTAGGGCGGTAGAGTGATGTTCCGCCACGTCCCCATTCTGATTATGATATGCGCATTACTTTGATTATGGATTATATATGTTCTGGGGGCGGTATGGATGCATCCTAGATCTGTTCTGTTTAGTGGATTTAACATGATTTGATATGACTTGTCTGGTGACTGGTACTGTGTGCAATACATGCCTTTCACATATATCTGGGAGCTAGCTACTCCATTTGAAGAATGAGGACACCCCTCATATTATCTGATTATCTGAGAGGTCTCCCCTCTATATGATTTGAAGATTTATGGTTACGATATGGTATGATCTGTTTCTGGGCTCGTGGTGGATTACTATCCCTTTTCTCTTTCCTTTATACTTATTCATTGACTTACCCCTTGAACCATATTACATCTGTTTGACCTTTGTTTCTGTTATTCGGTACTATTCTCTATTACTGTTTGTTATCGTTATATCTGTTCACTGAGCTCTCGTAGCTCAGCCGCATTTCTTTTCCTGCGGCAGGTTTTTAGTAAAGAGCTGGGAATGGGTGGAGAGTACCTTTGGACTTAGAAGACTGATAGCTATTCTGGATTTAGAAGTGATTAGAAGTTATTATTATTTTGGAATTAGAATTTAGTGGAAGTTCATTTGTAACCTTATAGTATCTGTATTTCATTTGTAACCTTTGAAAATTCTTGTATTACTATAGATGTATGCTTTGTTTGATCTGATATGAAACCATTATCGTGATATCTTAACCCTTGCCGGGTTGGGGTGTTACAATTTATGGTATCAGAGCCAGGCTGCGACTCGTAATACATTTACCCTTGACCTGTGAAGTATGGACCATTAAGTTTCCACTGTAGGCGCTCATAAGACAACCTTTAAAAATTTCTTTAGGATTTCCCTATAGGAACTTAAGTTTTGACCAGTGAGGAATGGGTAGACTATAAGGCTTTTGTTTAAGTAGCATTGCTTCCGCATCACTCTGATTTATGCCCTGCTTGTTAAGCTCACGCTTTGCACCACCTAAGATTCCGACTCCGACCTCTGATTCTTTGTTAATCATTTTGATGTCTTTTCGGGTATTCTGAGAATCTCTATGACGATGACTTACTTGATTCATTCTGTTATATGCTTTTGATAATCTATGAATCTTCTGACCCTATTTGAGTTGTCTTAAGCATCTCTATTCCCATGAGTATAAGAATGCTTTCCTCTCACTTTTGAACGATAAGACTTGCGTCGTCGATCTGTTTTCATTGAATAGTTAACTTTGATTTTGTTTTTCTTCTGATAAAGGATAGGTTGATTGATCATTGACGACTACCCTCCTATGTTTCACTTTCGGTGTTTGAAAACCATTTTGAAATCCCCTACCATGATTCCGGTTGTTAAACTTCTGCTATCCCTACCTGGTTTTGATTTTCATTTCCGACCTGTTTGATAAGCAGTTTAATACTCCTCTGACCATCCCGAAGGTCATTTGACCTTAATGTGTTTGAACCATGAATTAAATTACCCGTGCTGGATATAAAATGTATCATCTGATATTATTCTGTCCTTGTGAAATCCATTACTACTCCTATGAGAACTCTGGTGATTATTAGCCATGGATATGACAATAATTGTGGTCTCGATGAGAAATGGTTAACTGAGCATGATGATACTGATAACTGATATTCGATATGCCTCACTTTTGACAGTTATACGATGCTCGTATTACTGATAACTCACAACCTACCTGCCACTTATGCTAAATATCTAATCAAAACTCCAACACCTTGAATCGTTCGCTTATCCATCTCCACACTTTGATGAACCATGTATTTGACCTGGATATATGAACTATCCGTCTGGCTTGGCGACTGTAATTATCCTATGAATCCGTTTACTTTTGATATATTCGATTTTGAGGACCTTAAGTTATGCATTGGCTGGCCCTCATAAGCTGCCAGGGACTACCGTATCTGATTTGTGACCTTTAGTAATATGTTTCATCCCACTTTCGTTATTATAACCGATAGCCGCTCGAATCTGTTAACGCTGCCTTGGTAACATCTACCTCGATCTCAATTGATTTTTGATTGCCTCCTGACACCTTTTATCCACTCTTAGAAAACTTTAGTATTGGAAGTTGTTGTAAAGTTTCTGGTGTTCTATGATGGAACTCTTGGGTTTCCTTTCCGGTTGAGAAGTAGAATGAAAATTCGAACCAATCCCGGTCGGCGGACCATGATGCCATAGAAGTTGAGAAATTGGATAAGATGATGGAATATGATTTTGTTCACCTCAGTGTTTCATTTTGAATACCCTGTTAGCTTGTGAAGAAGAAAGATAAAACTTTGGAGTATTGACTATCGTAAACCAAATCGTATCACTACCATGACCACCTTCCAATTCAGCGTATCAATGATTGATTCTATCTTTGTAAACTCCGTACCAGACGACCTCTGTGGATGATTGAAGGACTGAAGAAGCAACCACAAGAACTTCTAAGAAGGGAGATGACAAACTGAGAGTAACCTCCGGGAAGTATTTCAGTTTTATGCACAAAGAGGAGCATGTAAATCATCTGGTAAAAGGACCCTTATTCTGGAGGAAACAGACTTGATTGACACCTAGAGATTGTAGCAGACAACACTACCATGCATCCGGCGATGACGGCAGTTTGAGATGGCGAATTCTGAACTGTGCTGGAGACATGTCGAAGACACGCAGTCTTGCTTCTCTATTTGTCTTAGTTGTACTAAGAGGAATTGAGAGCAGAAGCAGACTAGCGAACGGAAGAATGCACAGTGACCATACTAGAGATTCACGTTACTACACCACAGTCCCAAGGAGAAGTGCCGAAGGCTTGAGGGACCAGACTCGAGTTGATATTTCTTTTCCACTCTATGATCATACGATAGACAGCATGGACTTGGAAGAAGTTTAAGATCATGTATTTGAATGGACGATAATTCTGAAGTGAACGTTTGTGTTTGGAAGAGTGATTTTGGTGAAGAATGAAGCTATGGATGACGTAATTCATTTCCTCTTGACCTACTCAAATTTCTGTTACTTAAGATAGGATTTCCTTGAATGATGTTCCCTGCTAGAAATTCCGCTCGGTGTTCATTCTGCGTATGGTGGACGATGGTTTTGTTATGTGAAATTTGGCGAATGATGGATGATCTGATGCTTTTAACGATGTACCAAATTCTGATAGACATTCTGAGATTTTCGTTAACTTTTTCGAGCAGTTCGTTCTTCTCTTAGTTATGGTGTTTGATTTTGATGACCTCTGAGACTGTAGAAGTACTAGGTGGATTAAGATAGGTGGTTTTGAATACGACTTGAGATAAAGTATGACCATCATGAAGGCATATTTATGTGGTGCTAGTATTATGACGCCTGATCAACGTGATAATACTTACACCATATAACGTGCACTCATTGTGGCCATAGGATATCTTGGGGAGTACCTAAGAAGTTTAGAATTTGATCTCCGTTGGATTACCCGTGACTAGTGATGACTTTATGTTCATTCTATCTATGTGTATACCTTGTATTGCATTCTGGATGAATCTGAACTCTCGTATTGCATTCTGTTGATCTCTGTTATAAATCTTAAACTCCTTGTAGAGCTCTCTACTGGTAATACAGTCAACCCGATTTGAAATTCTGTTCATATCCCATGTAAGCTTTTCGGAAGATCCACCTATCATCCAATTATGTTTTATGGTTCTTTAAATCCGAATCAACCTAATTTGTCTCCTTCTGAGGAATCTGAAACCACTTTGTTTTTGATTGAGTCATGAGAAACCTTTGGTCTGAAGATCTTTTGGAAGAGCCTCCTCGGGCATGAGGATATTACGATGATCTGTTGCGACTTGCTACGACTCTGTTTAACTTTGCGACTTCAAATTTCGAGGACGAAATTTTTCTGTTAGAGGGGAAGAGTTGTAAAACCCTCATTTTCCATTCAGTTAAAATACCTAAATTACCCCTATAATTTGAATTTTTCAAGAACACATAATCTATGAATTATAAATACCTAAAATGTTATTCCCTATTTCGTGGTTATATTGAACCGGATGGAATATACTAAGAGAATTTTCAAAATATAAAACCCATAATCTAAGCAGCATAAAATCAACATATGAATGGAAGAATTAAGTCTTGCATTACACATTGAACATGTTACATACTAGGTCCAAAATAAATAAAAGTTGTGCACAACTTATGAATTGAAAAAGTCTAAAATAAATTGTGAAATTTAGAAAGAAATTAATGGTCTTTAAGTCCCCATTATACTCGGCAGTTTTCTATGATAATTTCCCACCTCACTCTCCAAATCACAACCGAATATCATAAATAGCAAAACACAGTCAAAAAACCCTACAACAATTTGGTCGGCTGCCAATTTTTTCCCTACTGTTCGATACAATAAACAAAACAAAAAGACTCCTTGGTGGCTGCTACTTGTTTCTTCTTCCTGTACGATTCAAAAGGGCAAGCAAGGGTGTGGTTTTGGCTTGGTCTCGGCAAGGTTTTGGTCGTGTTGTTGCAGATTTAAGTGATTGCTCGTGGGTCCCTTTGATGCTTTTGTTCTTCACGTCATCACACTTCGAGGGTATGATATCGACCTTGTTTTATTCCTTTCGTTTGATCTCGTTATCATCGGATGAAAGGTCTCATGAGACTATATGAATCAGTAAAAATACCAACATGAATACGTTTTGAGAGTCGCATGAAATCATGAAGATAACACATAAATAACACACACCAAAACCCTAAAAAGACCTAACCAATCGGCTGCTTAGTTTTATCCCATTCGAGAGTGCAAAAGTGGTACAAGAAGGTGGGTCGAAGGAGGTGTAAAGGGGCTATACAAGCTGTGTTGATCGTGGGTTCAAGGGTGTTTGGGGTTCGACCAGGTTCTGGTTTGTGGAGTCTCTTGTTCTTGTCCTTCTCTTCTAATCAACACAAGGTATACCACTCTTGATCTTGTTCCTATTCTTGTTATATATGTTGTAAACGATAAACTAAAAACAAGGCTATATTGTCGCATAAAAATTATACACAGGAGAGGGTTGTAAATCGCATGAGGGTATATACATGTTGAATTGGCGAATTAAATCTGAACAGGAACATGATATTTGTAAAACAAGAAACCTGGATAAAGAATGCATAAAATAGTGAATATATATACAGCCAAACTGCTACTGCTGGATCAGTATGTAAAAAGGACTTATGGAAGCTGGTAATTGGCTATTTGTTGAGCATATATAAACAACATGGAATCTGAAAATAGAACACATGGAATGATATATTTATGTGTGTCGATATGTATGTCTTTTAATAGGGTCATATATCATGTGTTGTGTACACAATCATTTAAGGCAGCAAACCAGTGGTCGTATGCGTGTGAGATCAGATCAGGATGTTAGATTTTGATGTGGGGCGTGATAAGGAATAGACTAGGGATATATGAGTGTCTTTGCGTGTGGGTTATTATGAATAATTATGGTGGAATGTATGGCTGGAAGGTTTGTGCTGTGCGTAGGTTTGGGTAGTCAAGTGAGGTCTAATTACATGGTGGACATGCACGTGTGTGTGATGTAAACCTGGTCTATACGTATATATACAAAAGAAAGATTGTCATGAAATGTTATATGTAATATGATTTAAGATGGGTCGTATACATATAAAAGCCCGGTCGTGTGTGTTTTAAATTGTGAACGACGAGGTCTAAAATTTACCATCTTAATATAAAGTTATAGCATAAACTTTAAAGTAAATTTTATTTGACATTCTTAATATTTAATTTTAATAATTTACACCGTTAACCTTAAACTTACTAAAATGATATCTTAAACCCTAATCTTTGAAAAATTGTCAAAAGCAACCTTAAACTATAATATCACGTCTTAAAGTAATTAATTTTCTTTAATAACCCTAAAAGTCACTAAAAATGGAAAGCCGACGAAAACGAGTAAATCTGATTCGAAATGAACTATTAATGATTGCCGACCATTAATTCGTGTAGATTCGCTGAAGAGGGAGTGACTTCCTATTCTTATGTTATGGTTTCGTTGGCGTTTAAGGTACAGATATTCTGACCTTTTTTTTAAGGTTTCTCATGATCTCTTTCATTTTCTGATCCGTTAGTTTCCGAACCGATGCCATTGATATGATTCCCTTTGCTTGAACCTTCTCTGTTGATCCCATTTGATATGACCTCTGTTATGAACCTATGTTATGAAAACCTTTTTAATTATACCATGGAAATGTTTTGAGAAAAACCATTTTAAAAAGATGTTTATAAACGATGCGAAACTACTTTTATATAAAATGTTACTAACTTTTATGAAAACTATATTTTGAAGACTATCTTTATAAAAACCGTTTTGAAAGATTATTTTTATGAAAACCACTTTAAAGGATCGTTTTATGCACATCAGGAATAAAGGATTGGTTAAAATGGACTTTTGATAGAAACTTTTGAAATCAACTTTTGATCTGAACCTTGACTTGATTATTGAATATGAACCTTGATATGATAAACTCTGATTTGGACTTTTGGTACTACTTCTGATGATATTTGATATAAACCATCTGTTATGAACTATCTGTTATGAGCCATCTGTTATGACACTCTGATTTGATATGATATCTGACTCTTAGTTTGATACCCGAGCCAAAATCTGTTTCCTAGCCATGAAGGTAACATGGCCGTGTCATTGATGCACCAATGGCATGACTCTAGGGCGGTAGAGTGATGTTCCGCCACGTCCCCATTCTGATTATGATATGCGCATTACTTTGATTATGGATTATATATGTTCTGGGGGGCGTATGGATGCATCCTAGATCTGTTCTGTTTAGTGGATTTAACATGATTTGATATGACTTGTCTGGTGACTGGTACTGTGTGCAATACATGCCTTTCACATATATCTGGGAGCTAGCTACTCCATTTGAAGAATGAGGACACCCCTCATATTATCTGATTATCTGAGAGGTCTCCCCTCTATATGATTTGAAGATTTATGGTTACGATATGGTATGATCTGTTTCTGGGCTCGTGGTGGATTACTATCCCTTTTCTCTTTCCTTTATACTTATTCATTGACTTACCCCTTGAACCATATTACATCTGTTTGACCTTTGTTTCTGTTATTCGGTACTATTCTCTATTACTGTTTGTTATCGTTATATCTGTTCACTGAGCTCTCGTAGCTCAGCCGCATTTCTTTTCCTGCGGCAGGTTTTTAGTAAAGAGCTGGGAATGGGTGGAGAGTACCTTTGGACTTAGAAGACTGATAGCTATTCTGGATTTAGAAGTGATTAGAAGTTATTATTATTTTGGAATTAGAATTTAGTGGAAGTTCATTTGTAACCTTATAGTATCTGTATTTCATTTGTAACCTTTGAAAATTCTTGTATTACTATAGATGTATGCTTTGTTTGATCTGATATGAAACCATTATCGTGATATCTTAACCCTTGCCGGGTTGGGGTGTTACACCTCATGAGGAGAATTATCCGACTCATGATTTGGAGTTAGCGGCGGTTGTCTTCGCGTTGAAAATCTGGCGGCATTATTTATACGGTGAGTCATGTGATATCTTTACTGACCACAAGAGTCTTAAGTATATCTTCACTCAGAAGGAACTTAATATGAGACAGAGGCGGTGGTTAGAACTTCTGAAGGATTATGACGCGAATATTCAGTATCATCCGGGTAAAGCTAATGTGGTTGCTGATGCTCTTAGTAGGAAATCCGGTATGATAGCGAGTCTTAATTTTAACCCTCGGATTCTTAATGACCTGGAGATTCTTGATGTCGAGTTTTGTATTCGGGGTTGTGATGGATATTGGGCTAGCCTTAAGGTTGAGTCCAATCTCATCCTACGGATTAAGGAAGCTCAAAAGGAGGATGGTGAACTTTGGTCTGTGGTTCAGAATGTCGAGGAAGGTAAGCAGTCAGAGTTCAGAGTAGATGATTTTGGCGTGGTTTGGTTTGAGGATCGTCTTTGTGTTCCTAATGATCCTGAGCTTCGCGAGGCTATTCTATCGGAGGCTCATAGTTCCCCGTTTACTATTCATCCTGGTTCCACCAAGATGTACAGGGACCTTAAGCAACATTTCTGGTGGAGTGGTATGAAGCATGATGTGGCTTCTTTTGTGGCTAAGTGTTTGACTTGTCAGCAAGTCAAGATCGAGCATCAGAGAGCTAGTGGTTTGCTGCAGCCGCTAGATATTCCGACCTGGAAGTGGGAGGAGATCTGCTCATTTCCTACCCATTCGCATGGATTACGGTATCAATAAGTTGGCGGAGATATTTCGACAGGAGATCGTTAGACTTCATGGTATGCCTACGTCTATTGTTTCAGATAGGGATCCGCGGTTTACTTCTCGATTTTGGAAAGGGTTGCAAAAGGCTTGGGGTGCACGTCTTAAGTTTAGCACGGCTTTTCATCCGCAGACAGATGGTCAGTCAGAGCGGACCATTCAGACCTTGGAGGACATGTTGAGGGCGTGTGTTTTAGAGTGGACGGGTAGTTGGGACGAGTATCTTTGCTTAGTAGAGTTCGCCTATAATAACAGCTGGCACGCGAGTATTCGTATGGCTCCATTCGAGATGTTGTACGGGCGTAAGTGTAGAGCGCCAGTTTGTTGGAATGAAGTGGGTGAGCGTATCATTGAGGGTCCTGAGTTGGTTCAGATTACTAACGAGAAGGTAGAGGTTGCTAGGGAAAAGTTGAAGGAAGCTCGAGCTCGTCAGAAGAGTTATGCTGATAAGCATCGTCGTGATTTGGAGTTCCGTGTTGGTGATCGTGTATTCCTTAAGGTGTCACCGTTTCGTGGGGTTAAACGTTTTGGAATCAAGGGCAAGCTTAGTCCTCGATTCATCGGACCATTTGAGATTCTTGATCGTAGTGGAGAGGTTTCTTACCGTTTAGCTCTTCCGCCTCAGTTATCGCATGTTCATGACGCCTTCCATGTATCTCTTCTGAGGGGATACAATTATCATCCTCTGCATGTGGTATCCTATCCTTTTGATCAGATTCAGCCTGATATGTCTCTTCCGGAGGAGCCGGAAGCTATTTTGGATCGACAGGAACGGGTTATGAGAAATAAAGTCATTCCGTTCGTAAAGATTCTTTGGAAGAACCACCCAGAGCGGGAGGCTACCTGGGAAATCGAGGAATCGATACGAGCTAGTTATCCGCATTTTGTATTATGATCTGGTATGTCTCTGTTTTATTTTCGATCATTTCGTTTCTGATTCTTTGCAAATTTCGAGGACGAAATTTTTCTGTTAGAGGGGAAGAGTTGTAAAACCCAAAAATCTTAAACGTGTAAAAAGACCAAAATGCCCCTACAACTTTAATCTTTAATTAAAACTTATATAAGTGACAATTAAACTACAAAGCCTTTGTAACTAAACCATATATGACATAAAATAATTATGAGACATCATTTAAATATTGTACACGCCACAAAAATATTTGTAACACAATACAAAGTTACATGGATCGAATTTTATACATTGTATTTATTTAAATTGATTTAAAAAGTATAAGATATGTAGATAATATCATCTAAATGGGGAAAAGATCAAGGTTATGTAAAAATCTGATTTGGTCATGTATATTGCCGTGAGATATGGTCTCCCCCCCCCCTCTATACTCGGCCATAATCTCCATATAATTTATTCCTATCATTATCTCCCATTTACTAAACCGAAACCCTAACAAACTCAAACAAATTCGTCCTTGATTCATTCGATTTTCTGGAGATGCAAAATCATTTTTCCTGTGTTGTTTATCATCTAAAAGAGGCTAGAAAAATACGTTTGAGGTCGTGTGTTGCCTGATTTGATCGTGGGAAAATTATTCCTTGTCGCGTGTAAAAGTAAGATATATTCTTCCATAATTCATACGATCCCTCTAAAATTCAATTGTTATTTTTCTCATGATCCTTACGTTATATATACTCTGTGAAAAATGGCTACAAGGTCGTGGAATCATTCGTGTGCTCGTGGAGATTTTTGTGGTGTCGAGTGCTTATCCGAGGAACCATAATTCGTTACGCTCAATCTATACGTTCTATATTCAATCTGGTATTTTTCCTATGAATCTTACATCATATGAATCTCAAATAAAATGATATATATGAACCATGCATGATCTATAATTTATTTGTGACTTTAACCTTAAAAACGTAATAAAACTCTAAATACTCTATACGAATTTTATGGGCATGAGAATTATTTTATGTGAACTCTATATGATACATATGATCTCAGAAAAATAGCCATTCGAATTGTTGAGGCCTAGAACGAGCGTGGCTAATTATTTACAAAACCGGATTTTTAAGAAAATGAAGAAAAAATAAAAACTAAGTTGAAGAAGCTAGGGTTAGGGTTTCATGGGTTAGATCTGGTCATTTATGTGGTATTAAGGTTGTTGCAATGATTGAATAATGATGGTGATGATTAGGGTTGATTTTGATAAATAAAAATGCTTACCGATTTGGTTTTAAAATATAAAGGGTGTGTTTTGTAAACTATGAAACTTGTGGGCTATTTTTAGAATATTAGTTGGACCTGGTAGAATTCGTATAAAATATAACATGAAGGTCTCATGTGTAAATTTTGTGTTTAAAAGGGTTTAATTGGTTAATTAATTAATATGTAATTCGATTTGAAAATAAATAAAGTAGAGGGACTAAAAATGTAATTTCTGGAAAGTTAAGGTTGTTTCGGATAAGTAATCATATTGGGGGTGTAATGTGTAATTTTGGGAATTTAATGGCCTAATGTGTGATTATTAATAATTAAAGATTTAAAGTGTAAATTAAGGGTTTAAATTTGTAAACTAATTAACTTGAGGGACTTGTTGTGTAAATTATGGATAAGTGAAGGAACATTCGTACAACTTGTTAAATTAAGGACTAATTGCGTAAAATTGATAAACTAAGGGTTTAATGTGTAATTATTGATATTATAAGGTTTAAAGTGTAACTTATTAATATAAAGGGTGTAAATTGTAAATTGTGTAATCTAAAGGACTAAATGTGAAATTCTGGATAACTTGATGTATGAGAATGATTTAATTTGGATATTTTCTTTTTGAACCTTGAACTTTGGTATAATTAAATTTAGAACCCTAAAATATGGAAAGTTGTCATAATCAACCTTGGACTTTTATAACTTGTTAAAATACATCTTATTTCCATAATATCATTAAATAATGATTTAATTTAATTATGATACTTTAATCTTTCTAAGAATGGAAACTTACTAAATATGGAAACCTGCTAAAAATAAAAAGTTACTATAAATGGAAAGGCAAGCTAAATAAAAAGTTAAGAACCGTTCGTAATTCTCTTCTACTCCTTTAGGTGTGAAGAAGGAGAGGACCTGAGCTATTCTGTGCTTTCTGTTTTTCTGGTTCGTAATTGCGTTGGAATAAGGTACATATATTCTGCTCTTGTATAAGGAGCCTTCGGTCTCTATTTTGATTCGTATTAGGGTTTCCCTATGCCATTGCTATGTTCCCTACACTTGATGTGATCCTTTCGATTTGTGAACCTTTGATATGAACCTTTGATACGAACCTTTGATATGAACTTTGAGATTTGGACTATGCCTTGATCATATGAACCTTTGCTTTGATATGAACCTTGGACCTTTGACCCCAGTTTGATACTACGAGCCAAAATATGTTTCCTAGCCATGAAGGTAACATGGCCGTGTCTGTGATGCACCACTGGCATGACTAGTGTGTGGCCCTAGTGATTTGGTCACACCATCCCCATTATGATATGATATGAGCTCAATATGATTTGTTTATGGCCAATATGATTTGTTTGGGGGGCGTATGGATGCATCATAGATATGTTTTGTGTGCGATATGATATGATATGTTTTGATATGGTGACTGAGGATGGGTGCAATCCACTTCTTTCACAAAATATGGGAGCTGATCACTCCAACTGGTACATGATGACACCCCTCATATTATCTGTTTATTTGAGAGGCATCCCCTCTACCTGATTATGTAAAACCCGCAAATTAATATAATCTGAAAAGACTAAAATACCCTCTAAATTTGAACTTTTGAGAACTTATAAAATACGCTATAAATTAAAACTTGAGTTATATAACACGTTATGACTCCAAACTACATGATACGAACATATAACCTAAATTAAATATGAAATGACACAAGGACCGTATGATATGAAGTATGGCACGTTTAAGAAGTTCTATAGTCCGAAAATAATAAACTTGCACACGTTTTCTTTTAGTGTTCCTTGGGCCGAAATTCTTTTGTTATACTAGCACTAAACCTTGGGCCTAAAACTTGAAGTTACCAACAAACATTGGCCCATTTTTCCCCCCCTCAAAATGCCGGCCCCCTTTATTTTCCTATTACCGAAAATTTTTAAAACCCTAGACTCCTTTCACTCTCTCTAATCGACGGCACAAAGTAGAGGAAGAAGGAACCCGTTCGTGTGGTATTCTTGATCTTGTGTTATCCTTGTTCTTCGTGTGATCTTCGAGGGTATGGTATCACTTGCTTTGTTAAATCCTTGTTCATGTTTTTGTATTCTTAATCGAATTAAAGTTACATTATGTGTCACATAAAATCATAAAACCTAAAAACCCTAAAACTCATAAGATATGGATCGACTGAATTTTCTGTGGTAATAATTCGATTTGAATGTGTTTAGAACTGATATGTATTGACCTAGATATGTTTTGGACTCACCCATAATCGTTTGGGGTCAAGAATTAATGAACGGGATGACGAAAACCCTAAGTTATATACGATTATGTGAAAAACTGCTTCTGACCTAAAGTTTTACTCGACTTTAAGCGGCTGTAGATTAATGATATGAACGTATATTTTGATGTTTCTGGAGTCTAGATTACAGTTTAGTGAAATAGCTACCTGGAGAAATTTAGTTTGTAATTTTTGGAGGCTTTTAAGGCTACCTTTTGATTTTTGGGAGATTATATGTCTGGTCGTATTTTTAAGTCTGGAAAATCAGTCCGGGTTTTTGAATTTTAATTTCCAAACCGTGTCGAATTAGAAAGAGCCCTTTGAAATGGGTAATATTTGGGATGTATTCTAGTAGCTGGAATTTTAATAGATTTTTGTGAATTTTTATGAATGGGTAACTAAGTGATGACTTATCGGGTGTTCTATCAGACATGTTTCTGGGACAGGTTAGGAAAAAGGAATTTTCTTTCGTAACAAAACTAATTAATAAAATCTGAAAAAATTAGGTAAAATACTAGGGACATTGAGGAAGCTCTGTGAATTTTTGTAGATTTTATTTCATAGTTCTACTATGATTCTTAAATTATTTTATGCGGGTCCAGAACCTATCTAAAACCTGAAAAAGTGAAATATAACATTTAAAGAGTGTTAAATGGTTTATGTTCAAACATTAGAGGGTCTACATGGTTATTTTGATAATACTAAAGGACTTAACTTTTAGAAACCTGTAAATTTACAATAATTACACCTTATACCCTAACTTTATGATAATTTCACAATTGGTCCTTAAAATTATCCTAAATACTTAATGAACCTTTGAATGTATAACACTACCAAAATAACCTTATAAACCTTGAAGTACTTAAAATGGATAGGCAAGCTAAACATGAAGTTAAGAACCTATAGTAATTCTCTTCTACTCCTTTAGGTGTGAAGAAGGAGAGGTCCTGGTCCATTCTGTGACGTCTATTTTTCTTATTCGTGTTTGCTTTTGAAATAAGGTACGGATATTCTAACCTTCTCTGTAAGGTTTCTTATGATCTCTGTTTCTGATCTGTTTAGTCTCTGATTTGATACCTTTGTTATGATTCGCTTCGTTATGACCTATGATATGAACCTAAACTGTGAAGCCCTTTTTAATTCTGACCTGGAAATGATTTGAGAAAAAGCTATTTTAAAATGATGTTTACAAATATGATACAATACTCTTTAATTGGGATCTTACTGACTTTGATGAAAACTGTTTTAAAAGACTATATTTATGAAAAACCGTTTGAAAGATCATTTTATGAAAACTACTCTGAAGGATTATTTTTATGAAAACCGTTTTTAAAAGATTGTTTTTAAATGAACTCTTAATTAGAAACCCTTTTAAATGAACTGTTGCTATGGAACTTGGATTATTGACCTTCTGATATTGACCTTCTGATATTGGCCTCCTGATATTGACCTTCTGATATTGAACCTTCTGAGATGACACCCTGATTATGATATGAACCTTTGACCTTTGACCTTTGACTCTCAGTTTGATACCCGAGCCAAAATATGTTCCCTAGCCATGAAGGTAACATGGCCGTGTCTGTGATGCACCACTGGCATGACTAGTGTGTGGCCCTAGTGATTTGGTCACACCGTCCCCATTCTGATTCTGTTATGCGCGCTTTATATTATATCTGTTATGGCCAATATGATTTGTTCTGGGGGGCGTATGGATGCATCCTAGATTTGTTCTGTTTAGTGGATTTAACATGATTTGATATATCTGATTTCTGGTGACTGATGATGGGTGCAATCCACGTCTTTCACATTTCTGGGAGCTGATCACTCCATATATATCTGTTTGATACATGAGGTCACCCCTCATATTATCTGGTTACTTGAGAGGCATCCCCTCTGGATTTCTGATATGGTTACATGGTATGATATTTCTGTTTCTGGGCTCGTGGTGGATTTCTGTCCTAAACCTTACCCTCTATACCTTTTCATATATCTCTTTCATTATGATATATCTGTTATTTCCGTTGCTTTTGTTTCCGTTTATTATATATCTGTTCACTGGGCTTTTTAAGCTCAGCCGCACGTTTTCTTTTCGTGTGCGGCAGGTTTTAGTTGGAAGCTGGGTTATTAATAGAGAGGACCTTGGACTTAGAAGACATTACTAGCTAAATTGGATTAGAGATGATTAGAAGAGTTATATTCAGACTTAGTAATTACTGTATATCTCCTTTGTAGCCTTGTAATATCAGATTTTCAGTTGTAACCCTTGGAATCCTATTGTATTATGTATGTCATATGCTTGTGTTTGTTCTGATAAGAATCCGTATTTGTGACACCTTTGCCCTTGTCGGGTTGGGGTGTTACAATTTATGGTATCAGAGAGACAGGCTGCGATTCGTAATACATTTACCCTTGACCTGTGTAAGTTAGGACCACTAACTTTCCCCTGTAGGCGCTCATAAGATGACCTGTAAGAATGGCTCTAGGATTTCCCCTATAGGAACATAAGTTATGACTGGCAAGGATCTGGGTAAACATTAGGAATCTGTTTGGTGTTCCTGTGGTGCTTATTTTTGCTCTCTCATGTTTAGTTTTATGGAGTTATGAGTAGTTTTCTAGACGCAATTCTGTTCGTGTTCATTTTTCGTATGATCGATGATGGCGTTGCTTTGAGAGATTTTGGCGAATTGTGGAGGGTGTGATGCTTGTGACGGCGTACCTCGTTTCTGCTAGGTAATCTAGGATTTTGATACTCTTGCGAATGGTTTTGTTTTCCCTCTTGGCTATAGTATTCGATTTTGTTGACCTCGAGATTGTAGAAATGCTAGGTGGATTAAGATAGGTGGTTTCGATTACGACTTGAGATAAAGTATGATCATCATGAAGGCATAATTATGTGGTGCTAGTATTATGACGTCTGGCCAACGTGATAATACTTACATCATATAACGTGCACTCGTTGTGGCCATAGGATATCTTGGGGAGTACCTAGGAAGTTTAGAATTTGAATCTCCGTTGGATTATCCGTGATTAGTGAGACTTTAGGTTCATTCCACCTATGCGTTTAATCTGCTTTCACCGTTATGCGTATACTCTGCCTTTGTTCATTTGATGTCTAGATGAGTTGGAATTCTCGATTTGTATTCTGTTGACCTCAGTTATGAATCTTAAACTCTTGAAGAGCTATCTACTGTTGACACAGTTAAGTTGATCTGAAATTTAGTCCGTATTCCCATATGAGTTTTCCTGAAGATTCACCTTTCATCCATTTCATGTTGTATGGACCTTTTGATCAAAATCAACCCAATTTGTCTCCTTCTGAAAAATTTGAACCCACTTCGTTTAGACTTGAGTTATGAGAAACTATTTGGTCTGAAGATCTTTTTGAAAGAACCTTCCCGGGCGTGAGAATGTTTGTGACGACCTTCTGCGACTTGCTACGACTTCGTTTAACTTTGCGACTTCAATTTTCGAGGACGAAAATTTTTTTTAGAGGGGAAGAGTAGTAAAACCCGCAAATTAATATAATCTGAAAAGACTAAAATACCCTCTGAATTTGAACTTTTGAGAACTTATAAAATACGCTATAAATTAAAACTTGAGTTATATAACACGTTATGACTCCAAACTACATGATACGAACATATAACCTAAATTAAATATGAAATGACACAAGGACCGTATGATATGAATTATGGCACGTTTAAGAAGTTCTATAGTCCGAAAATAATAAATTTGCACACGTTTTCTTTTAGTGTTCCTTGGGCCGAAATTCTTTTGTTATACTAGCACTAAACCTTGGGCCTAAAACTTGAAGTTACCAACAAACATTGGCCCATTTCCCCCCCCCCCTCAAAATGCCGGCCCCCTTTATTTTCCTATTACCGAAAATTTTTAAAACCCTAGACTCCTTTCACTCTCTCTAATCGACGGCACAAAGTAGAGGAAGAAGGAACCCGTTCGTGTGGTATTCTTGATCTTGTGTTATCCTTGTTCTTCGTGTGATCTTCGAGGGTATGGTATCACTTGCTTTGTTAAATCCTTGTTCATGTTTTTGTATTCTTAATCGAATTAAAGTTACATTATGTGTCACATAAAATCATAAAACCTAAAAACCCTAAAACTCATAAGATATGGATCGACTGAATTTTCTGTGGTAATAATTCGATTTGAATGTGTTTAGAACTGATATGTATTGACCTAGATATGTTTTGGACTCACCCATAATCGTTTGGGGTCAAGAATTAATGAACGGGATGACGAAAACCCTAAGTTATATACGATTCTGTGAAAAACTGCTTCTGACCTAAAGTTTTACTCGACTTTAAGCGGCTGTAGATTAATGATATGAACGTATATTTTGATGTTTCTAGAGTCTAGATTACAGTTTAGTGAAATAGATACCTGGAGAAATTTAGTTTGTAATTTTTGGAGGCTTTTAAGGCTACCTTTTGATTTTTGGGAGATTATATGTCTGGTCGTATTTTTAAGTCTGGAAAATCAGTCTGGGTTTTTGAATTTTAATTTCCAAACCGTGTCGAATTAGAAAGATCCCTTTGAACTGGGTAATATTTGGGATGTATTCTAGTAGCTGGAATTTTTATAGATTTTTATGAATTTTTCTGAATGGGTAACTAAGTGATGACTTATCGGTGTTTCTATCAGACATGTTTCTAGGACAGGTTAGGAAAAAGGAATTTTCTTTCGTACCAAAACTAATTATTAAAATCTGGAAAAATTAGGTAAGATACTAGGGACATTGAGGAAGCTTTGTGAATTTTTGTAGATTTTATTTCAGAGTTCTACTATGATTCTTAAATTACTTTAAGTGGGTCCAGAACCTATCTAAAACCTGAAAAAGTGAAATATAACATTTACAGAGTGTTAAATGGTTTATGTTCAAACATTAGAGGGTCTACATGATTATTTTGATAATACTAAAGGACTTAACTTGTAGAAACCTGTAACATTACAATAATTACACCTTATACCCTAACTTTATGATAATTTCACAATTGGTCCTTAAAATTATCCTAAATACTTAATGAACCTTTGAATGTATAACACTACCAAAATAACCTTATAAACCTTGAAGTACTTAAAATGGATAGGCAAGCTAAACATGAAGTTAAGAACCTATAGTAATTCTCTTCTACTCCTTTAGGTGTGAAGAAGGAGAGGTCCTGATCCATTCTGTGACATCTATTTTTCTGGTCCGTGTTTGCTTTTGAAATAAGGTACAGATATTCTGACCTTCTCTGTAAGGTTTCCTATGATCTCTGTTTCTGATCTGCTTAGTCTCTGATTTGATACCTTTGTTATGATTCGCTTCGTTATGACCTATGATATGAACCTAAACTGTGAAACCCTTTTTAATTCTGACCTGGAAATGATTTGAGAAAAAGCTATTTTAAAATGATGTTTACAAATATGATACAATACTCTTTAATTGGGATCTTACTGACTTTGATGAAAACTGTTTTAAAAGACTATATTTATGAAAAACCGTTTGAAAGATCATTTTATGAAAACTATTCTGAAGGATTATTTTTATGAAAACCGTTTTTAAAAGATTGTTTTTAAATGAACTCTTAATTAGAAACCCTTTTAAATGAACTGTTGCTATGGAACTTGGACTATTGACCTTCTGATATTGGCCTCTTGATATTGACCTTCTGATATTGAACCTTCTGAGATGACACCCTGATTATGATATGAACCTTTGACCTTTGACCTTTGACTCTCAGTTTGATACCCGAGCCAAAATATGTTCCCTAGCCATGAAGGTAACATGGCCGTGTCTGTGATGCACCACTGGCATGACTAGTGTGTGGCCCTAGTGATTTGGTCACACCGTCCCCATTCTGATTCTGTTATGCGCGCTTTATATTATATCTGTTATGGCCAATATGATTTGTTCTGGGGGGCGTATGGATGCATCCTAGATTTGTTCTGTTTAGTGGATTTAACATGATTTGATATATCTGATTTCTGGTGACTGATGATGGGTGCAATCCACGTCTTTCACATTTCTGGGAGCTGATCACTCCATATATATCTGTTTGATACATGAGGTCACCCCTCATATTATCTGGTTACTTGAGAGGCATCCCCTCTGGATTTCTGATATGGTTACATGGTATGATATTTCTGTTTCTGGGCTCGTGGTGGATTTCTGTCCTAAACCTTACCCTCTATACCTTTTCATATATCTCTTTCATTATGATATATCTGTTTATTTCCGTTGCTTTCGTTTCCGTTTATTATATATCTGTTCACTGGGCTTTTTAAGCTCAGCCGCACGTTTTCTTTTCGTGTGCGGCAGGTTTTAGTTGGAAGCTGGGTTATTAATAGAGAGGACCTTGGACTTAGAAGACATTACTAGCTAAATTGGATTAGAGATGATTAGAAGAGTTATATTCAGACTTAGTAATTACTGTATATCTCCTTTGTAGCCTTGTAATATCAGATTTTCAGTTGTAACCCTTGGAATCCTATTGTATTATGTATGTCATATGCTTGTGTTTGTTCTGATAAGAATCCGTATTTGTGACACCTTTGCCCTTGTCGGGTTGGGGTGTTACAGATTATGTTGGGATATGATATGATATGTTATGATATGGGCTCGTGGTGGATTACTGTCCTAAACCTTACCCTTTATTCCTTTCCTATATCTAATTCATTATGATATGCCTGTTCATTTCCATTTGTTTTTGTTTCCATTTATTATATATCTGTTCACTGGGCTTTTTAAGTTCAGCCGCATGTTTCTTTTCATGTGCGGCAGGTACTTAAGCTAGGATCTGGTATTTGCTATCGGGATGAGAGCTAGAGCTTAGATGATGTCCTACCTTAGTTTACCACCATTATTATGACATTTTGTTATTGGATTTGTTTCGTTATTTATTCCTTTGGATTATTCATTATCTTTTGAACTTATGTATTTGATTCAAGTCGTGTTGACTTGACTTTCTTTAATGATTTATTTAAGGCTTCCACTGTATTATGTATGCTTTGATTTGTCACCATAACGTGATATTTCTACCCTTGTCGGGTTGGGGTGTTACAGTACGCCCGCTCCATGCCTTGATTTGCTCCACTAGTTTCCTGAGATACATGCTTAAAAGTCAACATAATGTTGAGTGAAATCATGGAGTTTGAAGTTTAAATATCAGTTTGATTCACAAGTAGGATTGTAATTGAGATACAATCAGTTTAAAAGTGATATCGCAGTTCATATATTGCCCTAAGTCTCATGACACGCAAACGTTAACAAAGTACCGCATAAACGGAGGTGTTCATCAAATTAATGATGAAGGTTTTGCCCTCGTGTAATAGGTGATTTGCCAATTCCTATTTTTCTCAAATATAATGTATCCCGACTAATACGACTAGCAAAAAGCATTCCGTCCAAGTATTAGTGGGATAGGTCGTCAGCCTCTAATAGATCTATTCATTATATTCGCGTTCACCACAGTGATTAATGGCTCATGATAAAGGGTCTTGTGGCAATAAGGTAACTTAGGCATATATCAAGTTAGGTAGCATACAGAAAAATACTTGTGATCTGTTTATAGCATGTATCCCCCTCACGGAGTTTAAAAGTATAAAGAGTTTAAAAAGTGAGGCCATGACTCACCTTAAGCGTTACTGGTGATAGTGAACGTAAACTCGGGGATGATTATGATAATAACTTCGATATGGAACCTGGTAAATATATAAATATCTGAGAATCTGACTAATTTCTAGTGGTGTGTGTGTATGAATAGTGAATGGTGAGTAACTAGTGATATGCAACGATCTGATCGTTGAAAGTGGAAGTGTTACATTCAAAATGCTTATAGTTCAGAATGATGCTACGTATATGATTATCCTGATTGTTGTGTGTCAGTGCTCCCGTAAGGTTATATCTTCAAAGAGTGAATGAAATGCTATGAAATATTAACTCTAAATGTTCCTAACGTTACTAAGTATTGAAAATTAAATAATATGCAAACAGAATGTGTAAAAATGCATATGAGGTAAAGGTGTGGTGCAAAATGGAAAAATAAAATAAGAATGTCAAGTTATAACAGTTGGTCCTTTTCCTTTCCAGATTTTACATCTTTTACCCTAACTGCGGTTCGCGTTACGTCGTTAGTCCTTGTCAAGTCAATAGTCCAAAATAGTCCAAAAATTGTCCATATGTCCATATAAGGCTTGGAGTTTATTCATTGGTCAATTCAAGTCCTGTACAAACTATTTTCACAGCTTCAGTCCACATGTTTCATAGTTTGGCAGTTTTAGTCCTTTTGGTTAAGTCGCGTTACATTTTTAGTCCAAAAATGACAAAAAGGTAAGGAAAAGTGTAGCGATTATTACTAGTGCTTATTTAAGTGATTTTTAACTTATCTCAACTGCTTATTAGGCTGTTTGCTTATTTTTACTCGTATTAGGCTTTTAACGTGTTCTACAAGTGGCCCGTTAAGAAATCTGGAGGCGAGGGTGTGTAAACCGTTTTGGGCTTGGGTTTAGGTTATTTTTATGATTCTAAAAATGTATTACGTGGGCCTGTTGGGCTTACCAATCGCAAAGTCTTATTGGGCTTTAAATAAGCCCAACCGAATTAGTTAAAATTAACTTTCTGGATTTTAAAGTTTAGGTACTAGCGAGTACCATGTGAAATGATTTAAATCGAACGTGTTAGGGAGCTTATAAGGTCGAAGTTAAAACACAAAACATGTAGTTTTCCAGGTGTACTATCGAGACGAGTAAAAATATATATGTGTTACTTTCATAAATTAGAAATAAACAGGTAGTGAGTTGACCTAGTCGCACGTTTTAAAACTGAAAACACTTGATATTTTTCTAAGTCTCAATTACTCATTCATGAAGCGATTGAGATAGTTTGATTCAAACGTCGAGATGAACTTGTGAGAAAAATTATTACGAATAAAACTTATAGATGGCCATGTGGTCTTTCGATATTTGAAGAAAAATAGGTTCATTACATACGTGATTCGAAATTAAATTAGGCATGAAATAGTGGGCTCGAGTCATTTTTAATAATTTGAGAACGTTGGATATATTTACATAGTTTGCACCCGTTTAGAGTGTTGAGTCGTGTGTTTCATGACACGTTATATACATGAAAAATATAGCTTGTTGGGTGTTTAAACATGTCGTATAAAGAAGTATAGGTGTTATGTGTCGAGATTTCGAGATACTTGTATGTTTATTAGGCGCTATGATTAGTTTTATGGTTAAGAGACTTGGTGGGGGTTTTTGTGTATATATTCCACATTTATTGAGCGTGTAACCCTTGTGTGCTCGTGGTCTATTTTTATACGTCTGGTGATATGTTGAGTCGAGATAGAGATGGGTAAAGGTCATTAGGGTCTCGCATGAAACTTTAACTTTTATATATATTTCGATATTTAATATGCATATGAAGACTACATGTGTTATACGTTCAAGTGAAGCTAGTACGAGGATATGCATAAGAGATTATTACGTTCGTGAGTGATCTAGCGTGGTTCTAAACGTGGTGTGAACACATGCATGGCTTCTTCTTCTAACGTGATATACACTAGAAAATATATTACGTTCGAACCTATGCATATGATGCATGAGTGCATGATTTAACGTGTAAAGAGATATAGAGAAGATTCATACCACACCTTGAAAAGGTGGTGAAGAGGCAATAAGGTTCGAATGGAGTACGAGAACAAAGCAGTAGGCGTTGTGAGCTTGAGTACGATTTATATGTATTTACTTCCACTCGATCTGCTTCCTAGTGAGGGACAAAAAGTAGCTAAGCTTTTTAAGGTATGTTTGAGGATGAAAGATAGTGATATGTGGGTAGGGTAATGGAAGGTAGGAGGGTTATCTTATAGGCAAAATATCACACACGTTCTATTGACCATTTGACTTAATCATTGGAGCTACTGTTACTAGATGGACACCTAAGTAGAATTTCTGACATAGGTTGAGTGTGAGATGGGTATTTGAAGTTAGGTGCCTTGGATTCTTGCTTTTGGAGTCTACCTTCATTCGGTTTCTACTAATATTGGCACAAAAATTAAACTAGCGAGTTACAGGTTTTCTCCTGGCCTCATGTCCCATTCCACGCGTATAATATTGTTAAGGAAAGAGTTTCGAGGTTGTAGCAAAAGTCGGGATTCGTAACGGTTAGGTGTTGGCTTTATTTCTATTCGGTGTAGTTGAAAATGGGAAAAATAAAATGAGCCTAGTTATCATATTAGTACATGATGTCCTCGGCTGAAAATGTGCACTACAATAGTTTGTTGGGTGGTGAGTTCGAAGGTACAAAAATATATATGGTTCACGTTCGATATTTTGAAAATACGAGTGGGTTTTGAAGAGGGTGGTGTCGATCGGTTTTAAAAGAAAAGAAAAGAAAAGAGTAAGGTGGGTATGGTGTTGGGCTGTGTGGTGATGGGCTTTGTGGTGATGGGCTGAAATATTAAGGGCCCGGTTGGTTAGGATTAGGATTAGTTATTTAGTTAAGTGTATTAGGTGTAATTAATTTTAGTTAAGTGTATTTTGTGTAAATGATTTTGTGTTAAATGTATTATAATAGATATGTTAAGTTTTATCGTGAGTATTGTCATTTTATCGTGAAAATGTGTTGTCGCGATGGTAATGTTATCTCGAGTTCGTGGTATACTATATATATATATATATATATATATATATATATATATATATATATATATATATATATATATATATATATATACGAAATGTATCACGATATTAATAATGTATGAAAGAAAAGTTTAAATTTTCCCGTAAAAATGGGCTTTATTAAACGGTAATACGAGATTATCACTAATCATTGAGATTTATTACAATAGATTTTTGTAGAATCCTACAGGCCACAACCATAAATGCAAGCCAAGATACTTTTTTGACCAACTATACAAGCTTTGAAAGGTTCTTAGTATATATACATGTTCAAGTATTCATTTAGAAGCTAGTTAGAAAAAAAAAAAAAAAAAAATATATATATATATATATATTATATATATATATATATATATATATATATATATATATATATATATATATATATATATATATCACTTACTCATTCTACACATACAATTCGACACATCTAAGGAGCGAGGGAAGAAGAAAGGCTAATTCTAGTGTCATTAGAGTATTCTAGTAAGGGTTTGGAAACACTAATCTTAGGTTAATCAAGTGTCTTACATCCTCATCTCACTAATATCCTCTTGTAAGTAAACTTTACATAGCTAAAACTCCATACTTTTCATATCATGATGCTAGTTCAAGTTGTATATACTTAGTTTATCACCTTGTACATGTTAACAAAGCTTTATATCCACAATAATCTTCTAACAAATGGTTGTGTTTTTGAACAAGTTTTTATCATAAGTAAACTAGTTGGTAAAGATCTCAACAAAAAAGTGGTGAAAAACATCATATATACATATATTAGTGAACTTGTAATTTTAACCATCCTTGATGATCATTTACATGGACTCTTGAATATTGCTAAGTTAGTGTTAGATCACTATTGTTATGTTGAGAAGTTGGTGGATGAACTAGGACTAGTTTTGGAGTTGTTGTTAAGTGTTTATGATAACTAGAAGACTAGGAAAAATAGTTTGACGCATTTGACAATGAATCTGTCCCGTTTTGATTAACACAGGAAACTCAGTAGCTTGGTGACAAGTTTAGGCTAGAAATATAGAAAATAAACTCAATAACGAAAACGTAGCCGCTTGAATGAGTTAAAACGGGCTTATAACGAAAAAGATACGTTAGTTTTAAGTTATACGACAAAAACTAAATTTTCTGAAAATTGTTGAAGCTGTTAGGAATTTTGAGTAATGAAAACTGTTGTTAAATGATAACTAGACTAGCCGAGACCTTAGAAATCCGATAGTATACTTAAATACCTTCGCGGGGATAGGTAAAACTTAAGAAACAGAGTTACGACGAAAAAGTTATGGCCTAAAGAAAGTTTACGACGACATATACGTGGGACAGCTTATTTTTGGCTATTAGAAAAAGCTGTTGGAATTATTTGAAGTGGATTTTGGACCCTTTAGAGTGCATTTTGGCTAAAATGACGTAAACGAAAACGGTAGAACATTATATACACGTATTAGGCGCGTTAGAGATTTTCAAAATATCTATTAACATGACGACTAAAATTTGATCACGAGATTAACAAGTTACGTTTTCTAAAAAGAGTGATTTTCTAAATAAAAGATTACATTGACGCAACTACATTTTTAGCAATAAATATTACAACAAACATGTACAAGTGATAAAGTAGAGTATGAACTTGCGTGCATGACCTTGTTTTCGAACCTAAGACATATGAATCATTTAGGCTGCGGTTAGAGCGTCCGTACCTCGATTTTCGTGCGCTTTCCTTTCGTTATCATATCAGTTGTTCCAGGTGAGTTCATGGCCCCTATCTTTTTAATTGTTTTTGCAATGCTTTGGGGGAGAATACATGCTCGTTTTTATCTAAATTCAATACTTGTTTTACTTGAATATGCTACTTGTTTACTCAAACCATTACTTGCTTCACTTATAAATTTGTGTTTACTCGAACGCGTTATATATTCACATGTTACATACTTAATTCTTTTTACTCATGGACACAAGAACTTTGAACGATTATTCATACATGACCGAATGGATGGGTCACATAACCGAATGTACTGGTAACATGATCGAATGAACTGGTCACATGACCGAATGAACTGGTCACATAACTGAATGTACTGGTCAAACCATTTTAAAATCTTGCGGTCCATATATATTACTTTTGTTTAGTTAAACCTATGAACTTACCAACCTCGTGTTGACACGTTTTAGCATGTATTTTCAGGTTCTTAAAGTGTTAGCTCACATTTGGCGGCTTTTGGCATGGCATGGCATGGTTATAGGATCAAGACACTCTGACATTCGTTTGGGGACCCTTTACTTTTTTTATGGGCCTATTTCCGCAATACTTTTGAATAATGTAAATTTAACATTTTTGTTAAAGAATTTTATTCTAAACGGTTGAGGTAAAAACGTTCTATGAACTTGTGTTGTGATACCAATTGAGTAGCACCCCAGCGACATCATCTTCCGCTGCAACCCGATTTTGGGGGTGTTACACAATTAAACAAATTTGTTATTTTTTTTCTTTTTATTGCAAATATCAAAATAACAAATTTCAAATTTGTTATTTTACTTTTGACTCATAACAAATTTGTTATTTTACTTTTGACTCTTGAATTAAAATAACAAATTTGTTTAATATTTTCAATTAAAAAAAAAAAGAAAAAAAAATATCTGCTATCTATTTTAAGTTAAAAATATATTTAAAACTAAAAATAGGAGAGTAGAAAAAAATATGCTATTAAATTTGTGGATATAAATGTTGGATGAACAAAAATTAGGTTGAATCATGCAAACGTTGCCAAAATGTAGTGGAATCATTTTATTGGATGAATCCACTACTTGAATTCCATTTAGTGGCACCAAACAATAATTTATGTCTATGAAAGCATTCCATGAATCCGAACACCTCAAACCAAACGCACCCTAAGAAATGTAAACTCAAAATAGATAGCAGATATTTTTTTATTTTTTATTTTTTTTAATTGCAAATATTAAACAAATTTGTTATTTTATTTTACTTTTAGGTATTTCAAAAAAGTAACGATCTATTGAAGACAAAAAAGTCAAAAGTAAAGCCTAAAAGTTTAAATTATAGTCAGCGAAACAAGTCCAAGAACTGTCCAAAACATGCCTAGTCTGCCAAAAAAGGTCCAGTCCAAATTGTGGATCGGTTCAAACAAGAAAACCCAGTTCACATAAGAAAAACCAGGTTCATTGCAAGAGTAGACTGCTTCTGTTGACCCGCCATATTTTCTTTATGAGAGATTGAGGAATGGTGGCCCTATCTCTTTCCGCCACATGTGTCCTGAAGCCACGGTTAACTGTTCCCTTTACATTTTTTCTTTTCTTTTTTAAGTAGCTTTTTAAGTGTTTTTTTTTTTTTTTTTTTTTTTTTTTTTTTTATATTTTATTTTATTTTATTTTATTTTTTTTTTATTTTTTATTTTTTTATGCTAACGAATCTCGGTTTTGTTAATTTCAAACTTTTGCTTCAGCCATTTAATTAATTACTTCTTAATATTTAAAATTGGGAAAAATGCTAAACATAAACTCTAGAGATATGTTTAAGAAATTCTGACAAATTATTCATATCTTCATAATAACCAACAACCCTTCTAAATTTAACTGCTCTCAAACAATTAAATGTATCACCTTTAATGCATGTTTATAACTTTTAAACATAGTCTTTAAGGCTACAAATAGAAAAACAAAAAAAACCTTTAAAAGTAATGTGCATCACTTTTAAATATACAACTATGAACTATCCAAGATGAGTTTTGATATGAACAAGGTTGTACATGTCCGCGCATTGCGCCTGAAGAAGTGATCGCCATATTCGATCATCTCTCAGATCAAAACTAATTGTCATAAAAGAAATCATCATTTCAACATATGTAAATTTTTATCTAATTTACATGTGCACCTGGTTCTTTCATGAGCTAGATAAGCGAATAGTTTGTTTGCCACATGGTTCATGCATTACATGTACCTCACATAAAATTTTCATGCGTTCTTAAGAATTATTAAAAGTAAGGGTGGACTTTAGAAGATCTTCATTTCTGCATTCATTAGCTAAACTTGTTGCAGTACGAAGAGGCTCAAGTTGTCATCATTCCTTAGAAATAATGAAGCTCAAACATCTTTGCTTATATAGGTGATACATTATATGATCAATCCTTTTTGTGTGTCCAAGATTTTTTTAAATGTAAGAACTAAAGTTGCATAACGTAAAGAGCTTAACGGGGTGTTTCTTTTCCACTTAATGAGTGGACCCAAACCTTTAATCCCTCTTATTGGGGAGGTCCACAAAAAGTACTCTCTCAATTAAGTTGCATCAAGTATAACATAGATTAATTACATCATGAGAAATAAGAAACTGATTCTCTCCTATCTAAACATATAAGTATCTAACTAATAACTGACAATGTAAAGATGCATGGAGTAAAACTGAGATTCATGGATACGCAAACGAAAGTAAAAAATCTTAATTATTTGCATCAAGTAAAGCTGAGATTCAGAAATGCGTACGAAAGCACACATGTGTTGTAATATCTCCAACTCATAAATGAAGGAGCTACTTTGAGATGAGATTTCACCCAAATCTATTTATATTTCACAAAAACATCATATCTTCCTTTTGTTTCTCATGATGTAGCAACTTCACAAATTATTGCAATAAAAACTTTTAAAAATATTTCCGTAAAAAAGTATTCCGTCAAGTCTATAAGATGCATAATTGCATATCACAACATTCCATCCTGATTGTTTACATTAATCTATACATCAATAAAGCATTTAGACCATTCAGGCTGAAAAATGTTTAAAAAAAAATTTCAGCACGTACAAGTCAATTACTAATACACCCTTTATGACCCCTTAAATAAAAATGTACAAATTGAAAGAAATATAGCTCCATTTTATTCATGTGTTCTTTGAGATTCAAAGTTCGTGTTCTAAAAAAACTAGGCCGTATTGTTCATCAGATTTTTGATAAGTTATCTTTTCTTTTTTTCATTAAAAAAAAAAAAAAAAAAAAAAAAAAAAAAAAAAAAAAAAAAAAACTTTTTTACACTTTCTACAAGAGTGAATTATTAAGAAATGTAACTTAAAATAGATAGCAGATTTTTATTTGTTATTTTTTTATTTTTCTTTATTGCATATATTAATATTAAACAAATTTTTCATTTTAGTTTACTTTTAGGTATTTTTTAAAAAAAAAGAAACGATCTAAATTGAGGATTAAAAAAAACTTATTATAAGATGGATTGAACTTTTATAGAAGAACAAGAAGTCAAAAGTTAAGCCTAAAAGTTTAAATTAGTGAAACAAGTCAAGAACTGTCTCCAAGACATGCCTAGCCCGCGTCCAAATTGCCGATCGGGTCAAAAAAGAAAACCCAGTTCACAAAAAAGAAAAACCAGGTTCATTAAAAGAGTAGACTGCTTCTATTGACCCGCCATTATACTATAGGGTTAACCTGCCATATTTTCTTTATGGAGAGATTGAGATAAATCGTCCATGTGGTTTGTCAGGTTTAACGAAATTGGTCCCTCGCAATAATTTTTAACGGATCCTGTGACAAATGGTAATTTTCACGTTGTTAATTAATATTATATGAGTATTAATTATTTTTAAGCTAAGCATTTCTATGCGCATTTGCATGTTTCTGAGTATTTTTGAGCATTTTCGGGAGTTGTCCCAGCATACTGTAGCTTACAGTCACTGCAAAAAAGTTTATTTTTGTCAGTAAAGTTAAATTATCACATTTCTGATAGTTACTGACAAGTATTATAATTTACTGAGAGCTTTCTCGCATTTTTCTGAAAAACAACCGCACGCGCGTACCGACAGCACAGTACATATGGTAAAGGTCAAATAAATATGTTTTTGAGTCAAAAATGACATTTTATTATATTTCTGAAGAAAACGTGGTTAAAAACTTTATTTTACGTTATCGGGTCCAAAAAGTCAAACCGAGACTTTACGGTAACTTTTTAACTCAAACCGACACACAATACACCAAAGCGGGATCAAAATTATTTTTGCCCTCCCCTAATTAATCCCAACCGGCCCATATACACACTCCACCACATGGGACAAAAATTTACTGTTGGAGTATGCTCGTGTCATAATTACTAATTATATGGCTAGACATATGTGAGCCTATGGGGTCACACACATATACACTGAGGTGCCACTTTATATATCGTGTTTATCGTATTTACGATATTTAAATAACCGTAAGTAACTAGGAACCGCTATTGGGCTTCTAATGACTAAGTAATGGACTTAGTCTATTGGACTTGAAAACAAATGGGAAGCCCATTTATGGCCCATATGGTGGCCGGCCTATGGATAACTTCCAAGGGAAGTTTTGGTTTGAATTAGGGTCAATATTATTAGTGATTATCTCCTGATCATTTGATATAGAAATTTACCATAATTCTCTCCCCCCCTCTCTTCATATGGTACGGCAACAAGAAGAACAAAACCTAGGGTTTTGGTTTTCTTCATCTTTTCTTTGGATCTTGCTTATTCAAAGAAGACTAGAAGGGTTACGGTGGTTACGGGACTAGCATCCATTGGCATACGGTGAAGTGTAGTGTGGACACATCATAGAGGTGATCTCTCTTGGTCACTTGTGGTTCTTATTCCATTCGATTGGTAGTGCTTGGTGGTGACTCCCGGATCACGCTACAAAGGTATAAAACATGTTTGTTTAATTTGTTTTCATTTAGATTGATCATATGGCTATATGGATCCTTGTATGGTGATGTTCTTCCGCTGCGTTTATATTATTAATTGTTAATTTATATTTTACATCACCTATAGTGGTATCATGAGCCATCATATGTTGTCATATGATCATCTTGTATGCGTAAAAATGGCTAAAAACGTGGTTTTTTAATGGATTTAAAAGTATAATTTTAAAACAGCCCCTAGGGCTTATATATTCTGAATATGTCGACCTTAATGAGGTCTTAAGATGTAAAACCCAAAAATTTAAACAATCCGAAAAGACAAAAATACCCTCGAATTTAAAACTTTGAGAACTTACGAATATTAACTAATTAACACTTAACCTAAGTCCAAACATAATTAAAAACATTGCATTATATAAATGTTGTACAAAAAAAAAAAAAAAAAGAACAAACTATATGTGCCGCCCCCCCCTTGCCCATTTGGAGGTCCAAGTTCATGATTTGTACAATTTTATTAAGCCCACAATGGTGATTGATCTTTCCCCTAAATAAACCCAAACAAATATTCGGTCCATTATTTTTTTTTCTTATACCGAACCACCAAAACAACAAACCCTAAAATCCCTCATCAAAGTGTCGACCTCCCTTTGTGTGTTGCTGCCATTCGATCCACAAGAACCACCAAAGAAGCCTTGAATCTTGTTCTTAATTCATGTCTCGTCATCACAAGGTAACCCGATAATCCTAATCTTGACCCATACGAATTTATAAAGCAAAAACTAATCAAAAACATGTGTTCTCCTTGATGTTTGTTGCTGCCGATCGACCAAAGGAAGAAGAAGACCCAACTCGTGTGGTGTTTTGATCTTGTGTTCGTGTTCTTCGTTGTCTACAAGGGTATGGTATCGTCCTTGCTCAATCCTTGTTCTTGCCTTTTGTTCTAATCGAATCATTAACCACATAAAATGTCACATAAAATAACAAGTTAAGAAAACCCTAAAATCTATTATGTATAAATCGACCAGGAGAGTTTGTGAGGTAATTATTCGATTTGATCATGTTATGACCTGTATTAATTCGACCTAATCATGGATGAACTCATCGAAACACGTTTTATGTCAATAATTAGTGATTGGAATGGCTAAAACCCCAAAATAAACATGTTTCTGTGATGGCTGTTTCTGAGTTGGATTTTTGCTCGACTTTAACCGGCTGTAACTAAATGATGGGATCGAGTTTTTGGGTGTTTTAAGAGTCTAAAACTAAGTTCATTGAAAGGGCTACCTGGGAAAATTTAGTTTATAATTTTTAGAGGCCTGGAAGGTTACTTTTTGATTTTTAGAAAATCATGTGTCTGGTCGTATTTGTAAAGTCTGGAAAATCAGTCCGGGTTTTTCATTTATCATTTTCAAACCATAACGAATTAGGATGTGTCCTTTTAGCTGAGTAATATATCACATGTTAGATAATTACTGAAATTGTTTTAGAATTTTATAAATTTTCTAGACTGGGAAAGAAGATGAAAAATGGTCGGGTGTTTTTAATTAATCTGGTTCTGGAACAGGTTGGGAAAAAGGATTTTTAGTTCGTATCTTGACAACTTAATAAAATCTGGAAAAATTACATAAAATACTCAAGACCCTGGGGAACGTCTGTGAATTTTTATAGATTTTATTTCAAAGATTTAATATGGTTTGCAAATTATTTAAAACGAGTCCAGTTAATACCTAAAAACTGTCAAGACATGTAAAAAGGGTGTGAATTGTTATTTTCCTAAGCGAAGGGTTATAAATTGTGAATCGTGAGACTTGAGGGTATAATTCGTATAATAAGTTAAATTGAAGGTACACTTTGTAATCTTGGAAAATAAAATGCGTGATGTGTTAATAAATTAATGAGAGGGGTTAAAATGTAAACTAAGTAAATCTAGGGCTTCATTTTGTAACTTTGATAAGTAAAGGGGTATAAAGTGTAAATTATGAAACCTAAAGGACTAAAAGAGTAACTTGATGAATCTAAAAGCTAAAATGGAAAGTTACTTAAAAGGGAAGGGTTTGTAATTCTTGTCTACCCCTCTAGGTGTGAAGAAAGAGAGGTCCTGATCCACTCTGTGTCATCCATTTCTGATTTGTGTTTGCTTCTGAAATAAGGTACGGATATTCTGACCTTCTCTGTAAGGTTTCCTGTGATCTCTTTCATGTTCTGATCTGTATAGCCTCTGATTGATACCTGAGACTTGACCTTCTGATAATGAACTTCTGCATTGATCTCTTGTCTTAAATTCTGATATGAACCCTGATGTGAACCCTAATATGATACTTGACATTTGATACCTTGCTATGAATCCTTTGCCTTGAACCTTTGACCTAGTATATGAACCTAGACTGTGAAGCCTTTAATTTCTGACCTGGAAAATGATTGGAGAAAAGCTATTTAAAAATGAAGTTTACAAATGTGATACAATACTCTTTTGATTGGGATTTTACTAACTTGTATGAAAACTATTTTAAAAGACTATCTGCATGAGAAACCATTTTAAAAGATCATTTTATGAACTCTACTTTGAAGGATTATTTTTATGAAGACCGTTAATAAAGATTATTTTAAATGGACTCTTAATTAGAAACCCTTTTTAAATGAACTGTTACTGACCTGCTAATTATTGACCACCTGATATTGACCTGCTGAGATTGACCTGCGGATGTTGAACCTTCTGATATGACAACCTGATTATGATATGAACCTTTGACATGTGACCCTTGATCCCAGTTTGATACCCGAGCCAAATTTGTGACCCTAGCCATGAAGGTAACATGGCCGTGTCTGTGATGCACCACTGGCATGACTAGTGTGTAGCCCTAGTGATTTGGTTACACCGTCCCCATCTTGATTTTGATATGTGCACACTCCTGTTATTATGGCCAATATGATTTGTTCTTGGGGGGCGAATGGATGCATCCTAGTCTTGTTCTGGTTCTGATATATCTGGTATGTCTGGTGACTGGTACTGTGTGCAATACATGCCTTTCACAACCCCGGGAGCTTGCAACTCCAACCCTGGAGGTATCCCCTCAACCTTGTCTTGGTATGCTGAGGTCACCCCTCCATACACCCTGGTATGTGATTTGATATGATATGTTCTGGGCTCGTGGTGGATTACTGTCCTAAACCTTTACTCTCTCTCTGTACCTTGACTTATCTATTTCATTATGCTATATCTGTTCTTGTCCTTTTACTTTCATTTCTTTTGCTTTCGTTTCCGTTTATTATATATCTGTTTACTGGGCTTTGTAAGCTCAGCCGCACGTTTTCTTTTCGTGTGCGGCAGGTTTTAGTTGGAAGCTGGGTTGTTAGTAGAGAGAGCCTTTGACTTAGAAGACCTTGCTAGCTAAATTGGAATCGAGATGATTTGAAAAGTTATATTCAGACTTAGTTATTATTGTATATCTCACTTGTAACCTTGTAAATTCAGATTTTGTTTGTAACCCTTGAAATCCTATTGTATTATTTATGTCATATGCTTGTGTTTGTTCTGATAAGAATCCGTATCTGTGACACCTTTGCCCTTGTCGGGTTGGGGTGTTACATAAGATCTGGACTTTTTGATCCTATGGCCATTTGTTATGCATACTTTGATTGTTTACTTGATCGGTACCCGTAAAATGGCCTAAAAACGTGTTTTTTAATAGATTTTTAACCCGATTTCAAATCAGCCCATGAGGCTTATTTTCTGTGGTAAAATGATGTTAAGAAGGTCCTAATATCAGTGGGTTTTGAGTCTATGGCCATTTGTCACGCGTACCATTCGAGGTTTTAATTCTTGTTAATTAATTTCTTCGATTCGTTGGCTAACAATTTAATTATTGTTATTTATTTTGTTATCCATGGCAAATACATGCATGTTTGTCCATGGAGTTAGCCAAAACCATGTTTTGATAATAATATTATGATATTATTATGTGTATATGCAAAGCCGATGAAAACCTAGACCACTTATGCATTGTGATGTTGTGATTGTTGGTTGTTTTCCTTGTTTTGGGGTTTGCCATTGTTTTGGCACTTTTGTAATGTATTTCATTTTGGTTTTGCCGTTGTTTGGGAATTTTTACAGTAGATAGAAAGTAAATTAGATGTATTTTACTTTATATATATTGTAACCAAAAGCTTGGAAGCAAATGGCGAAAGAATGAGAGTTGTAGACCGAAAGTAGCTGCTGGACACCTGTTGGGAAAACGCGATTTCCCGGAGATTGGTAAGGTATTTTTGGCTAAATTTTTTGGTGCAGGTCCACAAGACATAGGGCTACAACTTTGTCAACTGGGCCGAAGCATGAAGAGGTCATCTTCTAGGATCTTTAGGCCTCGCAAGACAGAAAAACTCGGCTAACAGAATTATGTTTTCATGTGCATTATGGGCCTTTACTTGCCCATGATTGTCTTGGGGCAAGTGGGAGCCCTCCATGTGGTTGTGTTATATGTCCCTAGTTGACTCTTGGTTCTTGTGATGGCTCACAAGACCAAGCATAGGATTTTCATCGGTTGAGGCTTTGCATATTGTGGTTGTATGTTTGTTTGGTTGTTTTATGTATGTTGTGACTACATGTAAAACAAAAATTGTTTTCTTAAAACTTGAAACAAAACATAAACCATTTTGAACTAAGTCTTATGATTTAGTTTAACTAAGTTTAAATATGATTTGAAACTTAAAAATCATTGTTTTCTAAATAACACTTAAACTAGTTAAGGTTGTTTATTTATTTATTTATTGTATTGTCCAAACTTAATTATAATCCACTTAGGATTTATATTAGTCTTGAAAATGGACAACTTGACACACATAAATTAAAACAATGATTAGACTTAAGTTAAGAAAAGTTTTTAACTTGTGCTACGAAGAATGAATGCATGCTTCTTTCGTACACGTTTTTGATCCACATCAAAACATTTACCCGTCAAAATTTAAGTCATGCCGTCCAATTATGAGAACACTTGCAATTACCTTTTGGCTATGGTCAGAACTAGGCTGAACTGTAACCCAGGGTGACTATTCTCTATGGTCAGACCTAGGATTATTCTCACAGTTTTCAAATTGGATGACTTAATCGTGTTATGCGGTCAGACCCTGACACGAGGCAAAGATGGGACTAAACATGCCTACATGACACTAGTTGTTTGACACTAGATGCCATGAGTCCCATAAAGATCTAATAGTTGCACATGTAATGCAATTGGTCGAAGTTACCTACCTATTGAATCCACCATTTCTAGCAGATCAACTGCATTAATGGTCGAACCTCAATGAGGATCTTAGCCTTTTCGTAAATTAATTGTTTTAAATTGTAAACATGGGGTAGTTAAATTACAAAAGGATAATTATCGAAAATACTAAATATGAACTTTGTACATTCAATTAATGAATTAATGCAACACAAACCGTAAACAAGAGTTTGTTCTTTTCTTGTTAAAAGGACGAACTAAGTCGTTCTTTCCTTGTAAGAAAGAGACTTGTTCCTCTCCTTTTTCTTTATGAGGAAAAGCCATAATAGGAATATTTGAATTTCCCTAATTCTAATAAAACTCAATGAACACCTACTCTAGAAATCGTGATGTCTTGTAAAAGTCAAAACGGTTAAGTATGGTTAAACATCTTATTCTTTCAAGATTGTTTCATAACCCTAGTTTCGGTTTTGAAACCTTTAAGAAATATAAGATATTTGGATAGCTCGAGAACACGTGCATTTGACTTGACCTCTTTGGTCAGACCTTAGGGCCATTTCAACCCATGGTGAATTTTGCTCATTGGTCATACCTTTGACGATATTTGCATGTTCTTGCTTGGTCGACTTATTTCGTACTAGCTACCATACTAAAATGAGTTCAAATAATTAGAAGACGGAAATATCAATAAACCGCAAAGTGGTAAAGGCAATTACTAGCATGATTACCTAGCAGTTTGTCATAACCCAATAACTCCACTATGGTCCTACATACCCTTGTGGTGAAGTAGACCAATTATGGAGGAAATGCATGCCTATTTTCAAGTTAAAATAGCAATGATGGCTAGCCCATTATCTATATGTTAGAACTTGATGCACTTTCTTGAATACCTAAGTACATGTTTACTAGTCAAAGTGACTCACATTAGCAATAATGTGTAGATATTCAAAGAAAGAAGGAAAGTATTCAATCGCCACTCACCCTCCACTGGTGACGTAACACTTTTAAATGTTGTCTAATCCAGTGGGAGCTAAGTGATTATATTACTGGTGACGAAACACATGTAATGTTGTCTAATCCAGTGGGAGTTGTAAGCTCTATTTCCAGATTGTCTTGAAATAATACATTACTTTCCACATGTTAAGCGTCATAGTTTATATAAGAACCATTGCATAAATTTTATAAGATAACTTGTCGCGTTTCTGATGTTGCTTCCTGAAATGTTATCTATAAAATCGTTATGCATGATTCATTATTAAAACGATAAAGTTCTACATATTTATATTTTGATTTTAACTTAAAATCATATGTTATCTTAGACATTGTCATATTGCTCATACAAACAAACGAGTGTCGTGTTGTTTATATACTCTCATGATGTTGTGCCATGCACAAGTGGGAGAAATCTTAATTGTGTGCAAGGTACAACATATAACAATATGACTAATAGTTTTTCTTGACTGAAAGGTAAGAAACTAAGATTCTACTAGGACTTCTACACATAAAATGTATGTTGCCCTAATTTGAACAAATACCAAGATGACATGAAAAGCTACTTCAACATATTCACTGAATTGTTTAGTAAATATGATTATGTTTTCTTGTAAAGTCATAATCATGAAGTATGAAATTAACTTGAAATTACTATTGAGGCCTCGACGCTCGTAATTACTTTAGTTGAATATGTTTAGGTCTCTTGTAAAGACACAAACATAATTTTCGTTAATTGTTGAAAGACTTATAACGTAAAGTAAGACGTTGAATTGTTATGTCTTCTTGTTAAGACATGTACACTTACGATGTATAATATTAAATGTTTATGTTTTATAGTCAAAACATGCACATGATGTAAAGTATGCAGTAGGCTAAAATTACTATTGATGCCATCTGGTTTGACTTGGTTGGTAGATATGTAAGCCCAAAAGTATAAGTTCATCTAATGAGTTGTGTGATAGTCTCACAATATCAGTCCTCATGGAATACCACAACTTTATGGTATGTCCATCATGGAAAATCAAACACTATTGATATTGTTTGATCTTTGATGACTTAAACTGTTTTACCTCCAAAGCTATCAAGGTTAGAAATTGGGTGTGCCATGTGTACACTCAATATGATTCCAACCCAGAAGGAATTTAAGACACCATTGTATTGTGGCATGAGATGAATCTCATTATGTCTTGATTGAAGTTCTGAATTTGTTAACTACTTAAGAGTAAGTAATTAACAAACTAGAGTTAAGAACTAACGGTGTATTTTGGTTGTCCCACTTGAAAACAATTTATTGTTACTCAAGATGCTGAGTATCTAGAGATTAGTCTCTACATACAAAAGCAAGTGGGAGTACCTTTAGACCTTGAAGTTGTTCAAGAACTAAATACACAACCTTCTGAGTACACTTGCTAATGTCATACTAAGGTTGAACATGCATATGTTAAACCATAGATTGATATCTCTCATTCATAAATCCGCAAGGATACCTCTTGCACCTGAATGATATAGTTTTTATATCAATGCTGAGGGACATAAGTTAGAGGATCATGGTGAACCTGCTAACTATTGAGATGCATTATCAGATATTGTATCTGATGAGTAGCTCAAAACTATGAATGTTAAGATGCAGTCCTTGAATTACAATCACTCATGGAGTTTGATTGATCTCTTACCAATCAGTTAGACTGTAAGGTTAAGAATGAGTTTCTTGATGAGAATACTCAAAAGGACAAACTTGTACACACATTTAATGCACGCTTAGTAAAGGAGTTTACACGTACTCAAGAAATTGACTATGATTAAATCTTCCTATCTACAAACATTAAATGTATAAAGATGATTAATTGTCATACATGTTTTCATATAAATGGAATATGACAATAGGATATCAAAACACTTTTCTTGTTGATTACATTTGCGAGGACGATGAGTAATCAAAAAGGTTTATGAATCCATATAATCTTTATTATGTATACAAGATAAAATAATCCATGTGTGGATTAGATCATGCATCTAGGAGCAAAGATCTTGAGTTAATTATAAAATCATTAATTTGATTTTGATTAATAAGATTACTCCTAAGTACACTAAGAGCAAGTTGGAGCACTGTATTTATTTTCTTAAATCTCATATGTCATTAACATATTAGAAACAATATTCCATCTAAGCTAGACTTTAATCCTTAGCTTGGAATAGAGTTTCTCTTGAGGGATTTATAAAATAAGACATACAACCTTGTCAAGTATATGTTTATTAGAATAAACATAAGCAGTTATTAAGTCTGAACATAATATGACACGTTATTGATGGGAGTCTCAATGATCAATCTCACTTGATGAGATTGAACACATGAGTGGAAATCTTAAGTTCGACTAAAGGATTCATCATGTAAGTCATATTACGCATTGGACTATGTATATATCATTTGCATGAATGCAAGATGAGTTGATAACAACAAATATCTAAGTGATAGTCATTAGATAATTGTTAAACGAACATTATAAGGGACCTTTAAAGGACCAAAAGATAAGTTCAAAAGTTTACGGATATATGAGGAACTCTGTTTTGTTTGCATATGCTGATGCTTATTTAACTGAGGTGATACTCAACCCTAGTCGTGGTAGGATGTCATCATGAATGATAAAATTGCTGACTAGATGTGCTCGAATGAGAGCATTAATGCGTTATACATTAAAAGAATAAGAATACTTTATAGTTTGAGAAACTATTCAGATGACTGTCTAAAGTAGGTGTCTTGCTAGCTTCAAACACCCTATGGAATGTATTGTTGCAATACTCGTCTTGTACTTGATTGCACACATACAAAGGACAATCATCATTCAAACCTTTCATGAATTTTGAAAGAAGTATTCTCAAAGTTTACTCAGATGACTACTTGTTGCCTTGTACAACATGATTCGATCATGGTGGGAACATCAGATTCTGACCTATGAGTAGTCTTATGCATATCTGTTTTTAGTATTTGGATAATGGAACTGTAAGCAGTCGTATTATATAATGAATTGATATACCTGGTATGATCGTCTTCATTTATACTACTGTGTTCTATATTTGCATGTTTAATCCATGAATAATTTATTTATTCTAAAATTATCCATTGTCGGTTGACGATACGGGAGTATCATCAAATTAAGACAAATGTGAGCGTGTTGGTGATTTATTTGCCACACTCACATGTTGTTCATTGTGATGAACATTGGATTGACCCAACCTACGAGTATTCACTACATGGATCGTCGTCAATAGTGAATCTCGCAAGAGGTTATGTCTCTTATCCTCAGACTTGAGATGCAAGCAGGTCTTGCATGTGTGGAATTTCATTCCTTGATATGGTTAAACACTATCCTGAATAAGGTAGTTATAAAAGCCATTATCAGGAGTGCTATGAAGCATGTGAATGACACGTGTAGTCAAAACGGGATTTGTTCCTCCACTTGTTTTGGAGTTAGATACTATTGGGCCCCTCGATGAATTGAACAGATGTTTGTATGGCCGTACCCAAATGAGATTAAGATGAATCTTAATTCACTTGGTAATCTTGTTCAATATCTATATCGAGAAACATAATAGTTGAACTATTAGAATGACATTTGATCCATGTCTAATGTTCAACACGGTATCTGTAACAAAAGGATAGATGACATATAAACCATCTTATATGAGACGTTTAAGAAACTAACCTTACATATTTCTAGGGGCATTGGCGTGTTGCTAGACGCTAACCATTGCTTGTATAATTACTTGATTATTATGACGTCGCAAGTGGGAGCTGTTGGAGTATGCTCGTGTCATAATTACTAATTATATGGCTAGACATATGTGAGCCTATGGGGTCACACACATATACACTAAGGTGCCACTTTATATATCGTGTTTATCGTATTTATGATATTTAAATAACCGTAAGTAACTAGGAACCGCTATTGGGCTTCTAATGACTAAGTAATGGACTTAGTCTATTGGACTTGAAAACAAATGGGAAGCCCATTTATGGCCCATATGGTGGCCGGCCTATGGATAACTTCCAAGGGAAGTTTTGGTTTGAATTAGGGTCAATATTATTAGTGATTATCTCCTGATCATTTGATATAGAAATTTACCATAATTCTCTCCCTCCCCTCTCTCCATATGGTACGGCAACAAGAAGAACAAAACCTAGGGTTTTGGTTTTTTTCATCTTTTCTTTGGATCTTGCTTATTCAAAGAAGACTAGAAGGGTTACGGTGGTTACGGGACTAGCATCCATTGGCATACGGTGAAGTGTAGTGTGGACACATCATAGAGGTGATCTCTCTTGGTCACTTGTGGTTCTTATTCCATTCGATTGGTAGTGCTTGGTGGTGACTCCCGGATCACGCTACAAAGGTATAAAACATGTTTGTTTAATTTGTTTTCATTTAGATTGATCATATGGCTATATGGATCCTTGTATGGTGATGTTCTTCCGCTGCGTTTATATTATTAATTGTTAATTTATATTTTACATTACCTATATTTACAAGTTATCTTAATGTAATATAAATGTTACTAAAAATGGAGTGACACTTTTAGGATTTCCACATTCTATCCATAAATACTTCCTAGATTAGAAGTGATCATCACCTTATTACCCATCATTTTGACGCCTCATATACACACACAAACATCATTCTTACAAAATTTTCTCTACAAAGATTCAAGATCACAAGTGTTTGCAAAGGATTTTGGGTAATTTGAAAGCTTGATTTGGGTAAAACTAGCAAGGTTTTGGGTGTTCTTGGTTTCCTATCACACGTACCACTTCATCACCATTGTAAGGATTTATAAAACTTTTCTAAATTTGTTAATTTCTTGTTCATTTGGTGTATAGTGATGTTTAAAAGTGTTAAATGTGTATGTTTTGATAATATGATAAAAGCTAGGGTTTGATCATCTATGCATAGTGCTCGACTTTTTGTGATGTTTATGAGTTAATTAGTAAATTTCTTGCTTGTGTGGTAAATCTTGTTACATATGGTGCTAGTTTGAGGATACAAACACTAGTTATGGTTTTTACACTAATTTAAGCACTATAATGATTTTTATGAGCTATATATGGTTCGGCCATGAAGAAAAATAAAAGATTATTGGGGTTTTGAAAAACATAAAATTTTGGCTCAAATGGTGAAAAGGTGGAAAAATATAGTGAAGTGCTTATTTAGTTTGGCTTATTTAATAAGTTATAAGTTATTGAAAATAACTAGTAAAAATGTGAAAATAAGTTGATATCTTGAAGATGGGTCGAATGAACAGTAAATTAGTCAAGTTTGACTTTTTTACTAAAGAGCTTATTTATTAGAGCTTATTTGATAAGTATAAAGTGTATTTGGTAACTAATAATTACTAATAAGTACCAAATATTAACAAAATGGGCTAAATAGATTTTGGGCCATAAAACCCACTATTTTACTGTTGGGCCGAAGCCCATGAAGAAAAATGAAGTTTTGACCTTTTGACCAAACGGACCCAATGAGCGAGTAAAATGATTTTTAGTAACGTGTCGATATATACGATATAACTAAAAATGTGTTTTGGACTAAAATGAAGTTATTGGGCTTTTTGATAAGTGTTCGGCCCAATAAGCAAATAAAATGACGGAATTGATTTTTGGAATATTTTCCGACTCGCCGTGGTTATAAATGCTTAACGAAACGATAACTATTTTTGGACTTGTTTTGAGACGTTTAGTCTCCGAAAGGGTAAAAATTGGCATTTTTACTAAATTGATATTGAGATTGACTTTCTAACAAAATATTGACTTTATGTCGAAATCTATCGTTAATACTTAAAAGTAAAGATAACGAATAATATAACGAGGAAAATATTCACGACACTTGACATATGTCACTAAAAGTATTTTGCACTTATAACTAATTAGCGAAGTAATTGAGTAAAGTTTGCAACACGTGAGATAAATGGAAACGTTGTATAAACGAATGGGTCATGCCCAAATTTTCTAAAAATCCAACACTTAGAGTATTTTGAGAAAATCCACAACTTATGAATACTTTATGGAATTACTTAACAAAACTTGTTTTCTTATAATGAAAATAATAAACGATGTTTCTAAACATAATGATTTTCACTAACTATATTTTATTAACCAATCTTCAAAATGTATTTAATTAATCTTCATAATTAAATATATGAGAAATAAATTTATAAAGTATATATGTATATATATATGTAAAGTATGAGTATATATATAACGGTTGCACGTTAAGTTGCGAATACTAGCACGGATGTTCCGTTACGTATTCCCACCATGCACTTTCACCATGAGCTACCCCCAAAGAGTTGTAAAAATAAATCGTTTCGAAATATGCTTTACCACACAGCAAGCAAGAAATACACGAGCACATGTCAAACGTAAAACTTTTCAAGTAAAACAAAGACACTTGAGACACGAACATTTTGCTAAGACTTATCGTACTAATTTAGGGTGCTGATCGGCGCGGTTGCATTATTTTGATTGATTGCTGAATTGCTGTATTTGAAAGGTGAGTTTATAGCCCCACATTTTATACGAATTTTTGATTTATAAGCTTGGGGTGAGAAACATGCAAAATTGTTTTCATGGACCAGAAATGAAATTGCTTTTAAGATCACACTAGTATGCAGAAACCTAAGTTTGCTGAATCCCATTTTGTGCCCACAATCATCTGCCGTTAATTCCTGTTGGGAAGCCGTTTGTTATAAATAGATCTATTGGGAGTGACGTCCCCGTTCGGTTGGCTCGGCATAGCCAAGGCGAACGTATACCAAGTCGGGTTTTTGGCCGAGTGTCTGGGGATTAACACTCGCGGGCAACCCTTATTATTTTGCTAACACTAGTCGTGCTGCATTGTCTTAGTTTCGGTAGGATGAGGCTTAGTGTTTGCATAACGGATAGTGTGTATCTGCTTAATTGTTTTTATGATATTGCTATTGGTCCATATGTGCTATTTACTTAAACCTATGAACTCACCAGCGTTAGCTAACTTTTAGCATGTTTTTCTCAGGAAACTGAGGTGCATTTAGCTGGGAGCAGTGCATGGCGTCGGTCACAATAAATGATGGAAATGTTTTTAATGCGTTTACTCTGACAATTGGAACTTTTGTCTAAATGGGGTTCATTTTCATCTGAAATGGTTTTTATGTATCGCTACATGACTTGACTTATGTAATATATTTTAAAACGGACTTTTAATCCGTTCACTATATCTTGTGTGATGATTGCCTTCCCGTAACGCCCCAAACTGTATGCTTCCGCGATTATTGTGATTTTAGGGGTGTTACAGATTGGTATTCAGAGCCTAGGTTATAGAGAACATGGTTTATAAAAACCCTTAAACTATAACCGATTTTGAAAAACTTTCCATCATGACCGCTGGATGCCTGCCAGTTTAGCTTGCTATGATTTGAGCATTAGTTGCTTATTTGATTTGAGCATTGTTTGCTTTATTTGATTAAGTGTTTTTGGCATGCTATTTGAGTATAATATACTAAGCATATATGATATAAATAATTTCTATATACTTATACGTGTCGCACTATATTTGTCACAGACCATGTCTCTCCCATTCGGCACACACTCTGAAGTAGATGCTACTGGATTCACTTCTCAGACACAGCAGCCAGTTCCGTTCATGGATGACCCACTGATGGAGGTTATTCGTGCTGCTGCTCAGCCATCTATTCCAGTTCAGCCTGCACACATCACTTCAGTATCCACCTCGCCGTATTTACACAGATCTACCACAGCACACCGTTCATCACCAGCTCAGTTGTACATCGTTACTCAGCATGATCTCGATGCTCCACCTGTCAGACGTCGGGCATCATATAGGCGAGTCCGTGGACGTCGCATTCAGTTATCATCTGTGTTGACTTCATCTCGTAGTAGGACCCGTTATGGTTATATGGGTACTCCTGCTGATTCACCACCTCAGTCACCTATGCTATCTCCAAATGATTCCCCACCTAGTCAGAGACGTAGGAGATCAGTGGAGACTTATTCTGATGAGGATGAGGATATCCAGTGGAGGATCCAGAACAGGTTCAGGATGAGCCTACTCCTGCTATGACTGCACCTGCTGAGCACACTTCTATGGGTTTAGAGGATGATAGGGATAGGGATACTCCTATGGACATAGATCAGGTTATGATGCCGAGGGATGAAAAGGGCATTATGGAGGATGTTCAGGGATTGCTTGAGGTTGGACAGAGCTCGAGAGATGCACAGTTTCAGGGTATTTTTGAGATTGGACAGAGCTCCAGAGACGCTGAGATTCAGGGTTTGGATGATAGTCAGTGGTTGGACATTGCTTGTGATGTTAGCACGGGTGTACGTGCAGCTAGCCCAGAGTACACACCGTCATCTCCTTCTTTTATACCACCATCTCCGATGCCTACTCCACTCCCTTCACCAGTAGGTTCCCCACTTACAGAGCCTGAGCTTACCGAGATGGATCAGATCTGGATTCAGTTGACGAACCAGGCGAGTTTACTTGATGTTCATTCTGATCGGCTTGGGAGATTGGAGCAGTCTGAGCGTATTCAGACTGTGGAGAGGCGGATTGGGACTATTGATCAGGCAGCTTGTGTTTTGTTTGAAGAGTTGTATTCTGACCGTAGAGTGATGATTGGATTGAGGGCTAGATTGGATGCTTTAGAGAGATTACATGGTAGGGAGCTTAGAGGTTTGGACTTTAGGGCCATTGGTTTAGGTAGAGGCCAGCAGAGGATTCAGGGTATGTTGCGACGAGCTAGAGGAGTCGATCGTACCCAGTGGCAGAGGATTGTGACCGCTGAGATTATCATTGGTTCAGTGACGAGGGAGAACCAAGAGCTTAGAGACCGGGTAGCCCAGCTAGAGACCACTATTGGAGGATTGACCCGAGCATTTGAGGAGCTACGCATTGCTAAGATCGACCACTAGATGTAGTAGTAGTGATGATGTACTCTTAGTGTAGTAGTAGTGATGATGTATTCCTAGATTCGTAGTAGCGATGATGTATTTCTAGATTAGTAGTAGTGATGATGTATTCCTAGATTCGTAGTAGTGATGATGTATTCCTAGGACTAATAGTATCTCCGTAGTATCTTAGAACTATCTATTGACGAGCTTGTAATTTTGTGAACCTTCCTCTTTCGATATATATAACAAGCTTAGTCTTCCTATCCGATTTATATTTTTCTTTCCTTCTTTCGTTGTTCCTCTGTGGTTGACTTTATTCTTGTATTTTGTTTTCGCTATCCACGTATCCGTATAACTTATTTTCCCATAACCAAATATCTCATTTATCGCCATCTTTTGTGATGCAGATAAATGGCACCAAAACGAAAGTCAACCAGAGTCACACGAGGACAACCCGCTAACACACCCATTCAGACAAGGTCAGTGAGGGGAAGGACTGCTGAACCTGCTGCCCCGACCAGAGTCACACAAGGACGACCTGCTAACACACCGGTTCAGACAGCAGAGGAAGAGGCACCAACTAGGGCCGCAACTGCTACCCCAGCAATGAATCAAGCAACACTGGATCAACTTGTTGCTGACCGTGTGGCAGCCGCTCTCGCAGCTGTGACCAATTCGACCACCAACACCGGAACATCTAGACCAGTAACCAACAGCCGAGGTTGTACTTACGCTGAGTTCCGAAAAATCATGGTTGGAGGATTTGGAGGAACAGAAGGAGCCGTTGGTTTGACTAGATGGATTGAGAAGCTTGAGACCGTATTTCATATTAGTGGATGTCATGAGAATGACAGGGTTAAGTTTGCGTCATTCACTTTCATGGATTCCGCCTTGACCTGGTGGAACAACTACATGAAGTCTGCTAATATGGAGGTTGCTTATGCCATGCTTTGGGAAGATTTTAAGGAACTAGTGATTAGGAAGTATTGCCCACGAAATGAGATTAAGAAGTTAGAAATTGAGTTTTGGAATTTGAAGGTGTAAAACAACAACATCGCTGCTTACAACCAGAGATTTCAGGAGTTGGCTTTGCTATGTCCAGAAATGGTTCAGACGGAAGCCAAATTGATTGAGAGGTATATCGGTGGTTTGCCGAAATCCATAAGAGGTGATGTGATTACCTCGAGAGCTGCAGATCTTCATGAGACCATGGAGACGGCAAACAAGTTAATGGATCAGGAACTGGAGGATATTCTAGAGAAGAGTACTGACCACAAAAGGAAGTGGGAAGATCACCCCAAGGGTAACAACAACAGCTCTCAAAACAAAAAGCAGAATGTAGGCAAGGTTTATGCAATTGGTTCAGGAGACAAGAAGGGTTATGATAAGAATACGCCTTTTTGTAACCGCTGTAAGTTACATCACAGGGGACAGTGCACTGTGAAGTGTAACAACTGCCAGAGGATAGGGCACATAGCAAAGAACTGCAGATCAAGACCACTAGCCACCGCACAAGCAGCACCAGCCTACAATCGTAAGGCGGATGTCACCTGCTTTGGGTGTGGTAAAAAAGGTCATTATCGGAATGAGTGCAATAAGCCCCGAAACCAAGGAAACGGTGGTAGACCAGGGAACCAAGTGGCAATGATTAACAATGGGAGTCAGGGAAATGAAGGAAGAGCTCGTGGAAGAGTTTATGCCGTAGGTCGAAGAGAAGCACAGGACGACCCGAACGTGGTGACGGGTACGTTTCTCTTAAATAATCGTTATGCTTCAGTACTTTTCGATACGGGAGTAGATAGAAGTTTTGTATCAACCAATTTTAGTCCTTTACTTGACATAGCCCCGACCACCTTAGATAATGCCTTCGACGTAGAATTAGTAAACGGAAACCTAGAAAGAGTAGGTACCATCATCAGGGGTTGCACTCTAAACTTGTTGAATCGTCCTTTCAACATTGATCTGATGCCAGTGGAATTAGGTAGTTTTGACGTCATCATAGGAATGGATTGGTTATCGAAATATCATGCCGTCATCGTTTGTGATGAGAAAATCGTTAGAGTTCCCTATGGGAATGAAGTTCTGATTATTGAAGGTGACTGTTCTGATCGTGTGCGTTCGTCAAGATTGGCAATCATCTCGTGTACGAAGGTGCAGAAGTACATTGAGAAGGGATGCTATCTCTTTTTAGCTCATGTCACGGAAAAGAAAGGAAAGGAACTTGGAGAGAAAAGGTTGGAAGATGTGCCTATCGTAAGGGATTTTCCAGAGGTCTTTCCAGAAGATTTACCGGGACTTCCACCGGCCAGAAAAATCGAATTCCAAATCGATTTAGTGCCAGGAGCTGCGCCTGTAGCGCGAGCACCCTATCGTTTAGCACCTACGGAATTACAAGAATTGTCAGATCAATTAGCTAAATTATCTGGAAAAGGTTTCATTAGACCGAGTTCATCGCCTTGGGGAGCTCCTGTTTTGTTTGTTAAGAAGAAGGATGGATCCTTCAGGATGTGTATAGACTATCGGGAACTGAATAAGCTAACCATTAAGAATAGATACCCACTCCCGAGGATAGACGATTTGTTTGATCAGTTGCAGGGATCATCGGTTTATTCTAAGATAGACTTGAGATCGGGTTATCACCAACTTCGAGTCCGGGAAGAGGATATCCCGAAGACCGCATTCCAAACCCGATATGGCCATTATGAATTTCAAGTTATGCTATTCGGCTTGACAAATGCACCAGCAGTATTCATGGATCTCATGAATCGTGTGTGTAAGCCGTATTTGGACAAATTTGTGATAGTGTTCATTGACGATATCTTGATATATTCCAAGAATGAGCAAGAGCATGAGGAACATCTCAAGCTAATTCTGGAATTATTGAAAAAGGAAGAGTTATATGCTAAGTTTTTGAAGTGTGAATTTTGGATATCGACCGTGCAATTTCTTGGTCATGTGATCGATAAGCAAGGAATTCACGTAGATCCTGCTAAGATTGAGGCCATCAAGGATTGGGCAACGCCCACAACGCCGACGGAAATCCGATAATTTTTGGGACTTGCCGGTTATTACAGAAGATTTATAGAGGGATTCTCTAAGATAGCTAAACCGTTGACGAAATTGACTCAAAAGAATGTGAAATACGACTGGAGAAATGATGAGGAAGAAGCTTTTCAACTCCTTAAGGAAAAATTGTGTAGTGCGTCTATTTTAGCTTTACCCGAGGGTAGCGAAGATTTCGTTGTGTATTGTGACGCATCACACAAAGGTTTGGGAGCCGTGTTGATGCAAAGAGAGAAGGTAATAGCATACGCTTCTCGACAGCTGAAAACCCATGAGAAAAACTACACGACCCACGACCTAGAATTAGGATCAGTCGTGTTTGCACTGAGAATTTGGAGACACTACCTTTATGGAACTAAGTGCGTAGTGTATATTGATCACAAGAGTCTACAGCATATATTGAACCAAAAGGAGCTGAACATGAGACAGCGCCGATGGTTGGAGTTGCTTAGCGACTATGATTTTGAAATCCGTTATCACCCAGGCAAGGCAAATGTTGTTGCCGACGCCCTTAGCAGAAAAGAACGAATCAAACCTCTTAGGGTTAGATCGTTATGGATGAAGATTAATTCGCCGCTTCCAGCAAAAATTCTTGAGGCTCAGGATGAGGCACTCAAAGATGAAAACTGACCTAGTGAAAAGATTCACAGAATGCTAGAACTTGAGAATGGATTAGTACGAAGATCTGATGGGATTTTGCGTTATGGAGACAGGTATTGGATTCCATTGTATGGAGGAATTCATGATTTTATTATGCACGAATCCCATAAGTCCAAGTACTCCATTCACCCAGGATCTGACAAGATGTATTTAGACCTGAAAAAGTTGTATTGGTGGCCAAACATGAAGGCCGATATAGCAGAATATGTCAGCAAGTGCTTAACATGCTCGAAGGTTAAGGCAGAACACCAAAGACCGTCCGGTCTGCTTGTTCAACCTGAAATTCCGGAATGGAAATGGGAGCGCATTACTATGGATTTTATAACGAAATTGCCTAGGACATCGAGTGGTTATGACACGATTTGGGTAATCGTTGACCGTCTCACAAAATCAGCGCATTTTCTTCCTATAGCAGAGAAAATTGAGATGGATAAACTCGCGCGTTTATATGTTAAGGAAATTGTTCCAAGGCATGGTGTGCCTGTTTCTATTATCTCTTATCGAGACAGTCGATTCACGTCAAATTTTTGGAAGTCGCTTCAGGATGCATTGGGAACCAAACTCGATATGAGTACGGCATATCATCCCCAAACGGATGGTCAGAGTGAAAGAACCATTCAGACATTAGAGGACATGTTAAGAGCCTGTGTAATTGATTTCGAAAACGGCTGGGACAGGCATTTGCCTTTAGTTGAATTTTCCTATAACAACAGCTATCACACCAGTATTAAAGCTGCACCGTATGAAGCACTTTATGGACGTAAGTGCAGATCGCCGATTTGTTGGGCGGAAGTTGGAGAGAGCCAACTTACCGGACCAGAGCTAGTTCATGAGACTACCGAAAAGATTGTACAGATCAGGAACCGAATGCAGGCGGCTCGCGACCGTCAAAAGAGTTACGCCGACAAGAGGCGGAAACCCCTTGAGTTTCAAGTGGGAGATAAAGTGATGTTGAAGGTCTCGCCATGGAAAGGCGTGATCAGATTTGGCAAGCGTGGTAAATTGAACCCTCGCTATATAGGACCTCTTGAGATCCTTGATAAGATCGGGCCGGTAGCCTACCGACTCGAACTGCCGTCTGAGCTCAGTGCTGTGCATAACGTTTTTCACGTCAATAATTTGAAGAAGTGTTTATCCGATGAAAGCGCAGTTATTCCTTTGGATGAAATCCAGCTTGATGAGAGGTTAAATTTCATTGAAGAACCGATTGAAATCATGGACCGGGAAGTGAAACGACTAAAGCAGAGTCGTATCCCAATTGTAAAGGTCCGATGGAACTCTCGCAGAGGCCCCGAATACACCTGGGAGTGAGAGGACGAGATCAAGCGAAAATACCCTCATCTTTTTCCGAAAACCAAGAGTGGCGTTAATTGAAATCCGGGACGGATTTCCCGATTAGATGGGGAGACTGTGACAAATGGTAATTTTCACGTTGTTAATTAATATTATATGAGTATTAATTATTTTTAAGCTAAGCATTTCTATGCGCATTTGCATGTTTCTGAGTATTTTTGAGCATTTTCGGGAGCTGTCCCAGCATACTGTAGCTTACAGTCACTGCAAAAAAGTTTATTTTTGTCAGTAAAGTTAAATTATCACATTTCTAATAGTTACTGACAAGTATTATAATTTACTGAGAGCTTTCTCGCATTTTTCTGAAAAACAACCGCACGCGCGTACCGACAGCACAATACATATGGTAAAGGTCAAATAAATATGTTTTTGAGTCAGAAATGACATTTTATTATATTTTTGACGAAAACGTTGTTAAAAACTTTATTTTACGTTATCGGGTCCAAAAACGTCAAACCGGGACTTTACGGTAACTTTTTAACTCAAACCGACACACAATACACCAAAGCGGGATCAAAACTATTTTTGCCCTCCCCTAATTAATCCCAACCGGCCCATATACACACTCCACCACATGGGACAAAAATTTACAAGTTATCTTAATGTAATCTAAATGTTACTAAAAATGGAGTGACACTTTTAGGATTTCCACATTCTATCCATAAATACTTCCTAGATTAGAAGTGATCATCACCTTATTACCCTTCATTTTGACGCCTGATATACACACACAAACATCAATCTTACAAAATTTTCTCTACAAAGATTCAAGATCACAAGTGTTTGCAAAGGATTTTGGGTAATTTCGAAGCTTGATTTGGGTAAAACTAGCAAGGTTTTGGGTGTTCTTGGTTTCCTATCACACGTACCACTTCATGACCATTGTAAGGATTTATAAAACTTTTCTAAATTTGTTAATCTCTTGTTCATTTGGTGTATAGTGATGTTTAAAAGTGTTAAATGTGTATGTTTTGATAATATGATAAAAGCTAGGGTTTGATCATCTATGCATAGTGCTCGACTTTTTGTGATGTTTATGAGTTAATTAGTAGATTTCTTGCTTGTGTGGTAAATCTTGTTACATATGGTGCTAGTTTGAGGATACAAACACTAGTTATGGTTTTTACACTAATTTAAGCACTATAATGATTTTTATGAGCTATATATGGTTCGGCCATGAAGAAAAATAAAAGATTATTGGGGTTTTGAAAAACATAAAATTTTGGCTCAAATGGTGAAAAGCTGGAAAAATATAGTGAAGTGCTTATTTAGTTTGGCTTATTTAATAAGTTATAAGTTATTGAAAATAACTAGTAAAAATGTGAAAATAAGTTGATATCTTGAAGATGGGTCGAATGAACAGTAAATTAGTCAAGTTTGACTTTTTTACTAAAGAGCTTATTTATTAGAGCTTATTTGATAAGTATAAAGTGTATTTGGTAACTAATAATTACTAATAAGTACCAAATATTAACAAAATGGGCTAAATAGATTTTGGGCCATAAAACCCACTATTTTACTGTTGGGCCGAAGCCCATGAAGAAAAATGAAGTTTTGACCTTTTGACCAAACGGACCCAATGAGCGAGTAAAATGATTTTTAGTAACGTGTCGATATATACGATATAACTAAAAATGTGTTTTGGACTAAAATGAAGTTATTGGGCTTTTTGATAAGTGTTCGGCCCAATAAGCAAATAAAATGACGGAATTGATTTTTGGAATATTTTCCGACTCGCCGTGGTTATAAATGTTTAACGAAACGATAACTATTTTTGGACTTGTTTTGAGACGTTTAGTCTCCGAAAGGGTAAAAATTGGCATTTTTACTAAATTGATATTGAGATTGACTTTTTAACAAAATATTGACTATATGTCGAAATCTATCGTTAATACTTAAAAGTAAAGATAACGAATAATATAACGAGGAAAATATTCACGACACTTGACATATGTCACTAAAAGTATTTTGCACTTATAACTAATTAGCGAAGTAATTGAGTAAAGTTTGCAACACGTGAGATAAATGGAAACGTTGTATAAACGAATGGGTCATGCCCAAATTTTCTAAAAATCCAACACTTATAGTATTTTGAGAAAATCCACAACTTATGAATACTTTATGGAATTACTTAACAAAACTTGTTTTCTTATAATGAAAATAATAAACGATGTTTCTAAACATAATGATTTTCACTAACTATATTTTATTAACCAATCTTCAAAATGTATTTAATTAATCTTCATAATTAAATATATGAGAAATAAATTTATAAAGTATATATATATATATATATATATATATATATATATATATATATATATATATATATATATATATATATATATATATATATATATATATATATATATATAACGGTTGCACGTTAAGTTGCGAATACTAGCACGGATGTTCCGTTACGTATTCCCACCATGCACTTTCACCATGAGCTACCCCCAAAGAGTTGTAAAAATAAATCGTTTCGAAATATACTTTACCACACAGCAAGCAAGAAATACACGAGCACAGGTCAAACGTAAAACTTTTCAAATAAAACAAAGACACTTGAGACACGAACGTTTTGCTAAGACTTACCGTACTAATTTAGGGTGTTGATCGGCGCGGTTGCATTATTTTGATTGATTGCTGAATTGCTGTATTTGAAAGGTGAGTTTATAGCCCCACATTTTATACGAATTTTTGATTTATAAGCTTGGGGTGAGAAACATGCAAAATTGTTTTCATGGACCAGAAATGAAATTGCTTTTAAGATCACACTAGTATGCAGAAACCTAAGTTTGCTGAATCCCATTTTGTGCCCACTATCATCTGCCATTAATTCCTGTTGGGAAGCCGTTTGTTATAAATAGATCTATTGGGAGTGACGTCCCCGTTGGCATAGCCAAGGCGAACGTATACCAAGTCGGGTTTTTGGCCGAGTGTCTGGGGATTAACACTCGCGGGCAACCCTTATTATTTTGCTAACGCTAGTCGTGCTGCATTGTCTTAGTTTCGGTAGGATGAGGCTTAGTGTTTGCATAACGGATAGTGTGTATCTGCTGAATTGTTTTTATGATATTGCTATTGGTCCATATGTGCTATTTACTTAAACCTATGAACTCACCAGCGTTAGCTGACTTTTAGCATGTTTTTCTCAGGAAACTGAGGTGCGTTTAGCAGGGAGCAGTGCATGGCGTCGGTCACAATAAATGATGGAAATGTTTTTAATACGTTTACTCTGACAATTGGACCTTTTGTCTAAATGGGCTTCATTTTCATCTGAAATGGTTTTTATGTATCGCTACATGACTTGACTTATGTAATATATTTTAAATTGGATTTTTAATCCATTCACTATATCTTGTGTGATGATTGCCTTCCCGTAACGCCCCAAACTGTATGCTTCCGCGATTATTGTGATTTTGGGGGTGTTACAGATCCTCTCCCTGTGGTTTTGACCCGTATCGTGTTTGGTCCCTTGACCACTTTTTCTGTTAGTTTGACCGTTACGGATGGTTGAGATGACACTAATACCCTCATATCTTTAAGCGTACGGTCCATGTGGTTTGTCTCGTATAACAGATTTGGACCCTAACTTTTTATTTATTTATTTTTTTTGTCAGAATTTTTTTAAAGTTTTTCTACAGAAGTTTTTTAAAACTTTTTTGGCAGATTTTTATAAAATAAAAAATAAATTTTTTGAATACTTTTTGACAGAGTTTTTTTTATAAAGTTTTTGGACAAAAAATTATTTTACTAGATTTTTGTTAAATTTTTGTATAAATGTCAAAAATATTTTTGTCAAAAAATTATATATATATATATATATATCAGAAAAGAAAAGTTCAAATATATATAGTGAGACTTTCTTGCGAGAACCATTTTATCTGCGAGAACTGAGAGAACCACCAAAAACATACATGCACGCCTTCAATAATTGTATTTTTGCACATATGTTCTAAAAACAACATATATGTTTTTAAAAAAATATAGTTGTTCTAAAGAATTTGATAAGAAATTGAAAATACAACATTTTTCTTTGAAGGTGTGCATGTATGTTCTTATAAGGCGTGCAATGACAATATTGCGGCCTTGTGTAAGGTTTTTGTGAAAAAAGAGGATGAGTTCATGATGATATTGAAGAACATAGGTGGATACTTACGATTATTGATGATTTGCATGTATTTTTATTTTATTTTAAAAGGCGTGCATGTATGTTTTTTGTGGTTCTCTCAGTTCTCGCAGATAAAATGGTTCTCGTAAGAAAGTCCCCCTATATATATATATATATATATATATATATATATATATATATATATATTATATATATATATATATATGTCAGAAAAGAAAAGTTCAAAAAAATAAAAAAATAAAATCTGTCAAAAAAGTTTTAAAAAAATTCTGACAAAAAAAAGTCTGGCTAAAATTTTTGATCAGGAAATTATACTATATACTAAAAGGGGGAAGGGCCACTGTAGCAAAACATTGTAGCTGCTACAGTGGATACTACAGTGGACGAAACAATACCATTTTTCTCGCACAATAAAGTACCCCCGCCCTCTTCTACCATCTTCCAGATCCTATCAACATATATCATCTACAAGAAAAACATACCATCTCACTTTTAACCGCTTAATAATCCATTCTAATTCCGTCACTTCAAGAATAACAATCATCGTCTGAAAGCAAAAATGGAAGCTTTAGTATGCAGAAGCCTCGGAGACCCAACAACCCAACCAGACTCAACCCCCACAACCGCCTTAACAGTCACCACATCTCACCCAATCCCAAAACTAACATCCCCATCTTCAGTTTTAGTCAAAATCAATGATGATGAAGTTGATTATAAGAGGTTGTGTGTATCTTTTTGGAGTTCTTTTGTTGGAGGTAATTCATGACCGGATCTAAACACACACGTTGTGTTGGGGATACTTTGAGTATATACTTAATAGCACGCGGAATTTACTACCAAGTACTTAGAAGAATATGTGTTTGGTGATTGTATGATCGTATGAATGTAACAATAATAATAAACAAGACAATTGTTTAACCAAACACTTTGCTTCAATATATTGAATGATTACAATGAATAAACGTGAAGCTCTTAACAATGCTTGTACGTATAGGAGATATGGATATATCAAAACCCTAACTAAGGATCTCTTTTTATAGCACAAAGAGTCCTTTACAAGTAAACTATATTCGTATCATTCTATACAAATAAGATATACATCATATCCATTCCATATTTATCTTCACACGGTTTCACCTTAATCTTGTAAGCAGTACGAACTTTTCTTCATCAGCAGTACTAACTGTTCTTGTATTCTTCAGCAACTGTTCAACCGTACTAACATATAAAGAACCGTACTAACTGCTTAATTTAATTCCCAACAATCCTCCCCTAAACTTATGATTTCTATGCAAATCAACAAGTTTCTTGAATTAAACTTCTGCTTATGTTGATGGGGTGGATTCTTTCAAACACTTATCTTTAATCTCGAAACACTTGGGAATTTTCTTCACATATCATACTCTTTTTGGTCAACTCCTCAAAAATTACCATAATTAAATTTATTCCTGTAAGGAATTAATTCTAAATACCAACCCAGAGAATTTAATTCCTAATACCAACCCTGCATTTAATTGCTTTAAAACTCCATTGGTTCTATAAAAAGCCTTAAATTCTCAATACTAACCCATCATTCTTCAAATCACAACTATCAAACCTAATGAGTTCATCCAATCCAAACATTGTTGAGATTTCATCAGATTCATCTTCAGATTCAGAAAGTGATGGATGGAGATCTTACTTTCCACCGAACTACACTAATCTGACTATCAGAAACCCATCTCCAAAAGCTCAAGAAGTATCTTCTGATGATTACCTTTTAACTTCCTCTGATGATGATGATCAACAAGCACTTCCACTATCAGTTGTATTGACAAGAGAGATAGAGAAAGCTGTGGCAAAAATGAGTAAGGTACAAGTGCCCAAAAGACATCAACCACTTCCAAGACCTGACAAACAAGTTTTGGGACTTCCTAGTTGGAAAGTGTGGAACTCAATCGATGGCAAAGGAGTTCACAAATCCATGCCAGACTTCAAGGACAAAGGAAAGAGGAAGCTAGAGTAGTGGTTGTGTGTTGGATTGGTTTAGGTTTGTGTGTTGGGAGTTGGTTGGTTTGTGTTGGTTTTTGAGTTTGATCGTTGGTTATGTTGGTTTTTCTTATGTAATGAATCCACTTCTTTAATGAATAAATTTCATGCACCTTTTTATAATTCATCTCTGACTCTTAATTCCTCCCCTGAATTTCATAATCATCTTTAATAGCAACTGAACAAACTTTTAATTCCTCCCCTGTTTGGAAGAATCATCACCATCAGATGAATTAGAACATATGACATCCAAGCTCAACATCCAATATGACAATTTTGTACAAGTTACCATCAATTCAGTTGTTTAGTTTCAAACTGCTCTCAACACTTCCAGATGTGTGACCTTCTGAGAGAGGTGTATCACAGAGCATAAACTCAGTAGGAACTAAGTTTGAACAATCAGTACAAACTGGTGAAGCCAGCAGTACAAACTGTCAACCCCAGCAGTACAAACTGTTAGCAAAAATTTTCAGAGATAAAATCAAGTTGGAAGTTTAATGTGGATTTGAAAACATTTTTGTCCACGTATAGTTTTTAGCAAACTATCAGCTATGAACGGATTTGACATGTCTTTACCAATAGCCATTTGCTATGGACTAGCCAACTCTTCACACTTAGATTTGGTGAGTTGATAACCAACCAGTTTTTTGGTAAACTGTCAACCATAAACGGATTTGAGTAGTCTTTACCAGAAACCGTTTGACTGGACTAGTTGATTCTTATGTCGGTTAGACATGGTGAATCAATTACCATTTGTTGTGTGACAAGCATTCACACTTGACAATCCAAACCACCATACTTTCCAAAGCACAATCCAAAGCAAAAAGCTTTTCTTAACCTGAAATGTTAGTCCAAAACCAAAGAAAACACAATACACAATATTTTCTTTTAACAGTTATGACAATTGACTAACAAATTCACAAATAGTACTAAAAATTACCAAGCATTACTAACTATACAAATAGCACAACTAGCAGTACAAAAATTAAAAACACTTAGACATTAATCTTTTGAAGGATTAAGCATTCCAATACCTGTTACCAAGTACTGAAATCTGCTTACATCAAAACCTTTTGTTAAGAGATCAGCAAAGTTGTCATCAGTGTGTATTTTAACAACTTTTATTAACTTCTTTTCAGCACAGTCTCTTATAAAATGATGTCTAATTTCAATATGTTTAGTTTTTGAATGTTGAACTGGATTCTTAATGATACACATTGTAATGCTATTGTCTATATGTATAATTGTGTTTAAGAAATTGTACCCATAATCAAGCATCTGGTTTTGAATCCAAAGAACTTGAGCACAACAACTTGCTGCTGCCACATATTCTGCTTCAGTAGTAGATGTGGCCACCATAGTCTGTTTCTTACACTGCCAAGAGATTAATCTACAACCCAAGAACTGACAACCACCTATTGTAGACTTTCTATCCATGTTAGCACCAGCATAATCAGAATCAGAGAATGCCACTAGATCAAATGCAGACTCTTTAGGATACCATAGCCCCAAGTTAGGTTGACCTTTAAGGTATCTGAAGATTCTCTTTACTGCTGTGAGATGAGACACCTTATGTAACACCCCAACCCGACAAGGGTAGAAGTATCACATTATGGTGACAAATCAAAGCATACATAAATACACAGCGGAAGTCTTAATAAATATATCAAAGGAAATCAAGTCAACACGACTTGAATAAGTACATAAGTTCGAAAGATAAAGAAACATCCAAAATACGAATACAAAGGAAATCCATGTCCAAAACAAAGTCATAAGATAAAGGTGGTCATCTAAGGTCAAAGCTCCATCTAACTCTCATCCCCTCCAAAGCATAATCCAAAAGCTCCTAGCTTAGATACCTGCCGCGGGAAAAGAAACGCGGCTGAGCTTAAAAAGCCCAGTGAACAGATATATATAATAAACGGAAACGAACAAATGAAGCATAATGAAAGAGATAATAGATAAGGTACAAGAGTAAAGGTTAGGACAGTCATCCACCACGAGCCCATATCGAAACATATCATATCATAGCATATCATAATCATATAGAGGGGATACCTCTCAAATAAGCCGATAATATGAGGGGTGTCCTCATGTACCAGTTGGAGTGATCAGCTCCCAGGGGTGTGAAAGGAGTGGATTGCACCCAGCCCCAGTCACCATATCATATCATATCAAAGCATATCATATCAGAACATATCTAGGATGCATCCATACGCCCCCCAAACAAATCATATTGGCCATAACACATCATAAAGCGCGCATAACATATCATAATGGGGACGGTGTGCAACATCACTCGAGCACACTAGAGTCATGCCATTGGTGCATCAATGACACGGCCATGTTACCTTCATGGCTAGGAAACATATTTTGGCTCGGGTATCAAACTGAAGGGTCAAAGGTCAAAGGTTCATAACAAAGGTTCATATAGTCATAGTCCAATATCAAGGTTCATGTCAAAGGGTTCATATCAAAGGTTCATATGCCAAAGATTCATAGCAGATGTCAAGGTCAAATCAAATCAGAGTCAAGAAACCGAAGGCACCTTATTAAAAGGGCAGAATATATGTACCTTATTCCAAAAGCAACCACAAACTCAGAAATGAATAAGATGACACAGAATCAGGTCCTCTCCTTCTTCACACCTAGAGGGGTAGCAAAGAATTACAAACCTTTCCATTTTAAGTAACTTTCCAAGGTTTCCAAATTTAGTAAGTTTCTATTTTTAGAAAGTTTCCTTATTTAGAAAGTTTCCATAATTAGTAAGATTTCCATATTCTCATTTAGGTTAAGTCATTATTGAATCATATTATGGCTTTAGGGTGTATTTTAACAAGTCACAAAAGTTTAGGGTTAAATATGACAAGTTTCCATATTCTAGGGTTTGAAGTGTAAATCTACCAAAGATGGAGGTTTAAAGTAAAAATATCATAATTAACTTATTCAAATCTTAAGTTATCCAGAATTACTCATTTAGTCCCTTAGATTTCATAATTTACAATTTACACCCTTTATATTATTAAGTTACACTTTAAACCTTATAATATCCATAATTACACATTAAACCCTTTATTTATCAAAATTACACAATTAGTACTTAATTTAACAAGTTATACGAATGTACTTTCAAGTTTCCATAATTTACACAATAGGTCCCTCAAATTAATTAACTTACATATTTAACCTTAATTTACATTTTCAATCTTTAATTATCAATAATTACATATTAATCCATTAAATCCTCAAAATGACACAACACACCCTTAACATGTTGAAATACACGAATACACCTTAACTTTCCAGAAATTACACTTTTAACCCCTCTACTTATTTATTTTCCAATTCGATTTACAATTTATCAAATAAAACATTTTAATCCTTTTAAATACAAAAATTACACATGGCACCCTCAAGTTATATTTTATACGAATTATACACAGTCCAAATTAAGTTCTAAAAATAACCCTTGAGTTTTAAAAGTTACAAAACACCCCCTAAACATTTAAAAACAATTCGTATAGCCTTTTTAAAATATAAACCCTACCCCTAACATATCAAAACCATTTCTAATCATTAGAACATCATTTAACATCATTAATTAACATCAAAACAAACCCTAGTTCTTAAAATCTAGATCGTACGATTTTCCCTTTTCTTTCTTCACGTTTTATTTTAAAACCCGGTTAATAAGTAAATTCGAAATTAAAAGATCTAGGAAATGACAAATCATTCCAACATTTTTCCAGTATTATATGAATCATAAGAAGTCTAAATAAAATGAGTTTCATGCCAAGAGAATTCGTATTCCATATATTAGCGTTTTACATACGTTTTAAAGGTTAATTTCACAAATAATTCGTAGACCTTGCATGGTTCGTATATATCATTTTATTTGAGATTCATATGATGTAAGATTCATAGGAAAAATACCAGATCGAATAAAGAACGTGTAGATTAGGCGCAACGAATTATGTCACTCGGATATGCAACTCGACAAGGAGAAATTCACCACGACCACACGAACGATCCCACAACCTTGTAGTCATTTTTCACAGATCATATATGATGTGAGGATCATGAGAAAAATAAGAAACGAATTTAAGAAGAGTCGTATGAATTATGGGCGAATAAACTTACGTATTGTTCTAGCGATAAGTGAAAAATCACCACGATCGAACCAAGCACCACACGACCTCAAACGTATTTTTCTAGCCTCCTTTAGATGGTAAAGAACAAGGGAAAAATGGTCTTGCAACTCCAAAAAATCGAATGGACTATGGACGAATTATTTTAGGGTTTTAGGAAGTCTCGGTTTGCTTTGGGAGAAAGAAAAAAGATAAGAATGAATAAATAATTGATATGACCGAGTATAGGGGGGGAGGGAGCCTAAGAATCGGCCAATATTATGACCAAATCAAATGATTTGTTTTGATTGATTATTTCCTAATTTATAATTAATTTAAATGCATTTTATATATAATTAAATTAGTTTAAAAGGGTTTTTGGTCCATATGACCTTGTAATGTGTTACAAATACTTTTGGTGGCTTGTACAAATATTATTTGGTGTCTCATAATTATTTCATATCATATATGGTTTAGTTACATAGGTTTTGTAATTTATTTGGCACTTATATAAGCTTTAATTGAATTTCAAAGTTGTAGGGGCATTTTGGTCTTTTTACACGTTTTAGATTTTAGGGTTTTACAACTCTTCCCCTCTAACAGAAAAATTTCGTCCTCAAAATTTGCGAAGAAATAGAAATGAAAGGATCGAAAACATATTAGAGACATACCGGATCAGAATACGAAATGCGGATAACTGGCTCGTATCGATTCCTCGGTTTCCCAGGTAGCCTCCCGCTCTAGGTGGTTCTTCCAAAGAATCTTTACGAACGGAATGACTTTATTTCTCATAACCCGTTCCTGACGATCTAAAATAGCTTCCGGCTCCTCCGGAAGAGACATATCGGGCTGAATCTGATCAAAAGGATAAGATACCACATGAAGAGGATGATAGTTGTATCCCCGAAGAAGAGATATATGGAATACGTCATGCACATGCGAAAGCTGGGGAGGTAGAGCTAAACGGTAGGAAACCTCTCCAATACGTTCCAGGATCTCGAATGGTCCGATGAATCGAGGACTCAGCTTGCCCTTGATTCCAAAGCATTTAACTCCTCGAAACGGTGAAACCTTAAGGAATACCCGATCGCCAACCTGAAACTCCAAATCACGACGGTGCTTATCCGCATAACTTTTCTGACGTGCCCTAGCTTCCTTCAACTTTTCCCTAGCAACATCTACCTTCTCATTCATGACCTGAACCAACTCTGGACCCTCAATAATACGCTCTCCTACTTCGTTCCAACAGACGGGTGCCCTACACTTCCGCCCATACAACATCTCGAAAGGGGCCATCTGAATACTAGCATGCCAGCTGTTGTTGTAAGCGAACTCTACTAAACAAAGATACTCGTCCCAACTACCCGTCCACTCTAACGCACATGCCCTCAGCATGTCCTCCAATGTCTGGATGGTCCGCTCCGACTGACCATCTGTCTGAGGATGGAAAGCTGTACTGAACTTAAGCTGTGCACCCCAAGCTCTATGCAGTCCCTTCCAAAACCGGGAAGTAAAACGTGGATCCCTATCTGAAATAATAGCCGTAGGCATACCGTGAAGTCTAACGATCTCCTGCTCAAAAATCTCCGCCAATCTAGGAACCCGATAATCCATACGAATCGGTAGGAAATGAGCCGACTTGGTTAGTCGATCGACGACCACCCAAATCGCATCATGTTTCCTTCTAGTAAGAGGCAAACCCGTAACGAAGTCCATAGAAATCTCCTCCCATTTCCATGTCGGAATGTCTAACGGCTGCAATAAACCACTAGCCCTCTGGTGCTCGATCTTGACTTGCTGACAAGTCATACACTTAGCCACATAAGAAGCCACATCATGTTTCATACCGTTCCACCAAAAATGCTGTTTCAGATCTCGGTACATCTTGGTGGAACCCGGATGTATAGTAAAGGGAGAACTATGTGCCTCTGACAAAACAGCTTCTCGCAAATCAGGATCGATAGGAACACAAAGACGATCCTCGAACCAAACTACACCGAACTCATCGACCCGAAACTCAGATTGCTTCCCATCTTCTACGTTCTGCACAATAGCCCAGAGTTCACCGTCATCCTTCTGGGCTTCTTTAATCCGCAGGATGAGATTGGACTCAACCTTGAGACTCGCCCAATAACCGTCACAACCCCGAACACAAAGCTCAACATCAAGAATCTCTAAATCGTTTAGAATCCGAGGCTCAAATTTCAGACTAGAAACCATGCCCGACTTCTGGCTAAGAGCATCGGCAACAACATTTGCCTTGCCGGGATGATACTGGATGTGGGTGTCGTAATCCTTCAGGAGCTCTAACCACCTCCTCTGTCTCATATTCAGCTCCTTCTGCGTGAAGATATATTTGAGGCTTTTGTGGTCGGTGAAAATGTCACATGACTCGCCGTATAGATAATGCCACCATATTTTAAGAGCGAAAACTACTGCAGCCAATTCCAAATCGTGCGTCGGATAATTCTCTTCATACGGCTTCAGTTGCCTCGAAGCATAGGCGATGACTTTCCCGTGTTGCATTAAAACGCAACCCAAACCCTTTTTAGACGCATCACTATAGATCTGGAAACCACCCGAACCAGACGGAAGAGTCAAAATAGGTGCAGACACTAATTTCTGCTTCAGCTCCTCGAAACTGTTCTCCCTCTCCTCAGTCCATACAAAATTTTCCCCTTTTCTCATCAACTGTGTCAATGGCAAGGCCAACCGCGAGAAACCCTCAACGAAGCGACGATAATAACCAGCGAGTCCCAGAAAACTCCTCACTTCAGTCACATTCGTAGGTCTAGGCCATTTAGTGATAGCCTCGACCTTCGCTGGGTCCATAGTGATACCCTCCGCAGAAACAATGTGACCTAGAAAAGCGACCTGACTCAACCAGAATTCACACTTGGAAAACTTCGCGTACAACTTCTTCTGTCTAAGAATCTCCAACACAGTCCGAAGATGCTGCTCATGCTCCTCTTCGGATTTCGAATAGACAAGAATATCATCGATGAAGACAATGACAAATTTATCGAGGAACTCATGGAAAACCCGGTTCATAAGATCCATAAAAACGGCCGGAGCATTGGTCAAGCCGAAAGGCATAACTAGGAATTCGTAGTGACCATAACGGGTACGAAAAGCAGTCTTAGGAATATCTTGTTCCCTCACACGAAGCTGATGGTAACCCGACCTCAAATCAATCTTAGAGAAGTGCTTCGCCCCTTGTAACTGGTCAAACAAATCGTCAATGCGCGGAAGGGGATAGCGGTTATGGATAGTAATGCGGTTGAGCTCCCGGTAATCAATACAAAGGCGCATACTACCATCCTTCTTTTTCACAAATAGCACAGGAGCGCCCCAAGGAGAAACACTAGGACGAATAAAACCGTTCTCCAATAGCTCCTCTAACTGTACCTTTAATTCTTTCAATTCAATGGGTGCCATTCGATACGGAGCCTTAGAGATAGGCTCAGCGCTGGGAACCAGATCAATACTGAATTCAACTTCTCTGGTGGGAGGAAGACCAGGAAGTTCTTCGGGAAAGACATCAGCGAACTCCCGAACAATGGGAACACTACTAATATCAGGTCCCTGAGAAGGCGTATCTTTAACAGAGGCCAAAAACCCTTGGCAACCATGAGAGATTAGGGTCCGCGCTTTCATAGCAGAAATAAGTTTAACAGATTTCAAAGGCTGAGAACCGTGATAAACAAAGTCCGGATGATGGATATCGCCAAAGCTTACACTTCTGGCATGACAGTCGATGGTGGCCTTATGAGAAGAAAACCAGTCCATACCCAAAATCACATCGAAATCAATCATATCGAGGGGAAGCAGATTAGCCGGACGAACACAATCGTCAAACCTTAGCGGGAAATTCACATATTCACAATCGATAGTGACTTGGGTTTTCATAGGAGTAGAGATAGATATAGGATTATTCAATGGTGTTGGGGTTACTTTTATTTTCTTGGCAAACGTATTAGATATTATAGAATGTGTAGCACCGGTGTCAAATAAAGTAAAAACAATACGGTCTCCAATATAAAGATAACCGGTAATGGTACCTGACGTGCCTGCCGCCTGATCACGTGTGAGAGAATAAACCCGACCAGTAGTAGGAGCTGGCCTACCCGAACCTGATGGAACAACCTGCTTTCCCTGTGGGCAGTCCTTCACCCGATGAGCAGTAGACCCACAAGCAAAGCAACCCCCGGTAGCCTTGTGGCATGGCCCCGGATGAGGCTTTCCACAAGTGGAACAAAGCGGTGGAGGAGGTAACACTTCATTAGTCCTCCTCTGCCCAGAAGAACCTGACTGATAACCCGACTGAGCACTCCGAGTAGTCTGATCACGATACTGACGTGGGTTGTTGTTGTACCCACTCCTCCCAGAAACCTGCCGATCATAACCCCGAGAATCCTGTCGCCTCTGACTGTAGTATCGGTCCTGGCGACCATGCTGATCATACCTATGGTCCTGTCGACCTCTCTGATCCTGACCCTGTCCCTGCTGACTCTGTCCCCTGGAATGCACCCGGTTACCATCCCTATCACGCTTATTAAAACCACTACCATCACTATGCAACATCTCAATGTTGCGAGCATCATTCACCACCGAAGCCACATCATAATGAGGCGTATTCACGATACGGTCCAATATCCATTTCTTCAACGCCCACTTGAATTGCTTAGCCTGACGGTAAGCATCCCCTGTGACCTCCAGCCCAACAAAACTGGCCAGTCTCATAAACCGCTGCATAAACTCGATAGTCGTCTCCCGGTCCCCCTGACGAATGCTCCCATACTCCCGCTCATATCGCTGCTGCTCAGCCACTGGAATGTACTGCTTATAAAAGATACCCATGAAATCCTCCCAAGTACAAGTATCCTCAAAACCCTGCTCCTGAGACTGAGTATAAGCTGTCCACCAGCTCTGTGCATCGCCCTCAAACTTAAACGCAGCCAATCTCGTCTTAAACTCATCTGGACAACCCAAAACTCTAAACATCTTCTCCATGTGGATAATCCAGTCTTCTGCCTCAGTGGGAACGGCAGCTGACCGGAAAGAGAGGGGCCTGAGCTTAGTGAACTTCTCTATCCATACATGAATACCCGTGGGTGGAGCACCTCCACCACCATTACCGGCTGGACCTGAACCTGCACCACCACCTTGTGGTCCTGCACCTCCACCTCCGAAAGAACCTGCCCCATTCTGAATATTATTGGTGATCTGGGTCACCAACTGAGGAATTGCGTTTTCCAACGCTGCGGCTATCATAGCCTGAAAATCAGGGGTCTCTCCATTATAGTCCTGATTTCGTGTAGTCACCATCTGAATGATTTCGAAAACGATTAGCAAGATAGGAAAATAAGCACGAAAGGAAAGACGAACAGGATCCTAATGTCTACCCAAAACCTCACCAGTCAAAACTTAAGTCTTAAGGGTCAAATCCTAGGGTCCATAAGACTCACAGGCCATGACTTATGTACTACAGGTCGCAGCCTGGCTCTGATACCATAATTGTAACACCCCAACCCGACAAGGGTAGAAGTATCACATTATGGTGACAAATCAAAGCATACATAAATACACAGCGGAAGTCTTAATAAATATATCAAAGGAAATCAAGTCAACACGACTTGAATAAGTACATAAGTTCGAAAGATAAAGAAACATCCAAAATACGAATACAAAGGAAATCCATGTCCAAAACAAAGTCATAAGATAAAGGTGGTCATCTAAGGTCAAAGCTCCATCTAACTCTCATCCCCTCCAAAGCATAATCCAAAAGCTCCTAGCTTAGATACCTGCCGCGGGAAAAGAAACGCGGCTGAGCTTAAAAAGCCCAGTGAACAGATATATATAATAAACGGAAACGAACAAATGAAGCATAATGAAAGAGATAATAGATAAGGTACAAGAGTAAAGGTTAGGACAGTCATCCACCACGAGCCCATATCGAAACATATCATATCATAGCATATCATAATCATATAGAGGGGATACCTCTCAAATAAGCCGATAATATGAGGGGTGTCCTCATGTACCAGTTGGAGTGATCAGCTCCCAGGGGTGTGAAAGGAGTGGATTGCACCCAGCCCCAGTCACCATATCATATCATATCAAAGCATATCATATCAGAACATATCTAGGATGCATCCATACGCCCCCCAAACAAATCATATTGGCCATAACACATCATAAAGCGCGCATAACATATCATAATGGGGACGGTGTGCAACATCACTCGAGCACACTAGAGTCATGCCATTGGTGCATCAATGACACGGCCATGTTACCTTCATGGCTAGGAAACATATTTTGGCTCGGGTATCAAACTGAAGGGTCAAAGGTCAAAGGTTCATAACAAAGGTTCATATAGTCATAGTCCAATATCAAGGTTCATGTCAAAGGGTTCATATCAAAGGTTCATATGCCAAAGATTCATAGCAGAGGTAAAGGTCAAATCAAATCAGAGTCAAGAAACCGAAGGCACCTTATTAAAAGGGCAGAATATATGTACCTTATTCCAAAAGCAACCACAAACTCAGAAATGAATAAGATGACACAGAATCAGGTCCTCTCCTTCTTCACACCTAGAGGGGTAGCAAAGAATTACAAACCTTTCCATTTTAAGTAACTTTCCAAGGTTTCCAAATTTAGTAAGTTTCTATTTTTAGAAAGTTTCCTTATTTAGAAAGTTTCCATAATTAGTAAGATTTCCATATTCTCATTTAGGTTAAGTCATTATTGAATCATATTATGGCTTTAGGGTGTATTTTAACAAGTCACAAAAGTTTAGGGTTAAATATGACAAGTTTCCATATTCTAGGGTTTGAAGTGTAAATCTACCAAAGATGGAGGTTTAAAGTAAAAATATCATAATTAACTTATTCAAATCTTAAGTTATCCAGAATTACTCATTTAGTCCCTTAGATTTCATAATTTACAATTTACACCCTTTATATTATTAAGTTACACTTTAAACCTTATAATATCCATAATTACACATTAAACCCTTTATTTATCAAAATTACACAATTAGTACTTAATTTAACAAGTTATACGAATGTACTTTCAAGTTTCCATAATTTACACAATAGGTCCCTCAAATTAATTAACTTACATATTTAACCTTAATTTACATTTTCAATCTTTAATTATCAATAATTACATATTAATCCATTAAATCCTCAAAATGACACAACACACCCTTAACATGTTGAAATACAGAATACACCTTAACTTTCCCCGAAATTACACTTTTAACCCCTCTACTTATTTATTTTCCAATTCGATTTACAATTTATCAAATAAAACATTTTAATCATTTTAAATACAAAAATTACACATGGCACCCTCAAGTTATATTTTATACAAATTATACACAGTCCAAATTAAGTTCTAAAAATAACCCTTGAGTTTTAAAAGTTACAAAACACCCCCTAAACATTTAAAAACTATTCGTATAGCCTTTTTAAAATATAAACCCTAACCCTAACATATCAAAACCATTTCTAATCATTAGAACATCATTTAACATCATTAATTAACATCAAAACAAACCCTAGTTCTTAAAATCCAGATCGTACAATTTTCCCTTTTCTTTCTTCATGTTTTATTTTAAAACCCGGTTAATAAGTAAATTCGAAATTAAAAGATCTAGGCAATGACAAATCATTCCAACATTTTTCCAGTATTATATGAATCATAAGAAGTCTAAATAAAATGAGTTTCATGCCAAGAGAATTCGTATTCCATATATTAGCGTTTTACATACGTTTTAAAGGTTAATTTCACAAATAATTCGTAGACCTTGCATGGTTCGTATATATCATTTTATTTGAGATTCATATGATGTAAGATTCATATGAAAAATACCAGATCGAATAAAGAACGTGTAGATTAGGCGCAATGAATTATGTCACTCGGATATGCAACTCGACAAGGAGAAATTCACCACGACCACACGAACGATCCCACAACCTTGTAGTCATTTTTCACAGATCATATATGATGTGAGGATCATGAGAAAAATAAGAAATGAATTTAAGAAGAGTCGTATGAATTATGGGCGAATAAACTTACGTATTGTTCTAGCGATAAGAGAAAAATCACCACGATCGAACCAAGCACCACACGACCTCAAACGTATTTTTATAGCCTCCTTTAGATGGTAAAGAACAAGGGAAAAATGGTCTTGCAACTCCAGAAAATCGAATGGACTATGGACGAATTATTTTAGGGTTTTAGGAAGTCTCGGTTTGCTTTGGGAGAAAGAAAAAAGATAAGAATGAATAAATAATTGATATGACCGAGTATAGGGGGGGGAGGGAGCCTAAGAATCAGCCAATATTATGACCAAATCAAATGATTTGTTTTGATTGATTATTTCCTAATTTATAATTAATTTAAATGCATTTTATATATAATTAAATTAGTTTAAAAGGGTTTTTGGTCCATATGACCTTGTAATGTGTTACAAATACTTTTGGTGGCTTGTACAAATATTATTTGGTGTCTCATAATTATTTCATATCATATATGGTTTAGTTACATAGGTTTTGTAATTTATTTGGCACTTATATAAGCTTTACCTGAATTTCAAAGTTGTAGGGGCATTTTGGTCTTTTTATACGTTTTAGATTTTAGGGTTTTACACCTTAGGATTTACTTGGAATCTTGCACAGGCACAAACAGCAAACATAATGTCAGGCTTAGATGATGTAAGGTACATCAGAGACCCAATCATAGATCTATACATGTGCACATCCACATCTTCACCACTGTGATCCTTTAATAGCAAATGTGTCTCCTTATCAACTGGTGTGCTAGCAACCTTGGCATCTGTGAATTGGAATTTTCTCAATATTTCACCAACATATTTATCCTGAGAGATAAATATACCATCTGGCTTTTGCTATACTTGAAGACCTAGAAAGAAGGTAAGCACTCCCATAGAACTCATCTGAAATTGGTCTTTCATCAGCTTTTCAAACTCCTTACACATCTGTTTCTTTGTAGAACCAAAAATGATGTCATCTACATAGACTTATACTAGTAGAATATCACCTTTGTTCTTTTTAGTAAAGAGAGTTTGATCAATTTTCCCTCTATGAAACCCATTCTTCAGAAGATATTTAGCAAGAGTTTCATACCAAGCTCTTGGAACCTGATGCAATCCATATAGAGCTTTCACCACCTTATAAACCTTGTCAGGATGCTCTGGGTCTATAAAACCTGGAGGTTGCGAAACATAGACCTCCTCATCAATAGTACCATACAGAAAGGCACTTTTCACATCCATTTGATAGACCATAAACCCCATAAAGGAAGCATAAGCAATAAATAATCTTATTGCTTCAATCCTGGCAACTGGAGCAAAAACCTCCTCATAATCTATACCCTCTTCCTGAGTATAGCCTTGAGCAACCAATCTTGCTTTGTTCTTTATCACAATGCCCCTCTCATCCTTCTTGTTCCTGAATACCCACTTTGTACCAATCACTCTCATTCCCTTTGGTAGATCAACCAGAACCCATACATTCTGAATTTTGAATTGAAGCAGTTCTTCTTGCATAGCTTCAACCCAACTTGATTCTTCTAAAGCCTTTAGCACATTCTTGGGTTCTACCTGAGGTAGAAAACATACAAACATACACTCATGCTCATCATCATGATGTTTCTCCTCATATACCACACTGAGAAATCCATGATGATCTGGGTCTTGTATTTGCCTTCTGGTCTTGAATCCAGATTGTACATCTCCTATGATATTGGTAAGTGGATGATTCCTATGTACAATAGTATGGGGAGTAGAAGGAGCTGCATAGCTGGTAGGCATGTTTTGCAGACCATCTCCAAAGAAATCAAACTCATCAGCTTGAGAAGCAGTATCAACTGTGAATCAAGATGAGGTTGACTTGGTCCAGCATCATCACTATTTTGCTCAGCAGTAGGAACTTGTGGCTGAGCAGTACTAACTTCATTTGTACTGCTCGTTGGATTTTCAGCTTCTTTACCATTCTGACCACTGGTTTCAGCAACATCTTTCTCTTTGTCTACACCACTTTATGAAGGAATATCATCTTTCTTTGTAGAAGACTCATTCACTGGACTTTCTTCCATGACTGGTATGAAAATGCAATCTTCATCTTCCTCCTTTGAACCTGCATCATGGTTAGTATTTGTACCTGTAACAGGCACATAATTCCTGGAATCTGAAAGACTGTCAATATCAAAGATCCAATCTGGACCTACACCTGCAACATTTGGTTTATTCTCCAAAAATTCTATGTGCAGATTTTCTTCTACATGCTTGGTGCTTGTATTGTACACCCTAAAAGCCTTACTGTGCAGAGAATAACCAACGAAGAAACCTTCCTCAGATTTCCCATCAAACTTTCCTAGTTGGTCTTTGGTATTAAGGATAGTAACATGACAACCAAAAGGTCTCATGAAGCTTAAAGCAGGGGTTCTACCTCTAAGAAGCTCATAAGCAGTCTTATTGTGAGGTTACACAACTAAAACCCTATTCAATACATAACAAGCAGTGCTAACTGCTTCAGCCCAAAATGAAACTGGTAGCTTAGAGTCAGCAAACATTGTCCTAGCAGCCTCTATAAGAGTCCTATTCTTTCTCTCAGCTACACCATTTTGCTGTGGGGTTCTAGCTACACTAAATTCCCTCTTAATACCTTTTTCAATGCAAAAATCATCCATCACCCTATTCTTAAATTCAGTCCCATTGTCACATCTGATTATTTTAACTTTCTTATCAACTAGGTTTTCTACTTCAACAATGAAGGTCTTAAGGATTTCACTAGTCTCATCCTTAGTTTTCCTAAAGAATACACAAGAAAACCTACTATAATCATCAGTGACAACAAGACAATATCTCTTAAAATTCAAGCTATTCACAGAGGTAGGACCAAACAAGTCCATATGCAACATATATAAAGCTTGAGAAATAGAGATCTGGGTCTTTGGCTTACATGAGGCTCTGTGTTGCTTACCTTTAAGGCAAGAAACACAAGTTTGGTCATTGAGAAAAGTTTTATTTGGTAAACCTCTTACCAACCCATTTTTAGCAATTTTGTTAATGGTTTTAAAATTAACATGACCAAGCCTTCTGTGCCACAACATTGATTCTTCCAATGTGGCTTTTGCAACAAGACAAGTAAGTCCAACCTTAGGAACTAGTTTATTCATCTCAACACTGTATGTATTATCCTTTCTAGGGATTTTAAGCAATACTTGACTTTCATCAGGTAGCTTGAAATCAGGAGAAAGAATAAGACAATCAGTATCAGTAAATAAAACTTTGTTTTGTTTATCACAAGTTTGTGATACACTGAAAAGATTGTACTTAAGTTCTGGTACATAATACACATTTTCAAAATCAAGATTACCAGTTTTAATTACCCCTTTACCAGTAATCCTTCCTCCAATACCACCACCAAAGACAACTGGTCCTCCATCCAGAGCAATAAAGTCTGAAAGATATGACATGTTGCCAGTCATGTGCCTTGAACATCCACTGTCTGAATATCCACTATCTTCTTTACCATTTGAAGGATGTTCCTGCACACAAAATAAAGGTGTTAGTTTCTTTTGGGGATCCAAACCATCACTGGTTTGGATCTGCCTTGTACATCAAGATGAGAAAACTTGTTGGAGGTCTTTGATGCACCATTGGGTTTGGTAGAATTTCTAACCCAATGTGCTGAGGCCTTGACAGCATTGACCCCTTTTTCCCTTAACATTTAAGTGCCTAGCAGTAGGATCTGCTGGTCTAGCAGTTGGAACTGCTGACCTAGCAGTTGGAACTGCTTGTTTAAATTTAGGCACCCACTTCTGATTAGTCATTGCTGTTTTCTTATAAAAGTGCCTTTTAACTGTTTGTGCATGATTTGAAAATTGTTTTGCACTTGAAACAGTTTGCTTGTCATTAAACCACTTATTTTGACTAGCAGTTGAAACTGTTTTGATGCCAGTCTTTAACATAACAGCTTTGGGTGACATCTTATGATTTGCATTAGGGCTTGTCAATCTAGTTGGACTGTTTTGAGTTACCCTAGCATTGTTATTCCTATTCACCCTTGTATTCCTAGAAACCTTCTTTTTCCATGGGTTAGAATCACAATAAGCAGCGATATGATCAAAACTTCCACAAACAAAGCACACTTTTCTAATCATAGCTAACTTATCATCCAATTTCTTAGATTTTGAGTGATTCCAGTTCCTATGACTACCCTCAGAAATTGGTGATCTGTTCTTAGTCCTATACATCTCAGCATATCGAACACTTTTCCTAACTGGTTTTATGTTTTCAGTCTTAACCACTTTAGGAGCATGTTTAACTTCTACCTTAACAACATAAGGTTTGTCCTTAACCTCTACATCCTCATCATCAGATGTCCAATCCTCAATAGTTGGTGCATCTGAGTTCCTATCAGAGGACATCTTTTCCTCAGAAAGAGATTTATCACTAGCACTCACAAAAGAATCTTCTGCCTTAACAAATTTAACAGGATTCTCACTAATCTTAACACCATATCCAGGAAAATCCATATCCTTAAACTCTTCTAAACCTGTATGAGCTAAATCAATTCCTGGTGGAACAAACATTCCTCTAAGAGGGGGTGCAACTGACTTATGCCCTAAACCAGACTTAGCTTTGTTAAGTATTTGAGTCTCTACTATCTTCCGAACTCCCTTTGAAGTATGTTCAAGAGTTTCTACACTTAACTGGATGTTTTCTTTTTCCTTCTTAAGCTTTTCTAGTTCATATACAAGTCCACTCATTTTATCATATTTTATTTGCAAATCCATCTTTAAAACTCCTATCTCATCAGAGAAGTTTGACTCATTCTGTCTATAAAACACAATTTGTTCTTCCAAAACAGCTAGTCCTCTTTTATGATTTGACAGACTAAAATTTACTTGATTAAATTTTACTCTAAGATTATCATACTGTTTCTTAAGACACTCGTAATCTTTTAAAGCTGAACAAGTATTTGAACATTTTTGAACAATATGTACCTCAGAGTCTGAGAAAGCCATCAAACCCAAGTTAGCTGGTTCCTCTTCTTCCTCCATGAAGCTCCAATCAAATCCAGCTCCATCTACAGCTACCATAGCCTTGGAAGAAGGCTCTTCAACATTAACTGTTCTCCTTGTTCCTTGCTGATGCTTAAACCCTTGACCCTGGTTGCTTTGTTGTCTTGGACCTCTACATTCCCTGGCAAAGTGCCCCATCTTGTGACAATTAAAGCACTCCACCTTAGACTTATCATACCCAGCAACATCTCTTCCATTGAAGGTAATCTTATTCCCAGTCCTTTGGTAATACTTCTTAGCCCTGATGCTTATCAAAGCCAATTGCCACTTTAAATCCATAGCCTCCAAATCATCTTCAGCAATTTGAAGAAGATCTTCATTAAAGATCTTTGACCCACCAGACTGTTCTGACACAAATGCATATATGGTCTCTTCAGTCAAGCCAGCAGTACTAGTTTTTACACTAGCAGTGCTAACTGTTGGTTTAGCAGTACCAACTGCTTCTTCATCTTTATGATTTGAACTGTTTGAAGAAGATACAAAAGCCATATTCCCTGAACTAGAACTGGTGCTACCACTCTTCTTCACCTTCTGCTCAACAATCTTAAGATTGTTGTAAAGCTCATTCATTGTCATTTTCTCCAGCTCTGGTTTATTGCTCCAAACCACAACATAAGTGTTCCATTCAGCAGGTAAACTATTTAGAAACTTCATGTTGAGGTCTTCTTGTGGAATCACAATCTTCAACACAGTAAGTTGACTGATGATCTTTTGAAGCCTATTAAAGATATGGTCCAAAGTTTCATTGCTTGATGCAGTGAAGTTCTCATAAATTTGCTTAAGTAGGGTTTTCTGTGCCTTCTTGGTAGCTTCATTGCCACCAAATCTTTCCACCACTGCTTCAAAAAGAGTTTTAGCAGTCTCGTAATGGCTAAAATTCAGCACTTGATCATTAGGAATTGCCATTAGTAACAAATTCCTAGCCTTCTGATCATTCTTCTTTTTGATTCTCTCCTCGTTTGTAACTGGCTCAGTGTTAAGCTTTGTGATCTTGGAACCATCAGCACGTGTTTCTTCAACAACAATTGGTTTAAAGGAATCACCATTGATAATGATATCCCATAATGCATAGTCTTGCACCATGAAATATTGCTCTATTCTAAGCCGCCATAAATCGTATTCATTCCGTTTCAGCATGGGGAGTTTAGCAAGGATTGAGGTTTGAGGTTCTCCATGTCCATCTTCTTGGTTGCTAGTGAGTAAATACTTCTGGATCTTCTAAACTCAAAGTATCAGAAACCTGGCTCTGATACCACTTGACCGTATCTAAACACACACGTTGTGTTGGGGATACTTTGAGTATATACTTAATAGCACGCGAAATTTACTACCAAGTACTTAGAAGAATATGTGTTTGGTGATTGTATGATCGTATGAATGTAACAATAATAATAAACAAGACAATTGTTTAACCAAACACTTTGCTTCAATATATTGAACGATTACAATGAATAAACGTGAAGCTCTTAACAATGCTTGTACGTATAGGAGATATGGATATATCAAAACCCTAACTAAGGATCTCTTTTTATAGCACAAAGAGTCCTTTACAAGTAAACTATATTCGTATCATTCTATACAAATAAGATATACATCATATCCATTCCATATTTATCTTCACACGGTTTCACCTTAATCTTGTAAGCAGTACGAACTTTTCTTCATCAGCAGTACTAACTGTTCTTGTATTCTTCAGCAACTATTCAACCGTACTAACATATAAAGAACCGTACTAACTGCTTAATTCAATTCCCAACAATTCATCATTCATCAAAGAAACGAACAGGTGTTTTATTTTTATTTTTTTTATTTTTTTTTTTAATTTCTGTGTTCTAAATTAAGATCTTTGTTCACACACTAGAAAAATTATTTGCTATAAAAATCAAATACATATCCAAACAAAATCTTTTTTTGCCGCAAGATTATTTCTTTCTGATGATGGATCTTTGATAAAAAAAAATTTCACAGCTTTTGGTTTTGTTAAGAGGTGATTATTGGGGAAGTAGGTTGGTGAAGATGGTGATGAGGACTTGAATTTGTTTTTAGGGTTATGCTAGGCAAGTATTGTATTTGTTCACTTAAATATAAGCCGATATGTAAGCTCAATTAAGCAGGTTAGGGGGTGTTTGTTTAAGCTTATTTATCAGGTTATGAGGTTATCTGTTTTTGGCTTATATTTAATTAGCTTAATTTTGTCGGCTTATATAAGCTTATTATGAAATAAAAAACTTATATAAGCCCATAAGTCTCAAAATAAGCATTGTGAAACATGAGGTGGAAACAGATAAGCTTATAAATAACCAAATATAAACACCCCCATCCAATAACTAATGTGCGTGTAGGTTTTGACTTATTTTAATACAGCCAAACACCCTTATGGTTCTCATTTGTAGACAGATTCATGCATCATATGGGCGACAAGTGCTCAATGTGAGAGGACAACAATTGATACAAGATGAGTATGTTGTGACAAATGCTAAATGAATAGGGTTAATTGGAAATGATGATTAGAGGTTTATCTAATAATTGAGAAAATAAATGAATCGGTGAGTAGACTCACATTTTTGAGTGTAAATTGAAAGAGGTTATATCTGACTTTTTGTTGTGTTTGTAGGCTATTGGATACAACTGTAATCAATTCTAGTTGATAAATATTGGTTGGTGCGTGGGAGTTGGTGATGTTGCTGTTATTAGCTTACCTTACGGGTGTCCAACTCTTTGTGCTCTTGATCTGTGTGGTTTTTTTTATATAACAGGTATGTGTTGATTGTATAGTTGACGTTTAAATGTTAAACTATGTCTCCGTACTCAATGGGAATAAGGATATTCTTTTGAGACGCAGGAACTATATGATACAGAAAGTCAGGATACGAGGTTGAATGACATTAACGTTGAACGTGATTAGAGTGGAAAGGGGTTGCACCGGTTGCAGATATATCTGTTCATAGTAATACTAAGGTATATTTTGTTTTTGTTGGTTATGGGTTTACGCTGATTTCATTCATTTCTATTAATGGGTTTTGGTTATTTAATAGTTATGAGGTAAAAAAAAATACGTAATTTTATCTTTGTGTGATAAGTTTTTTTTTTTCATAAACACTTTGAAATAACATGATTTTCAAAGAGTATTACTTCTAATTGATGTTGGTATTACTTTTGTAGTGTAATGTTTTGGTGTTTGATTCATATGTTTATTGATTTAGATTTATCGATTTGTTTGTTTTATGAAGTATGTGTCAGCTTACTGGGTAATTGGATCTGAAAAATATGGGGTGTATGTTGTTTAGTCGTTGTATTGTGAGATTCATTATCGCTTTGTATTGTGCTGGTTGTTGTCGCATGCTAGGAATGTAACAACTGACTCACTTCATAACACGTGTATGTATCTTCAATAAAGGTATCAGTCAGACTTAAAAGCTTAATTCGTATAAGGTAAAAAAAAATGTTTAAGACTATTTTAAGTCTCCTGCACATGTTGTTACAGATATTAATAGAAACTCAGAAAGGGGTTACGGTCTCCCAACGTGCAAAGAATAATTGCAGTCGTTCAGCTCCTCAAAGTAAGTATATCAATTTGTTTTTACAAAGTTTGATTGTTGTAGGCAGGATATAGTAATGGGTTTCGGTTATAGTAAACATTTCTGAACTACCACTGCTACAAGTATTGATGGGAGAATCAGATAATGGCACAACTGCAGACACCCAAAGGCCTAAAGTAAGTAACTTTTTGGTCGTTCACTTAATCGGAAGAGTGCATCAAATAATCCCATAAATTCATAAGCCGACAAGTTAAGCTAACCCAAACACCCCCTTTTCATGGGTTAAAACTGAAGAATAAGTTCAAAATGGCTTTTGACATAACCTTTTATTTTGATATCGATCAGGTCTACTTGAGTTTTTGATGGTTTTTAAGTGTGTTATAGGCGATTTAGCTTGCTGAATTTTTAATTTATTTTCTTATAACTTTCAGGTTTGCAAGCTGTGTTCGAGAAATTGCCGCGGAGGTTCTCCTTTTGTAGGTTTGTCTTTACTTACAACTGTTGATTCCGAACTAACAGGTTTTATTGGGTTATATTAAGTTGTAAAAATGTGTTCTTTATGTATAGGATGTTTAGTTTACGCGCTTATAAGTAGAATAGCGTCATAGAGATAAGTAGTTTAGGAATTAGTATTTGGATTTGCTTATTATGTGCAAGAATGTCATGAGTATATATAGAAGGCAGGAAGCAGTGAGACAAGCCTAATAAGCAGTTTGGCCCCAAAATAAGTAGAAAAATTAGGCAATTCTGAACACCCTCTTAACGCTAATGATGTCAATAAATGGCTTATTTATTGTCGTTTTAACTTGGTTATGATTGTAGGTTTTGAGTAGCAGCATGGATATCACGTAAATTTAATTGATGGTATTTGGCATTCAACATTTTTTTTTGATTTCGTATGTAATAATACGTGCAGCTGCTGCAAGTACGAATCAGAAGTTTACGCTGGTCGCAAGTAATGACGTAATTTACCAGTTGCAAATGCATAGTCAATATTGTCTAAAAGCCTTTGAAATGAAGAAGGGTTGTGGCTAAAGTACCATTCTTACCCACAAGGTATGAGCATTTTTGCGTCTTAGTCACTATCAGTATTATTATCACGTTTCCTTCACCATATGTTAATTTATCATATACTGAAGTTTAATTTTTACTGTCACAACATTTTCAACACATTCTAAAAAAAACTAACCGCTTTGTTCTACGTTATTCTAAAGATTGTAGGGAGTGGGATAATGAAACATATAAGTTCAGAATTGGTATGTTCTCTAATGTGGGTCAAACGGGTTGGTCGGAGTTACACTGACTCACAAATATAAGTTCAGTATCTGTCTTGATATAATATGATATATTTTCCTTCAATGTATTTGCGGAGTTAGTATAGGGGTAAAGAATTATAAATCCCACACAGCCCAGGTTAGAATACAAATAAATCCTCTGTTATACTTCAACATTTCAGTGGAAACAATAATGTTTTGGATCCACCATTTGCCCAGATAACGTTCTGCAAAAGGTATAATTGCAGTAAGTAACCTAAACAACTCATTAAAGGTGCAAATGAGTATAGAATTTTGGCTCACAGGTTACAAGTAGACCCGGTAAACACATTAATAGAGTCGAAATAACCTGTTTTGTGTAATTAGTAAGGTTAATCGGCCCTGGGTAAAAATGGACATGGCTTAAAGCAACACACAAATAGTGACAGATTCTCATAAATTCTTGACAAACTAATATGTCTATGTTTTTCTGCTATTGTTTGAATGCAGGACATATTGTTCCAATGGATCAAACAAAGGCTTCAGTTAATAATTAAGCGCTTAGTAGCTTAATAAAACCAAACCGAAGACCAGCTATAATCAGTGATACTCCTATTATAGATAACAAAAGGATAACTAGAGGGGATATGCAGCCATCAACATCGCAGTCACAATTAGGGGTGTTCGTTCGGTCGGTTTATGGTTTTATAGGTTTAATCGGTTTGGGTTATTCGGTTTTTAAAAATAATTTTTAACACCCAATACCCAAACCAAATTTTTCAAAACCAAACCAATCCAACCAAATAAGTTATCGGTTTATTTGGTTCGGTTCTCCATAAAGCCAAATAAGAATAAGATGTATAAAAGGTGAGTTATCATTCAAACTACTACTGTACAAAGCAATATAAAAATTCGAACTACGAAGCTGTAATAAATCAAATATAAATAGATAATCCAGAAACTGATTATTGATTAACATAAAGTCATCAATACATCATATCAGGTTGTTAAAACCAATAACCAAAATAAAATCCAAACAAAACATCAAATTGAGTTCGATACAGAAGAACAAACCAAAGCATGCAATTGTTCATACTCAAAATTACAAGAAAACGTAACAAACTGAAAATAAAATAACCATTAATGGTCTTATTGCTCCAACTTGAACAAGTCTTATTGCTCCATCTCTCACAGGTCTCATTGCTCCATCTCAAACAACACCGCCGCCCTCTTTCACGAGATCTACATTTACATAAAAAAAAAGACAATAGTTTATGTTATTTAAAAAAGACAATAGTTCAGAATAGGCCATGTTTTGGTCGAGTTTATTATAAGGCACTAATAGCGAAAGTTAGGGCTTGTTTGTTAATTTTTTTATTAAGTTATGTTTAATTAAGAGACGACTTAATGCAGACAACCTCAGTTTTATTACTTAATATTTTCAGTCATCTTTCTCTATTAAGTCACAAACAAACAGTTTTCATATGGGGAAGGAATTCATTGATAATTAAAGAGTGCGTGATTTGTGTGCGTGATTTTGGTTGTGACAGAACCACCTTCAAAGAATAGAGCTTTAATTTTTAGTAACCTAGCAAATTTCCCCAATTCCAAATATTTGATTGATGGTTTCTATGTTACAAAAGTATAGTTTATATAAATAGATTATACGTTTCTTTGTTAAAGTTCGGGTAATCGGGTAGAAACCGAATGAGGAATTTTGAACCCAAATCCGATCCAGAAAACCGTATATTATCTCGGGTGCACCCAAAAATCCGAACCAAACCCAAATAAGCCAAACCCATTTAACCCAATGTCATTTGGATCGGTCGGTTTTTCGGGTCAACCCATTTAATGAACACCCCTAGTCACAATCACGAAGCAATACTTGAAGCACTTAAACAACCTGAAGAAGATAATGACTCTGGTAAGCATTTTGAACTCGAGGATATGGAAGTATGGAACAGTTAATAGCTAAGATTGAAAATACGCGTCACAACTTGAAGTTGATGCCTGATTTCCAAAGAAGGGAAATGGTTGCAGATTTAGCCATGAAAATGGCTTCAATGTTTCGACCCAGTTGTAGTGATGAAGCAGAAATATAAAGTGAACACTAGAAGTTTCTCTTGTATATATACTAAAAAGCGTGTAACAGTGGAGCCAAATCACTGTTGCTACAGTAGTCGTGAAAATTTCATTTTAGACCCTGAGGTTATTAATCCATTGCAGGGTTAGTCCTTAACGGTCTTTACTTAAATTTGAAATGGACCAATAACTTCAGGGACTGTTTCTGTACAAATATTGAGCAGAAACAGCCCCTAAGGTTAACTTTTAATTTCAAAGTTAGTCCCTAAGGACTAACTTTGCAACATACCGACACTTTCAGGGACTAAAAAGGAAAATAATATTGCTACAGTGCGTAATAGTGCAGAACAGTGTTACTATTCATGGGCAACTGTAGCAAAAATGGCACGAATAGTCCCGCAGGTTACGTATAAATTACAAAGTTAGTCACTAAGGACTAACTTTGCAAAATGCCAATAATTTTAGGGACTTTTCCCGTAAAAAATCATACTATTTTCAAAAATACTTTACGAAAATAGTACTTGCGGTTATCGATCTTTTGCATATTTAGTCCTTAATAACAAAAATAATTTTTGGACAATTATTTCATTTCGAGTTTAGATTAAACACAGCATTCCCGCAGCAACGCGCGGGTACCCCCACTCGTTCTTACTAAAGTTTTGTTAAATTTCTTACAAAAAAATTTAAAAAGTATATCACAATTCTTTTAAAAAAATTTTGACTGAATTTTTTGAAAAAATGTTTCTTAAAAAATTTTAACTGACTTTTTTAAAAAGAACTTTAAATATTTTTAGCGAAATATTTTTTTTAAAAGTTTTTGAAATAATATTTTTAAAAATTTTAAACAAAATTTTTAATTTCTTTAAAAGTTTTAAATATTTTTGACAGAATATTGTTTTAAAAAAAAAAATTTTTTAATATTTTTGACAGAATATTGTTATTATTTTTTTAAAGTTTTTGACAGAATATTTTTGACATTTATACAAAAATCTAGTAAAAAAAAATTTTTGTCAAAAAACTTTATAAAAAAAACCCCGTCAAAAAGTATTCAAAAATTTTAAATTTTTTTTAAAAGAATCTTCCAAAAAAGTTTCAAAAACTTCTGTAAAAAAATTTTAAAAAAATTCGGACAAAAAAAAAATTAAAAAAAAAAAAAAAAAAAAAAAAAAAAAAAAAAAAAAACACTTAACTAAAGCTGTTATACGAGACAAACCACATGTACTGTACGCATAAACATTCGAGGGTATTAGTGTCATTTCAACCATTTTTTACGGTCAAACTAACAGAAAAAGTGGTCAAGGGACGATACGGGTCAAAACCATAGGGAGAGGATCCGTTAAAAATTCTTGCGAGGGACCAATTTCGTTAAACCCGACAAACCACAGGGACGATTTATGAAATGAACTCTTTTTTTTATTAAGTAGCTTTCTAAGGGTTTTTTTTTTTTTTTTTTTTTTTTTTTAATTAAACTTTGTATTAATTTTTTTAGCGAACTGTTTTAGCCACTCACGGAACCAGGGGTTCTTGCGGGATCTCGAGACCCCATGGATTTTTCGACATATTGTAAATTTTTGAAAAAAACATTTATTTTTTCGATATGCATCTAAAATGCATCCGATCTATCAAAATGTTTTTGTTCAAATTAGTGTAGTGTTTTGGTTCAACTCCTACACCCTATAATAACTAGCCTAGTGCTTTGGTCCATCTCCTATAATTAATTATATGCATTAATTATCCGGCCTATTAACGTCTCGCAATCCAACACTGCTCTACGATCGATATTTGTTGCACATAATGTAACACCCCAACCCGACAAGGGTAAAGATATCACAATAATGGATTCATATCAGATCAAAACAAAGCATACATCTACAGTAATACAAAAATCTCAAAAGATTACAAATGAAATACTGAACCTACAAGGTTACAAATGAAAACTTCCAAAAACACTAATTCTAAAATATATTATCTTCTAGTCAACTCTAATCCAGAATAGCTATCCAATCTTCTAAGTCCAAAGGTATACTCTCCACTCATTCCCATCTTCCTACTAAAACCTGCCGCAGGAAAAGAAATGCGGCTGAGCTACGAGAGCTCAGTGAACAGATATAACGATAACAAAACAGTAACAGATGGCAGTACAAAGAAAATCAGGAATACAGATTATACAGATATAATCAGAGTGAAGAAATAAGAGTAAGGAATAAATAAGAAATCAGGTTTAAGGAAAAAAAGGAAAGAAAAACAAGAAAAAGGAAACAATTAAGATTTATAAGATAAGGAAAACAGAAATCCATCACGAGCCTAGATAACAGATAATATCATAACAGTGTAACCATATAAGCAATCTAGAGGGGATACCTCTCAAGTAACCAGATAATATGAGGGGTGACCTCATGTATCAAATTGGAGTGATCAGCTCCCAGATATATGTGAAAGACGTGTATCGCACACACCATCAGTCACCAGATAAATATAACAATTAACAAATAACAATTAACCAGATACAGATCAAATCTAGGATGCATCCATACGCCCCCGCAGACAAATCATAATCATAATGGCCATAGCAGATAACAAATAAGGGACGGAACAGGTCATCACTCTCCTGCCCTAGAGTCATGTCAAAGGTGCATCAATGACATGTACATGAAACCCTCATGCCTAGTGATTGGCTCGGATATCAGACTGTGGTCAAGGTCAGGTGTCATATAATAAACAGAGTGTCATATCTAAGGGTTCATGGCATAAGGTTCATGTCAAGTAGTTTCAGAATTAAATATCAAAGGTTCAAATCAGAGTTTATCAGATTAAGTTTTATATCAAAGTTTAAGTTCAGATTAAAAGGACTATATCAAATGGTTCAGAAGAGTATATCAAGATTCATAATTAAAAGTTCGTAGCAAAAGTTCATTTTAGAAGTTCCTGTCAAAAGTTCACTTAAAGCAATCCTTTAATAATGGTTTTCAATAAAATGATCTTTCAGAATAGTTTTCATAAAATAATCTTTCAAAACGGTTTTTCATAAAAATATTCTTTAAAACTAGTTTTCATAAAAGTTAACAAATGTCATATAAAAATAGTATCATATCACCATTCATAATCATCCTTTTAAAATAACTGATTTTTCTCAAAATATTTTCAGGTCATAATTAAAAAGGTTTTCACATAACAGATTTTTATATCAGAGGTCGTAACAAAAGGGAATCATGAAAAAGGTTCAAAGCAAAGAGGATTATAATAAGGACATCAACTCAGAAGTAAAACAGATCAGAACATGAGAGAGATCATAGAAGGCTCACAAAGAGATCACACGAAAGGTTCACAAACATAAAGGAACATAGCAATGGTATAGGGAATCCTAATAAGGAAAATGAAAAACTGAAAGAAAAGGGAATGAAAAACCCTTACTGAAAAAGGGCAGAATATTTGTACCTTATTAGCAAAGCAGATAAGCAAAACAAACACAGAACAAAGATCAGGGCTTCTCCTTCTTCACACCTAAAGGAGTAGAAGACGGAATTACAACAGATTCTAACTCAGGTTATTACTTTTAGTTTACATTTCCCTTTTTAGTAACATTTCATTTTTAGCAGGTTTTTCAGAATTAACAGATTTCTATATTTAGCAAGATATTAATATTACAGATTAGGTTAATTCCTTATTTAAGGATTATTATGGGCATAAGGTATATTTCAATAAGTTACAAAAGTTTAAGGTTAATTATGACAAGTTTACATAGTTTAGGGTTTTAATTGTAAATTCATTAAATTCAAAGGTCTAACATGAAAATACTTTAAGTTACTGATTTAAATACACACTTTATTCAGAATGACATTTTAATCCCTTTAGTTTCACAATTTACAGTTTATACCCCTCTAGTTATATAATTTACAAAATAAACCCTATATTTACATAATTCATGATTTAATCCCTATTATATTCATAGTTACCAAACAAGCACCTTATTTTACAAAATTACAGAACATAACCTCAAAATTATATGTAGTACGAATCAGATCCCTCAGAATTCATAAATTACACATTTGGTCCCTTAACTTTACAAAACTTATAATTTAAACCATAATTTATTTATAATTTCATATCAAGCCTATAAATACTCAAAATTACACATTACACCCTAAATAACATTATTTACACATAATAACATCAAGTTTTCAGAATTTACACTTTTAGTCCCTCTACTTTAATTAATTACAAATCGACCCTTATAAATACAATTAAATTCTTTCTTGAAATATTTACACTTAGGACCCTCAAGTTATACTTTTCCTACATTCCCACAGACTGATATAACATTACAAAAATATCCCACAAGTTTCAAAGTTGACAAAACACACCCTTATGATTTAAAAACCAATCGGATTTACTTTTTAAATTACAAATCCAACCCTAATTCATCCAATCATCATATAATTATTATAAAATTATTGTCATGCATTAAATAATCATATTTAAACATATGAACCCCAACCCTAATCGGTTCTAGGGTTTTTCCCATTTTTTTCTTTATTTTTCCATTAAATCCGATTCAAACAAAATTCAAGATCAATTCGAATAAGCTTCTAAAAATCACATGGCTATTTTTCTAGGCTTATATAATCATATTAGAACATGTAAAAATTATGAACACCTTCCAGAAAAATCGTATAACAATATTTGGGAATTAAGTGTGTTTTAGCTCTTTAATTTTCGTACGCTTGATTAACTTGCATGATTCATGTTTATCATTTTTCCTGAGTTATATACGACCCAAAGATCATTAGAAAAATTCCATATCATATTTAGAACGTAAAAATTAGTCGTATGGAATGAGGAGGGATTTTAGTTTGTCGACACTTTAGGGTTTCGGATATAAGGTTTATAAAAAAATAAAAGGATTTGTTTATATAATTAGAGAACCGACATATGAGGGGGGGGGGATAAGCTCAAATTTTCGGCCTAAAAATTATCACAAGATCACAATTTGATTTTGTGTACAATTCCTTAATTTAGTTTTGCATTTATCCTAATTTAAAAGATTTTACAAAGTATAAATAATTTAAATTAATTTATATTTCGGATTATATAATTATTTGTGTACATAAATATTTTTTTGGACATTCAAAATAATAAAATGTTGTCCCAGAATTAATTTTATTTCATATATAGTTCGTTTTCAGAAGTTTGGAATCAATTCAGAATTTTATAAGTGATTTAATTAAGTTTTATGGTTTCAGGGGTAATTTGGTCATTTTACAGGTTATCTGAATTTCAGGTATTACACATAAATTTGATCAAAGAACCCTAGGCGACTCAGCTAGGCCAATAACCTAAGCAAATTCCAAGGTCTATGTGGTTCTTAATCCGACTAATAACAGTTGTCACATATTATCACTATGGAAGATATAATCAATTCGCAACCAATACATAATCGCAATCACCAATCAAGGAAATAATAATATCTAATTAATCATTAACAAGTTTTGAACAAACATAATCAACAATAGGAATTGGAGACATAATTAAGATAAAATCAATATATAAACCATTACAAGATGTTTATGGATTGAATATGACTCAAAGTTTATGAAAAAAAATATCCTAGAATAAGACTTAGGGTTTAGGGCTTTACAAAAATGAGTTTATGAGGGTTTTATATGCAGGGATTGATGAGGCGATCGGCTGATGGCGTCAGCTCTATAAATTGAAGGCGACAGCTCGTCTTTTCTAAAGTTGTAGATCTTCTCGTTCTCTTCGTGTAGCATTTTGAATCACCCAAATCCGAGTTCGTATGAGAATTAATAGCCAAAACAAAATCTGATACTTCATGCGCAAAGTGTGACTACCTTATATGTGGTCAAGTGCAAATGGTGACGGCGTCAGTTCTTGGACGGGAGGCGTCAAGCATAGGGAGCTGATGTCATCTCCACTCTTTGATTGGTCGCTAAATATCTCATAACTTCACTTTCTAGGCACTTTTGGAGACATCGTCAGCTATCCCGGTCACAAATCCAAACTTTTGTCTTTTTCTTCTAAACTTCATCCAAATGAGCCCAAATCATGTCCAATTCAAGAAAATACATAGAGATCAACCTAAAAACCAAATAGGAATGATTTTAAGCCATAATAGAGATAAAATGAGGTAAAATGCATAAAATCATGGGATAAATGACCCCTTAAATCGTTAACAAATTGCACCTCATCAGGCTTTATAAATATACTTATTAAGTTTTGGATCTATTGATGTACGTTGGGGATCATATCTACCATTTCAAAGTAGTTGATTTTTTGTACGACCATTAGTTTATCATTTTTCAATATATTAAAGGACATCAATAATGAAAAACTATTGACCAATCAGATTGCTCAATTTTAAAACCTAAAATCGCAAAAATTTAAGAGAGATATTAGGCAAATCCCTAACACACATACCATAACAAAGTTTCCTAAATCGACGATATATTAAATTGTGGTATAGTATTATTAATAATTAAGATTTTATTAAAAAAAAAAGGAGAAATGTACACAAGTTTGGTTTAAGAATTAGGCCTATATAAACAGACAACGTCGCTAACCTTATTCATAAATTCACATACATACGAAGACGTACATGTTTTCTTAATGTACTTTTTATTATGGTTTATTACTTATTTATTAGCTTTTTAGTTTATTTATGAACCTTAATTCATAAATTTACGTATTCTTTGTTGTGTTTAATGCACATAGACATGCATCTATTGATCAATGTTATATGTTTGTTTGCTTATTGACGTTATGTTGTTTTTGTACGTATATGTATATGAATTGCGTGTAAAAGTTGGGTTTTTTTTTTTTTTTAATTATTAATTAATTAATTTTATTTTATTATTCTTTTGAATTTGATTGTACACTTATTATGAATTATGAATTTTATGTTGTTGAACTAATAAACCCTAATATAATTATCATATATGATTTTTGCCAATTGTGTTTACAATTAGTTTTTTTAGTGATATGATTTTTATGTTCAGGCTTTTTTACTTTTTTAGTTAGTATGATTTAATTATTTATTAGTTTTTTAGTTTGTTTATTAACTTTAATTCACAAAGTCACGTATGTGTGAATTTGAATCCAAACGGGTTTTTAATACTTTTTTAATTTGTATGATTTATTAATTATTTAGCATTTTTTACTTTTAATTAATTATTTTTCTATGCCAATATTTTATGTTTATTTTTTTACAGGCTAATTATTGAAAAAATTATATGCAGGTTAGTTTTTAATTCTGCTTTTTTCCAATTTATTTAATATTTGATAGTTTTTTTAATTGATTTAAATTACTAGTAATTTAGATGTGTTTTTAAACTTAATATATATTTCTCCAAAATACAAGTTTTTAATGCATGATGTACAATGCAAGTTAAGCATGTTTTGGGTATATATGCAAATATGCAAGTTTTAGTGGGTATATATGAAATTGCCCTTTTTTCTTTATATACATTTGACATATGAATAGTAAGTACTACGTATATTGATTCATAGTGTAACTTGATTGCTTGGAGCGTCTTTCTTGTTCTCCGTTGTTGCGTGAGTTCTGGGCATATCAGTTGGCATATATTGTTTCGTTTGTATTATCTTTTTCTTTGTGATGGCTTGGTTTGTACTCCCTCCGTCTCAATTTAATTCTCCATATTTCCTTTTATGGATGTCTCAAATTAATTGTCCACTTTCCTTATTTAGTAAAAACTAGAGAATCTAGTAGAGGAATATTCCATTTTAGTGGTTGAAAATTAAAGTGTCCCCACTTTTATTAAACTTTGTGTTTTCTCTCTCCTGACAAATAAATTGAGACGGAGGGAGTATTATTTTTTCTTTGATGGCTTGGTTTGTAATATTTTGCTTTGGGTCTTCATTGTTGCTTGGGTTCTGAGTTCTGACCATACATATTGGTTTTTTTATTATTTATTTATTTTATTTATTTATTTATTTGGTGGTGGTTAGCTGCTTTGGGATCTTGGAACGCAACTTTTGAGTGCTTGGGGTCTAACTAGATCAGTTAGAGTAGTCGGTATGGTAACCCGGTGTTAATGTTTAACATACTGACACGTCAGCTTTAACCTTTTTACCTTTAACTCAAAAAAAACACCCGCTATCATAACTCACCCTTAACTCAACTATTTTCAAAATCATCCCCTAAACTATAATTAATACTTCATTTAATAACTAACATAACATTTAAAACACGAATTACATTAATCATTAAAGTCAAAACACGAATTACATTAATTATTAAAGTCAAAACACAAATTACATTAAACATTAAAGTTAAAACACAATACATAGTACGATTAATAGAAACTAAAACTACAAATTAAGAAAAGGAATCATCTGAAACCCAACCGTCCTCACTCGAAGAGGACCTAAACTCCCCATCATAATACTTTCCTTCCATAATATCAAACCAGTTTCTCTCATGCTCCATACGAGCAGCTTCCTCTTCTAGTTCGCATTGTTTTATTTCTCTCCTAACTTCCTCATCTTGCTCCAGAAGTCGGAGTTCATCCTCACTCAGTCCAAACAGATTTGGTTGTTGTTCCACAACCGGTGGATTTGGTTGTTGTTCCACAACCGGTGGATTGTTGGCCGGTTCATTTTCCGGTGTGAACACTGGAAAGATATCTTCCGGTGGAGTGTTCACCGGTTCATTTGAAAATTGCTGGATAAAGTCGTGTTGTTCTGGGAATTGTTGGGAGAAATCTTTGCGAGACATTGTTGAGAATCTGTGTGTGAGTTGTATGTATGAGTTGTGTTTGAGTTGTGTGTATAAGTTTTGTGTGTGATAAACAACTTTGGTGGTGTTGTATATATAGGCACTATCAAATTTGAATTTGAAATTAAATTATCCCAGCTTGTACACTGGTACAGAAAGTGGCTTTCGTCACACCAAAAATGTGTGACTATATGCATATAGTCACACACGTTTTTTTGGGTGTGTGTGACAAAAAGTTGCGCCACTATAGGTGCCATATGGTCACATTGTTTAGTTTGTGACCGTTTTCATTGAAAAAGAGTGACCAAAACCCGAATATGTGTGACAAATTAGGCACAAGTTTTGTTGGATTAATAATTTTTGTGTGACCGTAAACACTTTATAGTCACATGAATATATAATAAATGTAACGTTTGTGATGATTTAGTCACACATCGTGTGTTGTTTTTTTGGAGTTAGTCACATACAATTTAAAAAACAGTGGCCAAAAGTGTGAATAAGTGTAACCATATGCTGTTTAAAGTGAAGAAATGTGTATTTTGTGTGACTATTGTTCATCCAATGGTCACTTGAATTTTATGTTTGTGTGGCCTTTTGTAATATTTAGTCACACAAAACATGTTTGTTTTAGGTATTTAGTCACATATAATTAAGCAAAAAGTGGCCAAAAGTGTTAATAAGTGTGATCATATGTTGTTTAAAGTGAATAAATGTATATTTTGTGTGACTATTGATCATCCAATGGCCACATGAATTTTTTTTTTGTGGCCTTTTGTAATATTTAGTCACACAAAGCATGTTTGTTTTGGGTATTTAGTCACATACAATTAAGCATAAAGTGACTAAAAGTTTTAATAAGTGTGACCATATGTTGTTTAAAGTGAAGAAATTTGTATTTTGTGTGACTATTGATCATCCAATTGCCACATGAATTTTTGTGTGTGTGGCCTTTTGTAATATTTAGTCACACAACGAATTAAGCAAACAATGACCAAAAGTGTTAATAAGTGTGACTATATACATCTTTTAGTCACATTTAAGAAATCAATATATATCAAAACAAATTCAAATATATATCAAAACAAATTCAAATACAATAATATCTAACAGCAGTACTAACTATATGAACCAATAGTACTATCTTATAACTAACAGTTGTAACTAATACACTAGCAGTATTAAAAATGATCCATCTGCTCATACTATAAGTCAGCAGTAATATCTAACAGCAGTACTAACTATTAGTCAGCAGTCCAGCTCTGTTCAACAACCTCTCTTACTCTTCTGTTGTAATCACGTTTCATCTCATTAAACATTCGTGCCGCTTCAGAACTAGCAGGGGAGTTTGGGTTTGGGTCAGAGAGCAATGACTGTCATACAGTAGAAAAAATTCCATCAATTCCATCAGAACACAAGAACAGAAGTAAAAATAGCAGCAACATCATATATAGCACAGAGACACAGGCTCTAGATTTTCAAGAGGAGTCTGCAAGTTGTTAGAAGATACTTAAATCATATTCACATCAGATTATCTTATCATTACACAAGTCGTTGCAACAGAAAAACTTACCCTCATTTTATCACGTATAACGAACATTAAAGTTGTTTTGCTTGGACTAAATAACCGTAACATAATGTGGAAAAGTAAATAAACTAATCATGATATCAACAGTCGGACCATGAAAATGGTTAAAATAAGTACAAATAATGTACCTGGAACACGGTTTTCAGAAGAGGTTTATTTGCAGCCTGCTCACTACCAATATCATACACCACCTACGTAATACAAATTTAATCAGAGTCAACTTAAGTCTATAAGAATTAAGAAGTTGAAATTAACAGGAGCTACTCAGCTACCAGTAATAAAAGAAACTCACATTTGACAGCCAAAGCTGTAGATCCTGCGATACCACACGTTTCTCAAATCCTTGACGTGTTATCTTTACATCGATTATTCTGGTTTAGCAAATCAGTAAGTTAGAAAAGCCATAGAAAAATGTGTGCCAGATTAGGATACTTATTAATAAAGTATAATCAAATCATACCCATCTTCTTGTAGCAGCTCTTTTACTATCAGAATTAGACAAATGAGCATATCTACACATCATCAAATTCACAACAAAACTATGTAATCAATAAAACAGATCACATATCCATAATTCACAATAAAATAATTAATAATCACAATTAACTAAAATTTACCCTTATTCACCATCTTCACTCACAAAGTAAAACACCGCACTATGCTGGTCCCTACCTGCAGTAGCAGAAGCAAAATTATAAGTCACAGATGCACAAAATCTTTCATACTGTAATAAATAAATAAAAAATGATTTCATTGAAACTCGTTACCATCTGGGAACTGCGAGTCAGCAAAGGCGCCGTAGTCTTCAACAGAGCCAACTTTTGCTTCATAAACATTCCCTAAGAGTTGTAGTATTTTGGTACTTTCTGATGCTCGAGTGCCTCCTGTAGCTCCTCAATCGGGTTTACAGGATTCCTAAAATCTACGGGTTGGCCCTCCGTTGAGCACAATATAAATCCAATAACACCGCTACATAACCAATCAATAACATGATGTTATGAAGATACATATACAGTGATTTCACATTTAACCTGGTTTAAAAGTTCCATGAGAATACGCTTCACTTCTCTATCAGCTCCAGTCTGAGCATCAAACCTGGGAGTAGCAATTGCATCGACTTCATCAATGAATATAATTGCAGGCGCATTTTCTTTGGCAAGACGAAAGACATCACGAACCATTCTGGGGCCCTGCACAAAGCATAAGCGGAATGAGATGCTTATAGCAGTCATTATACCATGTCTTAAAACATGATACGTTATAACAAACGAGGTGGGTCAATACCAATCTGTTTATATAATTAGTGATGAACCATTCTGGGGCCCTGCACAAAGCATAAGCGGAATGAGTCTGCTTTTGGATGTCACATCCTCCAATATCCTAATAGATCGCATTCAAAAGAAACAACATTGTTAACTATAAAGAAAATCACATAGATCTTAAAGACTCGTAACAATTCGACGAGAGCAAATACTTCAGATCGAACCATGAAAACTAGTAACAAAAGATAAACAAGAAACAGTAGGATCATGTAGTTACATTTCTCAACTCGAGATGTCTAAATTCTAGTTTTGCTCTAACACTTGCTTACTTCTGTCAAATCCATAGTTCCATACATCTACCAAGAACTCAATATTAACAGTAGCGAAAAAGTGCAACCAATCTGGTCCATTTGGCAAACTTTTCGTCTTTGTTATATCTTGAGCAAGCATTGATGTGAGCAATAGTACATAAATATGATATATTAAATATCTTATGGGCATCTACACTACTTAACAGCATACAGACTAGCTCACCACAAATCTCCATAAAAAAACTGAAACAACGATGGCATATCTCTAATATAGAACTCAAAAGGCTAGATTATACCTTCTTCTGCTCTTCCTCAGATTCTGAGGAGCTGCTATCCTCATCTGTGAAAACTTTATAAACACCTTTTTCTATATAAGTTTTATGATCGTTTATGGGATCAAGGTTGTTAAGCCTTTATCTAGGATTAACTTATGACAAGTATGATGATAATATTAGCGGAATATTCAAATGAAAGAAACAATATTATCACAACAAGGTTTTGCCAAACTTTCTCTTTTGTTATAAAATCAGCCCCAATACTACTTGATCAATAGCAGTACGATTACACTCTAATCAGGGATCAAAGATCCTTGAGGCTAAACAAACATAACAACATCAGACCCCATGTCTGATGTTCCCACACACACTCACTATTTGATGTTTTACATTTTAATACATTCAGTGTTTAAATTCTAAGCATACTAAACACTTGTAAAACATATTTTTATCTAAGGGGTAAGATCTCCTTTTATAGTCCAAGGAGACCTTTTACAATATGTGTTGGGTTTATGGATTTGATAATACAAAAGAAAAAGAATGAAACAAGAAAGAATGAAACATGAAGGACTTATTTGCAAAAGAAGATTTATATTTTAGTCCTTCGTAGTATTTTGTAAACCCTAATTTCTATTATATAAAGAAATTAGAGGTACAGGTTTTAGATATAAGTCTTCCATAATGTAGTTATTAAATGTGTGTGTGTGTAACCTAGGCGTGTAGGTTTGTAAACGTCCAGGGTTTGTAAAGTTTGTTCGTATCCTCCAAGGTCTGAGGTGTCTTAGATCCCTGTTACAGTTAGGTAACACGTTATATTCTGATCAAATATAATTGGAGGTGATGATGGTGAAAAACTTTGTGTCAATAACAATTGATTGTTTTACTTATTCCGCTGCATAATTGTTCATTGTTATTGTTGAACCCTAAGGCTCAAAACGATCCAAGAAACTATATTTAGCACGTCATTAGTTTCTACAATATGATAAGACTTTGTCTACTACTTGCTTGTTATGTGTCAGTCATTAAAATACAACATGTATCTTGTTTTACAACTTTGTTGACTGATAACATATCTAGATATTATCTATAGATAATATCTTCTTCATCCTTATCCATCCAGCAGTAGTATGACTCATAGCAGCACCTGATACACTACAAGACTTAACTGTGTAATGACCAGACTTAACGAGGAGACTTAACTGGGAGAAGACTTAACCACCAGACTTAACTGAGAGAAGACTTAACTACCAGACTTAACTGAGAGAAGACTTAACCACCAGACTTAACTGTGAGAAGACTTAACCAGAAGACTTAACAACTCCTGCAATAGCTTCATTAGTGTATTTTGCTTATCATTTCAGTATTCTTCATGTTTCATTCTTCTTGTTCTGTGATCATCAAATCTATGAAAATATAATTCCCAACAATCTTCCCCTATTTGATGATTACAAAACAAACACATTCTTGTACGAATTTCCCTAGATGAAGTAGAGAAATTGAGATAATTAAATCTCACCATGAATGAAACCATACTGTCTTCCCCTTAATCTATGCTATCCACCACATCTCTTCCCCTTTTTGTTATTAACAAATAGAGAATATTACAAATATGATCTTTACAACTTCGAACTAATACTACATATCTAATTTATCCTTCTAATGTCTCAAATTATCATCCATTAAGTTTTTCGCACTAAAAATGAACTTGAGACAGTAACAATTTAAACCATTAGTAGTAATACTAATCAACAGTATTAAGAATCAATAACTTTCCCTGAGATGATGCACAAATATAATAAATGGTTATACATCTAAATATTTAAGCTTCCCCTGAAACCCATATGTCAACCATTCAAATCTTCAATTTTGTAGGCTTTTATGATTTATGAAGAAAAACCAACCATTTCTAACTTGATGCTGAAACAGAATAAACCAATCTTGTGTCTTATGTCTTGAACTAAAACTGACTTAGAACTTATATTAACACCATATAAGTAGACCGCAGTCTCTTGATAAAATCCTCGTCTTCAATGAGACACTGAGCACTACAAAGTAACTCCTTTAAGTGATAGTTAACTAGGTCTTCGTCCATCCACCCCTTGACCTATGAAAACTAGATTTAACAAGTCTTTGTCATATGAAATATCTGAACAAAACTAACAAGTTATCTTTAAAGTGTAGTCAACCACTTTAAGATATGATAAGAACACAATTTTGAAAAATTCAACTTCATCTCCAAATAAGTAACAAATAACCTTCTTCGCCAATGAAAATGAAAATCAAGCCTTTAATCTTTTAAGAACCAACTCTCTTCTGTGTGTGATTCTTCCCCTTTGTGTGTAAACCAAGAAAGAAAAACCAAAAATTCGACCATACCTCAACTGTTTCTGCAGCAGTTTTCAACGATGCATATCTTGCAACCTAAGGCTCAGATTGAAGATCCCTCCGGTGAGAATCTACCTTGATATACCAAGAACCTCCAGTAAAAATTTTAGCCCGATCCAACGGTTAACAAAAGAGTTATCGCCTTTTAAAAACAGCCCTGCAGTGAGTTACGAAAATACGAACCAGATCTGAATTTTTCTTTTTTCTTTAGCTAAAACCTTTTCTTTTCCTAGATCCAGAGCCCCCCGCTCTGATACCAATTGTGAAAACTTTATAAACACCTTTTTCTATATAAGTTTTCTGATCGTTTATGGGCTCAAGGTTGTTAAGCCTTTATCTAGGATTAACTTATGACAAGTATGATGATAATATTAGAGGAATATTCAAATGAAAGAAACAATATTATCACAACAAGGTTTTGCCAAACTTTCTCTTTTGTTATAAAATCAGCCCCAATACTACTTGATCAATAGCAGTACGATTACACTCTAATCAGGGATCAAAGATCCTCGAGGCTAAACAAACATAACAACATCAGACCCCATGTCTGATGTTCCCACACACACTCACTATTTGATATTTTACATTTTAACACATTCAGTGTTTAAATTCTAAGCATACTAAACACTTGTTAAACATTTTAATCTAGGGTGAACTATGATGAGCACAATGATAATATTGACGGAATATTCTATGAAAGAAACAATACTATCACAACAAGGTTTTTCCAACTTCACCGTTTGTTATTCCAACTAGCCCCAATGCTATGTGATCAAGTATAGCACGATTACAATCTAATCAGGGATCAAAGATCCTTGAGGCTAAACAAACCTAATGTTGGGTCTAAAGATGTTGTTGTTTATGAAATATTCTAAGTGTTCCTCTGCTGATAGTAAGTAACTCTGCTGATTAGTCTATTACTCTGCTGTTTGGTGTTATCTGCTGATTGGAATAATAAGCTAAGTATAACTCTGCTGCTAGCCACGAAGACTCTGCTACTAGGAAGATTATGCTGCTGCTTATTGGATATGTATAGTATGTTGAGGATAAGTATAGAATAGATACGTAAAGATATTTTTCGTGTATAGAAAGTTTTGTAACCGACTAGGACTCCTTAGTCTATAAAAGGAGGGTTAGGTTTTAGAACTGTATCGTTATTGTTTTACACTTCAAGGTTTCTTGTAACCCTATTGCTATCGAGCAATCGTATTAATATATTGAAGTGTTGTTTGAGAATTCGTTTGTGTTTAATTCTTCTTAAGATCAAATATTAATTTCCGCATAATATTTGATATACAACTCAAGATCAGTTTCTATACCGATTGCTTTAGGTTTATATCTAAAGTAATTAATAAGATCGTGAAGCTCAACTGGGATCAACAAGTGGTATCAGAGCTTGTGATCTAGAAACTGGTACCAAGAAGAATTACTGAATACAAGATCTGTTAATCATCAAAGTAAGCAATGGAATCCGATTCTACACACATGGTTACTGCATCAAGAGTTCCCATGCTCAAGACTGGAGAATACGAGATCTGGAAGATGAGAATTCAACAATACATGAGAATGGTTGATTACTCACTTTGGGAAGTTGTTCTACATGGCGACAGTCAGCCAGCCAAGACTGCTACTGGATCAGTCTTGACTCTCAAGACAAGTGAGGAGAAAGCACAGAGAAGATTGGAGGTCAAGGCTCACAGTATTCTCATGATGGGAATACCTAATGATTATCAACTAAGTTTTAATCATATTGAGTCTGCTAAGGATTTATGGGAAGCTATTGAACTTCGATTTGGTGGGAATGAAGCTACCAAGAAATCAAGAAAGAACCTACTGAAGCACCAGTTTGAAACTTTTACTGCTTTGAGTTATGAGAATATTGAGGGAACTTATGATAGACTTCATAAGCTGACCAGTCAGATGGCTCTATTAAAGATTGATGTATCTCAAGAAGATATCAATCTAAAATTTCTGAGAAGTGTATCTTCTGAATGGAACACTCACACAGTGATTTGGAGGCACAAGGAAGATTTTGAGAAGATGACATTGGATGATCTGTATAACAACTTGAAAGTATATGAATCTGAAGTCAAGGGATTGTCAAGTTCATCTTCTACCACAAACAATCTTGCTTTTGTTTCCTCAAGCAACAAGAATTCTGGTAGTCATCAAGAACAGCACTCTGCTGCTGGTACTTTCATTCCTGTTGCTGGTTCACATGTCTCTGCTGCTGACTCTACAAATACCAACACCATCAGTGATGCTGCTATTTGTGCTTATTTGGCTGAACTTACTACAAGTACTTCAGTTATGCCTCAAGATCTGGATGAACTTGATCCTGATGATGTTGAAGAGATTGATATGCAATGGCAGTTTGCAATGCTAACTATGAGGGCAAGAAGGTTTCTTAAAAGAACTGGTAAAGAAATGAAGTTCAGAAGAAACAAGAATGTGGGATTTGACAAATCAAAGGCTGAATGTTATAACTGTCATAAGAAGGGACACTTTGCAAGAGAGTGCAGAGCACCCAAAAGAAACAATGAGAATGTCAAGAAGCCTGCTGATGAAGAGCCAAATCCTAATACTGCTATGGTGTCATGTGATGGGTTAGGAGAGTATGACTGGAGTGATCATGCTGAAGATGGTCCAAATTTTGCATTGGTAGCTGATGAAGAACCTAAAGAACAACAATTTGCTCTCATGGCCTACTCTTCCTCTGGATCAGACTCTGAGGTATCCAATGAATCATCTTGTTCTTTTAAATCATGTTCTGATACAATAGAAATACTTAAGTCTAGCAATGGAAACCTTAAAATGGAGAATGACAAACTTAAGTTAGACAATCTTAGTTATGAATATGGTTTAAAGAATTTAGAAGAGAAGCTTGAATTTTATAAAAAGGCTGAAATTGAATATCTTGATAAGATCACTAGTTTAGAAATTGAGCTTATTAAGAAAGATTGTGAGATTAAGGTACTTATGGGGAAAGTAGAAGAGGCTGAACAGGCTAAAGATTCAGCTATAAGTGAGACTGAAAAACATGTTGTTAGGGTGGAAAAACAACAATTTGCCACTGACATTCTCAGTAAACCAACAGGAAGACACTTTGCAGACTCAGGCAGTGGTCTAGGATATAATGTTGTTGCTCCACCTAAGAAACTTAGTGCAAATGCCCCTCCTACTAGGACATTATCTTTCATACCTGAGTCTGAGGCAAAACCTGTAGGTGAAACTAGTGAAACTAAAATAGAGTCACCTAAGGTTGAGAAAAAGTGGTCTGATGCACCCCTTATTGAAGATTCGGAGTCTGAAAGTGATGATGAAGTAGTGGAATCTGATTCAACCCCTAAGAACAAAAAGGAAGAAATTCCTGTTGTTGTTGAATCTAAAGTACCTAAGGCTAAAAAGGTTGAGTTTGTTAAGCCTAAGTTAGGTAAAGGTATCTCTAGGAAGATGGCTGAGTATGAAAACACACCTAGAGAATATCCTAAGAGAACCAATAACTTGCCTAGAGGAAACCAGAGAAATTGGAACAACCTAGTTTCACAAAGATTAGGTACTGATTTTCAATTACTTAAAAAGGCATGTTATAGTTGTGGTAGTTTTGAACATCTGCAAGATGAGTGCTACTACTATCAAAAACCAGTTTGGAACCAACATACAAGGGTGAACCATAGAAACTTTGCTAGAAAGACTCACCCTCATCCCAAAAGAAACATGGTTCCCAAGGAAGTTTTGATGAGAGATGGTGCTTCTAGAGTTATCTCACCTATTGCACCAAAAGGGCCCATAAAGAAGGACATAGTTGATACTGCTGCTAAGGCAGACTCTGCTGTTTTGCCAAAAGTGGTTACTGATACTGTTGTGGGCAACCATTTTTATGCTGTTAAGGCCTCAGCTTGCTGGGTCTGGAAAGCTAAAGTTAAAGTTTTGGATCATGTTCTCAGACACAGCAGTGCACCAATGCAGTTGAAGAAATTTGACTACTTTGATGCACAAGGCAGATCCAAGTCAGTAATGGCTTGGGTCCCAAAGAGAAACTAATTCTCTTACTTTTTGTGCAGGGCAATCTACAAAAGGAGCTAAAGGATAAATGCATTTTTGATAGTGGATGCTCTTCACATATGACTGGAGACCAGAGCAATTTGGAAAACTTTGAAGCTTTGGATGGTGGATATGTTGCCTTTGGGAATGATCCTAAAGGAGGTAAAATTGTTGGAAAAGGCATCATCAGAACTGGAAAATTGGATTTTGAGAAAGTGTATTTGGTGAATGGACTAAAGTTCAATCTTTTTAGTGTCTCACAAATGTGTGACAGAAAGAATTTTGTTCTTTTTACAGACACTGAATGTCTTGTCTTATCTCCCGACTATAAGATACCTGATGATAAATTAGTACTTCTTAAAGTCCCTAGAAATGACAACATATACAGTGTGGATATAAAGAACATTATTCCCAAAAGAGATTTAACTTGTCTGTTTGCCAAAGCCACTATTGATGAATCCAAACTTTGGCATAGAAGGCTTGGCCATTTGAACTACAAGGCTATCAACAAGTTGGTGAAAGGGAACTTGGTCAGAGGATTACCTTCAAAGGTCTTTGAAAACCCTGAAGTATGTGTTGCTTGTCAGATGGGAAAGCAACATAGAGCATCTTGTAAGTCCAAATTGGTGAATTCTATTACTGAACCCTTGTTTATGTTACACATGGACCTATTTGGACCTACTTATGTGAAAAGTTTGAACAAAAAGATGTATGGCTTAGTGGTCACTGATGATTTTAGTAGATTTACTTGGGTATTCTTCTTAGCTACTAAGGATGAGACTCCTGGCATTCTTAAGGCTTTTATTACAAGGATAGAAAACCTATTTAATCACAAGGTTAAGATCATCAGATGTGACAATGGAACTGAATTTAAGAACCAAGTAATGAATCAGTTCTGTGAGGAAAAAGGTATAACTAGACAGTTCAGTGTGGCTAGAACTCCTCAGCAAAATGGAGTTGCTGAGAGGAGAAATAGAACATTAATTGAGGCTGCTAGGACCATGTTGTCAGAGTCTAAGTTACCCACTATCTTTTGGGCTGAAGCAGTCAACACTGCTTGCTATGTGCAAAATAGAAGTAAGATAGTTAAGCCTCATAACAAGACCCCTTATGAGTTATTGCATGGTAGGAAACCTCTGATAGATTTCTTTAGACCATTTGGGTGTCCTGTCACTATCTTAAACACCATAGACCACTTAGGCAAGTTTAGTGAGAAAGCAGACATAGGTTTCTTTGTTGGATACTCCACTGAAAGCAAAGCTTTTAGAGTCTTCAATCAAAGAACTGGGCATGTGGTGGAAAATTTACATGTTAAAATTAGAGAAACCACACCTAATGTTGATGGAAAAGGTCCTGAATGGATGTTTGATATTGATTCTTTAACCAAAAGTATGAATTATCAACCAGTCATTGCAGGTACTACTAACATGTCTGCAGGTACACAAACTAACCCCAATGCAGGTACACAAGCAAAGAAGGATGGATCTGTAGAGGAGTTTGTTTTGATTGAAAAGTGGAAGTTTGATCAGTTCTTCACTCCAACAGATAAAGAGGGAAAGAGTTCAGATGATGATGCTGTTCATAAGGAAGTACCAAAGGTTAATGCAGAAGGTGATGATGAACCTTCTCATGATGACAAGAATGATGATAAGGAAAGGAATGAAGAGTCAGAAATTAATGGGCAACAAGGGAATAAAACTAGCAGCAGTTCTCTCAACTCTGCTGCCAGGCCAAAACACTCTGCTGTTAGGCCAAAACACTCTGCTGATAGGCCACAACACTCTGCTGTTAAGCTTGGTAACTCTGCTGCTGTGTCCAAAGACTCTACTGCTGATAAAGATGGTGATTCTTATGATGATTCTTCTAATGAGATGCCTGAATTAGAAGAAGTGTATGTGGACACTGATGATGAAATTGTTGATGTCTTTGGTGCTGAAGCTGATTTATCCAATTTGGAGACTGATATACCTGTTAGTCCCACTCCAACAACCAGAATCCACATGATTCATCCAAAGGAGCAGATCATTGGTGATGTTCACTCTGCTGTACAGACCAGAAGTAAATCAAAAGGTTTGAGTGATTTGCTTGATCAGGGATTGTTTGCTCAAACACTTAAAAAGAGGAATAGCCACAAGGATTTACAAAATTGCATGTTTGCCTGTTTCTTATCTCAAGAAGAACCCAAAACCATTCACAAGGCTATGAAAGATGAAAGTTGGGTTGAAGCTATGTAAGAGGAGTTGCTGCAGTTCAAGCTTCAAGAAGTCTGGACATTAGTTGATTTGCCCAATGGGAAAAGGGCAATTGGTACAAAATGGGTGTTCAGATGTAAAAGAGATGAAAGAGGCATTGTTATAAGAAACAAGGCTAGATTGGTAGCTCAGGGATACACTCAGGAAGAAGGAATTGATTATGATGAGGTATTTGCCCCAGTTGCAAGAATTGAGGCTATCAGACTATTTTTGGCATATGCCTCATACAAGAATTTTCCTGTGTATCAAATGGATGTGAAAAGTGCTTTCTTGTATGGAAAGATTGAAGAACCAGTATATGTGATGCAACCACCTGGTTTTGAAGACCCTAAGTATTCTGATAGAGTGTACAAGGTGAAGAAAGCACTGTATGGACTACATCAAGCTCCTAGAGCTTGGTATGACACCTTATCCAAGTATTTGCTGGCCAATGGTTTCAAAAGGGGAACCATTGACAAAACATTGTTCATTAAGAAAGACAAAAAGGATATCCTACTTGTTCAGGTTTATGTAGATGATATCATTTTTGGGTCTACAAATAAGGTGTTATGTGAAGAATTTGAGAAGCTTATGCATAACAGGTTTGAGATGAGTTCTATGGGAGAACTCACTTTCTTTTTGGGGCTTCAAGTCAAGCAGAAATCAGATGGGATTTTTATTAGCCAAGACAAGTATGTGGCTGATATTTTGAAGAAGTTTGGGTGTAAAGATGTGAAGCCTGCAAAGACAACAATAAAGACCAACAAACCTTTGCTCATGGATGAAGATGGGGAAGAGGTTGATGTTCATCTTTATAGATCAATGATTGGTTCATTGATGTATCTAACTGCTTCAAGGCCAGACATTATGTTTGCAGTGTGTGCTTGTGCCAGATTTCAAGTGTCCCCAAAAGTTTCTCACTTGAATGCAGTTAAGAGGATTTTTAGGTATTTGAGGAGTCAACCTAGGTTGGGCCTCTGGTATCCTAAGGATTCACCTTTTGACTTGGTGGCATACTCTGATAGTGACTATACTGGAGCTAGTTTGGATCGAAAATCAACCACTGGAGGCTGTCAGTATCTTGGACATAGGCTGATCTCTTGGCAATGTAAGAAACAAACAGTGGTGGCTAACTCAACAACTGAGGAAGAGTATGTAGCTGCTTCTAGTTGCTGTGGACAAGTGCTCTGGATTCAGAATCAACTGCTGGATTATGGGTACAATTTCATGAACACCAAAATTTACATTGACAACAACAGCACAATGTGTATTATTAAAAATCCTGTTTTTCACTCTAAAACAAAACACATAGAGATAAGACATCATTTTATTAGAGATTGTTATGAGAAAAAGTTAATTCAAGTGGTTAAAATTCATACTGACAACAATGTTGCTGATTTACTTACAAAAGGATTTGATGTAGGTAGATTTCAATTTTTAGTTGCTAGTATTGGCATGATAAATCTTTAATCTTTAAACATCTTATCTCTGTATGTTTTTGTAAAATTGTGTAAGGATTTGTGCTGTTGTTAAGTCAAAATTTGTTGTTTCTTAAATTGTTTGTTGTTTAGTTGTCTGCTGCTATGCTACTCTGCTGCTATTGTGGGATATTCTTGCTTGTGTTTTGTGGCTTTCTACTAATCTTTTGCAGATATTCATACGAACACATCAAGTAAAGCAAGGAAATTTCAAATTCATTAATCACAAAGTGGAGTACAAAATAAAGCTTCATTACATCCATAGTTCAACAAACATCAAGACACAAGATTCTAAGACATACAAAAGATCCTACTCAAGCTTTCCTTTTCCTTTTCCAACAATATCAAGCATGACTTTGCTGCGGGGTCCTCTGCTACCCATGTGTTCAGACACCTTCTTGCAGGGAAGTGTCAGTATTACTGGTCTTGGAGATGGAATTTTCTGTTGACTTGAGGATGGAACTTGCTTCTTCTCAGGCTTCTTCTTTGGAACAGGGAGTTCCTGCTCCACCGTACGTGGCCTTGGATGAGGCAGATCGACACTCTTCCCAAAGGCGGCAACAGCTTTCTCCATTTGTCTTGTGAGCTCGACAGTCAAGGGATGATGAGGAGGATCTATTTCCCAATAACCTTGATAATACGTCAAGGATTTTGGCCATAATGCTGTTTCTTCATCTGAGCTGGAGTCTTCAAATGAAGATGGAGTAGATGGTAGAGGGTCAGACTCTGTTTCTTCAATTTTAGCTTTGCCTTTGTGTTGTGAAGAAGATGAGATTGGGGGAACATATTTTCCCCATCCTAAGGACGAATCGGAAGAGGAATCAGAGGAAATTTCGATGATCGGTGTTTTTGATGCACTCATGGTTATTTGATTTTTTTGTTAGGGTTTGTGAAATTGGGAATTTGCTAAGCTTTTGAGGAATTTATAGCCTTAAATGAGGAGTTGGTATCGTATTTAATTTGATTGAGGGATTAAATTTGGAAGATTTTGGGTAAGTTGACTTTTAGTCAAACTTTTCATAACTCTGCTGCTGAGTTTGAAAGTCAAGGGGTCAACTTGTAAATTTTGGCGCGTCTTAAAACCTAATTAGATCAAAACGGTCTCAAAACCCAATTCGATCTCATTACATTTTAACTGCTCAAAGTTACATCCAATTCTCACCCAAAAACACTAATTCATCTCATTAAATCCAAAACCCCCAAAATCAAAATGGCTAGAAGAAAGTTTCCTGATGAGCACAATCAGATTGCTTTTCTTAGCAAGGTTTCGGCTGCTGAAGGTTTTCATGAAGTCATGGATTTTCTCAGTGCATCACGCTTAAGGTATGCTTTAACAGTTGATCCTCCTATATTTAAATCTCATATGCACTAGTTTTGGTCAACTGTTAAGCTTGATATACTAGACGGGGAGGAAAGGTTGATTGGTAGTGTGGATGGAGAGAGTATTGTAGTTAGTGAAACATCTATTAAGAGAAGCCTTCGTCTATCAGGTGTTACAACACCCCCTAATCTTACCACAGATGTTATCTTGACTGAGTTAGAGAAAATTGGGTATGAGAGGCCTAAGGCTAGTGGCACATTTTATAAAGGTCGTCTTTGTCCACATTGGAAGTTTCTTTTGCATACTCTTCAACATTGTTTGTTTTCTAAAGTAGGTGGATGGAATGAGTTTAGTGCCTCTCAAGCCACAGCCTTGGTTTGTTTGGCCACAGGACAACCGTTTGATTTTTCATCCATGATTTTTGAAGGTATGAAGAAATATGTCAAAAAGCAGTTTTATTTGTATCCAAGGTTTCTACAACTCTTAATTAACAATCAGCTAAAGAAAACCTTGAAGCATACACATATTGAGCCAAGCAATAGAATGACTATCAAAATGTTTGCTTTTCTGATGAAAAATGGGAAAGGTTTCTCTGGCACCATCACTCCCCTATCTCAATACATTTTGGACATTGTGGCTGCTGTTAATGAGGATGAAGAAGCTGGAACTCCCACAGCTTCCCATCACACATCCTCATCTTCAAGTTTGAATGAATCATCCTCTAATGAACCTCAAAATACCCATTCACCTAGGATTTCACAAGAACAGGGCACTCAGTTACCTCAGACTAGTGCTGGTATGGTAGCAGATGAGGCTGCCATAGGTGATGGAGATGGCATGAAGGAAAGGGCTGACACTACTGTCTCTGGTTTAGTAACTGAGCAGGCCAGTGTCAACATAAGTAAGACCCCAACCTTGGCAACATCTAATGCTGAAGGTTCACTTAAACCTACTGCACAAGATGGTAACCTCAGCCAACTGGCTACTATGGGGGGCTCGGATGTTCAACCTAGGGTTGAGACTGAGTTTTTGTCCCAAGATTCACCTCTCAGGGAAGTTAACACATTCCGAAGTGATGAGGACAGCCATGGAGCTACTCATAAATTGATGGATGATACTGTACACATTGACAATGCCAATGATACACCTCTCGGACCAGGTCACACAGGTCGAAGTGTTGAGGCTAGTCTTGAACATCCACATATTGAATTGATGGCTACTCCACTTGTACAAAATGTCAATGTCAATGATCCACCTCTTGGGTCAGGTAACACAGACCGAAGTGGTGAGACTATTATGAAACAACTTGATGAATTGACGGATACATGTACAAAATTGTCAAAAGAGGTTCTTGCTCTTACTGAAGAGTTGCAGGTGATGAAGGATACTCAACACTCTCAAGATGAAATCATTCACAAACTGAAGTTGAGGGTAAAGCATTTAGAGAGAGTTCAATGGAAAAGAGCAAGATTTCCTCATTTCATGAAATCCAAGCAAAGGAAGATTTCCAAACCATGTTTGGAGGAGGATGCTTCCAAACAGGGGAGGAATGATCAGGAGGATGTAATAGGTTCAGGGGAGGTAATCAAGGATTCAGGGGAGGTTGTAATGGAAACAGATGAAAATGTTGCTGCTGTTGGTGAAAACAGAGAAAAGGTTGACTCTGCTGATGGGAGAAAGAACTCTGCTGATGGGTTAAATCACTCTGCTGGTGAACCAAATGAAGACAAAATTGCTGAACTTGATGAAGACACAATGCCCTTAGCTCAATTGTTTCTTAATCTTGGAACTCAGACATCTGCACCATCAAAACAAAAAGAACAAACTGTTGTGATAGAAAGGACTGTTGTTTCACAATCTGCTGCTACAAGACCCAAAGCCAAAGGAATAATCATAAAAGAACCCACTTTCACACCCACACCTATACTATCATCCATTTCATTAACTGATAAAGGAAAAGGTGAAGAAGTTGAAGAACCTGCACCTTATCCTATTCATCTTCCATTTGAGTTTTGGTCAAAAGAAGATCAAGATAGGCATGATAAAGAAGCTGCTCAAAGATTGGTTGATGAACAAGCAAAAGCAGATTAGATTGCTCTTGATGAGGAGTATGCAAGGAAGGTGGCAGCTAATGAAGAAAGGACTATCTTTGAATTTATGGAAAGATCCAAAACTAAAGATGTTAATCAAGAAGAGTTTAATGAGCAGTTACAATATTTCTTGGATTCTTCATTGATTGTAAGAGGTCAAGCTTCACTGATAATGAAAGATGAGCAGTTGGATGAAAATGAAAAGACAGAGGAGCTGGTAAAATTTATACTCAAAAAGAATAGAGTAGCTAATTGGGAAGAGCTGATTCTGAGAATTAAAGAAGGACAGAAGTATGGGTATAAAACCAAGTTACCTACAAAGAAGGAATTAATTGATGATATGAAGTATTATTTGAAGAATGAAAGAAATTACAGTATGAAAGATTTCAAAGGAAAGTCAGATGCTATAATTACAAATGAATTTTATGAAACCTATGCTATGTTGAACTCTCCAAGACAAGGTTTCAAAAGAGGAAAGAAGAGAGAACTAGAAGTTATAGAGTCTGATAATGTGAAGAAATCAAAGACTGGAGAAGAAGGTCAAATTGATAAGTAGATACTGAACAGATTTTGAGTAGAAAGTGTTTGGAAACATCCTCTTGGTGATTAGCTGGATTTAAAGGAAACTTGATGATTTTTGGAGAAAAATATCAAGTTTAGGGGAGGATTGTTGGGTCTAAAGATGCTGCTGTTTACGAAATATTCTAAGTGTTACTCTGCTGATAGTAAGTAACTCTGCTGATTAGTCTATTACTCTGTTGTTTGGTGTTATCTGCTGATTGGAATAATAAGCTAAGTATAACTCTGCTGCTAGCCACGAAGACTCTGCTGCTAGGAAGATTATGCTGCTGCTTATTGGATATGTATAGTATGTTGAGGATAAGTATAGAATAGATACGTAAAGATATTTTTCGTGTATAGAAAGTTTTGTAACCGACTAGGACTCCTTAGTCTATAAAAGGAGGGTCTAGGGTTAGGTTTTAGACATGTATCGTTATTGTTTTACACTTCAAGGTTTCTTGTAACCCTATTGCTATCGAGCAATCGTATTAATATATTGAAGTGTTGTTTGAGAATTCGTTTGTGTTTAATTCTTCTTAAGATCAAATATTAATTTCCGCATAATATTTGATATACAACTCAAGATCAGTTTCTATACCGATTGCTTTAGGTTTATATCTAAAGTAATTAATAAGATCGTGAAGCTCAACTGGGATCAACACCTAACAACATTAGACCCCATGTATAATGTTCATCAGACCCCACGTCTGATGTTCCCACACACACTCTTTATGGTGCTTTACATTTTAACACACTTGGTGTTGTTGTAATATGTAAGTATGAAGCACCTTGGTGATTTAACATCTAACCACTAATCACCCTTTGATGTTCACATTATTTCACTGTGAAGCATACTTTTTATCTAAGGGTATGATCTCCCTTTTATAGTACAAAGGAGATCATTACAAAGTTGATAAGTCTTGTCTACTACTTGCTTGTGTATGTCAGTCAATAAGATACAACATGTATCTTTTACAATTTGTTGACTGAAAACATATCTAGATATTATCTATTTGATATACTTGACTCAAATACAAAATGTCTTCTTCATCCTTATCCATCCAGCAGTAGTATGACTCATAGTAGCATCTGATACACTAGAAGACTTAACTGTGTAATCATCAGACTTTACACTAGAAGACTTAACTGTGTAACACTACCAGACTTAACTGATTAACACTACCAGACTTAACTTTGAGAAGACTTAACGACCAGACTTAACTGAGGAGACTTAACCACCAGACTTAACAGGGTAGTCACCAGAATTAACCACTCCAGCAACCAGATTTAATGTTTCATTCTTCTTGTTTTTGTATCATCAAATCTATGAGAATATAATTCCCAACAATCTTCCCCTATTTGATGATTACAAAACAAACACGTTCTTGTACGAATTTCCCTAGACGAAGTAGAGAAATTGAGATAATTAAATCTCACCATGAATGAAACTATACTGTCTTCCCCTTAATCTATGCTATCCACCACATCTCTTCCCCTTTTTGTTATCAACAAATAGAGAATATTACAAATATGATCTTTACAACTACAAACTAATATTACAAATCCAATCTATCCTTCTAATATCTCAAATTACCCTCCATTAAGCTTTCCGCACTAAAAATGAACTTGAGACAGTAAAATTTTAAACCATCAGTAGCAATACTAATCAACAATAATAAGAATCAATAACTTTCCCTTGTGGTGATGCATAAGTATAATAAATGGTTATACATCTAAACATTTAAGCTTCCCCTGAAACCATATGTTAACCATTTCTTGATTCTTCAAACCTGTAGGCTTTTATGATTGATGAAGAAAAATCAACCATTACTGACTTGATGCTGAAACAGAATAAACCAATCTTGTGTCTTATGTCTTGAACTAAAACTGACTTAGAACTTATATTAACACCATATAAGTAGACCGCATTCTCTTGATAAAATCCTCATCTCCAATGAGACACTGAGCACTACAAAGTAACTCCTTTAAGTGATAGTTAACTAGGTCTTCGTCCATCCACCTCTTGACCTATGAAAACTAGATTTTAACAAGTCTTTGTCATATGAAATATCTGAACAAAACTAGCAAGTTATCTTTAAAGTGTAGTCAACCACTTTAAGATATGATAAGAACACAATTTTGAAAGATTCAACTTAATCTGCAAATAAGTAACAAATAATCTTTTTCACCAATAATTACTTGATAAACAAGCCTTTAATCTTTTAAGAACCAACTCTCTTCTGTGTGTGATTCTTCCCCTTTGTGTGTGAACCTTGAAAGAAGACCAAAAATTCGACCATACCTCAACTGTTTCTGCAGCAGTTTTCAACGATGCATATCTTGCAACCTAAGGCTCAGATTGAAGATCCCTCCAGTGAGAATCTACCTTGATATACCAAGAACCTCCAGTAAAAATTTCAGCCCGATCCAACGGTTAACGAAGGAGTTATCGCCTTTTGAAAACAGCTCTGCAGAAAGTTACGAAAAATTAAGCAAAAACGAATTTTTCTTCTTTCTTTAGCTAAAACCTTTTCTTTTCCTAGATCCAGAGCCCCCCGCTCTGATACCAACTGTGAAAAACTTATTTTAGACCGACTTACATCTAATAAAATAAGTTACGTGATCTTTTATGGGCTTAAGGCTGTTAAACCTTTTAATCTAGGGTGAACTATGATGAGCACAATGATAATATTGACGGAATATTCTATGAAAGAAACAATACTATCACAACAAGGTTTTTCCAACTTCACCGTTTGTTATTCCAACTAGCCCCAATGCTATGTGATCAAGTATAACACGATTACAATCTAATCAGGGATCAAAGATCCTTGAGGCTAAACAAACCTAACAACATTAGACCCCATGTCTAATGTTCATCAGACCCCACGTCTGATGTTCCCACACACACTCTTTATGGTGCTTTACATTTTAACACACTTGGTGTTGTTGTAATATGTAAGTATGAAGCACCTTGGTGATTTAACATCTAACCATTAATCACCCTTTGATTTTCACATTATTTCACTGTGAAGCATACTTTTTATCTAATGGTATGATCTCCCTTTTATAGTACAAAGGAGATCATTACAAAGTTGATAAGTCTTGTCTACTACTTGCTTGTGTATGTCAGTCAATAAGATACAACATGTATCTTTTACAATTTGTTGACTGAAAACATATCTAGATATTATCTATTTGATATACTTGACTCAAATACAAAATATCTTCTCCATCCTTATCCATCCAGCAGTAGTATGACTCATAGTAGCATCTGATACACTAGAAGACTTAACTGTGTAATCATCAGACTTTACACTAGAAGACTTAACTGTGTAACACTACCAGACTTAACTGATTAACACTACCAGACTTAACTTTGAGAAGACTTAACTGAGGAGACTTAACCACCAGACTTAACTGGGTAGTCGCCAGAATTAACCACTCCAGCAACCAGATTTAATGTTTCATTCTTCTTGTTTTTGTATCATCAAATCTATGAAAATATAATTCCCAACAAGATTCTTGTTTCTTGGCATTCTTCTTTGAAGTCTTGGTCTTAGTCTTCCTCTTCTCAATTGCCTGTACCACAGCTCCATTGACAACTTTCTGCTTCTTGCTACTCACTACTTGCTTCTCAATAATCTCCTATGCATCTCTTTTGCCTGAATCGTATAACACACTCATAAGCACACTAAAAAAAAACTCAGCATATCTCACAGATATACAGATTCGGGTCTCATGAACCCTAATTTCAAAAGTTAACCAAACACAAAATTGACTCATGAACACCACGAATTGATGATTAAATTGAACATATAACACATGAAAGTACCTGATTCATGAAAATGTGGACCTGAAATCGGGAGTGGGACTAGCTAATCGCGAGGGTCTGTGGTTGACTAGCAAAGAAAACCAACACGGTATAGATTCATGTCAAAACTAGTGGTTGGTTGTGTTATGCTTATTACTTGTGTTATGGTTTGTGGTGAGGGTCGGAATTAATCTGTATTGATGGTTTGTGGTTGGCGGCAGAGAAGAGAGATAAGTGGAGAGTATTGAAAATAGTGGGCTGTGAAAATATGTGACCTAGATAAGTATGGAGGGACAATGAAAATATAAATTTGATTTTTGGGGAAAAAAGTGGGCGGGAGTAGTGAAAATGTGTGACAACTGAAAAGTATGGAGCGACAATGAAAATCTAAATATAAAACATTTGAACTATAAAAGCAAAAGTGTGACCATATATGACATTTGGTCACACTGTTTAAGTGTGTGACATATATTTGTCACTTTTAAATGCATATCGTGACTAATGATTCAAACATACTTTTTAGCTGTCACACATTTCAAATTCATGTGGCTAAATTTTCAACAAAAACTAGCAGTCACATTTAAATAATGTGTGACAAATTTGAGTATATGATTTAGCCATATACACAATTACTTCGTGTGATCATATATGGATTTTGGTCACACTTTTCAATTGTGTGACATATATTTGTCACATATGTATATATATATAGTGTGACTAATGTTTCAAACGTATTTGTATCCGTCACACGTCCCAAATTACAAGTGACTAAAAAATCAAAAAAAATTTTACCAGATACGTATAGTCACGAAAATATTCAAATGTGTAGCTGTAGCCTCAGATGTAATTCCGAAATGGTCACACAAGTCGGATCAAGTGTGGTTGTTTATTTTATTCTGGTACATTTAGTCACATAAAAAAATTACTGTGTGGCCGTTCGAAAAACTGCATGTGTGACTAAATCTCATTTTTGTACTAGCGGTAGTTGAATTTTGAATTTTGAATTTGAATTTGGTTATCCCGCTTAAGAACCAATAGGGTGTTTTGAAATTTTTTTTAAACACAACGTCTACATAGGGGGTAGAAATGATTTTTTTTTTTTTTTTTTTTTTTTTTGGAGCTCCCTTTAACGTGGCGTTAAGGGGTTAACGCAGGTGCGTTAACGCACCATTAACGCATACACTCGGTATGGTTAACGCAGGAAAAGTTAAGGTTTAACGCATTCACACGTTAACCATACCAAGTGCTCTTAGTATATGTCAATATATCAATGAGGATGACCACATAATTAAGAGCTTGTTTAGTTTGTACCATGTGTTTTTTTAATGGTGTTTTTGATTGACGAGTTGTTTTAACTTTTAAGGACAACGTTAATTGAACATGTTGAATGATGGGTTAGTGCATAAAATAACTTGTAGTTGCTTAAAATCTATTATTGAAAATCTTTATGAAAAAAGGAGCAAAGAGTATGTATGTAAAATGTTGTACTCCGTAATATTTAGTTGATGACTTTGCTACAGGAATTCGATAAGAAAAACTATATCAAATAATTTAATGAATATTTGTTGTGTAATTTCAACATAAAAGGGTATTTTAGTACTTATATTGGGCTGAATTTTCAACAATTTAACAATTACCCTTGTGCTTTACCTTTGTACTTTCCATAAATTTATACTACGTAAAATTTTATTTTCCTATCCCTTTCAGGTTTTTTGCATTTCACACTAAAAATTGCCAAGTTTACAATACACATACAAACAAAGGGAAGTTGCAACTGGAGTCAGTGGTACAAAATCATCCAAAATAGTTTGTGGATGACATTAACAAACTTACCCTCTCTCAATCTCATCTCCCTCCTTGCAATTCAAACACTAAAAAATATTATTTCCTAAAAAAAAAGATTCACATTTGAAAATCATAGTGATGAAGTTACATGTATCATCATCATCACATACTATTAAAATGGCAACCACTGGAGGAATGGTTACGTTGCCAAACTTAAATATGAATATGAACTTTTCGTCTTCTGCATACTGCTATCGTGATCCTAAATTGAGCTCATCTTCGCTTCCTTTGGTATGATTGTTAGAAATTGTTTATTACATGCATATTTTGATGGAGAGTTATAAGCCATTGTTTATGGATTTTTGTTTGGTGTGTTTGCATGAACAGATTGCAGCAGCTAAGTTTGTATCATCGCATAGGAACATGATCTGTTGCGCAGAATCACCGTCAGCTGCTGCTTCTACTGGTAAAAGCCGCACCAAGTTTCATACATCATACTTGTAACTTAACATTATTATTTATTGTTCTTATGTTTCCCTTGGTCAAATTTGAGTTATTCTCAGTGTGGTGTTAATAAATTTAAGTAACTCACTTACTCCCAGTTTTGTACGGTTGAGGTCACTCTCTTTTGGGTAAAAGGTTACCCCGGTAAAGTATATTAATCACAGAAAAGTCAAGTACAATGGAATGTGGCTGAAATACCACATTAACCTCAAGCAAACGCTTGAACGACCACTAAATCGTTTGTGACATGCCACAGAACGATAATAAAAGTTAGCTAGTGAAAAGAAGAATCTGAAATCTAATCACAAAAGCCTTTTCTAATTTAAATTAATACAAATTTAAGTTTGACTATACCTGGAATCTGAAATAGAAAAATAGTAAAACCTTTGTCAGTTTGGTACAGACCACATTCGTTAACCTTATGTCAGTTTGATTCGGCTTTGATTCCGCAGTTTTATATCAAAACCTACCATATGATTTGTTGTATTAATGTGAAATTTAGTTGCTGCTGAAAAAAGAGAAGAAAAAGAGGGAGGACCAGGCGCAGCTGCTGAAAAAAAAGAAGAAAAAGAGGGAGGGCCAGCCGCAGCTGCTGAAAAAAAAGAAGAAAAAGAGGGAGGGCCAGCCGCAGCTGCTGCCAAAGAGAGTACTACTACTCCAGCAAAGCCAAAGCCTCCAGCAAAAGCCCCTGTTAAGCCATTACCGGAGATGATGGAAGAAGATGTCATCCCTTCCCTAAGATCAATTCTTGAAGCACAAGATATTAAAGAGCTCAACTTGTTTTTCGAGGATAATAAGGTTAGTCCTTTCATTTCATTAAAAATCCTGTCAAATCAACATACAAGAACTAAGTCACTAGTATATATCAAGAAACTTGTGGTATCGGGTAGACAGCGGCGGAACTAGGAGCTTCTGTCAGGGGTAGCGAAATACGAAAATTTGTTTAGGGGTAGCGAAAATTTGTTTCAGGGGTAGCGAAATCGCCAAAAAATGGCCAAAAATCGCCAAAAAACGTAAAAAATGGCCAAAAATTCCACTACCAGGTAAAAGTTCAGGGGTAGCGACCGCTACCCCTGGGCTATACATGGATCCGCCCCTGCGGGTAGACCAGAACCGAACCGAACCAAAACAAAAAATAATAACGAACTGAAAACCAGTTTGGTAATAGTTTAGTTTCTTTTGGTTTAATTATTAGCAACCTGTTTCTTCTAATTTGTTGGTCCAGACCAGTTTTGCACACAGTGCGATTTCACCTAATGGACCAAGTAGACTCGAGTTCCGTTCAATAAGCTCAACTTTATTCTCATGATGTGTATTTCTCATCTATAGCTAGAAGGCTCTTTTCAGAAGAAGAGTATCCCTTATACATTCTGGGCATTTTTCCCCAATGGTCTCACCGGTGAGTTCTTTTCTTTACTCTCTGTCACTGGAAATTTCAGGGCCACAACCTAATAACTATCTATATTCCTACAGGTCCAAAAGGATTTTCTTTATCATCCTATGGGTCAACTGCAAGCAATGTCGAACCTTTTCTGGTTGACGAGAAAAAAGTCACCGCAAAATTACTCGTCTTCTGGGTTGAAAAACGTCTAGCTGCTCAAGGGATAATTCCTGTTTGGAAAGACTGATAATTTTTTCTTACTGAAGACGATCTTTCACTAAAAAAAAAAAAAAAAAAAAAAAAAAAAAAAAAAAAAAAAAAAAATAGAACAACACTTTCCAACAGCATCATCCAATGTACAAGTTTTTCGGTTCTTGATGTTGTAAGCATGATGTTTATATGCATATATAGCAGCATTCAACTTTTTAAGATCTTTATACTCACACATTTCTTACAGAAAGCCAAATGCCATGATGTCCTAATGTTTATTAAAAGACAAATTTTAGCATACACCATGTTAACTATTCATCGAAGATATTTTTGTCGTCCCAAAGGTTTTAAGGTATTTTTCGTCATCCATACACTTGGGGTCACAATCAGTATAAATTAAACCACATACATACTTGAAAAACCTTGATGAACAAAAGTAGAACACTTTACCCAAAAAAAAACTAAGCACCATTAAATCTATGCACGCAAACAAACATAGCACGACTAATCTCTCACATATAATTTAGAAGAAACATAAGTTAACAACACATACAACAGTGAATGATTTAACTTGTTCGGAAAGATAGAAAGAAAAAACAAGCTCCAGCTGTGTTTCACAGTTGATAATCACTTGTCAGAACTGGACATTTGAGTTATGCATTGCTTGCCTAAGTTCAGATATAAAATCAATCTGAGGCCCAGAAGATCCAATTCCTGCTGTAGGGAGAAACATCTGAAAGCATTGCAAAATATATATCGCAGTTTTAGTGAGTGAAAATTCGTAATGAAGAAGATAAATGGCAGTTTATATTTTAACCTGATGAGGAAGTCGAAATTGTCCCCATGCGGATGCACTGCTTCCTGAATACATAACTGGCCGCTCTGCAAAATAAAAAAAAAAAAAAAACAACGATAAGGTTCTATGTGTTGATAGATATTTAGTTCTCTGTTCATTCAAATTTAATGAAATCATTAGTGCCATCACTTGTACTTGATTTTCAGCAAAAGTTTCTAACAAAAAATGTTTTCTTTGTATCAAAAAGTGAATCTGTTTTACATCAGATATTCTTACAAATATAGTGTTTATCTCGAGAGGTGATGGCTTTACAATAAACTAATGATTATATAGGGATTACAAAGGTTGAGGATCATGTAATCTATAATCTCGGCTCACCAGATAAATCGGTTGAGGGATTTTCATATGCATTGATTGCAGCTGCCCATCCTGAATTAAGCACACGCAGTTATGTTACTACAGCATCGTAAGATAATCTGTGAAAGTTGATTTCAACTTTTAACTGTATGTAAAAATCCTAATTACCCTTCTGTTTGCAAAATAAGCGACAAATATGTAACTTTAAACTGAAAACCAACAAAACCAATTTTATTGCAACTTCAAAGGAATATTTAAAAACAAAAAAAGTTTCAATCTTTATGATACAAAAAATATAACATGACGGGCAAATAAATACATACGGTTGTTCAGAAGTTGATAAGCTTCACTGCTACAGCATCCTTGCAAGCCAATTAACCGCGGTGGATCCGCATGATCCATGATAGGAGCATTTCTCAAAGAAGCAGCTTGGTTTTTCTCTCCATCATTCCCGTAGCTACTTGCTCTTTCCAATCTATCTGCAATTATGAACCGATTTGGTTATAAAGATGTCTAGTGGTTTCTTATCTTCGAATGGTTACATCCTCTCCCTTTATTTAAATATGGGCCAATCCTTAATGTTTTATATCAATGAATCGAGGCTAAGATGGACTATGGTCTTTACAATAATATTAGGTATGTGTAAGAATATGAGTATCAATGGCGGTTAAACATACATTATAAGGGTGAATCGGGTAGAAATTGAGCCAAAATAGTGCACCAGGAAAACTCAGGTTTGTCTAGTGTGCCAGAAGTGCTGTTAGAACGTAAAGGTGCGACTTTTGGTGAACCATTGGACGTTTGTTGATCATAGCCAGCCTATATCAGTTACTAACAGCCAAAATTGTATGGGACCTATATATAGATCATTTTCGGTTGCCAAAAACACATCCATAACATATAGTAAACATGTAATCGTACACACACATGTTCTGGATTTCTGCACTTAACATTCACAATGATGTTTATAGCGGCGCATCAGACTCAAACCTTTTAAGCCTTTTTCATGTTAAATTGTTGAGGCAAGGTATATTCAAAAAGCTCACCCAGTCGCAAAACGTTCATTGCCCCTCGTGAATATTTGGGCCTTTGGATTTTAGTTATTTTGTTGACCATTTGTGTTCAAGTGTTTACCTTAAGTGAAGATGGAGTAGACATTGTAAGTTTTGTTCATAGCAAACACAAAGAGACGAAGGTTTTAATGGTTCAAGGTGAAAAAGACAGGTGATCAGATCCGCTAGAAAATGTATAATATACTGAAGCACAAAATTATCCTAATTGGACTACACTACGCCGTTAGATATTATCGCCAAGATCTAAATAAGATGATAAGAATACAATTTAGACATATAATTTTCAAAAAAACAAAAAAGAGAGAACTAATATAAATCCTAATAAATATGTTCATAACAATTCTAGTTCGTGAACTATTCTCACGTTTCAATCTCTTTATTCAATATAATTGTTTTGTACTCTTTTCGCTTATAATATTATACAGAGCTTGAACTATATTTGTATTTTCACCATGAAAGTGAATATAATCGATTTTAAGCGCTAATAAGCTATTGTGTCTGTGTGCGCATATAGAGAAACACATATGTTTCGCTATGAAGCGTCTTACATTCATTGGCTCATGGCCTTATCCTGTGCCTTGGATCCAGGGACCCCTTCGTGAATTGCGCCTTGAACCTTTCACAACTTTGATAACAATACTTCCATGTATCAAAGTTTTTAAGAGCAAAAGGGTCTACAGGGCCAAGTGCATGCCTCATGAATATGAGCCACATGATATATAAGCTATATATGTGTATATATATTTAAGCACAGACACAGCTTGAATGGCTTTCTAACGATTACAAGTATCAAACATAGACACATAGCTGAAATTTAATACTAAAAAGATGACATATACTTCAAGTTCCATAAAATGTCATCATGCATAAGCTAAAGAAACTATAAACAACTACAATGATTAAACATCAAGTGAAGGATCAAAATAAAAAAATAAACATTAAAGCAGTATCTAAAAGGATTAGAAACATACTTATTAATTTATCCAGTTAGCTCATTTTTCTTATTTCGAGCATTATTTCCTTATATTTATGTTTATCTTCTTATTTATAGTATATAGATAAAAAAATTTGGGATATAATATCTATTAGTTTTAGTATTGTAGTCCTATTAATATATTAGGGTATTTAAAAAAAAAGCCTTTGCAGATTTATTCATTGATCAAGCAATCAATTTTACTTCAATATCTTACACATATCTTGAGGATCTGAGATCTTGCATATTTATTAGGGGGTGCTTGGTTGGGGGGATAGAGGGGTGGGTAATGGGTAATATAATGATTAATCATGCTTGGTATAGGGTAATGCAATGGCCCATTACCCAGTAGTGGGTAATGGGGCATTACCCTACAATTTGAGGGGAATGGAAATGCATTGCATTGCATTCCCTTTGCATTCCCCTCCATATAAACCAAGCGGGCCCTTAGTTTTAGTATTGTAGTCCTATTAATATATTAGGGTATTTAAAAAAAGCCTTTGCAGATTTATTCATTGATCAAGCAATCAATTTTACTTCAATATCTTACACATATCTTGAGGATCTGAGATCTTGCATCTCTTCCTCCGTAAACCACAAACCTAAGCTTCATTGTCATTGCTAAGCATAGTCTATAGACAAACCTTCCACTATAAACTCCCAGTTATCATCATGAAGTGTATATTAAACAAAAAAAAGAATCAACAAAAACCAATAAGATCTAAAGGACCTCAACAAAAAGCGGTCAAAAGCTCATCTAATCATAAGGCCTGTCTAGTCCCTTAAAAACCTCACAACCAAGAGACTGTGCCTAGAGCAACCTTATGAATGTGCCTCGCCACAACACGTAAAACCTAACAGAGCACGCTTTTTACAGCTTTCCAATGTAAAACACCAAAATCTACACCTTTTCCTCATAAAAGAAACTCAGCAAGGTTTTACTCTACCTATGATAGACTTTTCGTGCACATCATATATCAATCCGTTAAACTTCCATTTTAAGCCTCTAAGATGAAACTTAAGAACGACTTGTGCCAATGAAACTCTACAGTCTACACATGCTCGTAATTTATATAATGAGCACTTGGACATATTAGGTACCTATCTAGCATATGCCTATATACATCATGACTTGACACAATTTTTGCAAAACCTTTACGAAAATTATATAGCCGTCTACTCTCCTACTACATAACATAGTCCTCTACTAGTAAAAGCCGCAATTGTATTATAAATGTTTGGATAAAAATCCTGTCCGCCATCATTCCATTTCGAGGACTTACAGAAATACCTCGGACGGTGCCGCAATCTGTTCGACGTACAACAATGTGTTGAACTACTTCAACAAGTCTGCACGTGAGATATCCTGCATCTGATGTTCGGATAGCGGTATCCACAACTCCTTTACGGGCTCCGTAACAAGAAATAATATATTCTGTTAAAGAGAGTCCTTTGCGTAAATTGCTTTCCTGTCTTAGAAATCAAAGTATATGATTTTCAAGGTTGGTCTCTTGGTTATCAGTATATGAAGTTTAAAGGTTGTCTGTTAGGGGGTTTTGGTATTAAGTGAAAGTGAATCAGTTTCCACAATTTTGATTTCCTGTCTTAGAAATCAAAGTATATGATTTTCAAACCATAACAATGGGGTTGTATCTAGTACCTTGGAGTTCTAATGGTGTGACTGTACTCATTTGAGACTCAATTTCTATTCAGTTTGGCCTTGGGGGGGAACTGTGTAGGATTGATGGATCAATGAGAGGTCTAATTCATAAGAATGTACCATAATGTAGAGCATCCCATTGTGAAGGGTATATGGTTTTGGAGGGCAATGTATGATGGATGGAATAGCGAGGAGTGAAAGATGATCCTGCTTGGTCCATCCAATACACTGCCATAGGAGGTAATGGTTGGCATCATGGAGGGTGTGTGTTTCTAAGCAATTGAAGCCTTCCTTTGAGAGGGAAATGTAGGTTGCTTAGAAGAGCCCCCCCAATGGATGGGTTATGGGTTCCTAGTGATGCCTTTCCTCTTTAATCTATGGTCACTGTGGATGGTGGTTGAGTGGTCATGGATAGGAGAGGAGGGGAAATGTAGCTAGATGGTGAATGGTGCATAAAGGTAATTCTAAAAAGGTAATGATATAGAGGTTTGTTTCTCTGTTGTATGTCTTCAGTACAGTTGTTAGATTGCTAGTTGTAGCATTGTCTGATATAGGTTTGCAGAATTAGATTGAATGTACTTTCTTCTTAATGCTGATGTGGGGAATGTTCATTATCAGTAGATGTTTAGGATGTACATATTGGGTGTTGTTGATATTAATATAAATTTACCTTTGCACCCAAAAAAAAAAAAAAAAAAAAGTTCCACAAAATCTTAACCATAATTACTACCAAACTAAAAAGAAATGATAATTATATGATTAAACAGCATAAAAAAATCATCTTACCTCCTCCAGATTTCCTCCTTCCAATAGATCGACTCCTACACAAAATAATATCAACTGTTTAAAAACTTAACAAATCAATTTCACAAATATAATTTCAATTAAATCAGTTAAAAAAAAAAAAAAAAAAACAACACACACACACACACACCTTTGATTAGGATGAGCATAGCGTTTAACGTTGGCTGATGAATCGGTGGTAGGGTTTTCGAGCATTTTTATTATTTCTTTTATGATTTAATAAAATTATTATTTATTGGCTCAAATACCACTACTACCAGAATCACCACCGGCAGAAGCTATGGATTATTTGAGTTTTACTATTATTTTGTTATTTGTTGTTACATGTGATTTTGGGAATTAGGGTTCCGGCGGCCTAGATATGTGAAATAGATTACTCCGTATTTTTTACGCGAGATAAACGCGCGTGAGGACAAAAAAGGGTTAAGGGAGTGTTTGGGGTTGCATGTCTTTACTGTTGTGTATACTTTGAGATGCAAGTACAGTCTTTGGAAGCGGTTGGATAGTTAAAAGTGTGATAGATTTATTTTGTTTGAACAATCTTTTAAAAATTGGTTTTTTTATTAATTGGATTTATTTTGTTTGAACAATCTTTTAAAAATTGGTTTTTTTATTAATTCGGTCGTGTTATCGGGTCACAGTATAACCCGGTTTTTTGCTCAAAACCGGCTTCCGGTCACTCGACCGATTCATGGTTCAACCGGCCGGGTCAACCCGGGTTTTAAAACACTAATAGATTATAGATATATATATTCTTTTCTTTAAAAAAATTACCCTTTTAACGTTACTTTACTTTACGCGAGTTCGTCTGTCACGTCAGCTTTTACCTTTTAATATTTTTATAATACAAAATTTGAAAAACACTCTTCCAGCTAAAACAAACACATTTCATTTTATAAATTTATATCAAATTTTATACGACTAACAATGCAAGAAAAATTACCCAAAGACTAACATTGTAAATATAACATAGACTAACGGCGTAAGAAACACTCTCTTACGACTAATAATTTAAACATATATGGTAACAAGGTTAAAGTGAAAAAGTCCAAAATTATCACATACTACCAAAACCTGCAAAACCAAAAGCAAAAACTAACTTACCAAAACAAACACAAACACAAGAAATATAACCCCCCCCCCCCCCCCCCCCCCCCCCCCAAAAAAAAAAAAAAAAAAAAAAAAAAAAAAAAAAAAAAACACACAAACATCACACAAAGCACAAACCCAAATAAAAGATTAAAACAATGTAACCACAAACGCTCGTTATGGGCATAACGTAGCACCCATAATGAACCTATAACACCACTATACCAAAAATGTGCCTATAACGTGGTTATAAGCCACTTCACCGAGCACTCTTAGATGTATCGATGATTAAATTACCATCGTCACGTTAGTTCCGCATCATCATTTACTTCTACCACTAAATCAGCCACTAACAATTGTCGTAGTAACCATCAAACATATCACACAATATACTCACACACACAACAAATAAAACTAATTCAATCAAGTTTGTGACTGAGTCACATTGAAAATCTGTCCGCGCAGAGGATATGAGGTGTAGTGATGCACAAACGCATGAAAGCTTGGTTCCACGTGTGATTTGTTGGTGCATTACGTATAGTCTAACCACTTTTTTGATAGATATTGTTACAAAGCGTCTAAGCATTTAAGCTTAGTATTATGGGGTGCAATTTTGCAAAAAGCGCTAGATGCTAGTCGGGCAGTCGACCATCTTCGAGGAGGAATGGGCCTACTCGGGGTCGAGTAAACGACCAAGTTCACAGTTTTACCAAGGGGAACGCATTTGTGGGGTGTTCTGTAAAAGGAGGGGAGGCGTTCGAAGAGGTGACCGACCACAAGGTAAACCACCCATCACGCCTGGTTTTAGATTAGTACTTTTCCAAATGATAATGTAAGAGGCAACCGACCACAAGGTCAACCACCAATCACGCCTGGTTTTAGATTAGTACTTTTCCAAATGATAATGTTCTTTTTAAGCACACTTCTCCAAAATACTAACCAAACGTGTTCACAATTCTATTTTTGCTATGTTGCGTAAATAGTGTTCCAATGTCATATTTAAGCAACAATTACATGCCATATTGTGTTGGGTCAGTTGTCAAATTATATTAACAACTTTAAACCCATGGTCTTAGGGGGCGTTTGGTTCGCGGTAATCTGGCGTAATTGGATGTAATTGTAATTCAGATTACATTACGTAGGCTGTTTGGTTCACAGAATGGAGGGAATTGTAATTCAGATTACATTACGTAGGCTGTTTGGTTTGCGTTGTAATTGTAATTCAGACATTACAATTACATCAAAGGAGGAAATTCAGATTACATAGGATGTTGGATGGAAAGTTTTGAATTACGTTGTAATTCAAAATTTTATAATAATAATAATAATAATAATAATAATAATAATAATTCGAAAAAATTTATAAAAATTCAAAAAATTTATAAAAATTCGAAAAAAACTTATATAAATTCGAAAAATTTATAAAAATTCGAAAAAAATTTATAAAAATTCAAAAAATTTATAAAAATTCGAAAAAATTTAAAAAAATTCCAAAAATTTATAAAAATTTAAAAATTTTATAAAAAAATTATAAAAATCAAAAAATTTATAAAATTTTATAAAAAACTTATAAAATTCGAAAAATTTATAAAATTTTATAAAAAATTTATAAAATTTAAAAATTTTATAAAAAATTTATAAAAATTTAAAAATTTTACAAAAAATTTTATAAAAATTCAAATTTTTAAATTTTTATAAAATTTTATAAATTTTTCGAATTTTATAAATTTTTTATAAAAATTTTCGAATTTTATAAATTTTTTATAAAATTTTTAAATTTTTAAATTTTTATAAATTTTTGGAATTTTTTTAAATTTTTTCGAATTTTTATAATTTTTTTGAATTTTTATAAACTTTTTGAATTTTTATAAATTTTTTCGAATTTATATAAATTTTTTAAATTTTTATAAATTTTTCGAATTTATATAAGTTTTTTCGAATTTTTATAAATTTTTTGAATTTTTATAAATTTTTTGAAATTTTATAAATTTTTTGAATTCTAATTATTTTGAGATCCAACCAAACACAGTGACAGAAAACATCAATTACAATTCATACACATTACAATTACATCACATTACAACTCTTTGAATTACAATTCATTCAAATTACAATTCCTTTGACAGATTACAATTCCTTTCAAAACATACTGCGAACCAAACGCACCCTTAGTGTCTTACGCAATACATATCAAATCAACCCATTTTGAAGTGAGTTTAAATTATCACCTATAACTGTTTCTTTCACTTCGAACAATGTGTTACAAACTAGTTACTCCCTCCGTCCCATAATAAATGTCCAATTTGACTTTTTAAAGTCTTTCTTGTTCAACTTTAACCTTAAATATTTTTATTTGTGTTATATAATGCATTTAAAATCCAATCCATTCATATATTTTACATCAAGTATTATATAACACACATAAAAGTATTTAAGGTCAAAGTTGAGCAAGTTAGACCGTAAAAAGTCAAACTGGACACTTATTATGAGACGAAGGTAGTACATACTTCTACTTCATTAATACCAAGATGAATGTATACTTCAATGGGAAGACAATAGATCAAAACATTATGGGCTGTACAAATCTATAGAAATATATATATATATTTTTTAAAGGTTGAGACATGTGCAAGTGCTATCAAATACAGTAACATTGCGAGTAAAGCCCTTGAAAAGCATGTTCTACGTGTAAATAATTGACAAAACCTCCAGATATAAAGGATATTAGATTACAATCTCAAAAGTATTGCAACCTTGACACTCCATGTACAGGGCAGTCATATCAAATTTTGACTTGATACAGAATTTTGGCTTCAGTCTGCACCCCCTATCGAAATGTTGTCCATGAGCTTCGGCTAATCTATCACGCATAATCTCCAAAGTGACCTAATCATGAATTAAAAATGAATATTTCATGATTAATGCAGAAGATTAAACTAATGTCACATGCTGAAACAAAATGCAAAATCTGATCCTGATGAATAATGATGACTGTTGACCCAGTTATATACAAATGAGTCAAATTGGGTTTATGTAATCTATATACGTCAAATGGTTTAAGCTGATCAGTTTATCCAACAAGGAAACAGACGAATCGGTCAAGTGGGTCAAACGACTTGCACATCACCCTAAATATATTTAGGGGGAATTGCATATATACCCACTAAAACTTAAATATTTGCATATTTCCCCATAACACAAGTTTTAAATGCATGATGTATAATGCAACTTAAGCATGTTTTGGGTGTACATGCAAGTTTTAGTGGGTATGTATGCAATTGCCCCATATATTTAAATGCTTAAAAACCTTCTAAATCACTTAATAAAAAGATCATATATGTTATAATAGAGCTTTGTAATAATAATAACAATAATTTATTTACAAAACTCAAAATAAACTTATAAAAAGGGTTTGTGAATGCCCGATAATATGACCTTTATACCAAACCCATTTTGACCCATGACCCAACCCACCCACTTTGCAACCCCTAGGATATGATATCAACTACAAAATGTGAGGAAATGCATTAATGGAAGCATCACTGATGAAACAAAATTGCTAGCTGGCTGAAACAAGTTAATCAAAGGGGAAGTAAGGATCAAGTTATTAAGACCTCATCGCCTCTACTAAGTTTAAGTTCGCAAAGAGAACAAAAGATCAGATGCAGATTCTGTTGCAACTCTCCTTGATTGCACACGGGACACCAAACCTCTTTTCCCACCTATTGACAATATGCAATATGCACATTAGTGGTAAACTGGTATTATCCATTTCATCAAAAAAGAGCTATACAATAACACTAAGTTCATCAGATCCGTGGTGGGCGGGTTTGTTAATTCTTAACAGGTAGAACATGGTAGTTCATTGATACAGGCTGTTATCGGTAAAAAGATTATGCCTCTATCTGAATAAATAATAACTGTGTCAAGTATAAGTATACCTTTGTAAGCTAATGTATATATTTTACCCCTTTGGATCGATTTGACCAGTTTCATTTGAAGCTAATTTTTTTTATTTTACCCCTTTTACCCGTTAAAGATAATAATAACCTGGATCAACTTACTTATACCAGTTATATGTAAAATGGACTAGAAAAATACCATCTTTTCTTAAGTATACTTTCATTATAATATTTATTTTCTACAAGCAAGAGTGCCATTGCATGAATGCTTCAGCCTTCAGTTATTAGGTTCATACCTTGTCATCATTCAGCTGCATATTTTCAAAAACAGCACGAGCTAGGTATTCATCTTCCTCGTCTTCCCACGCATTGATATAGCTATCTGGTTCGGCATATAGGAGATATAATTTCAATGACAACGCAGTTAATTATACAAAGCATTCTGATTCTCTTTGGAAATTGTACAAAGAATCATAACCATACAGCAAAGTAAACTTACCTTTTCCAATCTGTTCATTTTCAAGATCCTCATAAAAGATCTTTTGCATTTCCAACAAAATTTCTTCACATTCACCTTGGTATGCTTCATGAAGTCCATCATATTCCCATATCATATCATCACTAGTTTCTGCATCAGCGCTCAAAGTTTCTGAACAGCTTTTCATTGGTGTCTCTTTCATTTTCTTTAATTCATCGGATACGATGTCTTGGAAGGATGACTTAATTAACTCCTGCAACGAAAAACTAAATTTGAAGTAAGTAGGAACCTCAAGCAACAACATTTACCTGAATCACAAGTATAGTTGCTATAAATGATGATTAAAGGATACACATCACAACATAACAAGGACTACAGTTAATACTCAGAATCTGCCAAACATTCGAACAACTAATTATCAGATTATTGAAACATGACACAACTAAGACTCCTCAAAACACAATCTCTTACAACCCATTCATTATAGCTGACTATTATTACGGTTATTCAGAATCACATAATTACTTTTAAAGCCTAATCCAAACACTCCCCTAGTAAGAGATGGCAAGTAAAATTATTGCATTAAGGCCAGTATGAAATGGAACAACTATAAATAGAATAACAATCATCATATGAGCTAAACAAGACAAGTAATAACTACAAACACACACATATACATATAAATATAAGTGTGTATACAAACCTCGCGTTTGAAAGATTGGTCCTTCAATTCTGGTATCCTCGTTTTCCACAAAAGCCGATTCCTGTCAGCTCGAACCCTCTTGCAACAGTTCTCTCGTAGCTACAATACACTAGTATAAGGTCAGAACATTGTCAATTCTCTACTTCTTCCAAAATAAAGTCCATCTTCAAATATTTGGTACAAATAAACAAATTTCCAAATGAACTCTTTCCCGAAAAGAATCCAAGTTCGAAAAATGATTCATTGTCATTAATAAATTTGACAGTGCGTAAAACTCATCTTAAACCAAACACACTCTTCTCATTTAATTTAACTTGATACCTTCAGCGTTAGCATTTATCAATTACTATTATTTTATACACAAATAAATAGATCAGTCAAAGGTGAACAAAACTTATTTCTTATACAAATATCCAAAGATCATGATGCAACTGTGACACTCAGTCACTAATCAGCTACAATTTGTTCATTCGAGCCTACACACGAGTTACTTTGTAACATATATTCACAGAACTAAAACAAATCAAGATTATACAAATAAGGTTGTAAACAAACTCGACGAATGGACGAACAAAAACACTTAAATAAACAAAATTTTGAGTTTATGTTTGTTCGTTAAGAAATTGAACTAGTCCGTGTCCGTTAATTGAAATGCAAAATGAAACGAATCATGTAAAGTTTGTTCAAGTATAACCACTTTATTATAAACACTTAGCATCCACAAACAAAGAACCTTAACGAACGGTTCACAAACGTAAATAACTTTTATTCATGTTTGTTCATTTAACTAAGTGAACTTAATATATAATTCACGTTAGTTTATTACTCCCTCAGTCCCAAATCATTCGTCCACTTTCATATTGCACATAGTTTAAGAAAAAGTGAGACCATTACATTGTGCACCAATAAAAAATGTCATATCAACGTTTGAAAACCATTTTGATAGGTTGAAATATGAAAGTAGACACGCAAATCCAAATAAAAAGGTGGACATATAATCTAGGACGGAAGGAGTATATATGGTATGTTACTTGTTTGGCAAATTAGTTTAAGTTGGAGCTTATTATTGTTAAATTACTAAAAAGGACATATAATTAAATTAACATATGTATATATTAGATATTTTTGTGGGTAATTAAGTAATTTAACATATTAGAAGCCCCGTCTACAAATTTTAGCCTCGCTTTCAGGGCTGGGGCTTATTTTTGGTCTGGGGCTTATAATTTCAAAAGCCTCCCTATAAGCCTCTATGCCAAACGAGACTTATTTTTTGGCTGAGGCTTATTTTTGAAATTTAAGCCCCTCCCAAACACACCCATAAACAATCTCTTGCCAAACAGTTGAAGACACACCAAAATGAGCATATTAGAATACTTTATAAAAGTTGTTAACAATTAATGGGACATTTTTTTTTTAGTTCACGCACTCAAACAGGACTTTGGAGAAAGTTCATTGCTATTTAATGACCTAAACCCGAAAAATAAATACTGTACATTTTGTAAGGGGGTGTTTGTTTAAGCTTATTTGTGGGCTTACTTTATTTAGGCTAACCGAAAATTTTGAACTTATGAAATATAAGCCAAAATCAAATAAGCTTAAACAAACATCCCCTATGTTTAAACCTAAAACATGAGTTATCAATGAAACAGTAATTTAAAAAAAAAATGGAGTGAAGGAAATAAGTATAATTGAGATTTATAACGAGATTGATTGAATGATAAAAAGTAACCTTGAGTTTCCATATAGGGTAATTATTGAAGGAGATGTTAGATTTAATTGCAGATCTTCTTGAACGTTTTTCAGTCTCTTCACCGTCTGCTGCCATTTTTTGTTTTGATTTTGATAAATGATATATTTATTGGTACACTTCTCGCGCGCTAGAGAATATGTGGGTGTTGAATTGCTGGGTTTTGTTGACCCGTTATAATTTTTATGGAGATGAACCTTTCAAGTTTCAACTAATTGCACGTTTTTGCCCCTATATAATTACTATTTCTTGGGAAAAAAGAAAACTAATTTATCTATAAAACAAAAATATTCAAACTTAAAAAATTCAGTCGAGGAAACTTATGAAATAATTTTAAATTAAAATTTATTTAAGGTATATAATAATTAGTCTAAGCTTACACCACAGTTTTCGGGAAAAATATATAAAACAATTTTCGGGTCTAACCGGGTTTCGAAAATATAAAACCCGGTTTTATTTGACCTATTTTTTTTATCGGAATCGGTTCAACCGGTGGAACCAGTCGGGTCGAACCGGGTTTCAAAACATTATGTTCAATCCCCAAATCCTCAAACTTTTATTATTTTTCGTTTATAACCTCTAAACTTTTTTTATCGGTACAATGCGCAATAAAATCTCGTTGCTATGCACGATTACTTGTCTAGTTTATCAAAATATACCAAAATTTTTAGTGAACTTTAAAGCAGAAATGATTGGCATGACTAAATGTATACCTAAACTTATGCTTAAACATACACGTCTTTAGTTGATTGGTTTATGAGATAGCGGGCCTCTGTTTTTACATGTAGTTTTAGACATAAGTTTAGGTACAAGTTTAGTCATGCTAATCATTTCTCACTTTAAAATTTTCTAGTATGGCTAGTATACATTCAAATTTAAAACAAAATAAATAACTTTTTAAGTGATTTGATTGAAATACCCTTTTGTTATTTGATGTTCATCTTTCTCATCTTCAAACCAGATTTTGGAGACTTTTTTCGGCTACAAACCATCAACTGCGGCACCGATTTCTCATAATTAAGAATGATTTGGTAGCCGGAAAAGTAGTCGGAATATGTGATTGAAGATAAGAAAGAAAGGCTTAAAAAGTTACGAGTAACTGCAAAAAATGTCCCTAAACTTTGCGAAAATTGCTAAAGATGTCCTCAAAAAAAGTTCAAATATTGTCCCTAACGTTTCAATTTTCTGCAAGTTATGTTCTTGTCGCGTTACTGTAGCTGCAAAAAAGGTTTTTTTTTTTTTTTTTTTTTTTTTTTTTTTTTTTTTTTTTTTGTTAACGCTCGTTAGTTTTGGCCGTGTGATATGACTATTTTACCCTCTACCACCACCCTCTATTTTATAGGGACATTTTTTGCAAGAACATTTTTTGCAAGAACATTTTTTTAAGTTTACTATTCATTTTCTTTTTGAATTCCCACCACCACCATCACACAACCATCACCACCGCTTCGTTTGGATAGACATCTGATCTCCACCATTGGGTAATCAATCAATAATAATTACTCCATCCATCCCAATTTAATTGTCAAATACTAAAAATACATCTTTTCTTTTTTGTATGTCCCAATTTAATTGTCAAATACTAAAAATAGATAGTGGAGTTTGATAAAGTTTACTATATTACCCTTGGTTGAAATTAATATTACAAACTTTAAAGAAATGTTAATTAATTGGTTAAGGGTAAACTTGTCATTTGGCAAAAAAGTAAGAGAGAGAAAATGGTATTAATTATGTTTTTCTTAAACTGTGTGTTTTTTGTCGGAGGATAATTATTTTGGGACTAAAGGCGTAATATATATCGACTTGCCAACTCTCTCCTTGTATTTTTTTAATAGCATAAATAAAATTTAATATGATTAGAAAACTTTTACTAATAGGGCCCGTGATTTATTGTGGGGCCATGGACTTATGGTAAAATTCATTTGTTTGGTTCACATTACTGTTGGGACTCAAGCCAAATATTTTGGCATATGCAATTCGAGCCAACATAGCCTACTTTTATGACATTGCTACTATTCGAGTGGGCCCTTTGTACTTTCAACCAATCACTAATTTTTTTGTTGTTATTCTTTTATGTATATATTAATTTTAATACATATTTTAATCTATAATATATTTTTAAATATTATTTTTTCTCTCATACATCAAACTCAAATATTTAACTTTATATCATAATCCTACTCCCACTCCTAAACCCGTCTACAAACCAAACGGGCCCTAAATATAGAATGATCCAACTAGCTGTAACTAGCTGTCTCTAGTAGTACACACATGAGTAGGGGTGAGCAAACGGACCGGATGGACCGGACCGACCGACAAAACCGACCGGACCGGACTGGACCGAGACCGGACCAACCACATTCGGTCCGGTCTCGGTCTAGGGTTTTTCATAATTTCGGTCTCGGTCCGGTCCGGTCCGGCTTAAAAACCGGACATTTAGCCTATTTGGACCGAGACCGGACCGGACCGAACCGGACCGAGACCGGACCGACCATATTCGGTCCGGTATCGGTCTAGGTTTTTTTGCCGGATTCAGTCTCGGTCCGGTCCGGTTTTTCTCGGTCCGGTCCGGTTTTCACCCGATGAGCACCCCTAGTAGTACACACATGAGCATGCTTAGATACAATTTTTTTGGTATGGTATTCATATGGAAAACAATAGTTAAACAGAAAAGGACCTTTTCCCAATAAAGAATCAATGAGGTTGTAGTAGTATTCAATCCCTTTTGGATTCGGTTTGCCTGTTCACTGGTCTATATCAAGTAGTGACTCACAAACCAAAACCAAACTTATCAGTTTGTAACGTTTTTAAAATCATTATTATATAAATCTTGACAAGCACAGCGCTATTATTTCTATTTTATAAATTGCAAAACGTAGAATTGTCAGATGTGATGATATTACTCTACAAGTTATTGGTTAAGTAGTCATGAAGAAATTTGTTTATACGAGTGTGTATTTATGAATGCTTTTAATAATATAGAAAGGTGCTAAGAATCATAGATACACCAGTTATGTTGGAAATTGAACAATTTTTGGTTATTGAGTTTTTTAATAGATAGTTTATTCAAGATCTATTGGCCTATGAGTCTACATATGATGATGATATGATGAAAGTCTGCTGCTGGTCGTGTAACAATAGCAATATTTTTAGACACTTAAATACAAACAAGTGCTTATCTTATTGAGTTTTTTTCGAGAGCTAACCATATTGACCAATAGCTTCCGAATTAAAAAAAAAAAAAAAAAAAAAAAAAAAAAAGTGGCCGGAGTCTGGGTTTGGTCACCGGAGAAGATGAAGAATAAAGAGTGGCGGTGGTGGTGGTGGTGGTGGTATAATTAGCAACTAGTATACAAAAGAGAGAGAAATAGAGTAGAAGAAAAAAGAGAGTCATGGTGGTTCTTGCCAAAAATTCCCCTATAGTAGGCGAGGGTAAAATAGTCATTTCACACGCCACTAACATGAAAAGTTAACGAGCGTTAGGCAAAAGGACATTTTTTGCAACTACAGTAACTCTTCAAAGACATTTTTTGCACTTTTTTTTAGAGACATCTTTCGCAATTTTCCCAAAGTTTAAGGACATTTTTTTGCAGTTTACTCAAAAGTTATTTATACTGTATCTTTTTAAAGTTCACTAGAAATTCGATACATTTTGATAAGTGTTGGGTTTTATAGATTTGATAATACAAAACATGAAGGACTATTTGTGACAAAGAGGAAAACTACAAAAATATTTAGATAAAGAAGATATTTTAGGAAGGTTCTTAATAAAATATCTTCATTGTAATAGTTATCTCTTTGTAACCCTTGTATCTTTATTATATAAAGAGATACAGGGAATTAGTTTTAAGTATGAGAGTTAAAATGTAACTCCATCAAAGGGGTGTGTATGTAAACCTAGGCGTATGGTTCTTGTGTTAGACGCCTAGGGTTCGTGTTTGGTTTAAGCCTCAAGGATCTTTGATCCCTGTTAGAGTGTAACCGTGTTATATTTGATCACATAGCATTGGGGTTGTTGGTGTTGTTAGTTTTAGAGATGATGAGAAGAAACCTTGTATTCAATAATAATGATAGTTTATATTATTCCGCTGTGCAACGTTGTTAATCGTTATTATTGTGTAATCCCAAGATGAGGTCTAAACAACCTCGAGCTTTAAAAGATCTTCACAATTGGTATCAGAGCCTAGGGGCTCGTGATCGTGGGATTCACAAGGTTTGGTTTGTCAAAGATCGAAGAACAGGAAGAAAAATTCGGATCTGGTTCAATTTTCGCAACTTTCTGCAGAGCAGTTTTGCAAAGGCAATATCTCATTCGTTAGCCGTTGGATCGGGCTAAAATTTTTACTGAAGGTTCTCTACATATCAAGGAAGATTCTCACCGGAGATCTTCAATCCGAGCCTTTGATTGAAAAATATGATGTCTCAAAGTATGCTGCAGAAACATATTTGTAAAATCAGATCTGGTTCGTATTCTCTAAAACTCACTACAGAGTTGTTTTTGAACGGCGATAACTCCTTCGTTAACCGTTGGATCGGGCTGAAATTTTTACTGGAGATTCTTCATATATCAAGGTACAATTTCACCGAAGGGATCTTAAATCTGAGCTCTCAATCGTAAGTTATGATGTCTCGAATTCTGCTGCAACAACGTATCTTTTAGTGACACTTTAGTGACACTAAAATGCGTCGTCTGGATACTATTCGAGTTTTTACTACTGCTACGTTTTGAGTTTCTGCTGCTAGAAGCTTTTAACTACTGCTGAATATATATATGTTGTTTGGTCATGAAGATTACGAGTAGTGAGGGGAAGCATATATATTGGAGATTTGGAACAAATTGGTTCCAACACACACACAAGGGGAAGACACACACGAGGAGATTTTTGGTTTTAGTTACTGTTCGTAAAGGATTAATGGCTTGAATTTATTTTCATTGGCGAAGAAGGTTATTTGTTACTTATTTGAAGATGAAGTGAAATTTTTCAAGGTTGTGTTCTTATTATATCTTAAGGTGGGTGTTACATTTTAAAGATAACTTGTTCGTTCGTTCAAGTGACTACGAATTGACAAACACTTAAAGGAGTTACATTGTAGTGCTCAGTGTCTCATTGAAGATGAGTTTATTGTCAAGAGATTGCGGTCTCCATATACATCGATTTGGGTATACGTTCGAAGTCAGATTTAGTACAAGATATAAGACACAAGGTTGGTTTATTCTACTTCAGCATCAAATTGGTAATGATTAGTTTTCTTCAACAATATATAAAGCCTGTAGATTTGAAGAATCATGAAGATGGTTAACACATGGTGCTAAATGGAAAATTCACTAAGTGTCATTCTACTGCTAGTGATAATCATATTACTACTAGAGATAATGATACTACTACTAGTGTATTTCATACTACTGCTGGAGATGCTGAGAAGGTGAAGTAAATACACTAAGTAGATACTACTGCTAGGCTTAAAGATTCTACTGCTAGAGTTAGTTTCTACTGCTTATGTGAGATTGATGTGTTTAATCATTTAATGTACATGCATCACTTGAGGGGAAGTTTCTACTGCTTACATTCCCTATTTGTTGATAACAAAAAGGAGAATAGATGTGGTGCATGGCATGGATTAAGGGGAAGACAAGATTGTTTCATTCATGGTGAGATTTAATTATCTCAATTTCTCTACTTCGTCTAGGGAAGTTCGTACAAGAACGTGTTTGTTTTGTCATCATCAAATAGGGGAAGATTGTTGGGTTTTATAGATTTGATAATACAAAACAAGAAGAATGAAACATGAAGGACTATTTGTGACAAAGAGGAAAACTACAAAGATATTTAGATAATGAAGATATTTTAGGAAGGTTCTTAATAAAATATCTTCATTGTAATAGTTATCTCTTTGTAACCCCTGTATCTCTATTATACAAAGAGATACAGGGAATTAGTTTTAAGTATGAGAGTTAAAATGTAACTCCATCAAAGGGGTGTGTGTGTAAACCTAGGCGTATAGTTCTTGTGTTAGACGCCTAGGGTTTGTGTTTGGTTTAAGCCTCAAGGATCTTTAATCCCTGTTAGAGTGTAACCGTGTTATACTTGATCACATAGCATTGGGGCAGTTGGTGTTGTTAGTTTTAGAGATGATGGGAAGAAACCTTGTATTCAATAATAATGATAGTTTATATTATTCCGCTGTGCAACGTTGTTAATCGTTATTATTGTGTAATCCCAAAATGAGGTCTAAACAACCTCGAGCTTTAAACGATCTTCACAATAAGTACATTAGTTTTCTGTATCCGCTGTCCTTATTATTATTATTTTTTTCAATTTTGTAGAGCATATTAATATAACTAAGATTGATGGGTGGTCTAGCTTGATATCCGGCTTATATATATGTGTTTGTTGGAATTTTCGAATATCTAATAAGCTTAATTGGTAGGGTCTTCGAGTTCATCGACATAGGTTGTGTTTGGCGTGAGGCTTATGAGGGCTTATATGAGCTTAGACTTTTACAATAAGCTAGTTTATAAAATAAGTTTTGTTTATCACATAGGCTTATGGAAGCTTTTATAAGCCATAAGTCTTCATAAGCCCAAGCCTATTGAAAGGGGCTTATGGGACTTATAGCTAGTAAAATTACTTAAATACCTTTTAAAATATAATGAGTTATCACGCAAAAGCTAAAAATATATTTGAATTTAATTTGATGTATTTTTATGCGATTTTACGTTAATAAACTTCAACTTCAACTAATTCGCCAAACAACTTTATAAATATGTAAGCTCGCTTTTGGCTTATATAATATAAACTCCAGCCCATTTCACCAAATATACCCTTACTGAGCTCTAATTGATACGCCTTGAATTTGAGCTTATTAAATTTTTATAATTTCAAAAAGCTTATAGCTAACACAAACACCCCTTTACAGTATCCAAATTTAAGTAGGAATAAATATTTGTAGTTAGAAAGTTGACAATCATTTTAGCTCATTAACATTGATGATATAATAGGTGAAATATAAGTTTGTATTCATTTATAAGTAATGGGGTATCGATGCTTTCTATCGTGGTTTAAAGTTGATTAAGTATATCCATTACAACTTTTACAAGACACTCCAAGTTGAAACTATAAATAGTGATCTTAATGACAACAAATGATATTGCTTCATAGTTGGTAAGTCTACAAATAGAGAATAAAGCTTTAATTCGAAGCCCAGAGAAAGAAGGGCAGCCAAATGATCAGCTTGAGTGACGTCTGCGAATTAGCATATCAATTATTTAACTGCTACCCTGATTTAAAAAAAACAATTCCGATACATCTATTTATGAATAGCTAGGTAGATAGATTGATTTAAATTGTTATGTATCTTGTAATGGATCAAATGAGTAAAGTTGAACAGAAATGAAATGCCAGAAGAATGTGCCTTGAAATTCAGTCAAATACTATTCGGCCTGAAACTTATACACCAAGACAGAACCCGTTAGTTCGTTACATTGTTTCTGTAGCGATAACAGCACAGGGGAATCTTAAAAGAGATGCAAAAAGAATCGGAAACTTTTTGCTTATGATGGCATCCCTACAAGCCTTACTATATGGCAACACGTAAGTAGCATATAACAAATGTAAATAATATACATACATACAAGAATGTTGAATCCTCGACTTCGTTACTCAAGCCCATGTGAAGAAGTTAGCATTATAAGCTTTGTGAGCCAGGCAGGGGATTTTGATGTGCAACACTTGGTAAAAATGTATGTGCACATCATTTTTTCCAATGAAAAATGTTATTTCTTGTAGTGATTAGTGATTGGTAGAAAGATGATGGAATTAAAAGAGTTCCTCTGAATTGAACTTATTCCAAGCCTCCTGTTAACATATCAAACTCAAAATTATGACAAAACCACCACAATACTTCACTACTTGTTTTGTATATCTAAAATATAATAACATGAATGCCAAGAAAAAAGTAAAAAAAAAAAACTACATCATAGGGGGTGTTTGGATGTGCATGTGCCTTTAAAGAATGAAAGCATTGATGTAAACATATTAATAATATATGGTAATCAGTTATAAACTTGTAGACTTAAAATAATAAGGTGATTAGCTGCTTGAGTGTTGACAAATTTACATAAAATGACCAAAACGAATGTTCTTGTAAGAAAAAGAGATGTCACATGAGATGTGGCAGTAAAAAACACTCGATTTAGATTTTAAAAAAGTGTAAATTGGTATTTTGTGAAACTCTTTAATGTATTGTTGTAGCAAGTATGAAAACAATTATCTGAAACTGATTGCTAAATAATCATTAGCAGGAAATCCAAAACTCAGATTAAACACATCGTATCTTTATATAAGTGGTACACTTTATTTTTAATCTTTAACTATGTTAGGTTAAGTTGATTGATTAAGTACCTTAAGTATATCAAAGACCTTCTCAGCAACATATTTCTGTTGAAGAGTAGCTCCTTTTTGCTGCACTTTATCAGGATGGATACATAAAGTTGCCTTTCTATATGCTTTTTTGACATTGGCACCAGTGATCAGATCGATCAATGAAACAGGCTGCCAACCACATTCAGGCCAAAGAACCTGACAATCAATTCACAGAAGAATGAGTAGACATACAAAAGGATAAAAAGTTATGTCAAAGGCACTGATTTTTTTTCGAACTATAAATGATAAAATGAAAAGGCTTATAGCATAGTCGATAGCCTAAATCAGTATCCTTTTTGAGATAATAAAATATCATGAGTCAGTAACTTATTCATGATAATGATGATAGATCATAAATGTGTTTCTTGACTTTAAGCGCTACAGTCATAAAAATCGCAGTTCCCACAAGGCTTTACCTGTGACCAACAACTTAAAACATATTTACAGCAATTTGAATCCTTAAGCAGAAAAGAAGAGGTGGCAGAATGGGTATGTTGGGTGTCATGCGCCAAATGGGTAAAAACGTGGTGTGGGTTGGGTTGTGTTGGCCTGACCAACTATTTTTCCACCAAAGGTTAACTGTTTATAAATGATTGGTTTGTTGAATATGATAACAAAGATGATATTAATTCAATAGTAAGTTACATTTCTTATAAAAAGGTTTAGGAGAATGTTTTTCCATTAAAAATACAAAAAGAATGACATTCTAGCCAATTGGCCTGTTTCCTCATTTGCTATTATTTTAATTTTACACACTGACCCATTAGAGATAAAGCATAACCCCCAACAACTTAGTCATAAGTAAATGGGTTTAAACTGCCACCTCTACATAAAGAAGCAAAGGACAAGACGGCAAAACATACATATTGTAGTGAGGATAGGAGAGCACGCAAATTCCCTTCTTTCCCTGCTGCCCAACGCTTAACTTCAGCATCTAAAGTTCCACCAATCCTCTGAAATGATCACAAAAGTAAAAAGAAAATGAAAATGACATGAAATGATATGATACTGAACAAAGCAGAGTAGCAACATATAAAATGGGCAAACCCCACAAAAATGGCAGTATTCCAATGCTGACTATATGCTCCATCTTTACATTTATATTCTTGATATATGAAGTATTGATAAAGATAAGGAAAGAACAAAAAGATGCCGTATACTTACGTTTCGTTCTTCCTGTTCTCTTTGAGATTGCAGATCCCGCTGATTCTTTTCATCCAGCGCTTTCGCCTATGCCACATCTCATTTAGAACCATGACATGCATGATTGGATTAAAAGTATGAAAAATTCCCACAATCACATACCGCACGTTCCTGACTACGCTGCTCTCTTTCCAGCCTTGCTCTTCGTCTTTCCTCAGGTTCCCCTTCAACTTCTTGGAGCTGTGAAGATGTTGAAGCAGCTTTTGGAAAGAAAGGTATTAGCAAGCGGTAAGAACAGAAACTCAGTCAAATTATCTCAGAACAGATTTAAGTGAATATATACCTCTAAAAATTGAGCTAAGATCATCAACAAAATTAGAGGTGGAGGATGCTTTCCTCAAGTTGGAAGGTACACCAGTGGTTGAAGTCCTGTGGGCCCCTTCTGTTCCTCGTCTGTTCTGAGACAGTGGATCAGACGCAAAGTCCTAAATTGAGAAGCAAACAGAGGCTCAAAATATCAGCAACAGAAACTTTTAAAATATTGAAGAACTTTTCATTTGTACGATTTACAATTAACTCACAGAGGAAGTTGTCCTTGGTCTTGGAGCACTGTTTGGTCGGGAACTAGTACTAAAAAATGATTCAAGGTCATTATCATTCTTTTGCTGGTTCATCCTCAAAGCGGACTCCTTTTCTCGAGCTTCTGCAGCAGCTCTCTTTCGAGCCTCAGCAGCAACCCGTTCTAAGGCAACACGTTCTTCTCTACGCCTCGTTTCTGCTTCAGCTTTCTCCTTAACTTCATCAGCAGCCCTTTCTGCTCTGTCCTTTGCCCCAGCTGCAGCCCTCTCACGGGATTCAGCTTGGGCTCTCTGAACAGCAGCCCGCTCAGATTTTAAACGGGCTTCAGCGGATTGTCTCTCATGTGCTTCTGAAGACGCTCTTTCACGAGCTTCCCTAGTAGCCCTTTCTACAGCTTGCCTAGCCCTTTGCCTTTCAACTTCCCTCATCCTATCTTTATCAAGCCGCCTTTGCTCTCTCTCTTCCTCTTCTTTCTCTCTCTGTTGCCTTAACCTTTCTTGTATACCATGTTCATCTCTATCTTGCTGGATGGATTCTTTATTTTTAGAAGCCTTTGCATTTTCTCTTTCTCTTACTTCCTTTGCATGCCTAAACTTAGCTTCAGCTCTATCCATAGCCTCCTTCATTGCAGCAGCAGCTAAAGTTGAGTCCCTCTGTTCATCTGATTGGGCATGACTATTATTTGGCATCCTATTAGTGGAAAAATTATCAAGGTCATCTAACGGCGAAGATACAGGAGTATTCACTGCAGGTTGATATGACCTAGGACTTTGAGGGTATTTAGGAGAATTTGGAGAAAATAAACCATTTCCAAATTTGCTGGAGCTTGAACGTAATGACCCTCTTTCAGGCTTTGAAATATGCCTTGGTATTGGAGGAGGGGGTCTCAAAGGTGGTGGAGCTCTAGTTGGTTGTGTGAACAGAGGTATCTCGGACACAGTGAGCCATATTTCATCAGCCGGCTGGACATGTTCTGATGTATACGAAGGTGGAGAAGTAGACTGATTAACAGATGTATGATGAGATTCTTGAGAACCATCAACAGATGCATCTCGCGGTTGTCTTTCAGAGTATCTAAAAGAAGCTTTCTGTGTTGAATCTTTACTAATAGAACTTCGATCCCTATTCATACCTGATTTTTCTTTTGAAGGGCTCTGATTCTTTTTCATGTTATTCATATTACTAAAACTTTCAAGGAGGTCTATTTCGTCAAACACACTCCCACTTACTGATGATCCTCCGCTTTTCGGGATCCCAGATTCACTAAACTTGGGAATCTCTTCCAGCGGATCAGTGGAAAAACTCGGGTATGCATTAGGAGCGGTTGAAGTAGATTCTAGAATGACAAAGGGATTATCATCTGCATTTGTATTTGCAGTTGAATTTGGGGTAGCTGCAGAACTTGGTCTGTAAGATCAGAAAAGGGAAAAAGTCTAGGATTGAGATCTGAGCAGGAATTTTTCCATGGCTACGTTTTACAGAATTTACAAATGAGCAGCTTATTCAAGTACCGCCAGTACGTTTGGCTACTCATACAAGAAATGATATGTCATATCAACAGTTAATAAAAAGCATGCATAAAATAAACAATTTCTGTAATCATTTTTACGCCCATAATGTTCATAGAATGTGTTCAAAAGTCCCACTTTTCCCACCTTTGCCTCCATGAACGCATATGGTTACGCCTCCATGACAGCATAGGGTTATTGTTTATGCAAAGGTGGGAACTTCTACTCGAAGAATAACTCTAGGGGATCCTCTTATGTCATCATGTATCAGCAATTTTTAAGTAATTAAAACTACAATATAACCCTGTAAAATGTCCCACATTTCTACAACCCAAACGGCCAAACACCCAATATTTCAACCAGAGGGAATGAAAATGAAGTGCCCAGGTTCACTGTTAAAAGCTGGCTCAAACGAGAACATCACAAAATTTAAATCCTGTTATGCATACATGGTAATTTTAATCCTCAAGCAAAGAACCATTATTCTACTTATAGAACATTGTGAAGTTACTGTGTCTCCCCACACGTGCTCAAGTCATTAGAGGTGGCCCAGCCCAGAAAACTTTCTAAAACTGTATGGTGAAACTGAGATTGCTCTACTTCTCAACTGACAAATCATGAACATTAAGGGGGACACTTGAATATCTATTTGTGTACAATCCCACATCGTTAAAAGAGCTGGTGTGGAAGTAACTAAACAAGAAGTACAGATAGTATCTTTTGGGTTGAAAATACTAGGAGGTCATATTATATACTTCAATGTGTACTATATTCCTAACATGGGTTACGCCTTTTAGGACCTTGAGTGGTCCAAAGTCTCGCACACTACCATCACTCATATTCTTTTGCAGTTTTGTTTAATTACACTATTAAATGGCAAGTTTGTCCTTTATAAATACCCAATCACACCGGAGTGGAGTATGGGGGAGGTGGGATGTGGACAGTCATACCGCTGCTTCCAGGAAGACCTTCGGCAAAAACCGGAAACAAATACGATCCTAGTAATAACATGCGTATTATCATCTTGACAACTTCATACCGATCAGGCATTCATTAGCAGGCTAGAATAAGAGCATCGCCTAATTCAATTTTATTTTGCATAAATGGTCACTGTCTAAACCTCATACAAAGGATATTTTTTCATGCGTAAAAGGCTAGGATCAAGTAAATGACATGCTCTGGTTAACTTTTTATGGCCTTCGAGTGTAGGACCATATTTGACAATAATGAATTATGAACCCATTCGAGGAAGGTAAACTGAATTATTTGGCAATTAAACTCTCATTCACAAGGTAGGTTATTGTAGCTGGAACGATATTGACGATCAAACTTAAGCAAGTTCTCTATTACAGAAAATGTTAAAAAAAAAATAAAAAAAATTCCATGCATTCTACATTGATTTAAAACATTTACAGCATAAAATTAGGTGTTCTGATCAAAATATGCCTTGATTTAGTTGATTAAATTGATTAAATTAAGCCTTTTCAACCCTTTGAAATTCTTTGGTTAATCGTGAATCATAATGAAAGTAACCTTCAAGAACAAGCTAATATCCTCACAAAACACTTAAAAGTTTAAGCGTCTACCCATGATACTCTCTAAAATCTTACGGGGAAAATGAAATTTCTCAACTTGTTAATTGACAACACAAGAACATCTAGGGAAACACTTGTGAACCTATTTACGTGTACAATCCTGCATCATCTAAAGAGCTTGTATGGAAGTAACTAATCAAGAAGCACAAATAGCATGCCCGGGGTTAAAAAAACTAGTCGCTCAAACTAAGTACTTCAAGTTGTATTATATTCCAAACACTAGTTTTGAAAAACGCAAGGTAAAAGGCATAATCTTGGCCGCAAAGTAATTCCCCACCTTTTAGTAGCTTTTATAGTCTCACCCACTACTATCAAGCATATTCCTTCGCAATACTTAATTATACAGTTAAATAACTTGTCGAGCTTGTCCTTAGTAACAACATTGCACATAACACTCGATATAGATACTGCCCAACTTCTTAGCCAGTATTTAAGAATTTTTTTTTTTTTTTTTTTTTTATCTTTTTTCATTTTTTGTATTTATCTGTTTATTTTGAGGTAAAATAAGCAGTTTCTATAGGCTGCTTATTTGAAATTCTTCCTTTTATGATTATACTTAATGAATACTTTTTTATAGATAGATTTGACTTTATTTTTTCAAGTATTATTGCAATTTCTACAAGCAAATTCAAACACTATTTCATAAGTAGTTATTTTTAAGCAGATGCATAAGCACAAAATATAAGCAATTTAACCTCAAATTTTAGATTTATATAAAAACACCTAACAGCATTTATGCGTCCTCTAACAGAATAATTATCTTATAAGATTATAAGCCGGAAACAAGAAGCTTAATAAATATAAAGCAGAAATCACATAAGCCCAAAAATAAATCAAAGCATATAACTCAATACTCCATCAAATGCACAATACCTGGTATTATTTGCAGCAATGCCATGAACCAATTCATCAAAACCACTCGAATTGGACATGGACTTGCTTTTGAATCCATCAAATACATCATACACAGGCAAATTATTTAATTTAGTTTTAGGTCCTTCGTCATTGTTATTAAAAATGGCAATTCTATTATTATCCATTTCAGTTTAGTGGATCTGGTCACAATGTGTTTCTAATAGTACATTGTGCTGAAAAATTGTTTAGTGTTTGGGTTTGGGTTTGGAAGTTGAAGTCAGTGAGTAATTGATTAATTGATTGTTGAGCAACTGGTATTTTTTTTCTTTTCTTTTCTCATTTTCATTTTTTTTAAGACTAAAGTTAAACTTTTATTAATAATTAAAAATAAACATTCAAATAAAATGAAACTACAAAATAGTGTGCATTTGTTCGACCTCAAATATATTCCACTAAATCAGCTTTAAGACTTAAATGAGTTTTCTCGTTGATTAAACCGCTAACATTTCTTCATGCGTTCGTGAAAGCTCATCATCAAGATGTTGCTCATCTGTATAAAAGACGGGAGTGATTGCCTTCCTCTTGTCTTTTATAATCATATTTTGTAATATGATGCATTGGTACATCATATACAACTTTGTGTTATGTTTGTTTTCTTCGATTTAATATAAAGTATTAAAAATGTTTGTACTTCTGTTGTTTATGTGCTCTAGTGATTCGATCCACATCTGTTATATCTATATTATTAGTAATTCGACCCACATACCTTGTTGTTGGTACATTTTAGCTGAGCTGATGCAAATAATGTTCTAAAAACGTTATTTATATCTTTCGATAACTTCACGTTTTGAGGATGACAAAATGTGAAATCACTTTACGTTAAAATTAACGTAAACAAGTTTTTAGTCGAAAGATCTCATTTCTACACAAATCACTCTAGGTATGCACAAACAAATTTACAACTTGACAAATGATCAAAGAAGTGAATTTGCGTTTAAAACTTCACATATTTAATGTGAGAAAACATTTTTACAAAAATATACTTTACAAGTTATTTTTGAATAATTAAGAAATGTTTTATTGGAAAAATAAGTTCAAATAACATAACAGCTATTTTTCCCCCCAAAATCAGCTCCAAACTTCCCCAAATAAACTTTCACCACTAAAGACAAAAAGAGGAGCGTTTTTGTCTGCATGGTACCACTAAATTTAGTGGTACCGTGTACCCATAACGGCTAGAATTTTTCTGCCTATAAATACCAGCCCTCTTCACAATTTTTGGGTATCCTTTTTCACACAGAACTTTTTGAGTTCAATACTCTCATCACATCTTCTCTTCTTGATCATTAAGTTTAGTTTTCTTTTGTTTAAAGAGTGATCCAATCATCCAACAAAGTGATCACCTTCATTCCTCTACTAGTGCAAGAGAAGAACACAAGGTATCCAAGAAAATACAAAGTGTTATAGTCTTAGTTAGTGCACTTGTAACACTTGTTACATACTTGTTGTATTCTTGTATACATCAAGTTCATTTTTCTTTTGAGAGTTTGTGAGAGTAGATCATAGTGATCTTGTTGAGATCTTGGAGATCTCTTGTAGCTTGTGAGCTAGTGTGTTGATCAAGTGGATCAAGGGTAGATCGAGTCGAGTGTGTTGATAGTGTGAAGTAGAAAGGATCGTGTGGATCGTGGTAGATTGGTACTAGCTAAGATTAGTACTCGACATCTAGCTTAGTATCGGAAATAGGATAAGCGACGTTGTACGGTTTTCTCCGCCTGAAGGGAGGTTTGTTGACATAGTGCTTGAAACTCTCGAGTGTGGTATTTGGGGAGTAGAGTAGGGCGAATAAGAGCTTCGTGACCGAACCACTATAAATCTCTTTATCCCAGTTTGATCTTTCCATCTCTTTTCTTTATAATTATTGTTTTTATTAGTTAGTATTGCTTAGAGTTCATATTGGTGTTGATTGATTTCACACAAGAATCGAATCAAAGTTTTTTACTAGTAAAGTTTTGAAACAACTTAAAAACCGGTAAAACTATTCAACCCCCCCCCCCCCTTCTTCTAGTTTTCCACAATTGGTATCAGAAGCCACGTAAGTCAAGATTTTAAAGTAAATTGTATTTTTAAACTTGAATCGATCAATGGATTCCAACAAATATCAAGAAGGGCAATCTATGCAAAGACCACCACTTTTCGAAACCGATTGTTTTATATATTGGAAAACATGATTCGAAACGTATGTGAAATTAAAAGACATTGATCTTTGGCATATTATTACCGAGGGTGACTTTCAACCGATTCAAAAGAATCCGGAAACTAAAAGGGATGAAATAGTTCCTTATAATAAACAAAGTGATGAACTTAAAAGAAAATTAGCCAAAAATGATGAGGCTAAAATGATGATTTATAATGCTTTTCCGAAAAAGGAATTTGAGAGAATTTTCATGTGTAATACGGCAAAAGATATTTGGAAAACTTTGTTAGTCACTCACCAAGGTAATAATAAAGTCAAAGAGAACAAGATAGATCTTCTTGTGCAACAATATGAGCAATTTTCCATTTCGGAAGATGAATCTATTGATAATGCTTTTGCTAGATTTAATATTATTATTACTAGTCTTAAAGCTCTTGATGAAGGTTATTATAGCAAGAACTATGTTAGGAAGTTTCTTAGGGCTCTACATCCTAAATGGAGAGCAAAGGTCACCGCCATTGAAGAGTTAAAGGACTTGGCGACATTATTACTCGATGAACTAATAGGAAACTTAAAGGTTCACGAGATGATAATCAAGAAAGACTCCGATATAGTTAAAGGCAAAAGCGAAAGAGTTAGATCTCTAGCGTTGAAAGCCAAAAAGGAGTCTAGTGATGAGGAATGTTCGGATTCCAATAGTGAAGACGAAGAGTATGCGTTAGCCGTTAGAGACTTTAAAAAGTTCCTTAGGAGAAGAGGTAGGTTTGTTAGGCAACCTCGTGAGGATAAGAAGCCGTCATAAAAGAACCGATGTGAGAAGAAAGGAACGAGTGATAGGAAATGCTTTAGATGCGGAGATCCTAATCACCTCGCAGCAGAATGTCCGAAACCACCGAAAACCAACAACCAAAGAGCGTTCATAGGAGGCTCTTGGAGTGATAGCGGTGAAGAAGAAGAGAAGAAGCCCAACGACAAAACATGTAATGGCTCAGGCTTCAAATGAGGTACATTCCGACTCTTCTTATTATAGTAATGATAATTCATCAATAGATGATAACATACTATATGATGAATATAATAAACTATGTGAAGTAAGTTCTAAAATCTTAGGTAGAAACAAAACACTAAAATTAAAATTGCATGAACTCGAAGTGCAAATTTTAGAACTGAAAGATCAAGTAAAAAGACTTAAGAGAAAAATAAAGAAATAGATGTAGGTTGTAAGTCATGCATAAGTCTTCAAGCAGAAAATGAAAAACTTAAAGAAAACACTTTAAGGATCATTAAGTTTGAAAAAGAGACAAAGTCACTTAATGATATGCTTGATAACGTTAGGCATAGTGAACATGCCGAAGCAGGCTTAGAATTTGACCCTAATAAAGCTTCGACAAGTAAAACGAAACAAGTAAAATTTGTCAAACCCACACGTTCTGTCAAAAATGTGGACGGTACCATTAAAGGTACATTCGGCACCACTAAAATTAGTGGTACCATGGTACCGTCTGGTGCTGGAGACAAAACTGAGTCGAAGCTGAAAAATAATTCAAGTCCTAAACCAAGTCACAGAGTTGTTAATAGTGTCAAAGTACCTATTGCTAGTAAAAAGGAAGTTAAAAGCATTTACAAACCTTTGTCAACCCCCGGGCTTGGCTTTGTAAAACCTGACACTAGGTCAAAGACTCCTCCACCTAGAAAAACAAATATTCCTAAACCTCGGTCAAGAACTCCTCTACCGAGAGGTAACTCTAGAAGACCAAGTTATCCAAGTAACTATCCCGTAACTTGGTATAACCATCAACTACAAAGTTACTTACCATGGGAAATTTGTCCTCCGTTCCAACATCCTAATCAAATGCAATTAATGCATGGGATGTTTAATGCTAACAACTTTGGACCCATGAGATATTGGGGACCAAATGTTTGAATGTTTGTCTTATTCAATAGATATGCTTGGGAATCGACTTGGAGCCCAATGAATGGGTCAAGGATAGTGGGTGCACTAATCATATGACGGGTAACCGAAGTCTATTCTCATCATACAAGGCGTACAACGGAGGTAAGGTCACTTTCGGTAGCAAACTTAAGGGCAACATCATAGGCAAAGGTACGATCACTCGAGACTCCCTCACTATTAGAAATGTTGAGCATGTAGATAACTTAGGATTTAACTTGCTTAGCATTAGTCAAATGGTAGATAATAAGTGTAGAGTAATATTTTCCGAAGAGGGTAGTGAGATCACTAAGAATGGTAAAACCATAGGCAAAGGAGTTAGGAAGAATGGCTTATTTGTTATGAAAATAGGAAATAAGCTTCAAGATAAGATTTGCCTAGCAACCATAGATGATAATTCCACTCTGTGGCATAGGAGACTAGGTCATGCCAATATGCGGTTGATACAATCATTGGCGTCTAAGGAACTAGTTAGAAACCTTCCTAAGATTAAGTTTGATAAACACTTTTGTGACGCTTGTAAAGTTGGAAAACAAGCTCATTCTAGTCACAAAGCTAAGAATATGGTCTCGACCTCTAGATGCCTAGAACTCCTTCACATGGACTTATTTGGTCCATCCGCCGTACGGAACTACGGAGGAAATTACTACACGTTAGTAATAGTTTATGACTACTCTAGGTATACTTGGACTAGATTTCTTAAGAATAAGACACAAGCTTTTGAGGAATTTGAAATCTTTAGCAAGAAAGTCCAAAATCAACTAAGGTGTACGATAGTCTCAATTAGGACGGATCATGGTCGGGAGTTTGATAATGAAGTGCAATTTGGAGTATATTGTGATGCTAATGGTATTACACACAATTTCTCGGCTCCATGCACTCCACAATCAAATGGGGTAGTTGAGCAAAAAAATCGTACTTTATAAGAGATGAGTAGAACGATGTTGAATGAACAATCATTTCCGCAAAAGTTTTGGTGTAATGCGGTGGACACCTCAACTTACATTCTAAATAGGATTCTAATTAGACCTATCTTAGGAAAAACACCATACGAAATCTTGAAAGGTAGAAAACCTACTCTATATTACTTTAGAGTGTTTGGAAGCAAGTGCTTCATATTAAACACTAAAGAATACCTCACCAAGTTTGACCCAAAGTCTTACGAAGGTGTTTTCCTAGGTTACTGTGACAAATGGTAATTTTTCCACTAATATTTTAATAATAAATGTCAATTTATTATTTCACAACTGTTAAACTGAACATTTATGTGTTTACATAACTATTACGGGAAGCAAACCCGCACGCAGTAGCGTACAATGACTCACCAAAACTATTTGAATTTATTAGTAAAAGTGAATTTATCACTTTCTGACTGTTACAGACACCAACGTAACAAAAACGAGAGGTTATCTTGTTTTTTTGGAAAAACCGACACCACACGCGTACCGACACCACTTTAGTAATGGTTGAACTTTATAATTCATCTTGGGAGTCAACAAATTTTATTTTATATCAGTTTTATAAAAACGGCTCCAGATTTATATTTTTCACGTTTACGTGAAACCGAGGTACCACAATTTTACCTCAGCTCAACAGGACACGGGGTATACACAATACATTATACAATTAAAACACACAAATAAAATCCACCCTCCCACTCACCCACGTGATACTTATCATCTTTATCTGTTCTTTCTTCTTCTCGATCCTCCCATCCACACAGCAAGTCCTACCCTTTGACTTTTTCCCTGGTGATAAAAACCATAAACATCACCATCACCATCAACAATCACTGTCTATACATGGCGTATAGCGCTTTTCGTACCTCCCCAGGGTTTTGTCGGTTCTCAAACCCGCTCCTTATGAGTCAAACGAGATGGGGATCGAGGTATGGAAAGGGAAGATAGCCAAAAATGGCGGAATCTAACCCTTGGAAGATCAAAAGAGAGCCAAAGGCTTGCCACAATTCCTCCTTTATGAACCACCGATTTCCAGTGGAAGCAACCACACAAAACCCATCTCACCTCAACTGTATATCTCTATCGAAGGTCCGAGCAGAAGAAAGGGGTGTGTGGAGTGCTTGGAAATCGGATTGGGCTTGTTGTTAGTCTCTTGTAATCGATTCTCATCATCCTTTGTAAGGTTAAATCCCACTCATTATTGTTGATGTTATTCATTGTTGTTCTCGAATCATATATATTTTTCTTGTTGTCGTTGTTGATATGAATTATGATCAAGGTTTATGTCAATAATGTGTTGTTGTGGTTTGGCTAAAAGAGGTTTTGAAACTGGTAAAATTAGAACTCGATTAAGAAACTAATATTGGCTCAAAATCATGATGTGTAGTTGTGTTTGGTGTCTTGTTAATCTTGTAATCGAACCTTGAACATAAAATGGTGTTAACTGAATTGATGTTCGAGTCTTTGTTAATCTTCTTAGGTCGAACCTTAAGCAGTGAAGCGGGTAAATAAGGTCTAGAATAGGAAGAAAATTAAGGTTTGATTCGAGCTTAAATCATTGTGGTTAAGTTGTGTTCAATTCGGCATACTTGTGTTAAGATTTCATCTTGTTTGTCTTGCGTTTGTCCGTGGTTACATTCGTATGAATGGTGTTCAAAAGTACTCGTAAGGGTTAAGTTGGCATTAAGAGTTAGTCACTTGAATTCCTAGTTGAATAACATGCTCACAAGGTGTTTGTGATTTTTTTTAATGAGGTGTGTTGATACTCAAAAATATGAGTTTTGATTCAAATAGGTTGTTTAGTACTCAAGATTGTGTCTTTAGCCGATTTGGCTTGCTCTTGTACTCGATACGTGAATTGAGTGGTACTCAACTCAAATGTAAACCAACTGCTTGTAGTCTAAGACTTGTCATTGAAAAAGGTTCTAGTTACATGTCGTTATGTCAAAACCGAGAGACCATGTGTTATGGTCACGGAGATCATCTCGGAACTCGGTTGGCACACTCCTTTTTCCTTGTTTTGGCTGGACCATTTGGTCGTTAACAACACCCATTTGGGTGCTCACTTCATTCGACTCACAAAGGACTCTCACATGAGACCAAATCCTTTGTAAGTCAAGCCTTGGTCGAACTCAAGTTCGAACCTTTCCCTCACCCAACTGCTCAACAGAACCATGTGTAAACTCGTGTTTTTGCCATTCGAAAAATGGTGTATACTGAGGTCGAGTTATTATATGTGGAATGGGAATTGTCTTAAACATGTGATGGACTAGCGAAAATAAATCCACCAGGCCACATTTAACTAAGTTCCAAATGGTCAACTTGGGCCGAAGCCCATATAGCCAAAGACACAGGCCGCTGGCCTTTTTCATCATCCACTTATAATGAGGGGATTAATTTCAGTCCGTGTGAAACAAGCGTGGGCCACAGCCCAATCCGTCACAAACTTAAATATTATATCGACTTTGAGAAAATTCGTCCCAAATACACGAGTTGTGATCATCACCGTTCAAGTGGTCGTTAAAAATCATTACAACTTTATATTAAAACAACTCGACTAGTAATTGTTCCGTTACATGTCATAAATATGTAATAACTCGCCCGATGGGCGGGTTCGCTTCATAATTTTCAAACTTGAATATCTACCGTATACGTATATGGGAGGTTCAAATTTTAAATTTATACTTGTAATATCTTACGTAAATGTGAAAAGCAATTCCAATAAGATAGTAAATCAGTACATGTGTTGATAAAATAACCAAACTAAGACATTGCGCAAAATTACACAAAAAGAAGTTGCGTTCGACATGAGTTTTGTTTCTTACAAACATTGGTAAACACCATATTTCGTTGTCGAACACAATGACGACTAAAATGCAAAGTGTCTCCCCCACTTGAGAAAACTTGCAATAAGAATGTGCTTAGATGATGTTTCTTGTTAAGTGGATTTTTCTCTCAGCGAGATATCTGAGGCTCGTGACCACTTCACCTACATAGAAAGTAATTCCAATTAAAAAAAGTTATAAAACTTTAAAACACATGTTAATCAATAAATACAATACGCAGGCTTTTTTATCTGATTCTATCCACCCTTGTTATCAGTTGTCAAAAAAATTTGAAATTAATAGTAAAGACTGTGACATGTTTGGACCGGCACGTTAGTTGCTTCAGACCTGTAACATCCTCAAAGAAATAAATAAGCATACACATACCTATATGTATGCACAACTTTTTCGCAATCCAATTCCCTCCTCATCCCCCTTCAGCGCGGTTCGAATATCATCCCTATCCCCTTCATTAGTTCTACCTTTGGGTAAAGCCACGTGTCCTGCAAAGCAAACAACACTCAGTTTAACCCAAACTAAAAATATAGCTTGTACCAACAGCTTATCTGTTTCAGTGAATATGTAGGGCATTGACTGGAACATGTTAATATTCTTAACTGTTACAGACCCAACCCACGCATTTACTGCTACTGTTTGACAGCATCCCCGAACACCAAAGCATCAGAAACAAATCTCTTTATAGTAGCAGTCTTCAAATTTAGCAGAATGATTAATTAAACACAACCACGGGATAGGCAATTATTGGCCCTTGACAGTGCGCTAAATTAAAGTGCAACAATGAGCTAACGATGATTATCCAACAAAACCATGAACGAATATACGACTACTATCTATACAAAACTGTCACCGGTTATGACATTGCTATTGTTCACTTATGAGGTTTAAGCACTGATGCTGTGAAGATAATTGGAAAGCACAGGTCATGTGTTTACTATTTGACACCGGTTATGACATTGCTATTGTTCACTTAAGAGGTTGAGACATTGACATCGCTAAACAGAATCAGACTATTCAATATTATATAATCATTTTCAAAAAGTATTAAACTCTTTTCTAAAGGCAATACAAAAAAATACAGCTACTTATCGAGGTGTGCATTGTACTTGAACCTACCATATTAGCTATATGTTTCCTTCAGCTTTTGAGGTCTCTTATTAGAATGAGTTGGTGCAGACGGTACTTCTCTTCCGTGTCCCTTTGTACAAAAGATATGCCATTATAAATGTGGAACTGTTGAGCAGGAATAAGAAATCAATATGTAAGCTGATATGGAGATGTATGCAGAGTCGTTGAGAGTATACTGCATACCTTGTATCTCTGGTCCCTTCTAACAATTCTTTCTGCTGATATGAAAGTGATTGTGGATTAAAATGAGACCCCAAAAAAAGGAATGAAATCCGAGCAAAGTAATTACCTACATAGCTTACTGAACCAGTAACGAATGTTCGGTCCTGATGTATGGCACGCTGTAAAAGCTGTCAGATCAGATCAAAATGAAACATATCAAAACATATGATATAGCCGGAATATTAACTGCAAAAAGGAAAATACAACTAAAAAGATTCCAAAAAAACTTTGGTCCATCTGGTGTTTTGGTATACGAACTTTCGCGATAAGACGAACCTTCATTCTTTTTTTGCAAGCACCAGCAAGTCAAATTACTGTTTATTTTTCTTTGTATTCTCTTATTCTTATCAATTTCTGCTTATATAATTAAAAAAAAAAAAAAAAAAAAAAAAAAAAAAAAAAAAAAAAAAAACTAATCTAATTCATTTGGAAATAATTTGAGGTTTAACTCAGAAGTCCTAACTAACCAAGTAGTAGTAGCAGCACATCATTTTGAAAATAAGTCCACAGTCGCCTATACTAATGTTACTGTATGCTGCCCCGCTACCTATAACTAACCTTAAGCTTATAACTTGTTCAACAAATAGGCTTTGAGATTAAGCATGTAAACTGCTTGTAAAATTACTTGGGAGATTTTTATGTACTCAGTAATAAAAATGCATTTTGGTTGCTATAAGTTTTGACCAATTGGACCCATTTTCTTTTGTAATTGAAAAGACTTGTTTGTGACCCATCTGAATTAAATTGTGACCCAAATCACCTCATTCCTGGTAAGCATGTTAGTAAAAGAGACGATGAACTGAGCAAGTTGAGCTTATATATCCCAAACATCCCCCAAAAGCTTTTATAATATATTAACCACAGTTTTATTGCAGCCAATAATAGATTGATTATCTAGAGCACTATATAGATTAATTGTTTAAACACTATACAATGAAATCACCATAGTCTGTTTTCGTTGTACATAAACATTTAGTATTACCCAAACACTCTAAACTAATGAGCTTCAACATGGCATATGAATCATCAGATACTCAACTCATATCGCAATCTCAAATAGACAAACACTCTATACTGAATTGATTGACATTCGTTCATTAAATATTTCAAAATTTAGTTGACTCCTTATTTTTCAACGATTGCCAAACACTGTTTTCTCATTTTTCAATAAAAAACAAGCTCATGATCAAATAATAGAAGTTTTTTTTTTTGCAACCAATCCTTAAACTGACATGAATTTTTTTTGACACTTAGAAAACATAACGGCAAACACCCCTTTGATTATTTCACATAATCACATATTCACGTAAAGCACTACTAATTTAACATCTTCGCTCTCATAATAAGCTTTGTTGTAATAAACACTAACTATTGAAAAACAAATTAAAATCAAAGCAATCAAATAATACCTTTTGGTTTAGTCTTCCACTGGGAACCAACATTCCTTTGTGTTTCCAGCATAGATCATTATACTTAGTCAGTTAAAAGGTCGAGAAAACATATTATAAACACAAACACATTATATCACTATGAAAACAGTTGGGGTAAAACACATGATCGAGAAAAGTAAAAGAACCTGGAGTGCACGTATTCCAAACAGTTGGGGTAAAAGTTGCTTCTTAATCCAGTAAGCCAGATAGCTTTTGTGCACTGCAATGGCAAGATGAACCAATTCACCATATATAAATAAAAATACTATTTTCTATGAGGGCACTTAAGAAGATTATCTAGTAGCCAAACACTAATATAATAATTGTTTCTGCATATTCGCATGTGGTTTGTATAATAAGATTTGAAGACATATACCACATACCTCTTTGGCTAAGCCATCCGAGCAAAATTCAAATCACACTAATCAATTACCTCTTTGTCACTCAGCTATACACAGTTTAGCCACCTGCAAATCACACGAATCAATTCGTTCACATCTCATCGAAACAACCAATAGTTCGAATCAAACAAATCAAAATCTGATAATTCAAATTAACCCAAACTCAATCCACTTACATATCATTGCCTTCACATTATCCCGGCACAACACAAACATAGCATCCCTACATTACAGAAAACCAATATTCATTCAGATCAAATGACATTACAAACCACAAAAGTTACCCCAAAACTATTATCCTAACCTTCTCAACCCAAGGTTTTTTTAAACTTTATAATAAACGGACGCTGAATCCGTGCATTTAAAGCCATCTAAACATCAAAAAATAACACAAAATTAAAAAAAAAAAAAAAAAGCAGTACCTTCAATCTTTAGCAAGACGAATCTTTTTCAAAACCTATCTACATTTTAGTGGGAACATCTCTGCCCTTCATCACTGGCTCACCCATGTCAACGTTAACCTGAGGTAAAAACAATACCGACTGATCCAAGAGCATAAAAATAACAATAATGTTGGAGGCAATATACATTTTAGGTGGGAACATCTCTGCCCTTCATCACTGGCTCACCCATGTCGAATTTTTTTTACGCGTAATATAAATAATGAATAAGTCAAATATGTTGAAGGAAATAAAATGAAAATCATAAATATATTGCTCATGTATTATATATAAAAATAACAATCATAAGTATCATAATAAATTAATTACATAAGGGTTGTTCAGATGCGAAATAAGACTTCTTTGATTCACAAAGTTGAGAGCTCTTAGACTTGTAACACACAAGTCACAAGTCCTACCACTAAGTCATCCTCCTAAATCAGTTTGAAAAAATGTCACAAATGCCACCTATGGCTTATATATTCATAGAATCTTCAATCGACACTTCATTTCTCTATTTGCAGTGGGAAAGTTTCAAGAGTTACTCCTAACTATTCACATCATTCATGGAATTTACTTACACTTGACGTGAACAACATCCTTGCTGGTAGTATTTGACCTTTCCATTGATAAAGTTGCAACACATAATGGTTCAAAGTTTATTAGAAAACATTAATAAGCATATGTTTTTGGGGTTCTGTTTTTGTTTGCAGCATGTAGTAGTCCTATAGACAGCATCTCTATTATAATACAACTTTTACTTCTTTTTTTTAATAGGCAAATAAAAATGTTTAGACATGCTGATCTCGCTCATATTTAATACAAACTGTCAACAGTTTGTACTTTCTTGATCTATGATGTCTTGACTGTTGTTCACAATAAGTTTAACAATAATGCTAGAAGGCATAAACGATACACATTAGTAGCTGTAACCTACAATTATTTACATTTGACTTTGCTAATAATAAACAAAGTACAATAAAAGTTGCTCTCTGTATATACAAACAGCCAACATTGTGCTAAACATATCTATAGCTACAATACTTAACACATATAATAATAGCATCGTCTATAGCAACGGCCCTTAATCATCTATGACAACAAAGACCGATATAAACTCATAACTGTGTTTTTGTCTTCCTTTTACATTACATTATTAAGAATCAAAACTTCCAAATTGTAACGACTGTCCAAAGACGCATAACCTAATGCTCTAAATCTCTAATGCCTAATATCCAACTCCAACTCTATTATAACAAAACTACAACTACAATTGCAACTAATTTTGCAAACATTCCATTAAAGACAAAAATCAGATTGAGTGGGAGATGAATAAAAAAAGTGGAGACATGAATGGGTCGATTCGGTTGTGTTATATATATCAAATGAACCAAACTAAACAAATGGTTTGATATAAAACAGCCAAAAGTGTGATACACTAACTTTTTTTAATAAATTTTTTAAGGCGCAAAGTATCTCAATGTGACCCGACTTGTTACCCAATGTGCCCATTTTGCCACAGCTAATAGAAAAGTAGGATCTAGTTGCCTCAAAAGAGACAGAAGCATACCATTCTCCAAATCAAGTCTTCTGGCCCCAACGGTTGAACAGGATGGGAGTATAAGTAATGGCGCACATACTGTCATATATAAAGAAAATCATCAAAATACATAAACATGAGAATGCTGCTAAAAGATCATTCATTTATGCAATATCCTATTTTATATTTAAATGATGAAGGTCTTGTAGCAATCTATTGTCAAACATCAGTAATCACTTGTTAAAATTAAGTTTTGCAGCATGATGTCCAAATAGAATTGAGTTCAGCCAAGTGATTTCTTCTCACGATTGCATTGGGTTTCAAGTATTAAGGCAAATTTCACCACTAATGCTCAATCTGACAACAACCCAGTAGAGATCCCATAGTAAATACTCATTACCTAATACAAACCCAATATAACATAGTTTCATCATTAGGGTGTTTACCTATTTATGAGGATGTTCAACATGACAGATGAAAGCCATCTCCTTCAGTAAATGTCGTTCGGATCTGATCAGATCCATCTTCAACTCAGAATATTTCTGTGCAAGCATAACATGTCGGCATAAGCAAATCACTTCTTTTAAAGGAAGAGAAATCATTCTTCTAATAATACAAATTATAGAGCTAATATCAGTAGTAAAAATAACAGATAGAATTGATAAAATACCTTTGAAAAGGCATCCATATGCTCTATAGGTAGATTTTCCCTTCTACATTAAGCAAGCCAAACACAGCTAGCAGCAACGCGCTGCGGAAGAGAAAAGACAAAACATATCAGAGGTGGAATACATGAATTAACATGATACGAACCAATTCGATGTAGAGATAAAAAAAAAACACATCAAATATCATTAAAACTCTAAAATCGTTAGTTCATGTAAGCTTCACCTGAACCCGCACCTTCTTCCTCTTCAAAACCCTAGCAGTACTAAAAATACCTTGGCAGTACAAATTTCGAATCTTGACCTAAACCTGATGCAACTTGTTCCACAACGATATCCGAACCCGCGTTATTAACACCAACAACATCAGCATGATGTCCAAATAGAATTGAGTTCAGCCAAGTGATTTCTTCTCACGATTGCATTGGGTTTCAAGTATTAAGGCAAATTTCACCACTAATGCTCAATTTGACAACAACCCAGTAGAGATCCCATAGTAAATACTCATTACCTAATACAAACCCAATATAACATAGTTTCATCATTAGGGTGTTTACCTATTTATGAGGATGTTCAACATGACAGATGAAAGCCATCTCCTTCAGTAAATGTCGTTCGGATCTGATCAGATCCATCTTCAACTCAGAATATTTCTGTGCAAGCATAACATGTCGGCATAAGCAAATCACTTCTTTTAAAGGAAGAGAAATCAGTCTTCTAATAATACAAATTATAGAGCTAATATCAGTAGTAAAAATAACAGATAGAATTGATTAAATACCTTTGAAAAGGCATCCGTATGCTCTATAGGTAGATTTTCCCTTCTACATTAAGCAAGCCAAACACAGCTAGCAGCAACGCGCTGCGGAAGAGAAAAGACAAAACATATCAGAGGTGGAATACATGAATTAACATGATACGAACCAATTCGATGTAGAGATAAAAAAAAAACACATCAAATATCATTAAAACTCTAAAATCGTTAGTTCATGTAAGCTTCACCTGAACCCGCACCTTCTTCCTCTTCAAAACCCTAGCAGTACTAAAAATACCTTGGCAGTACAAATTTCGAATCTTGACCTAAACCTGATGCAACTTGTTCCACAACGATATCCGAACCCGCGTTATTAACACCAACAACATCAACCATCATATCCTCCACACTTTCAACAGATTTAACAATACTATAATCATTATGTTCATCAATACTTGACATACTTTAACCTAATTATATCAATTAAACTAAATAAGCACTTCAAATTAAACAATTAAAGCCCTAACTTACATCAAAATCAATAATTGAACACATATATATGTAACATGTAACAAAATTAAGATATAAAGCAAAACTCTTCAAAGCATGGACGTTTACTGATAAGAAATTTGAGGGTGTTTCGGAATGCTTATCCAAATCACACACATTAACGGTTGATCATCATCATCATCATCATCATCAAAAACCTATAAAAAACAAAAAACACCATCACTATAAAAAAAACGAATGACGCAAGTTAGGGTTATAAGTCATATGCATACAATGGGATCTATATTATGTTTATGGAGTACCTCATTCTCAAGTAGTTTGCAAAAGAACCTTTCGGCTTCAACAGAAGATATATCACCGTTATAATGACGACTAATCAAGCAACGTGAAGCTTACCAGTTTGAATAAAGCAATCCCAAACACACCATATCTATGTCACGGTCAACCTCTGCTTTTCTGTTCTGAATGAAGAGGCCGTATGTTTATATGTTTTATTAGGGTTGGATAATAATAACAATTTAGTTTTTTTATGCATAATCTATTCCTTAAATATAGCTTAATAATATCAATTATTTAAGCATGACATATTTAGTTTGTATTGTAAATCACAAAAAATAGGTCGGTCTAGTGGTTGAAGCATTTGTATATGGATTAAATGACCCAGATTCAATTCTTGTCAATGTCAAATTTTTAATTAATCAGAATTTTAATTGACTAAAATAATGCTTAGGTGGACATAATGTGATGACATGGCTTTAAATCACAATTACATGGCATTGAGGTGGCATTGAGGTGGCATTATGTGGCATTATCTACGTGTAACGCCTCCTGTTATATATAATGTAGAGATATATATATATATATATATATATATATATATATATATATATATATATATATATCACACGGGACAATTTAAAAACCCAACGTGAGTTTTATAAAAAACACTTTAATTTATGAATCATTTGGTTGACATAACGGATACAATAAAAATCATATTTTCATATCTATCGATATATACAAATAAGTTGAAATACTAAATTTGAAATATAAACTAGTTCATTTGGCATATAACTCGAAATGTTTTACCCAAAACTTATAGAGTCGTTAGATTATGAAACGGTTATTTTACAAACACGAGTTGCAATTTTGTTAACACAATGATTTCTTGTATACACGAATTATTAACATATCGTGAAATGATATAAAAAATGACGGGAAATTTTCAAACGAGACATTCCTTTACAAAACTATATGTATGTACGAATATACATATACACACACCATCAAACACACACTTACTCATGTAACACACATATACTCACTAAGCGACAACGTTTCCATATGTCGTCAACGTTTGACATGTGATAGTAATTGTCTTCCGTACGTAGTCTCCCGATTTCTGTCAATCCGGAGGTTTACTCGTTTTGATCTTTCTCTAATGTACACTTGTACACTTCCAATGAGCCAATATCTACAAATGTTAAAAACATTGTTCCAACTTAAATGCTGCCACACCAGCAACAACAACCTAAACTCTTTAAAACTACTGAAGTTCTTGAATTTGAACTGTGAACTAAAACAAACCTCACTAATCTAGGTCGCGTGTTGGTGCTGAACACTGTCTGAACTATTTTGTGATCTGACTGCTATTTATTAAGGTGAGTTTATAGCCCCACACTATTTAAAATTATAGCCCCACACTATTTAAACTTGTTTTACTATTGGGGTGAGAAACATGCAAAACTATTTTATGGACCAAACTGATGTCTATGCTGTTACGTGGAATAGCCTAAGGCCTTTTATGTCCCATTATGCCCAACTAATGAACCGTCAATTCCTGTTAGGGAGCGCGAATGTTATAAATAGATCTATTGGGAGTAACGTCCCCGTTCGGGTTGACCGGATAGGCAAACGAACGTATACCATGTCGAAACCACAAGTGTCTAGGATATACACTTGCCAGGCCTTGATATTTAACATGCTTCTAGAGCATGCACACAGTTATAGCTTTGGTTGCATGAACTTAGTGCTAACGTAATAGACTGTATTTTTATATGGCATTACATGGGTTGTAATGTTCATATGCTAAACTCATGGTCCAACTGCTGATTTACTGCTTATTGATAAACCTATGAAGTCACTAGCTTTTTGCTGACTTTTAGCATGTTTTTCTCAGGTGCTTAAGCTGACTGATATGACAAGGTGGTGGCAGGGCAAGGGTCACAAACTATTGTCTGAATATTGTGGCTTTTAAATTATGACTTGTTTTTGTCTGGGACAACTAAATTTGTGGGCCTCATTTTATTAACTCGAACTATGTTGTAAACAATATTTTCTTGATTGAATGAATTAAAACGGAGTATGTATTCTATTCTTTGTTACCTTGTGTTGTGATTATCAATTTCGTAGCACCCCATGACCCGAATGCTTTCGCAATGCCAGATTTTGGGGGTGTTACAGTTACTCCCAAAATAGTAAAGCCTATGTTGTCCTAAACAAGGAAACAATGAAAGTCGAAGAGTCACTCAACGTGACATTTGATGAAAGTCCTCCACCAACTAAGACATCACTCTTGATGGATGATGACTTAGATGAGGATGAAGCCATTAAGGTTAATGGCAAGAAAACCTTAGAAGATGACATTGAGGATGAAATAGTTGAAGTTGACGAAGTTGTCAACATTAAGGAATCCAAGAACCATCCTATTGAAAATGTCATAGGAAACCTAAACCAAAGAACCCTTAGGTCACAAGCTCAAAACAAAAGTAATTTATTTTGTTTTATATCAACCGTAGAACCTAAGAATGTCGGTGAAGCGATTAAGGACGAAAGTTGGGTAGTTGCCATGCAAGAAGAGCTTAATCAATTCACCGCAAACCAAGTTTGGGATTTAGTACCTACACCTAAGAATCAAACCATCATAGGAACTAAGTGGGTGTTTAGAAATAAACTCGACGAAAATAGCGTCGTAACTAGGAATAAGGCAAGGTTGGTAGCACAAGGCTATAACCAACAAGAAAGAATAGATTACGATGAAACTTATGCACCCGTTGCTAGATTAGATTCTATTAGGATACTCCTTGCCTATGCTTGCGCCTTAGACTTTAAATTATACCAAATGAACGTGAAAAGTGCATTCCTAAATGGTTATATCAACGAGGAGGTATACGTTGCACAACCTCCGGGATTCGTTGATTTCGAGAAACCGAATCATGTTTATAAACTCAAGAAAGCACTCTATGGTCTCAAACAAGCTCCTAAAGCTTGGTACGATAAACTAAAGGCATTCTTGATTGAACATGAATATACCATGGGAATGGTTGACAACACACTTTTCATGAAGAAACGTAATTCACATCTCATCATTGTTCAAATATATGTCGACGACATCATATTTGGCTCAACTTGTCCAGAACTGTGCGATGATTTCTCTAATATCATGCGTGACGACTTTGAGATGAGCATGATGGGCGAATTAAATTTCTTCCTTGGTCTACAAATAAAACAAATGGAAGATGGTATCTTCTTTAATCAATCTAAGAATAATAAGGGGATGCTTAAGAAATTTAGTTTAGAAGAGTCTAAGCCCATGAAAACTCCCATGTCCACGGAAACGAAACTCACGAAAGATGAAGAAGGTGAGTCCGTGGATAGCACTAAGTATAGAGGTATGATAGGAAGTTTATTATACCTCACGGCAAGTAGGCCCGATATCATGTTTAGTGTCTGCCTTTGTGCTCGCTTCCAAGAGGATCCCAAAACCTCTCACCTTGAAGCGGTTAAGCGTATCTTCCGATACATTAAAGGCACTATACACTTGGGATTATTCTATCCCAAGGGGACCGGTGTAGAAACTGTTGTCTATGCCGACTCTGATCATGCGGGAGATTATGTGGATTGTTGTTTAACTTCTTGGTTGTTGTCTAACTTCTTGGTTCTCCAAGAAACAAACGGCTCTTGCTATCTCCACGACCGAAGCCGAGTACGTAAGCGCCGGAAAGGCATGTCAACAAGCACTATGGATGAAACAAGCTCTTATTGACTATGACATCCATCTAGACGACGTTCCCATTATGTGTGATAATAAAGGTGCTATTGACTTGAGCAAAAACCCCGTTCAACACTCTCGTACCAAACACATCGAAATTCGTCACCACTTCCTTCGCGATAATGTTCAGAAAGGAAACATTTCTATTGAGAAAGTTCCCTCTCAAGACAATATCGTCGACATCTTGACCAAACCTCTCAAACGATAATCCTTCAACTATCTTCGTTTAGGTCTAGGAATGATGGAACATATTCCATAAATCTTATGACTATTTAAATATTTCACTGGAAATATTGAAGTCATCTTCTTTCATCTAGTCTAGGTGTCTCCTTGTCAAAAGAATTTATTAGGTATAAATTATTTCCTCGTGTCAAAATGTCTCACTAAAATAGCGAGATTTATTCGTCAAAAATCAAAATGGTACGAAAATTGCAGATCCCGGCACCACTAAAGTGGCACGGCACCATTAAATTTAATGGTACCATGGTACCGTACATCTGATACAGATCGTATTTCAGTCCTTTTTTCTCACATTATTCCATTTCAAACTCTCCCAACTTCTGCAATTGCTGTCAAAACCAAACCTCACAACCCAAAATTCAATTACACCTCTTCAAGATCTAATTCAAGGCATTGATTATCAAGATTACCAACTACTTTCATCTTTTCAAGATGACTTGTAAGTCATTTATCTCTACTTTTCTTTAATCTTGAGTCTAGGTTTCATTCATACATGAAAATTGAATTGGGGCATTTCAATTTTGATTGAGTCACCATGAAATTAGGACTAGGATTAGGCAAAGTATAACCTTCATGATTCCCTTAACATAGGATTTGCATAAACCCACTTATATCACATATTTTGGTTCAAACCTTATTTAGATTAAGTAGGTTTAAGAGGAATCATGTCTAGGATACTTGAAATTGGATTAGGAGTCAACAACATTGAAGCTTTTCAATTTTAAGAATTTTGGCGCCAAATTGTCGACTTTGTCAAACACCCCCAATTCCATTGTTTTCGAAAAATTTCACGAAACTAGGATCATAAAACATTTTTCGTGCATTGTTGATGCAAACTAAAAATGTTTTTACATGCATACATGATCTCACAAATATTGATCGAATTACATAATTAATATGTATTCTTTGATATATTTGTTTGAGCAAAAGTAATCTCATTATTTTAGTTATAGAGTCGAGATTACTGCACCTCCACATAGTCTGCATATAGGCACACACTAGGCACGTGTCTTTAAAATGAAATATTCTCGATTTTAATTCTTGATAAATTTTTTATAGGTAACAAGAGATATCACATGTTTGATTACGATCATGAACTGACAGTTGATTACATTCCCAAATCATCACTTGAACCAGACACCCCACTTTGTCACATACAAAGTTTCTGACACCTAGAGTCTCGTCTTTTTCATGAAGGACGAATTGTCGAGTCATCCTTTCTCAACCATGATCATATCCAAACCATGTTTCAAGAAATCGGATTCGATTGCTTGTTTCGGATTAACGATCTAATTTGTCCTCGATTCGTCCTCGAGTTCTATAGACAAGTTAAACTCGTACATAACGAGGATCAAACTTTGTCTCTTCAATTCGTAATACAAAACCAAGAAATCTCACTCACTCTTGACCAATTTACTCACATTCTTGAACTTCCGAATCATGGACAATGTTCCTACACAGAAGGTTGATCTCTCAAAACCCTCACGAGTCACCAAATTGAGTCCGGTCCTTACAATACCCTCATTCCCACTCCATGCAAAATTAAAGAACACATTCGTCTTCCTTAAAAAGTTCATGGTTTTCTTAAAGAAAACGGTGAAATTGAGTTCCGTGAGTCTCATGACTATGACTTAGATCCACTAAGAGTCTATGTTGATGAAATTCATCCACATCTATGTAGATGGATAGAAGTCATTCGTGAAAATGTCTTTTGTCTTCCTCACAACCGTGAGCACCTTCCGGCGTGTTGTGCTCATATGTTGTATTGTCTAGTCACCGAACAACCCTACAATCTTGCTTACTTTGTGGCAAGGAGAATTGTAGGTGTCAGGGGTCGACTAAATAAGGCGATACCCTATGGCATGTTGTTGACTCACCTATATCGGTTTGTCATGAACTCTTTCCCTCACCTCCAAAACAATCGATACCTCCTTGTCAACCCCACCATGGCTCCTCTCACTCAAACCACATATACCTCTCTTTATTGGGAATGTACATCATCTCAAGGGAATCATGATGATTGTTCGGTATCGTGCTATGATGGTTCATCAAGTGATGATGAATGAGGGTGTGCTCAAGTCAATGGAACTATTTCATCTTATAATTAGGATTTATCTATGACAATCTATATTAGGGATTAATACTCTTTATTATTTTGCATGCTTGACACTTATTCTATCACCTTGCATGAACTTTTATGTGATTCTTGGATGATAGCTTATTTTGTCTCTTTTTATTTGCATGCTTATGGATTATCTTAGAAAGTTGCATGATAATCTTTATTTGCTAGAAGTAGCTTAATATGGAACATATTACGCAAATAAATCTTTAGTGATTTGAGGCACTAACATTTCCAGGAAATAGTTCCCCTAGAAAACATCCCTCTAGCTGCCCAGAACTAGACTGCACAGGAAAATTAGTGACTCCAATGTCACGGTACCGTTAAATAGGCCACGGTACCGTTAAATTTAACGGTACCGTGTGGTATTTAGTGGTACCGTGCCCTTGTTTGATGAATTTTCACTGTTTCCTCTAGATCCCTGCATTCCTAACCACAAACCTGCAAAATTTTGCAAACTCACATACACCCCAAGATTCCCTTACTACACCATAGGACACTACCACCAACTTTAATTTAAATTCCACCACTCTTGCCTATATAAGGCCTCACCATTGCAAGCTTATCTTGCATCTCATCTTCAACCTCACACCAATCAATCACCATGTCTTCCAGACAAGGATCAACAACCCACATCTCAAAGAAACCTAGGATAACCGTAAGACCACCATCCAAACCTCTCTTTGTTGATCTCACAAAGGATGATGATGTTACAACACCACCTTCCCAAGCCACTTCTCACTCACCATCTCCACCTAATGCTCCTTCCAAAACATCTTCTACTAGAACCACATCTTCATCATCTCACTCTCTCAACACCATGCCATCATCCATGGACTACACTCTCTCACTCATCACTCCATTGGATTATGCCATGCCAACCCCATCACCAACTAACTCACCACCACCTCCTTCCCCAATCATGGGACAACCCATCCAACCTCATCCCTTTGATCTAGATAGTGCTAATTGCCTATGTTGCCTCCACAACTGTAACCTCATCTTCTCCTTGAGAGGTGAGATACATTTCATGTTCTCTTATGTGGAACATCTCTTGACACCACCACCATCCCCTATCATGTCACCATCTCCACCTCTACCTAGCTCACATAACTAAACATTTTCATGTTTAGTTTCCATCAATAAATCTTTAGGACCCCTTTTGAAAATGAAGCTTGCCTCTAGTCATTAAGGATTTATGCTTCTTGTTTCTCTTTGTGTTTATGATGTAGTCATACTTATGTATGACATTTCTTTTAATTAATGGATTGGCATGTTATGTGGTTATTTTATTTTTGGTGTTTGGCTACTTAGCTAATTTTTTTATTTTGTGTGGTTGGATAATTGTCTTGATTGCTACATGTTAGATATTGCATATTTGTTATCTAACCTTGTTTTGTAGCAAGAATCATCGCTCGATTCCTTGGTGTTCTCCAAACGAGGGGGAGTATATATCAAGATGGAGCCTTAGCAACCTTTTTGCTTCGACAAAAAGGGGGAGAAATGGGATGTAAACTCATTAAAAACTTGTTAAAATTAAGTTAACATAAAATGAGTTTATGTTTTGTCATCATCAAAAAGGGGGAGATTGTTGATGCAAATAATGTTCTAAAAACGTTATTTATATATTTCGATAACTTCACGTTTTGAGGATGACAAAATGTGAAATCACTTTACGTTAAAATTAACATAAACAAGTTTTTAGTCAAAAGATCCCATTTCTACACAAATCACTCTAGGTATGCACAAACAAATTTACAACTTGACAAATGATCAAAGAAGTGAATTTGTGTTTAAAACTTCACATTTTTAATGTGACAAAACATTTTTTCAAAAATATACTTTACACGTTATTTTTGAATAATTAAGAAATGTTTTATTGGAAAAATAAGTTCAAATAACATAACAGCTATTCCCCCCCCCCCCCCCCCAAAAATCACCTCCAAGCTTCCTCAAATAAACTTTCACCACTAAAGACAAAAAGATGAGCGTTTTTGTCTGACACTGTACCACGGTACCACTAAATTTAGTGGTACCGTGTACCCATAACGGCTAGAATTTTTCTGCCTATAAATACCAGCCCTCTTCACAGTTTTTGGGTATCTTTTTTCACACAGAACTTTCTGAGTTCAATACTCTCATCACATCTTCTCTTCTTGATCATTTAGTTTAGTTTTCTTTTATTTAAAGAGTGATCTAATCATCCAACCAAGTGATCACCTTCATTCCTCTACTAGTGCAAGAGAAGAACACAAGGTATCCAAGAAGATACAAAGTGTTATAGTCTTAGTTAGTGCATTTGTAACACTTGTTACATACTTGTTGTATTCTTGTATACATCAAGTTCATTTTTCTTTTGAGAGTTTGTGAGAGTAGATCATAGTGATCTTGTTGAGATCTTGGAGATCTCTTGTAGCTTGTGAGCTAGTGTGTTGATCAAGTGGATCAAGGGTAGATCGGGTAGATCGAGTCGAGTGTGTTGATAGTGTGAAGTAGAAAGGATCATGTGGATCGTGGTAGATTGGTACTAGCTAAGATTAGTACTCGACATCTAGCTTAGTGTCGGAAATAGGATAAGCGACGTTGTATGGTTTTCTCCGCCTGAAGGGAGGTTTGTTGACATAGTGCTTGAAACTCTCGAGTGTGGTACTCGGGGAGTGGAGTAGGGCGAAGAAGAGCTTCGTGACCGAACCACTATAAATCTCTTTGTCCCGGTTTGATCTTTCCATCTCTTTTCTTTATAATTATTGTTTATATTAGTTACTATTGCTTAGAGTTCATATTGGTGTTGATTGATTTCACACAAGAATCGAATCAAAGTTTTTTACTAGTAAAGTTTTGAAACAACTTAAAAACCGGTAAAACTATTCAACTCCCCCTTCTAGTTTTCCACATTTTAGCTGATTTCAATCAGAAAGCTATATTTAACACATTCCCAACTCATTCGTATGTAGCAAGCAAACATATTCATCCAAGTAATCAACACCGATTTATCTATCAAATGCGTACGTCATGTGTTTTGAATTCGCGGTATGTTTGCAATATATCGCATTCATCGTTTTTGCTTTGATATTCTAGCTGAAAAAGTGTTACATTTGGTAACTTATGGTTAGCTGCAGAAGCTACAAACGTAGCTGCAGATAAGCGCCAGACATTAAACAGACATAACAGACGTGTTAATATTTTAAAGTACACAATGATAGGGGTAATATCGAAATATTTAAAGAAAAATTAGTTTAAGGGCATCCTTTATAAAAAAGATGAAGAGGTACATAATATTGTTAACCATAATGGACATCAATTTCATGTTTACATAGCATGAAGAGGTCCAATATCTTAGACCTCTTCACAATTTAATGCATTGAGTTATGTTATATATTTATAAAGCTTTAACAAGTTTATCTATAGTGAAAATATGTTTATAAATCTAAAAGGCGTATGTGTTTGTGATGTTGCATAATTATAAACCTTTATAAAGATTTATCATAGTGGATGCTCTAAGTAATATGACACAAAGTTAAATCAAGTTGAAAATAAGTGCCATCTTGAATGTCATAAATGCAAATTTCCCTTTAGATAAGACATTTGAATAAGGCCTGCATGTTGTAAACAAAACCAATTGTATTATCTAAAAACTCATAAGTAGGAATATCATTTTGCATCAATGATTTTGTAAAAAACCATTTTAAGGTGGCCTAGTGGGGTTGGTCTGAAGGACCCGAGAACCATGTTGAAACTTTATTGTGGGGAAAAGTTTGAAAACGGACATAAGAGTACCGATTAAGCCGTGAATATCATCTAAAAAAAGAGTCGATTTCATATATCCCCTCCTTAAATGTAGAAATTTCATATTTACCAAACATACTTAAAAAACATTGTACATTATGTATTTAATGGTTGTACTTTAAGTACATATGGGAGACATGAAAATCATAAAAAGATATCAATTTTCCTCATAATGCATGAATACAGATCCTCTCCGTTTTCCTAGTCTCTAAAGTAGAAAAGTTTGTTGCTAAATTGGGTTTCCTCCATTGAACTTTTTTAAAAAGGGTTTTGGCTGCTAAATAGCTATATACTTTTTCAAATGTACCGTTTTGGTACGTGTACTTTTTTTCCTTCCACTTTATGTAGTGTACTTTCATATTTTGTTCCATTTTGCACGGCTAAACTTGTTTTACCGAAACCATAATCACTACTGCCATATGTGCACGCCACGTCGGATTTCCACTAACAAAAATAAATTAAATTACATGGATGGTCCCTGTGGTTTGTCAAACGTTGCAACTTTCGTCCCTAATACGTTTTCTTCCTTTTTTATACGTTTTCGTCCGTTTTTATACGTTTTATATGTTTTCTTACGTTGTTATCCGTTTTTATACGTTTTCATACGTTTTTATCCGTTTTCGTTTGTTTTTATATGTCTTTCTTATGTTTTCATACGTTTTTATCCATTTTTATACATTTTCTTACGTTTTTATCCGTTTTTATAGGTTTTCATCCGTTTTTATACGTTTTCGTCCGTTTTTATACGTCTTTCTTAAGTTTTCATACATTTTTACCCGTTTTTATACGTTTTCTTACGTTTTTATCCGTTTTTATAGGTTTTCATCCGTTTTTATACGTTTTCGTCCGTTTTTATACGTCTTTCTTACGTTTTCATACGTTTTTACCCGTTTTCTTTCGTTTTTATAGGCTTTCACCCGTTTTTATATGTTTCGTCTGTTTTAATACGTTTTCTTATGTTTCTATCTGTTTTTATATGTTTCGTCCGTTTGTATACGTTTTCATCCGTTTTAATACATTTTCGTCCGTTTTTATACATTTCCGTTTGTTTAAAGTAAAAGACAAAAGTGACAATTATCTTTAGGGTGACACACCCACTCAAATAGTTTAAAGTTTTATAAAAAAAAGTTTAAATAGTTTAAATACTCAAATAGTTTAAAAGTTTTATAAAATATTTAAAAGTAAAAAACAAATGTTTAAAATAGCGCCAATTTTAAAAGTTAATAAAATAGTTTAAAGTAAAAAACGTTTATAAAAATTTTCATAATTTTTTTAAAAAAAAAAGTAAAACAAAAGTATATAAAAATTTCCGGAATTTAAAAAAGAAAACAAAAAAAAAAAAAATTTATAAAAAGTTTCGTAATTTAATAAAAAAACCAAAAAAAAAGTCTATAAAAATCTTCGTAATTTAAAAGTTTATAAAAATTTTCGTAATTTTTAAAAAAGTTTATAAATTTTTTTGTAATTTAAGAGTTTATAAAAATTTTCGTAATTTAAAAAAAAAAAGTTTATAAAAATTCTCGTAATTTAAAAGTTTATAAAATTTTCGTAATTTATAAAAAAGTGTATAAATTTTTTCGTAATTTAAAAAAAAGTTTATAAAAATTTTTGAAATTTAAAAAATAGTAAAAAAAAGTTTATAAAATATTTTGTGAAAAAAATGACTGTCAATGAAATATGAAACCACCAGGGACAGTAGATTCAATATGGGACAAACCCAAAGGACGATCCATGCAATTTACTCAAAAATTAAATATGCCACGTAGACTTTTTTTCAGGTTTTATACAAGTTTACCCGGTTGCCTGTAAACATGCTTGCAAAATGGAACAAAAGATGAAAGTACACTACATAAAGTGGAACGAAAAAAATTACACGTACCAAAACGATACATTAGGAAAAGTACGTAGTTATTTAGCAGCAAAAACCCTTTTAAAAATAACTATTTCACCTTTCTCTTAACACAACCATGCAAGGTCGTGCCCAAATTGTCGAGATTCATATTACGATTAAATGAGCGTGGTTGAATGAAAACATTCAGTAAATTAATGAAGTACTGTATGATGGCATAAAAAATTATACACAAGATTGTTTTATAAATGGAATTCAATGATGGTTTGCTCATTTCGTCTCTATTCGTGATGGTTTGTAGTTTTAAGTAGGTCTCTAGTCTTTGTATGTATTGTTTTTGTTTCTTTTGGGTTCCACTCTCGTTTAAACTACCTTGTTTAATCGAGGCGGGGCGCCTTTGCTACCCCTATATCACTGTCAACCACAAGCTTGAACCTCGATCCACTCCTTGTGTGTTTCTTGGTTACCCCCGCCAACCATCGTGGCTATAGATGTCTTGATCTCTCCTCGAACAAAGTTATACTCTCGCGACATGTTCGTTTTGATGAGGAGATTTTTCCCTTTGCTTCACTCCAAAATTACATACCACCCGTGTATGATTTTTTAGATGATATACCATTGCCGATCAAACCTAACCCACCGCCTGAGCCCAATCCCCTACATCCACCCCCTGTAAACGATCCCATACAACACCCACCTGAACCCAATACCCCGCAACCGTCTGAGCCCAACACCACACAACACTCACCTGTGCAAGCTGAACCCATTACCCCTACCTCGCCAGCTCCTACACATACCCAAACTACTATTAACACTCATCCCATGGTCACACGTGCTAAAGCTGGAATTTCTAAACCTCTTGAGCGTATGAATTGTCATGTCACTACTCTGTCTCCGCTTCCACGTTCTCATGTTCATGCTCTTCGTGATCCTCAGTGGAAACAAGCTATGTTGGATGAATATAATGCTTTAATTACTAACGGGACGTGGGTACTTGTGCCCCGACCAGCTAATGTGAATGTTGTTCGCTCTATGTGGCTTTTCAGGCATAAGTTTCATGCAGATGGTTCTTTAAGCAGGTATAAGGCGCGACTTGTTGCCAATGGTCGCAGTCAGCAGCAGGGGATTGATTGTGATGAGACTTTTAGCCCCGTGGTTAAACCGGCTACTATTCGCACTGTTCTCAGTCTCGCAGTGTCTCGTAATTGGCCTATTCATCAGCTTGATGTGAAGAATGCTTTTCTTCACGGTCACTTATCAGAGACAGTCTATATGCATCAGCCGCCTGGGTTTGTAGATCCTGCTCATCCGGATTATGTTTGTCATTTGCAGCGGTCATTGTATGGGCTTAAGCAAGCCCCTAGAGCTTGGTTTCAACGGTTTGCAGGTTTTGTCACTCGCATTGGTTTTCTGTTGGATCGATATACTCTGACCAAACTAACTTGTAGCTAGTTTAAGGTTTAACAACCTTGGATAAATCCAAAACTGTTAATGGTGAAACACTGATATACTTTATTGAGTATGCGGAAACTACTTCAACAAAGCTAAGAAGAATTACTCTAAACTTTAACGATTTTATTAATAACTTAAACCTGCTTATAATACACAGATTCACTAAACAAACTCTAATCGCTAATACTCTAATAATCGACTAATACTTTTCTCTAAGTAAAATCACGTACGTCTAATGCCAACCTAGGGGTCCTTTTATAGGCACAAGGAAAACCCTAGTCGGTTTACAATACTTGAACGACAAGTAATTCTAATTATAATCTAATAATAACTCTATGAACATTCTAGAATTACACATTAATCCTTAAACGTATTTGCATAACAGTCCTTTAACTTTTGCAGTACTTTGACTTTTTTAGAACATGAGCAGTACTTTGACTTCTATCGAGCAGTACTTTGACTTTCTTCATGTAGCAGTACTTTGTAGCCCAACAATCCTCCCCTAACTTGAATTCCACTTGCTTGATTTCAAGTTCCTTTGTATTTCTTTAACTTCAACATTTTTATCTTCAAGGAAAGACTGTATCATTAACTTATGTCTCATGTTTGTTTTATCATCATCAAAGTAATCATTAACTGCAATCTTTATCAGCAACACATCTTTTCAGCAACTCAGCATCATATTGGCAATAGGTACATCAGATCTTAAAAGTTTCATACTATTCTCATCACTTCCAGGTGTGTTAACTCCTGTGAGAGGTGAATCATTGAAAACTTAATGGATTTTGATGTCTCTTTACCAAAGGCATTAACTCTGGAGTAGCCAATGTTTAGGTTTAAGAACCATGGTACATTGATAACCATATGATTTTTAGCAAATCATCAGCTATCAACAGATTTGATTAGTCTTTACCAATAGCCGTTTGCTTTTGGACTAGCTAGTTCTTTTAGTACAATCACTACCATGGTGAACTAATTACCATACAATGGTTTTCCACAGCCTTTACCACAAGCCATTATCTTGTGGGCTAGCCAACTCTTCACTAACATAGATATGGTGAGTTGAAAACCATACAATTTTTAGTAAATTGTCAACTAAAAACGGATTTGATAATCACATCAGAGCCGTACCCTCATGATGAGTCAAACTCTTTCTTGTTTACTTAAACATGGTGAGTTGAATACCATTTGTTGCTGTTTAAATCTTTGTGCTTTAAAATGTTTTTGCACTTTTCAAAAATCACTGATTTTATAAAAAAACTTTACTAGTTTCATGCTGCAAGCAGTACTTTGAGAAAGTAATGTTTGTCAAGCAGTACTTTTAAATAAAGTACTTATGTTTCAAAAGATTTATATTATAAATATCATACCAGTTGTTATGCATCAATCTTCAGCTAGCATTGTCCATTTGATGAACAATCCAATCACCATCAATGCAATTTCACTTTCTTCTTCCACTTCCATGCCATAATCTAGCATTCTGATCATCAGATCTCTAGTAAGTGGATATCTTTGCTCTGCTAGCATGTGAATCATCGTTCCATCTTCTTGCTCCAAAACATGTATTCCCACTGATTCAAAGAACCTCCATCTGTTAATTTCCCAATCCTCTTGATTTTCCTAGAGAGCACTATCACTTGTCTCTTCTGTTTCCCAGATGGTTGTGAGGTCTCCTACCAGAACCAAACCCACTCCTTGTGGTGGAATATGTTCAAAATAAGTCTGCACTTGTAGATATAGCTGAAGCAAATCCTCTCTGTCTATCAGATGTAAAATATCCCATAACAAGTTGAATACTCTAAAGCTTCCATTATGTCTATGAAATATCAAGTAGTCCCCTTCTTGTGAATCTACAACTGAGAATGTAGAAATCTTGGACTTCTTGTCTGCAACTTTTTTTGATTTTGGATGCTCAAAGTCAACAACTCTCAAGTAATTTCTTAGCTCATCAGTTGTGTCTACTCTTAATTCAATAGAATCCTTGAGCATCTTTGATGACTGTTCATTAGTTGTTGTTCTTTTCCTCTTTGAGCTCCTTGTAACAACTATTTCCTTTCTACTATCTTCAAGCTTCTTATCTTTGAATGAATCAAAAGAAATAATACTTGCAAGATCTTTTTCTACAGCTTCCCTAACAACATCATACAAATCCTTCATCTCTGAATGTGTCAATTTCACCAAACCTATATATCCTCTACCTTTGAGATAAGCCATCATAGAATTTCTTTCTTGAGCTTTACTTTGTGGCCATCTAGGTTTGATAATAAGTTTCCTTGACTCTTCAGCATCTAATTCAGACTGTAATTTCCTTGCAGCTTCCTCATTTTTAGCATCCTGAATAGCTCTTAGATCTTTCAAGGTGAGCTTCTTCTTCTTAGTTTCTACCATGATCCCTTTACCTTTGTCTTTTGGATCTAACTCCTGGGTAGGTTGAGAAGAAGTATGAGGTTGTTGTTCACCACCAGGAATATTTATGCCTCTTGGTCTTGACATATTAATCATGATATCAGCAATGGTTTCATCATCACTATTAGTATGAGCTATAACATCTTCTTCCTGAGCTGGATTGGAAGGGCCAACTTCCTCTTGAACTTGGTTTGAAGGACCAACATCTTCCTCAAAATCCAAAGTCCTTGGTGTAATCATAAATTGTGTTACAGTTCCTTGATGAGCAGTACCTTTAAGAGCAGTACTTTCATCATCAGTTCCTTCCAAATTCACTTCCTCAGTATCACCACTTTTTACTTCAACAGTAGCATCTTCAATGTTTATCTGCTCTGTTTCATCACTTTTCCTCTCAACAGTATCTTCATGAGGAATATCTTCAAGTGGTGTATCATTATAAAACCCAGTATCTTTATTGAACTCAGTATCTTCATTCAAATTCTCTAAATTCCTCCCCAATTGGAATGAAGATTGCTTGTTGATCTTTCTTTTCTTTGACTTAGACTTCTTTGAGTGTTGACCAGTCTTCTTCTGTGACTTTGCCCACAACCTGTGGTGCTTTACTAATGGCCAAACAAACCTCTTTAATCGTCTGAACTTTCTTGTCAAATCCAATATCTGATCAGCTTGATCATCAGTGACCTTCTTGAGCCTCCTTAATTCCCTTGAAAGCTCATAGTTGGTCAAGACATCCTCAACCACTTCCTCATCTCCTTCAGATGTTGGATGCTCATCTGTGGAAGCATAATCATTGGGAGTTGGTGGTGGAGTCGCATCTTGAGATGAATTCTCCTGAGCAGCACTTTGTGGAGATGGTTCAGCAACTGGAGATGAAACAGTATGTTGAGAAGCACTATCTTCTCTTGAAGCTGGTTGCTCATTAATTGCTGATGCAGAGGATTCCTCTTGCTCTTGTTCTTGCTCTTGCTCTGCATCCCTAACTGCTTGTGCAACTTCCAATATATGGGTTGTCAAAGGTGTATTTCTCCCAGAAAACTTGATACCCTTCTTAGCAATGAATGTAAACACCTTTGGTGGAAGTGTGACTGTAGGTAGAAAACTTTGAGGTTTAGAAATACCCTCAAGTTGTTTGTTTAAGAATACCTGAATAAACCTCGGGTACATCAAGAATGGTGAACCATTAGTGATGTGTGAGAGCATTCCATCAAAAATCATCCTTGAAAAGTTGAAAGGACGATTTGTAGCTAAACCCACCAATGCAGAAGCAATGTTCTGACCAAACTGCTCCCATGAAGTACTCTTAGGACTCAAGCAGTGAAGTAGAACATGTATGAGATATTTCCAATGTGGACTAAATAATGGCTTCTGAAAAGTAAGTATGGTGAGATCACCTTCATACCCAATATCCCTGAGTGTATCCCAAATCTCTTGTCTTTCAAAACGAATAGCACTCCCTGCATCATTAAACTGCAAATCTTCCCTAATTGAAGCTTCAGTAATCCTAATTGCTCGACCAGCAACCTTAGCACGAATAAAAGGAACACCATCTTGTGCATCAGACTTAGCAGTAGACCAAAACTGTTGAATCCATGGTCCAATTACATCAGGGTTTACCAAAATAGCATAATTGATTGATGACCCAGTCAAGAAGTCAATTATCGCATGAAAATCAACATTCTTTGCCGTTTTATCCAAGTTCGCGACCACGTTATGCTTAGAACAGAAATCACGGGTAGCCATTGATTGTGAAGAAGGAAAGAATGTGTTAAGATAAGGTAAATTGCGATTAGAATCGTGGATATCGAATGAATGAATGGATGGATAAGAATAATGTGGAGAGTGAAAATCAGTATAATGGGATAGGGTAAATATGGGTAAGATCTAAAAAATCAAAGCCTAATTAATAGAGTTACCGTTGTAGTTGGCTTTTACCTCCTCCCGAATGAATTAATTAACTGTAACCCCATAATTTTTGACCGTTGGAACAGTACTTCCACGTAAGCAGTACTTTCCACGTAAGCAGTACTCTTCAAAGCAGTACCTTGGAGCAGTACGTTGCAAGAACAGTACTTTGTGCAGAAAACCAGTACTTTCCATCCTCTTATCCACAACTAATACTTCAAACTAATCCAAGAACTTATAAATGGCGCATGCATAAGCTCTAACTAATAACTATGTTGCCTCCCCTCAAATACAACATAGGTACTAAAATAAACTAAAATACTAAAAATGCAATACTTTCATTAAGAACTGAAAGAAAGTATACTAACTAATACTAAAGCCTCCCCTCAAATGTAGCCTAGTAGTTAATCATCCCAATGCTCACAACTAAGTGGTTGAATCTTGAAACATCAAATCCCTTTGTGAGTAGATCAGCTACATTGTCATCTGTGTGAACCTTAACCACATTAATAAGCCTGTGCTCATAACAATATCGAATGAAGTGATGCCTAATCTGAATATGCTTAGTCTTGGAGTGATAAACTGGATTCTTCACAATACAGATGGTACTCTCATTATCAATGTTGATAGGAGTATTTTTGAAGTTGTATCCATAATCCAAGAGTTGATTCTGCATCCACAAAACTTGTCCACAACAGCTTGCAGCAGCAACATATTCTGCTTCGGTAGAGGAGGTTGCTGCAATTGTTTGTTTCTTACATTGCCATGAGACTAATCTTTTTCCAAGATATTGACATCCTCCAGTGGTTGATCTTCTATCATAGTTATCTCCTGCATAATCACTATCTGAAAAAGCTTCCAAATGAAAAGGTGACTCGTTAGGATACCATAATCCTAACTTTGGTTGATGCTTGAGATATCGAAAAATCCTCTTGACTGCATGCATATGTGAAACCTTGGGTGTAACCTGATATCTTGCACATAAGCATACAACAAACATGATGTCAGGTCATGATGCAGTCAAGTACATAAGACAACCAATCATAGATCTGTAAAGCTTCACATCCACAGCTTGTCCATCTTCACCCTTGCCTAATGGTTTATTGTTGTCAATGGGTGTGGTGGCAGGCTTGACAGTAGGAAGGTCAAATCTTTTAAGTATGTCTGCAACATACTTTTCTTGATTAATGAAGATTCCATCTCTTGTTTGTCTAACTTGAAGACCCAAAAAGAAAGTTAATTCTCCCATAGAACTCATTTGAAACTCCCGCTGCATAAGTTCTTCAAATTCTTTCACCATAGTCTTCTTCGTGGCTCCAAAGATAATATCATCCACATAGACTTGGACTAACATAATATCCTTCTTATCTCTTTTGATAAACAAAGTCTTATCAATTGCTCCTCTCCTATAACCATGTTGTAATAGAAAATTAGAGAGTCTCTCATACCAAGCTCTGGGAGCTTGATGAAGGCCATACAGTGCCTTGATCACCTTGTAGACTTTGTTTGGATGTGCAGGATCTTCAAAACCAGGAGGTTGTTTAACATAAACTTCCTCAGAAATTGTGCCATAAAGGAAGGCACTTTTTACATCCATTTGGTAGACAGGAAATCCCATGTATGATGCAAAGGCAAGAAATAACCTTATTGCCTCTATTCTTGCAACAGGAGCAAACACTTCATCATAATCCACTCCTTCTTCTTGGCGATATCCTTGTGCAACCAATCTAGCTTTATATTTGATAACATTCCCTCTTTCATCTCTTTTGATTTTGAAAACCCATCTTGTACCAATGACTCTCTTGCCATCTGGTAGATCACATAATACCCAGACCTCTTGAAGCTTGAATTGTAGAAGCTCCTCTTGTATAGCTTCAACCCAACTTTCATCAGCTAAAGCTTGAGCTACCTTCTTGGGTTCAGCTTGAGATAGAAAACAAGCAAACAGGCATGTTTGTTGATCCTTGTGATTCATCCTGTTTTGTTTGTAAACAAAGCTAAGTAAAGCAGTATGTTGCTTAGAGAGACCTTTAACTTTGTTTCTTGTAACCACTCCTGAAGAGGGTGATCCAATAATATTGCTTTGAGGATGAGCTTTATGAACTCTCAATGTAGGAGTTGGTGGAACTGGAAGATCAGATTCCAAATTAGTAAAATCAGGTTCTTCATTGGTAGTTGAGAAAATACCTTCATGATTGAGCTCATCATCAATTTCTTCTAACCCAGGAATGTTAGCATTATCCAAATCATCATCATCAACATTGGAATCATCATCATTGCTCCAATTTGATGGTTCTAACACACTAGAAGTACTGTCAAAAGTATCATCAGTACTTTGATCAAAAGTACTGTGAGCAGTATCTTTGAATGTACCCTTTTTCTTTGCAGCATCATAAGCCCTCCTTTGTTCATCTTCATAGGATTTTTCTATAGTTTCTTGAAAAAGCATCCTATTAAGTTCATCTTGTATGGCTTGATCTTCATCAGATACTGTATTGGTTGGTTGAGCAGTACTTTGTTCCTTATTAGTAACTGCAGGTACTTTATCAGGAACATCTTCTGGTCTAACATTGACTCCATTAACAATGTACTGTGAATCATCTTCTTTGTAATTAGCTTGATTTTCTTCTCTAACAGGCACATAATTCATAGATGGAGTGAACTTGAGATCAAGATCAAACATCCAATCAGGACCTTTTCCTCTCTGAGGTTCTTTATCTTCCAAAAATTCAACATGAAGACAATCTTGAACCTTTTTGGTACTCCTGTTATATACTCTAAAACCTTTGCTATTTGTACAGTAACCTAATAGATATCCTTCATCTGACTTACCATCAAATTTTCCCAGAGAATCAATGGTATTTAGAATAGTCAGAGGACAGCCAAAAGGTTTTAGAAAACGAATGTTTGGTTTCTTTCCCATGAGCAGCTCATATGGTGTCTTCATCTGAGGTTTAGTTACTGATACTCTATTTAAAACATAGCAAGCAGTACTTACAGCTTCAGCCCAAAAGAGAATAGGTAATTGTGAATCTGCAAGCATTGTTCTAGCTGCTTCTATCAATGTCCTGTTCTTTCTCTCTGCAACACCATTCTGCTGTGGAGTTCTAGCAATGCTAAACTCTCTCTTGATCCCTTTCTTGGCACAGAATTCATCCATATGCTTGTTCTTGAATTCTGTCCCATTATCACATCTAATACCTCTTACTTTGAGTCTCAATTGATTTTCAAGGGCTACTATCAGGTCATGGATAACATCAAAGGTTTCATCTTTGAATCCCAAGAAAAAGACCCAACTAAATCTGCTACAATCATCTGTCACAACCAAGCAGTACTTCTTCTTGTTTAAACTCTCTACTGAAACTGGTCCAAACAGATCCATGTGTAGCAACTCTAAAGGTTCTCTAATAACTCTGTCCTCAAGCTTCTTACATGAAGCTTTATGTTGTTTACCCTTCTTGCAAGCCAAACATGAATGATCAGTCTTGAATGTTTTGGAAGGTAAACCTCTAACTAAATTGCCTTTGACCAGTTTGTTGATGTTCTTGAAATTTACATGACCTAGTCTTCTATGCCATAGATGTGCTTCTTCCAATGATGCCTTGGCTACTAAACATGTTTCTCTTCCAGCAAAATTGAGACTCTTTAAGTCTAAACTGTACACATCATTGGTTCTTGGTACTTTCAATGTTACCAAGTGATCATCAACAAACTTGAACTCAGGAGAGAGAATAAGACATTCTATATCAGTGAACAGAATTGGGTACTTCTTGTCACAAATCTGAGAAACTGACAAAAGATTGAACTTGAGCTCCTTCACATATCTAACATTCTCAAAATCAATACATCCAGCCTTGATGGTTCCTTTGCCAGTGATTCTCCCTCCATCAGGATCATTACCAAATGCAACTCTTCCTCCATAATATGCCTTAAAATCTGATAGGATCTCCTTGTCCCCTGTCATGCTGCCAGAGCAACCACTATCAACAATAATATGATCTTTAAGCTCCTCCTCTGGGTTGCCCTGCACAGTAAAAGAAAAGGGTTAGTTTCTTTTAGGAACCCAAGCCATTACTGACTTGTGTTCCCCTTGTGGAGTGACATACTTGAATTCCTTCAGTATGTAATCTCCACTGGTTTTGAAGGCATGGTCAATGATTATTTGCTTTGGTCCCATGTCCTGTGTTGTATTATCAACAACACTCCCTGTTTCACCCTTATTTGATGAAAGTACTGCTTGTTCCCCATCAGTACTTTCTTTCTTAACCCAATTTCGTTTGACTTTAGGTTTCTCTGACCTAGGTACTCTGCTTGAGGTTTAAGACCTTTTAGATTTATATGAAGTGAATCTCTTAGGTCTTTTATGTGAAAGAGTGTTAGCAGTACCATGATTGGGTGAAAACTTAGCTGTACTTTTAGAAGGTACTGCTTGAGAAACCTTAGACTTATCAGTACTTGAGGGTACTGATGGTTTTGAAAAAGGTCTTTTCTGGTGAGGGTACCTATAATCTTTAGAGAAATTACTATGGTTAACCCTATTTGAGTGATTCCAAACTGGTCTAGTCTCCCTTGGCTTATGGTTGGCAGGTCTATTCTTTGGGAACTGACTTAAATATTCTGAGTGAAAGTCACAATGCTTAATCAAATGATCAGGACTATAGCATACATAACATAATTTTCGCTCCATATTCCCAAATCCTCTTCTATGATTAAAAGGTTTCCTATAGTTAGCAGTATTTTGAAAAGTTTCTCTTGGAGGTACCGCTGAATATCTATCAGTACTTTGAAAAGATTTTGGAGGTACTGCTTGTTTTTGAAAGGCTGTAGGAAACTTTTGATCATTACCCCTTTGAAAATCATCCTTGGGTTTCTCAGAACTAGATTGACCAGTAAGCTTCTTCCTAAACTCTAGGTTGTCTACACCATAGCAAGAAACATCTGTCCTAGGTGGTTGAAGCCTACCAGTGGGTGCAGGAACTGAGTGGTACTCCTTATCTTTCTTAAACTCAGGAGGTGATTCACTAATTTGTTCCTCATTCCTAGATGAGTTTTCTTCTGAGCTAGTAAGTTCATCATCACTAGTTGAGATCTCTTCTGATCTAACTGGTTTCTTATCACTAGGTGGGGTCTCATCTGAACTACTATCCTCAGCACCATAACCTAGTCCAGCTCTACTGTTTATTCTTCTTTGTTTTTCAACAAATTGAACATGTGATAGACCAGCCTGTTTAATACTACCAAGTTTTTCTAACAAAGCATCTCTTTCCTTAGTAATCTTTTCTAATTCAGACACCTTACATCCTAACTTCCATTCACTTAATTTTAATTGATAATCTTGTTGCTCATATTTTTCTCCCCAAGCCATTTCATTATTTTCATGTGTTAATATTTTGGCTTCCATTGACTCTAAAGTTAATTGATAACCAGCTACCTTAGACCTAGCTGTTCTACAATTATCTCTTTCAGTCACATAGTCTTTAAGCAACTTTTGATACACATCATTACACTTAGAGCATACCTCAGAGACATTGGATGAACTTGGTGAAGTAGCTACCATAGCAATCTGAACAGGTTCATCTTCATCCTCCATGCTCTAGTCAAAGCTTCCAAGACCATCTCTTGATTCCAAAGCAGCATATCCTGGTTCCTCATCAAAAGCTGTGCTCCAATCAAAGTCTTCCATTGCAACCATAGAATAGGTTATAGGTTCATCATCAAATTCACTGCTCCAGTCAATCTCAGCTAGATTTTCTTGAGCCACCAAAGCTTTTGGTTGTGATTCAGTAACAGGAATCTCTTTTCTTTTAACCTTAGGTTGTTCAATCATTCTGTTTGCTTGATATTTTGCAAACTTGCATTCCCTTGCAAAGTGTCCAAGCTTTTGACAATTGAAGCATTCAATCTTGGATTTGTCAAAAGTTATACCCTGTTTGGCTTTGAAATCAATTCCCCTTCCTGTCTTGTTCATGAACTTCTTGATCCTTGCAGTGATCATGGCAACTTGCCATCTTATGTCAATTTCCTCTAAAGCATCTTCTTCAATCTGCAACAAGTCTTCTAGATAGGTAACAGGTAGAGTGGCTTGTTGAGCAAAAAAGGAACATACAACATCATCAGAGTTGGTGTTGTTTGTTGGTGATGGGGTGATGGTAGTAGTGGTTGTGCAAACGTGCTGTGTATCACCAACAGTACTTTAAGAAGGATAAGCAGTACTTTTAGTAGAAGTACTGCTTCTGTTTTCAGAAGACACAAAAGCTATGTTGTGAGTTTTCTGAGAACTGTGACTATTCATCTCTTGCTCGTACACCTTCAAATTGTTGTAGAGATCATCAAAGTCCATAGACTCCAATCCAGGTTGTCCTCTAATCATAGTAGCAACCACATGCCAGACAGATGGCAAACTCCTTAAGAACTTCAAGTTTGCATCTTCAACGGATACCTCTGCTCCATACAGTTCTAGCATACTAAGTAGATTTTGGAATCTATCATAGGCAGCATCAAGACCTTCTCTTTCACCAATAGTGAAAGTTTCAAACTACTGCTTCAATAAGTTTCTATGCATCTTCTTGGAAGCATCATTACCTCCAAATCTTGTCTTGATCGCAGCCCACAATTGCTTTGCATCCTTAGCATCATGAAACTTTAGTAGGTGACCATCAGGAATAGCAGACAGAAGTATGTTGAGAGCCTTATCTTGATTTCTCTTTGTAGCTGCTGGCAAGGTTGGTTTAGGTGGTTTAGGTTGTCCTTCAACATCTACAGGCTCGTCAAGAACAACATTACCATTGACAATCATATCCCATAGAGCATGGTCTGTAATAGCAAGGTACTGCCTCATCTTCATGCTCCAGAGATCATATTCTCCCTTCTTGATGATAGGAATTCTGAGTGAGGTGATGGATGGGATTGGTGCAACTTCAGTCGTCATCGTTTAGGGTTTGTTGTTAAATCGGTTTTAAGGGTTTCTTCTTAATCAGAGTCTCCACACAAGCTCTGATACCACTTGTTGGATCGATATACTCTGACCAAACTAACTTGTAGCTTGTTTAAGGTTTAACAACCTTGGATAAATCCAAAACTGTTAATGGTGAAACACTGATATACTTTATTGAGTATGCGGAAACTACTTCAACAAAGCTAAGAAGAATTACTCTAAACTTTAACGATTTTATTAATAACTTGAACCTGCTTATAATACACAGATTCACTAAACAAACTCTAATCGCTAATACTCTAATAATCGACTAATACTTTTCTCTAAGTAAAATCACGTACGTCTAATGCCAACCTAGGGGTCCTTTTATAGGCACAAGGAAAACCCTAGTCGGTTTACAATACTTGAACGACAAGTAATTCTAATTATAATCTAATAATAACTCTATGAACATTCTAGAATTACACATTAATCCTTAAACGTATTTGCATAACAGTCCTTTAACTTTTGCAGTACTTTGACTTCTTTAGAACATGAGCAGTACTTTGACTTCTATCGAGCAGTACTTTGACTTTCTTCATGTAGCAGTACTTTGTAGCATTGCTAGAACACCACAGCAGAATGGTGTTGCAGAAAGAAAGAACAGGACATTGATAGAAGCAGCTAGAACAATGCTTGCAGATTCACAATTACCTATTCTCTTTTGGGCTGAAGCTGTAAGTACTGCTTGCTATATTTTAAATAAAGTATCAGTAACTAAACCTCAGATGAAGACACCATATGAGCTGCTCATGAGAAAGAAACCAAACATTCGTTTTCTAAAACCTTTTGGCTGTCCTCTGACTATTCTAAATACCATTGATTCTCTGGGAAAATTTGATGGTAAGTCAGATGAAGGATATCTATTAGGTTACTGTACAAATAGCAAAGGTTTTAGAATATATAACAGGAGTACCAAAAAGATTCAAGATTGTCTTCATGTTGAATTTTTGGAAGATAAAGAACCTCAGAGAGGAAAAGGTCCTGATTGGATGTTTGATCTTGATCTCAAGTTCACTCCATCTATGAATTATGTGCCTGTTAGAGAAGAAAATCAAGCTAATTACAAAGAAGATGATTCACAGTACATTGTTCATGGAGTCAATGTTAGACCAGAAGATGTTCCTGATAAAGTACCTGCAGTTACTAATAAGGAACAAAGTACTGCTCAACCTACCAATACAGTATCTGATGAAGATCAAGCCATACAAGATGAACTTAATAGGATGCTTTTTCAAGAAACTATAGCAAAATCCTATGAAGATGAACAAAGGAGGGCTTATGATGCTGCAAAGAAAAACGGTACATTCAAAGATACTGCTCACAGTACTTTTGATCAAAGTACTGATGATACTTTTGACAGTACTTCTTGTGTGTTAGAACCATCAAATTGGAGCAATGATGATGATTCCAATGTTGATGATGACGATTTGGATAATGTTAACATTCCTGGGTTAGAATACATTGATGATGAGCTCAATCATGAAGGTATTTTCTCAACTACCAATGAAGAACCTGCTTTTACTAATTTAGAATCTGATCTTCCAGTTCCACCAACTCCTACATTGAGAGTTCATAAAGCTCATCCTCAAAGCAATATTATTGGATCACCCTCTTCAGGAGTGGTTACAAGAAACAAAGTTAAAGGTCTCTCTAAGCAACATACTGCTTTACTTAGCTTTGTTTACAAACAAAACAGGATGAATCACAAGGATCAACAAACATGCCTGTTTGCTTGTTTTCTATCTCAAGATGAACCCAAGAAGGTAGCTCAAGCTTTAACAGATGAAAGTTGGGTTGAAGCTATGCAAGAGGAGCTTCTACAATTCAAGCTTCAAGAGGTCTGGGTATTATGTGATCTACCAGATGGCAAGAGAGTCATTGGTACAAGATGGGTTTTCAGAATCAAAAGAGATGAAAGAGGGAATGTTATAAAAAATAAAGCTAGATTGGTTGCACAAGGATATCGCCAAGAAGAAGGAGTGGATTATGATGAAGTGTTTGCTCCTGTTGCAAGAATAGAGGCAATAAGGTTATTTCTTGCCTTTGCATCATACATGGGATTTCCTGTCTACCAAATGGATGTAAAAAGTGCATTCCTTTATGGCACAATTTCTGAGGAAGTTTATGTTAAACAACCTCCTGGTTTTAAAGATCCTGCACATCCAAACAAAGTCTACAAGGTGATCAAGGCACTGTATGGCCTTCATCAAGCTCCCAGAGCTTGGTATGAGAGACTCTCTAATTTTCTATTACAACATGGTTATAGGAGAGGAGCAATTGATAAGACTTTGTTTATCAAAAGAGATAAGAAGGACATTATGTTAGTCCAAGTCTATGTGGATGATATTATCTTTGGAGCCACAAAGAAGACTATGGTGAAAGAATTTGAAGAACTTATTGATAATGAGAGTACCATCTGTATTGTGAAGAATCCAGTTTATCACTCCAAGACCAAGCATATTCAGATTAGGCATCACTTCATTCGAGATTGTTATGAGCACAGGCTTATAAATGTGGTCAAGGTTCACACAGATGACAATGTAGCTGATCTACTCACAAAGGGATTTGATGTTTCAAGATTCAACCACTTAGTTGTGAGCATTGGGATGATTAACTACTAGGCTACATTTGAGGGGAGGCTTTAGTATTAGTTAGTATACTTTCTTTCAGTTCTTAATGAAAGTATTGAATTTTTAGTATTTTAGTTTATTTTAGTACCTATGTTGTATTTGAGGGGAGGCAACATAGTTATTAGTTAGAACTTATGCATGCGCCATCATATAAGTTCTTGGATTAGTTTGAAGTTTATTTGGATCGTTTAGAAGTATAAGAGGATGGAAAGTACTGGTTACGTGGAAGTACTGTTCCAAAGGTCAAAAATTATGGGGTTACAGTTAATTAATTCATTACGGAGGGGGTAAAAGCCAACTACAACGGTAACTCTATTAATTAGGCTTTGATTTTTTAGATCTTACCCATATTTACCCTATCCCATTATACCGATTTTCACTCTCCACTTTATTCTTATCCATCCATTCATTCATTCGATATCCACGATTCTAATCGCAATTTATCTTCGCTTAACACATTCTTTCCCTCTTCACAATCAATGGCTACCCGTGATTTCTGTTCTAAGCATAACGTGGTCGCGAACTTGGATAAAACGGCAAAGAATGTTGATTTTCATGCGATAATTGACTTCTTGACTGGGTCATCAATCAATTATGCTATTTTGGTAAACCCTGATGTAATTGGACCATGGATTCAACAGTTTTGGTCTACTGCTAAGTCTGATGCACAAGATGGTGTTCCTTTTATTCGTGCTAAGGTTGCTGGTCGAGCAATTAGGATTACTGAAGCTTCAATTAGGGAAGATTTGCAGTTTAATGATGCAGGGAGTGCTATTCGTTTTGAAAGACAAGAGATTTGGGATACACTCAGGGATATTGGGTATGAAGGTGATCTCACCATACTTACTTTTCAGAAGCCATTATTTAGTCCACATTGGAAATATCTCATACATGTTCTACTTCACTGCTTGAGTCCTAAGAGTACTTCATGGGAGCAGTTTGGTCAGAACATTGCTTCTGCATTGGTGGGTTTAGCTACAAATCGTCCTTTCAACTTTTCAAGGATGATTTTTGATGGAATGCTCTCACACATCACTAATGGTTCACCATTCTTGATGTACCCGAGGTTTATTCAGGTATTCTTAAACAAACAACTTGAGGGTATTTCTAAAACTCAAAGTTTTCTACCTACAGTCACACTTCCACCAAAGGTGTTTACATTCATTGCTAAGAAGGGTATCAAGTTTTCTAGGAGAAATACACCTTTGACAACCCATATATTGGAAGTTGCACAAGCAGTTAGGGATGCAGAGCAAGAGCAAGAACAAGAGCAAGAGGAATCCTCTGCATCAGCAATTAATGAGCAACCAGCTTCAAGAGAAGATAGTGCTTCTCAACATACTGTTTCATCTCCAGTTGCTGAACCATCTCCACAAAGTGCTGCTCAGGAGAATTCATCTCAAGATGCGACTCCACCACCAACTCCCACTGATTATGCTTCCACAGATGAGCATCCAACATCTGAAGAAGATGAAGAAGTGGTTGAGGATGTCTTGACCAACTATGAGCTTTCAAGGGAATTAAGGAGGCTCAAGAAGGTCACTGATGATCCAGCTGATCAGATATTGGATTTGACAAGAAAGTTCAGACGATTAAAGAGGTTTGTTTGGCCATTAGTAAAGCACCACAGGTTGTGGGTAAAGTCACAGAAGAAGACTGGTCAACACTCAAAGAAGTCTAAGTCAAAGAAAAGAAAGATCAACAAGCAATCTTCATTCCAATTGGGGAGGAATTTAGAGAATTTGAATGAAGATACTGAGTTCAATAAAGATACTGGGTTTTATAATGATACACCACTTGAAGATATTCCTCATGAAGATACTGTTGAGAGGAAAAGTGATGAAACAGAGCAGATAAACATTGAAGATGCTACTGTTGAAGTAAAAAGTGGTGATACTGAGGAAGTGGATTTGGAAGGAACTGATGTTGAAAGTACTGCTTCTCAAGGTACTGCTCATCAAGGAACTGTAACACAATTTATGATTACACCAAGGACTTTGGATTTTGAGGAAGATGTTGGTCCCTCAAACCAAGTTCAAGAGGAAGTTGGCCCTTCCAATCCAGTTCAACAGGAAGAAGAGGTTCGAAAACATACTAACAGTGATGATGAAACCATTGCTGATATCATGATTAATATGTCAAAACCAAGAGGCATAAATATTCCTGGTGTTGAACAACAACCTCATACTTCTTCTCAACCTACCCAGGAGTTAGATCCAAAAGACAAAGGTAAAGGGATCATGGTAGAAACTAAGAAGAAGAAGCTCACCTTGAAAGATCTAAGAGCTATTCAGGATGCTAAAAATGAGGAAGCTGCAAGGAAATTACAGTCTGAATTAGATGCTGAAGAGTCAAGGAAACTTATTATCAAACCTAGAAGGCCACAAAGTAAAGCTCAAGAAAGAAATTCTATGATGGCTTATCTCAAAGGTAGAGGATATACAGGTTTGGTGAAATTGACACATACAGAGATGAAGGATTTGTATGATGCTGTTAGGGAAGCTGTAGAAAAAGATCTTGCAAGTATTATTTCTTTTGATTCATTCAAAGATAAGAAGCTTGAAGATAGTAGAAAGGAAAGAGTTGTTACAAGGAGCTCAAAGAGGAAAAGAACAACAACTGATGAACAGTCATCAAAGAAGCTCAAGGATTCTATTGAATTAAGAGTAGACACAGCTGATGAGCTAAGAAATTACTTGAGAGTTGTTGACTTTGAGCATCCAAAATCAAAAGAAGTTGCAGATAAGAAGTCCAAGATTTCTACATCTGATAGACAGAGAGGATTTGCTTCAGCTATATCTACAAGTGCAGACTTATTTTGAACATATTCCACCACAAGGAGTGGGTTTGGTTCTGCTAGGAGATCTCACAACCATCTGGGAAACAGAAGAGACAAGTGATAGTGCTCTCTGGGAAAATCAAGAGGATTGGGAAATTAACAGATGGAGGTTCTTTGAATCAGTGGGAATACATGTTTTGGAGCTAGAAGATGGAACAATGATCCACATGCTAGCAGAGCAAAGATATCCACTTACTAGGGATCTGATGATCAGAATGCTAGATTATGGCATGGAAGTGGAAGAAGAAAGTGAAACTGCATTGATGGTGATTGGATTGTTCATCAAATGGACAATGCTAGCTGAAGATTGATGCATAACAACTGGTATGATATTTATAATATAAATCTTTTGAAACATAAGTACTTTATTTAAAAGTACTGCTTGACAAATAGTACTTTCTCAAAGTACTGCTTGCAGCATAAAACCAGTAAAGTTTTTTATAAAATCAGTGATTTTTGAAAAGTGCAAAAACATTTTAAAGCACAAAGATTTAAACAGCAACAAATGGTATTCAACTCACCATGTTTAAGTAAACAAGAAAGAGTTTGACTCATCATGAGGGTACGGCTCTGATGTGATTATCAAATCCGTTTTTAGTTGACAATTTACTAAAAATTGTATGGTTTTTAACTCACCATATCTATGTTAGTGAAGAGTTGGCTAGCCCACAAGATAATGGCTTGTGGTAAAGGCTGTGGAAAACCATTGTATGGTAATTAGTTCACCATGGTAGTGATTGTACTAAAAGAACTAGCTACTCCAAAAGCAAACGGCTATTGGTAAAGACTAATCAAATCCGTTGATAGCTGATGATTTGCTAAAAATCATATGGTTATCAATGTACCATGGTTCTTAAACCTAAACATTGGCTACTCCAGAGTTAATGGCTTTGGTAAAGAGACATCAAAATCCATTAAGTTTTCAATGATTCACCTCTCACAGGAGTTAACACACCTGGAAGTGATGAGAATAGTATGAAACTTTTAAGATCTGATGTACCTATTGCCAATATGATGCTGAGTTGCTGAAAAGATGTGTTGCTGAAAAGATCTGTTGCTGATAAAGATTGCAGTTAATGATTACTTTGATGATGATAAAACAAACATGAGACAGAAGTTAATGATACAGTCTTTCCTTGAAGATAAAAATGTTGAAGTTAAAGAAATACAAAGGAACTTGAAATCAAGCAAGTGGAATTCAAGTTAGGGGAGGATTGTTGGGCTACAAAGTACTGCTACATGAAGAAATTCAAAGTACTGCTCGATAGAAGTCAAAGTACTGCTCATGTTCTAAAGAAGTCAAAGTACTGCAAAAGTTAAAGGACTGTTATGCAAATACATTTAAGGATTAATGTGTAATTCTAGAATGTTCATAGAGTTATTATTAGATTATAATTAGAATTACTTGTCGTTCAAGTATTGTAAACCGACTAGGGTTTTCTTTGTGCCTATAAAAGGACCCCTAGGTTGGCATTAGACGTACGAGATTTTACTTAGAGAAAAGTATTAGTCGATTATTAGAGTATTAGCGATTAGAGTTTGTTTAGTGAATCTGTGTATTATAAGCAGGTTCAAGTTATTAATAAAATCGTTAAAGTTTAGAGTAATTCTTCCTAGCTTTGTTGAAGTAGTTTCCGCATACTCAATAAAGTATATCAGTGTTTCACCATTAACAGTTTTGGATTTATCCAAGGTTGTTAAACCTTAAACAAGCTACAAGTTAGTTTGGTCAGAGTATATCGATCCAACAAGTTACAAGCTACAAGTTGTTAAACCTTAAACATAGCAAAACTGATACGTCGCTTTTTGTGTTTCATCGTGGATCTGACGTGGCCTACTTGTTACTGTATGTGGATGATATTATCTTGACAGCTTCTTCTTCTGCATTTTTACAGCGTGTTATCACTGCTCTTCATGGTGAGTTTGCTATGACGGATCTTGGCTCTCTTAATTATTTTCTTGGTGTTTCTGCAACCCGCACTGCGTCTGGTATGTTTTTATCATAGTCCAAATTTGCTGAGGAAATTCTCGAGAGAGCTCATATGCAGAAATGCAATCCGTGCCGCACTCCTGTTGATACAGAGTCCAAGCTTGGACCTGATGGCACACCTTTTGATGATCCCACCTTATATCGGAGCTTAGCTGGTGCCCTTCAGTATCTTACCTTCACGCGTCCGGATATTTCATATGCCGTTCAGCAGATCTGTCTGTATATGCATGATCCTCGAGATACACATTTTCATGCTTTGAAGCGGATATTACGCTATATTCGTGGTACTATTGATCATGGTCTTCAGCTGCATGTTTCTTCTACTGCTCAACTTATTGCTTACACGGATGCAGATTGGGCAGGTTGTCCGGTCACTCGCCGGTCTACTTCAGGTTACTGTGTTTTTCTGGGTGACAACCTGTTATCTTGGTCTGCTAAAAGACAGGTGACGTTATCTCAGTCCAGTGCTGAGGCCGAATATCGTGGTGTTGCTAATGTAGTGGCTGAAGCAGCTTGGATTTGTAATTTGTTGCGGGAGCTTCATCACCCACTGTCTACAGCTACTATTGTCTATTGTGATAATGTCAGTGCCGTATATTTATCGACGAATCCTGTTCAACATCAACGTACGAAACACATTGAGATCGACATTCATTCGTCCGTGATTATGTTGCTTCAGGACAAGTTCGTGTACTTCATGTTCCGTCTCGTTTTCAGTATGCTGACATCTTTACTAAGGGACTTCCTGCTGCTTTATTTATGGATTTTCGCACCAGTCTGAACGTTCGAAGGCCTCCCGCTCACACTGCGGCGGAGTATTAAGCCGAGCATATGTATTAGCCCATATAGTATTATGTTTATTGCATATCGTCAAGCCCATTAAGGGTTCCTAGATATTACGGTTTATGTATTATATATATGGAAGGATGCTAATAAACGCAGCATGGGGAATTAACCTATACTAATATGGGGCACCTTGTTCTGTTCAGATTTTTCGGGGTTCTAATTTTATGTTGCCTTTCTTAAAAAAAAATGGAATTCAATGAATTTGGCAATAATGTATGTTTACACCAAAAAATTATCAAAGCTTATAATTCTCAAACCATATTAGTATGAGAAATGACATATAAGCGTAACAAAAGACAACAATGGTTATCGGTTCACACACACGCGCGAGCCTACCATATCATCTACATTACAAGAACAAAGAGGAAGATGTCTATTTTTTCTTTAACCTCATGAACTCTAAAACAAGAGTAGTTATAACAAATATTCCGAGGATAACTCCATAACCAGCATTCCATGAGCTTCCCGCGTCAGCTACATGGATTCCATAGAAAATATTCACAATCGCAAACAATATTGCTATTCTTCCCACACTGTAGTGATACCAGTTCCAATATATTCTTGTTTTTGCATCTATAGATGGACGAGCCAAAAGTGCTAGAACCTGTAAGAAAAATGATCACACTTTTTAGTTAATCATGAACTTTACTAACAGTAATCAATATATATATCTGTGTTGCGACATAAGAAACAAACAAAGAGAGAATGTGGGAATTAACCTGAAGACAACCAAGTGTAAGAATGCTTATGCCAAGTCCTTTGTGCTTTCGGACATTAGCCTCGAGTTTATTATCTAAAACAAATCCTGCAATCACGCCTGATAGTCCAAGAATAAACCCTAATGATTGTATTCCCGTATGCACATAAAACCACAACGGATCCAAATGTTTAAAATAACGAGCAACAATTACACCAATAGGGAGCAATATCCCCCATCCAAACATGTTCAAGATTCCATGAGTCCTCTTCAAGTTCGAGTAAGGAGCCTTAATCTTGCTAGCTTGACCTATACCATAAACATATAGATAAATATCACAATCTTGAACAAGATAACTTCGTGTATATTAAGCATTGAAGATTTTAAAGTACACTAGAGTTGGCATAAAAATGCATATGCAAACAATGTATGAGCCATTAAAGATCATGAAAAGAGTGTTTGATTGAAAATGAAGTTATCAAAGGTTGTTAGGCTTCCTTGACCCACAAAAAGGCATAATATAAGTAGTTATCAAGTAGTTGTCAATGGACCCACTTAGCCCCTACCATGTCTAAAAGTCAAAGTCGTCTCTTGGAGCATAAAGTCTAAGCAACCATACGTACTGGGGCGCTATAGCCCCAGTTTTTTCCCCATAACGCCCCTATAACGCCCCTAGACCACTACCACTGGGCGCTATAGCCCAAAAAATTGTGTGGGGCGTTTTGCCTATAACGCCCGAGCCCCTCCTTTTCCTTCCAAATTAATACCATTTCAAGCCCAAATATACCCCAAAAACGCCCCTACTACCACTACACCATTTTTTCAACCAAGCCCCAGCATGGCCCACACTGCCACATGGCGCAAAACGCCCCACCCTCCATTCCTTACCACTACACATGGAGCATATATTCTAAGCAACTATCAACAACTCAAAGATAGACCAAAATACAAAACTTGGGTATCAAAGATCTGAGATGAAATTCCTAGAGTTTTTGTTGTAGTGTTACATAAGAAATTAAACACTTTATATGATTCAAAAATATGTATTCGTAGATAGTAATCTACTAATCTTATGCATTAAAGGGTCATAGTTTTAAAGGAACAACAACTAAACTAACTCGTACAACTGTATTTACAAGGTTAGTTTGTTAGAAACTACATATGAATATGATTAGTGTTTAACAAGTTTTTCAATAGTACTAGTATATGTTATGTGTAATGACATGACATGAATAAAATAAGATGAACTTACCTGAAAATCAAAGGAAAACATCGAGTAATGGTTTACTAATTGACAAAAAAAGATTTTACATACAAATCTACCGTTTGTTTTGAGACAACCAAAACTTCATAGTGTTTGCATTTTAGATGACTCACCAGAGGCATAATTTAAACGGATAGCAGCCATGGTTCTATGTTGAGTCAAGCGAAATCCGGATGCTGATCTTGGAGGAGGATTGCTGCTGTCCCCAACAGAAAACACAAGTCTTTCACTTGGTTCTCGGTCCGTAACCAACTGAAACGCCAAGTAAAGTCTAGATGAATTATTCGACGAATCTAAAATAAGAGACGACGTGTTTCCTATAATTTGCAAGTTTCCCTCATCCACCAATACTTGGCTCGGGGTTTGGCCACCAAGAAAATATTTTTTCATAACGGATGCACCGCTATCTAGCCAACCAACGACGGCGCTGGAACCTACCATACTGCCACTTGGTGAGAACCCCATTCCAATATAGGAATTTGTGTTTGGTGTCGATAAGACAAAATTCCATAAACTTGGGCTGACTTGTGAATACTGAAAAATAGGAAAAAAAAATAATTATTAATAATCTTGTAAGGGTGATCAACATATGTAACAACCATTACACATGAATTTAATTTCAAGAGAATCAATGTATAAGATAAGTGAAGAAACTTACTCTAAGGATGAAGCCTTCAGAAGACCAAATAGGGAAGCAATTGAGATTAGTTGTGTCAAATAAGATCGAGCCACCGGCAACATTTAAGTTAGAACTACATGAATCTTGAGTTTGTGCATGGATCATATGCAATGAAAGATGACTACCTAATAAAATCAAGAATAATGGAAGATTATTTAGTAATCTCATCATGGACATGTTCTTGAGCGTATATTTTCTCTCTAGAGCTATGATATGGTATATTATGTTCCCTCTAGAGTTTTATTATGATAATGGATTGAAGAGCAAAGTAGTGGGTGAATGATGGATGATAGATAATAGAACATGTTTGAACATATATTTTTGGTAATATGTTATTGAGGATAGGTGGTGTTGACTTGGTTTTATTATTTGTTTAACGTGTTTAGCCCTTCACAGTTCATTGGTCCAAACCACATTTTACTTGAAGATAAACAAAAAGTGTTACTATAAATCTTCTGTAAAAACTACTATAACAAGAGTACAAAACATTGCATTTCTTGTGGGACAGAAAAAAAAGACTTGTGTAAAGCTATTAACATATCAATTTAGAGATTTTGTGAGTTCATATAATATTATATTTGTAGTTAACTTATTTCTTTTGGAAAGGTTTTATAGTTAACTTGTGGTTAACCGAGTTTATTTAAGCAATCCGAAAATTTAACTTCGAGTTCCATGATGTTTGTTTGGTTTGGTCACAAGATAATGTAGTTTTCGATATATACAAGACGTTATAAAGAAGGACGGCTAAATAAATTCAAAATCAGGATTTTCATTTGACTAAGGATTAGAAAGTGGATTCATTGTAAACAACAAGAACAAATGCACAGACAAATCAATGTAACATATTAATAAGTCGGATTTCATATAGGCAATATCACTGATATTCATTTTATACATTCATTTTTTTTTTCTCTCTTCCAAATGTGGTTTAACATTGCCCGATGTTGGTGTATGTGTCCGGACGCCATACTCCGTCCGGACCATACTTACATCCGGACGTCATGTTTCGTCCGGACTGACATCTCACCTTCGGACACACCTACGGAGCGGACCGCCGCCATCTACAGTAAGCAGTCTCATCAGCCACTGACATCCCAGATTTCCCGGGATTGTGTCCCCCACATGGCCTGACACCTACTTAATAGGTCAGGCATAGGTCAACTCGCTTGGTCCCAAGGTAAATAGGTACAGTAGGTGTGGGTAGTATAAATACCCACACCTCATTTATGATATGCATTCAATTTTACACCTACTACTTTTACTCTGATATCATTATTCATATCATAATCGCCCAATACTCATTCTCACGCCGGAGGTTGGTCCTGGGATAAAACCCGGGGCGAGCCTAACGCGTGTTCTTCTTGTGTGTAGGAGCGAGCAGGGTCCGAAGGAGTCCATCCGAAGGACAAAACATAGAAGTGGGACCTGCCTGCAAGGTTTTACTTCAACAAATTGGCGCCATCCGTGGGACCCGCTATTCAATCTACCAAAGCATTGACATGGCTGGTCCTTCCTTTACTTCTCTCCGCTTCGGAGATGGAGGGAACGAAACAAACAATGACAACCGATATGAAACCGACAACATCCTTCAACCCAACAATGACAACCGATATGAAATCGATAACGTCCAAAACCTGAATGAAACCGACAGCACCCTTCAACCCGATAATAACAACCGGGACGAAACAGGCAACATCCGAAACTCGAACGAAGGCCCGGGCGAAGAGTCCCCCGGTCTTCGAGAAATGATTGTGGCCCAAGTGGCGTCACTGACGGAACTTATCAAAAAGCACAACAGGCTGAGTGGGAGTGCTCTCAAGCCAATACAATTAAATTTCGAAGACGAAGAGAATGCAAGTCAGGTAAAGGACAAAGGGAAGGATGATGATTTGCATAAACCCTTTAAAGAGACGTCGAGATCGCCGTTTACTTGCCGCATTGTGGAATTCTCCGGACCGAGTCACACCATGCCGCTGAACATGAGGTTTTATGATGGCTCGACGGACCCGAACGATCACCTCACCAGGTTCACAGGAGCCGCAAATCAGGGGAATGGCCAATGTCCGTATGGTGCCGCATGTTTCAACAAACATTGGATGGGGCCGCGGGTGGATGGTTTGAAAGGTTAGAACCCGAAAGTATTGACAGTTGGAACGAATTGAGGGAACAGTTCTCCACGAGATTTTCGCTCAGGAAGAAGTGTATAAAGAACCCCACAGAGGTCACGAAGATTGTCCGCCGGGCTCACGAGTCCCTCTCGGACTTTAAGGAGAGATGGACAGACGAGGCGAGCTACATAAGCGGTGTACCGGAGATTATGAGGATCTCAGCCTTCATGAGCGCACACAAATGCCCAGCTCTCGCCAAAAAGTTCTCCGATAGGGTTCCGCGTACGATCACGGAAATGTTTACCAGGGTGGATGACTTCATAAGGTCTGAAGAAGCGTTCCGTAGTACGGAACTACCGAAGGGTGAGGGTTTCGACTCAAACAAGAAAGGAACCCAGGGTTTTAGAAACGACAGACCGCGAGTGGATCGCCGAAACGATTACCGACAGAAGGACACGTACCACCCCTATGCGGTCCCTCTAAGAAGCTACCCCCGCAGTGATCTTCCCCGCAATGATCTTTCCCTCTTGGACTACCGTCGCAACGATCCACCCAAACGGTCCAACGGACTGTTGTCGTTAACTAAGCCCCCCCAGGGAAATCCTCGCCACAGAACACCATTTGAACTTACCTCCCCCTCGCCCAACCGGAAGCAGGGCGAGAAAGGAAAATTTAGACAAATACTGCGAATACCATAGGGAAAAAGGGCATCTTACTGACGATTGCCACCAACTCAAGAAACAACTGTCGTTCGCCTTAGAATCTGGAAAGCTGGACCATCTCCTAAAAGATTTCAGACAACAGGAGACGGAGAGGGGTAAGGACCAACAAAGGAAGAATGATAATGGGAAAGCCAAAGTGATCAATCTAATAGAAAACTCACCTGACGATCGGGAACCGGAGTCCGAACATGGAAATAAGAAATGGATGGACGTGCCAATAACTTTCCCTCCCGCTGCGTTCGAAAGATTATCATATGAACCCCTCGTTGTAAAAGGCAGTATCGAGGGAAGTCTGGTCCGGAAGATATTTGTGGACGAAGGGTCGTCGGTAAACATTATATACGAGCATTGCGTTAACAAGCTAAACACCGAAACAAAGGCTCGGATCAAAGCGACCCACACCGCCCTGACAGGTTTCTCAGGAGAAAGGAGCAAGCCGAGGGGGAAGATTGTTTTAGAGGTGCTTTTAGGCAGTTGTGGAAAGTACAGAAGATCAGTTATGAAATTTTATGTCATACAGTCTCCGTCATCCTACGACGTGATATTAGGGAGAACCGGTCTCAGAGAGCTACGAGCTATCACCTCGGTAAGCCACTCCATGATGAAGTTCCCCACCCCGAAAGGGATCGCAACCTTAACTACTCGGATGGTCGCCAAGGCCGAATACCAAGGCTTCCAGAAAAATCGACCAGAAGCCGCCTCCAAGGAAGCCGAGACTCTCAGCCTGGGGACAAACGGGATGCCAAAAGGAACAAACGTAAGCTTCGAGAACTCCGAAGAAAAAGACATTGCTAGAACTGTGCTACCAAAGGAGTACCGGAACTTCTCACGCAGGACATTCAAAGAGAACAAACAAGGAAGCTTTGACTCCAAAACCTTCACATAAAGGCTTTGGTTTCAAAACCTCATTCAAAAAACCAGCACCGGATGACCGGAGCGCTACAATAACTGATGTATGATGAAGTTTACTTTTGGAATTGTCTTTTGTGGAAAATGTAAACTAACGCTCATTAGTATCTGTAATAATCTGTGATCTCCCCAGTTTCCGGGCAAATTATTTTACAATTATAAAATGTCATGTGCCCTGTCACTCCGACCTGGAATGAAAACGGATTGTGGAAAACACTCCCTCCCTCGTGAGCGGATCATGAAATCACTCCGTCCAATAAACTCAACGGATTGTGGAAAACACTCCCTCCTTCGTGAGCGGATCGTGAAATCACTCCGTCCAATAAACTCAACGGATTGTGAAAAACACTCCCTCCCTCGTAAGCGGATCGTGAAATCACTCCATCCAATAAACTAAATGGATTGTGGAAAACACTCCCTCCCTCATGAGCGGATCGTGAAATCACTCCGTCCAATAAACTCAACGGATTGTGGAAAACACTCCCTCCCTCCCTCGTGAGCGGATCGTGAAATCACTCCGTCCAATAAACTCAATGGATTGTGGAAAACACTCCCTCCCTCGTGAGCGGATCGTGAAATCACTCCGTCCAATAAACTCAACGGATTGTGGAAAACACTCCCTCCCTCGTGAGCGGATCGTGAAATCACTCCGTCCAATAAACTCAACGGATTGTGGAAAACACTCCCTCCCTCGTGAGCGGATCGTGAAATCACTCCGTCCAATAAACTCAACGGATTGTGGAAAACACTCCCTCCCTCGTGAGCGGATCGTGAAATCACTCCGTCCAATAAACTCAACGGATTATGGCAAACACTCCGTAAAATCAAATGATGGTAAAAAGATAAGTAAAAGAGATGTGTAACACTCCGGTTTTATAGACCAAATCATCAGGTCAATCTATACCGAAGGATCAAGCAAATCAAGTTGCGCGTTCACAAAAGAAGGATGCAAAAAAGTGACATCAGTCACGAACAACCATATACAGCGATCTCCTTCACACCGGAAGAGGTTCCGGTATGCTGAATCGCAAGGACTCCAACGGTACTCAGTTTTGGAGGAGGGAAATCAGGAAAAAAGGTTCATGAGGCCACTTAATGGAAGACGAGCAAAATCCTCAAACTTCTGAAGGTATGGATATTGGGCGGCGTTCTAAATACTCCGAACCAGATAGGCCGACCTAAAAAACACCTCGTCGCCGATTACGCATATGAACAAAACATTTATGCAGACAATGTAGGCAACAATTATTTCAGTAAGTCTAAGAACAACGTTTTTAAATCATCACAAACGAATTATTACACAGCATCTATCCAAAACAATTATTATTATTACATTCATCCAAAAGAAGAAACAAATAAGACAATCAAGAGTCTCCACTCGCGACATTCTCAACAAGGGAGGAACCTTCGCCTGGATTGAGCTTTGCGCCGGAAGACTCTCCGACCTTCTGAGGCGGGGCTGCTGCTACAGACTTCGGTTTGGGAGCACTAACGACAGGAAAGAGACTCATGAGTTCACCCAATGGCAGCCGGTAAGAATCGGCAAGCTTTTGAATATACGGGTACTGGGCATCAAACAACTTCAGATACTTTGCCTGCCAGATACGGGGAGCCTCCATGTTAAGCTTGTCAAATTTACCCAGAAGTCGTTCATGGTCATCTTTCTTTCGTTCGTAGGCAAGACCATCTAGGAACCCTGCGGTGTACGACAAACTGTAAACCCATCCCATCTTTTCTTTGTACTCGGAGCTACGAAACAACCGTTGACAAGCAGTCGGAAGAAGATCCTTCACAACATTTTGACGCTCCATCTCCAGTCGTCCCACCTCAGCGAGCAGATCCCTATTTACCCCCTCTAGCTTCCCCAAGACTTCATTTTTCTTCCCCATCTCTTGCTCCAGCTTCTTAACACCCTCAGCGTGAGACTCAGCTGTTCTTTTCCAGTTATCCCTATCTCTCTCCATCTCAGCCAGCCGAACAGATAAACCCTCCTCTCGCTCCGACATGCCGGATCTCACATCAGCCAACTCTTGCTTAAGAGCATCAAACTCTCCAACCAACCGCACATATCTGCCATGCTCCGCGCTGTGTTCCACTATGCTGTCTTTATGGGTCCGGTCCAACTCCTTGTGTTCATCAAGCAATTGATTGAAGCGGCGAAGTAGCTCAGCCTGCATAGTTATCCCACCTCCGGCCTGTTCATACGACCGATGAACCAGCTGGTTATCGGTCAGTCCTTCTAGTGCAATCTTCTCAGCAGGAGGTGTGAGATGTGCCAGCAACTCCAGGCAAGCCCTATAGGAGTCCAACCGGACATGGTTGGGAAGAGACCAGCCGGGAACAAAAATTTCCCCCTCAAAAGAACCCTCATCTGTGACAAGATTAAAATTACTCAACGAAAACAAGGCCACAACAAGGGGTATCACAAGGCGAGTTTTTTACCTTCTCCGGCTGACGGATGTACCGTGGAAGGATGCGGGGAATGTATGGAATGATCCGAATGATCTGCAAAACCAACGAGGAGACATAAACACAACATATATATATAAAAAAAAGAGGGGGGGGGGGGGGAAGTAGCATCCGAAGGATATTCCTTACCATCAGAAGAAGATTGTTGATTTCCCGTATGAGTTTCCTGAGTAGGTTGCCCTTCAAGATTGGTCTCAGCAGTGTGCTCATGCTCGGATACCTGAACTTCCGGATTATCATCACCTCCTTCAACCTGCTCCTCCGGCCCTTCTCCTCCACCCTGGTTCCCTGCAATATTGACAACCACTTGCGGTTCAATGTGACGAAGGGGGGAGACATCAAGAGTTCGGTCCGACGGCTCATCGTCCTCCCTCCGTTTGGTCTTCTTTTTCTTCCGAGATGTCGTAGTCACCGATGGCCCCTCAGCGTTCCTTTTCTTCCCCTCGACCTCGGCTTCCAGCTTTTTTCTCTCTTTCTCCTCTCTAGCAGTTAGCACATTCAAATCCGCCTTCTCAACTACCTTCTGTAAAGGAGTGGTCTCGGGAACGGCACTCCCTGGTGCCAAAGGCTCGGTTGTTCTCACCGGCCTCTCGCTCTCCTCCCCAAAAGGATCTCCCCTGCCAACCTCCACATCGATCTCCACCGGAAGTTCCAAATACTCCGCCATGGAAAGAACTACAAAAAAAAAAAAAAAAAAAAAAAAAAACAAGTCAAGACCAAACCAAGAAATAAACAGCTCCTATGAATGATAACTAAGAAAATTTGTATTACCATGCCCATCGGCATCCTTTAAAATGCCCTTATATCCGGGATACTCGAAAACTCTACCAAGCCCAGCCATCCATAAAATAGCGTCCGAAGGCTTCCTCAAGAAAATAACTTTCTCCGCAACCATCTCAGCGTCCCTCTCAGAATAAGCCGTAGGAAAATCATCGGTAACTTTAGAGTCCCTATGCCTCCACGGCATACTATGCGGTATTGCCCTCCGATCTATTAAAAAGAAATGACCTTTCCAGTTCTTCAGCCCGGTCAACACCTCCTTAAAACATTTCAGGGCTTTCGCTCCCGTCCGGCTCTCAAAAGAAAACCAGTGCCCCTGCTTGCACAGCCTATAAAAAACCCTAAACAGGGGAACGGTCGGCACAACATCCAGACTATAGCATCGGATCTCAAACATGGTTACCCTATTCAAGCCTATCGAAACTGGCTGAGAAATGTGCACCCGAAAGTAACCTATCACCGCTAGCAAAAATGTTGAGAAAGGAATCCTGACACCCTCCGTCCTCAGTTGGTGAACATAAACACCAATTTTATCCTCCGGCAACATATCCATGGTCATGCCCACCGGAGGAAGCGTCGGATGTAAGTCTAAAGGAACGCCGAACTCCTCAACCACACGGTCCAGCTCACCTTGCGTCAACTTGGAAGTATGTACATGCATGTCAAACTTAGGCGCTATTCTACTGGGTTGAGTCCCAAGCCTACTTACTAATGTGTTGCATCGGGTCCAAAATAGATCCCGGATTATAGTTGCATGTCAAACCAATCTTTGTATACTTTCACGTAATTAGGAAGAGCGTAAAAGAGAAGGAAAAGGGTAGGGGGACTGTCAATATGATATCTCTGTGTTAAAATATAAACATAATATAATAGGTTTTACGGGCTTTGTGTCCCAATAATACCCATTGTTGTGTGAGAAGTTCCCAATCAATTGATTGTGGGTTCAAGTCCTGCTTAGGACATGTGAGACAGTTTGTGATTGTATATTGTGAGATGGTTATTTGCCGTTCAAAAAATAATTATTACAAAACCGATTAGTGAGATGGTTATTTGCCGTTCAAACAATAATTATTATGGAATCAAATTGTTCGGCCGTCCCTGCCGTTCATGCCTCACGTTTTATATTATATAGAAAAAGAAATGCTAAACATACGAGTTGAATATGTTTATAAAATTAATATTTTTGATATCCAAAATAAATCATAAAAATAGATAAACGAAACACATTTATAGATAAGCAAAATTTCAAAAACCGTTGTGAGTAACCAAACTGTATATGTACTTATGTGTACTCTTTACATTGAAAATGCATGTACTGTCCATTCCAAAAACTTTGATGTGCAATTATCGTTTATTATGTCAATGACACAAGAACAAATAAAATCTTTGAAGTACAGGCTTAATGATGACAAGGGACAATATTTGCTCACCAAAGTTCCTTGCGGGAATTTGCCTACACTTTTGAAGTTGTAGGAACCGTGCTTGCAATATGACGATTATTTCAATTTACTCTATAGATAAGACACCTGAGGTTCGACTATTTTGACCAAGTTATCTTATATATAAAGTTGATATCGATATTGGAAATGGTACGCAAGCCGGCCATATGAGAAACATGATAAATTTTCTTGTACTTTTATGCACACATTTTTTAGAAAGCAAATAACATCACATGAGAAACTGAGGGGGTGTTTGGTTCACCGAATTCGTTGTAATTTGGTGTAATTGTAATTGGAATTCCAATTACATGAGGTGTTTGGTTGGTTAATGGACTGAATTGTAATTCCCCAAATTACATTGGGCCCACGTTTTTGATGGAATCTCAATTACATAGCTTTAGTGAAGGAAAGTTTAACATTACAAAAGGAATTTAAAATTACATTGGGCCCACGTTTTTTAGATGCTTTCAAGGCTGCGTCATTTTTCAAAATTTAAATTACAATTCCTATTTACAAACCAAACAGGATTATGTAATTGAATTTATACTGAATTACATTACATTCTGTCAACCAAACACATGACAGATTTCAACAATTTAGATTACAATTCCTTCAGATTACAATTCCTTTGACATATTACAATTCCATCAGAAACATTCGGCGAACCAAACGGCCCCTAAGAGAAAATAAATAAATAAATAAATAATATTGTTTATCATACCTTAAACATCAATACTTCATACAAAAAGACCTATTAATTGTATCGACTATTGAGAATGACAGCACACACTTAAAGATGTACCAGAATCACATAATCATTTTCAATATATCTAATTCTAATCAATGGTTCATTCCAACCAGGCAACCAGAGATGACAATTTTAATCCATTAACGAGGCATGGGTCAAATGGGTCGAACAGGTAAAAGTGTAAAACTAACCTCAAAGGCCCCTTAAAGTTTTCTACCAATTGCATAAAACTTCCAAGTCGCTTATAAACAAGAGATTATTACTACCTTAGTGTAGAGGGTCTACACATCATCAAAAAACACTCCCTTTATTTTTTCTGTAACACCCTCTTTCTATCTATTAATATTTTTCTAATATTTATCATTTAAAAATACCCCAAATTAACACACAAACACCCACAATAACCAATAATATTAATTCTCTCTCCTCAAAACCTTTTCTCTCTCTCTGTCTGTGTTAAGTCCCGCATATAAATTATTTTCTGCTTTCTCGCTATTAAAGAATTGGTGTTTCCAAAAAGAAAGAATAAAAAGTATCCTTCCCGTGCCTTTTCCAGCCCTCACACCACACCCTTGCTCTTACTAAAAAGTATCCTTCCTTTTCCAGCCCCACACCTCACACCCTTACTCTTACTGGAATAATATATCTATAAAAGGACAAAAAGTGTTTCACCCGTGATCTGAACCACCCATTTTGCGACCTGTGATTGTGACAATATTATTGTCGTCACCCTCAGATTTCCATTATACCATGCTTAAACTTTAAAAGACAAGGAAATCCCCAGGAAGTCCAAAAAATCCCCAGCAAAATCAATTATGAAATGTTTAATTAAGTTTAAATATTTAGACTATAAAATCATTCCAAACTGCAGAACCATCTAACTTTTTTGAGATGTTCTTGAAGTTCTTGAGAACAGCAATCTCGTCTGATATAAACTAATTTTTTTGTGAAAATGCATACAAACGCTTCCATTGTGAAAAAAATAGTTTTAATCTGCTGAAGACTGAGCTCCGCTGCTTAACGAGACATCATCAGTTTTCATCCTCCTGTAGAATAACACATAAGCAGCATTCGACTTGACATCATCTTCACCAATGGGTGACACATGGTTATCATCAAAGTTGTACCACTTGTTCTCACTAAAAAGCTGCATGCATCAAAAGTGAAATTAATAATAGAGAACGAACTAACAATTACGTATAAAACAACCATTGCTAGTATTCATACTCGTAAGTTTTCAGTGTTACATACACGAAAAAAGATCGCACTATATATAATAATATATTCGGTTGGACAAGATCTTCACACAAAGCATTTTCTAGCTTTTTGCAAATAATTTGTTTCTATGAAGGTGTTTGGATTTGTTATTTGAACTAAATAACTTTTTAATATTTTGATAAGCAGATTCTGCTATTCTGCTTTTCTCCTACAGCCTGTTTCATTATAGCTGATTAAAAAGACCAGAGAATCACTTCCAAAAGACACATCAAACCCCATATGATTTACACAAATCAAAACCTATATGACTCGAGTCAGGACCTTCCAGTCTACCTATTGTTGGTTCACAGGTTAGTCCTACTTTGAGGTAAGGACATGCTAACACAAGTGTGCCATACTGCCATATAGAGCAATCAGACCCTTAATTGGAGTGACATATATCACTCAAATGTGATAAATGAACAACAATGGGAACTCGTAAGCTAGCAATAGAATTGACATATATCACTCATACAAGCTAGTGGTGGGCCCATTGTTTTATTTACTTTTTTGTAATTGGTTCAAACATGATTAGCATAAGAAGATAACATGAAAGAATTCTGATTGAAATGATTTAAGAGGTTTTTTTATGCATTAAACAATTTGCATCTCTTTTCAATTCATTTGACACTCTGACCCATTATAGATAAAACATAGTCCCCATGGATCAAAATCCCCACATTTAATAAGAAATAGAACATGAACTAACCAATAGATAGAATTCGTAAAACAGTGAACTCCAGGAAAGCAACAAGCAAACCTTGACATGTGCAGTATAGTGACCACTTCCCATGTTGCCATAGTGATTGGCCACAGCGTAAAGTTCATAAACTTGAGGATGAAGATCATGTTTGTTAGCCACATATTTGGTCAAGTCGAAGTCACCAAGAGGAAAGTTGACAAATCTTTCTAGCTTGGTTTTTATGGTCTTGCTATACGAAAACCTTTTCAAATGAATAACCAACACCGTAGGAAGCCTCCAAAGATCCAACTTTTTACTTGCTTGCCTTCGCTCTTCGCATTGAGGGCAGAACCTAAAAGCATTAGATAACATTAACAAATAAGTGGAAATAAACGGCCAAAAAAAAATGCTACCAATATAAGTTGACATTGCAAAGAATGATGAAATAGTTTTGGATTCTCCTTAGGTTTCTCTATTTTGAGGGATGGGGAGAAGATCATGCATAATCTAACCTAAAAAAATAGTTGATTAAGAAAATAATGTACCTATTGTTGGTATTTGACTATATGTCAAGTATATGAAATATCCTTCAATAAAAGACAAATAAGGCAATCTTGTAGACCAAAGCCGCTATCATTAAATTATTTGTAATATGGTAGACGACAGTAAAAAGGTAACCTAAATTGAGAAAGCCTAGTCGATAAAAAGGGTAAACTGAATTGAGAAAGCCTTTTACTGGGGAAATATTTTTTTTGTTGGCAAAGGAAGTATCTGAGAAAGCTCGCTTATTAGAGGTGTAGAATTTTGATACGGGCGAAATGGGCTAGGTAGAGCTGACCCGTCAACACTTTTTTGTCCACTTATTTGCATCTTGTTAATAATTATTGTCGTAGTAACACTATTAAATTATAATGTAAAAACAACAATTAGTTTTCTTCTAACAAAATGATTTCAGATGTTTCAAGCATTTGATAATAATTTGTGAGACATTTTGACCTGTTTCCTTTTTAAACAAGTTTTAAAATTTCACCTGTTTAAATTAGCCATCTCTATCATCTATAAACCACAAGGTAGCAGTAAGAAGATTAAAAAGATAAATCTAACCACATGTCTTCAGGTACTAATGGCTCCTCACGTAGAAAAGCTTCTATGCAGCTGTACAAAGACACGGGTTCAACACGAGCTTTCTTTTTCCCATGCGGACTCTTAGAAACTTCTGGCAAGTATTCTAAATAGTGCATCTCGTATATCTTCACAAGCTCTGGTGACCAATCAATATAAAGTAGCACCAACATGGAAGATGAAGATAATTTTATGGTTTTCTCTTCTTCAGCCGAAATATCAATAGGGTTATTATTTCCATCAACCAACTTTAAAGGAAACTTTATTAATGAATAATCGTTCTGCTTAAAAGGTGAATACGGCTCACTATCATTGTTGGTGGAAAGTGGATTTGATGCTACTGACGATGTATTGGCATCAGAGTTGTCGGCTTTTAGCATGGGTGAGAGAATTGTGTGAGCTATTAATTGTATATCACCTCTTGTGATAGTTGCATCTCTAGAAACTGGATAAACAAGTGGCGTTCCATAAAGCTTCCATGTTGAAGCTTCCCTAATATAAACAAAAGAAAGAAACGAAACACAGAGAAAGAATTCAGTACTATTGAAGAACCTCTATACATAAACAATAAATTACAAATAAACAGTAATGAAAACTGAAGAGAAAGCAAATACATGTATAAAAAAAGGAAACTCTTCAAATGATGGAACATAGCCAAGTTTCACAATAGGGCTGTACAAATTGTATTTCTTTTTTGTTTTATCTTATACAAATGTTTAATGTTATTTAAAATTATGATTCTAACTTCAAATACTACCAAAACCCATGAAACCACACCAACCAAACAGCCCCTAAGGATTAAATCATGTCAACATAAAGTCTTAAGGACTTCTGTTTGTTTTTCTTGAAAGTTTATAGGGGTATTGACCATTGACAATTTCCCTTATTTTCAGCCAATTCAGATATCAAAATTTAATTCAACCATGAAGCGATATATTGATATAGTAATACAAACTGGATTTGGTTCGGATTAACGTGAGGGCCTACAAGGATCTAACAATTTAAACTTAAATACCCTTAAGCAGTCAAAATAACTCTTTATCATCATGAACTTACACGTCTTCCCGACGATGAACAAACTGTAGATACATACTGTTCCTCATTAGCAGAGGAATCTTGTATGCACTGAGGCGTTCATCATGCTTTATGCTGGATAATGACATAAGCGGATCATCCAAAAACCGATGAATCATGTGATCTTGTATCTGAAAAATATATCTTAGTAATCAGAAATCCATGTACTTGTTCTCACAATAAGCAACAAAATACAATATAAGATATTATTCACCTCTGCCAACAAAATCTGTTCATTTTGTTTTAATGAACATGCATTGCTAAGTGCTTGTATCAAATCTCTGCAGCGTCCTAGTTTTGGCACAGTTACTGTGCAAGTAACAGGTGTGACACTTCCATCACAGCAAAAAACTGTCACTGTCATTGTACGAGGAGTGGCTGATTGAAGAGGTAATGAGAGATACATGAATGGATCAAATGTGACCGAAATCTTATCACATACAGGACAGACCAAAGTTGATTTGTACTGGCCCTGTCAATTGGCAAATGGAGGAAATGATTGTGAACAAACGTGCATATATATTAGTAAATAGTTAACCACTAGAGGTGCCAACTTCGACTCAAATACTTATGAATGGGGTGGTTTGGGTTTTCTTTTATCTCTAACGGGTGAAAAGAAAAAAAATCAAAAGGATTCGCTGAAAACAACAAGGGACGAGTGGGTCGAAAATCGCTCAAATCTTTTTTATTAATGCATAAATCTCCATAATCATTTTATTTAACAAATTTATACAATTACTGAAATAATATAATGTCTGCCATCATAACTGACACACTGATTACCCTGAACAATTTTATACTTTTTGGACGAACAGTGGTTCAGGTTAACCCAACCTGCCTGATTCAGCCCACTCGAATTTACCAATTGTGAACCTTTACCCGACCCATTTTCCATCTCTAATAAAGACTCATCTAAAAACAAGATTATGTATACATTTTCATACTAGAAGATGTGATAATAAGTTCAAAGTCATACTTGACAGACATCCACAATTATTGAATCATTACGAGAGATGTGGTTAGCCCAACACTCATCAGCCACTTGTTCATCAGGTCGGCCATCAGCATCTCTAGTGTTGACATAAGGCTTCTGTTTGACACGGTTCAAATCTTCATGCAGTCCATCCAGCAAAAAAGCAAGAAGTTCCTGAGCCAAATAAAGTTATTTTTTTTTAAATAAAAGAGTATCAACCTGAAGTCCTGTAAGCTTTATGAAGCACAGAAAACCTGAGAATCGTGTTGATTCTGTCCACCAAATTGTGGTGCAAAGCGAGCAAGCTTTGTTTTGAATGCGCGAGGAGCAAATGCAGAGCGACCTGGAGCCCACAACCTTCTAAGCAACTCACCAAATGCCATAGCTAGCTCGCCCTAAAAGTCAAATGTTCAGACTAACCCTAAAGGTAAATTCTCTTGCAAAGTTAATCAGGTAACTACTTGATGTTGCATTTCTAATAAATTTATATATATATCTATGTGTGCGCACATGCGTTTATGCGTGCTACACTGCCACCAACATTAGTGCAAGGGGGGAAATTTTCAACGATTTAAAATCGTTGGAGCAAAGAGTATATTCAATCCTGACCATGTTCTTGCATAAACTCTTTCAAGAGAAAATTGGTAAGGGGGTTGCGAAAAGAATAACATAATTACAGAACACGTTACAATAGTAAAAAGTTGTTTTCAATACAAAAATGAATTAAGAAAGCATATTTCAAGAAAAGAGGAATGACATGTAATGTTTTTTATTCATATAAAAATGTACATATAAATTAGAACATGATGTGATAAAAATGTTTAATATTAATCAAATACTTAACATGTCATTTAGAAATAACAAAATAAAGGGTACTTCTAAAGTTAAAGTTTATAATTTCAACTAATCTGTGTTTAAAAAAGTGTGTGCCTGATGCGTGATGCGTTGCGATGCGCGGTTCTGTTGCATCAGACACCAGACACCCTGATGCGTTGCGTTTACGGGATGCGAGGTGATGCGCGCGCATCAGGCACGCATCAGCTGATGCGTGATGCACGCATCAACGCTTTTTTGTGCATCATGTACTTTTGGCCTTATAACATAAAATTGGACTTAATAATGTGTATTGGGCTTCTTCTCATGGGCTTTACTTTTAAGATATGGGTCCAATTTGACCAATTCCTTATAAACGATAACACTTTTGATCTTAGTTTTCGACTATTTATGTGTTTTAGCCATATAGAATCGTGAACTATGAACATGCATAGTATCTTTTGACATTAAATGTGGTACAAATGTGTTATTAATGTGTTTTGTGCACTATATATAATTTAAATATTTTTTTATAAAATTGTCGCCTCGGGTACGTGATGCGCGCGCATTCGCCTCGGCGCCTCGCGCCTCGGCTTTTTGACCCTAATTGCATCGACGCGCATCGCGCTTTTTAAAACCTAGACTAATCATGAATTTCTCTAAATGTAAGCATATCGTTATTAAAAAACAGAGTACCAGCATATAACACAATTTTTTTTGTTGAGTTATATTAAGACTTACCTCCATGCCTAAAGGATTTTGCCAGTTAATTTCTTTACGGAAATCTCCAGTGAAAAAACTAGCAAATTCTGGTGTATGAACAAGGCACTGTATTGCACTGTTCATGAAGCATGTATTTCCAAAATTCAGCAATCCAATCAAACCGACACAAGAACCCCTTGTACTAACACCAACAGATGTGGATCCCTTGTCTTTTGCAAAAGACAAGTTTTGGAATTGGGACAATCCCGGATGGGAGCTTCTAGAAATACCATTGTTTGCAGAGGAACCTCTTGCATTTGACTGGTTCGTTCTAGAAGGTCTTGCAAATGCCAATGGATGGTTCTCTGAATCGCCATTCACCTGAACAGCAGTTGTGTTGCTGCCACTTTGATCAATGACTTCCACCAGAATCTGTATTCAGCATGTTCAGAGACAAAAATAAATACTATTAAAGTGAAGCCATGTAAAAATAGAGCATAGAAAATGGGTCAGTCGAAAGTCGCCAAAGCTAGTTTTTTCTTTAACCATTGTTTATAAGAAACAACATTTACAACAACCTGAAGTCAAAGATCCAGCATACTCTATTGTTCTCATATGTTTAGGCAAGTTAATAAATTAGCTAGCAACAACACCACACAACAAGCCATTAACTAGAAAACAAATTCACTCTTTTCAAGATTCATAAAAAGTACTCAAAAATCTTTTACATGGTTGCAGAAAAATCTAGCATGTATTATACATAATATTACTATTATTATAACTGAATCTATATACAAACTTAAGTTACATCTTTCAAGATGTGAAATTTGGCATGCTTGAACAGAATATAGGAATTTCATCTTGATAGAATAGCATACATGAAACCAAATACTGCAGGAATATAATACTGACAGGAGAAAATTGCATATCAAGATATACAATGGCTACTCAACATGTTCTACAATTTTATAATGACCCCAACAAACTTCATCACCTTACAATCTAAAAGACTCACATATGAGTTGTACAGACATTAATGCATATGAAGTGATTCCAAATCTCTTTTATTGCTATCTAAAAATTAAAAATCTCAATCCTGCATGTTTCATTTTGCTGATGACGCATTTTGTGAAACAGATGTAAGCTACAAGATAGCGGTTCTATAATGAATAAAACCCGACAAGATTAAGTAACTCACATCCTGATCCATTTGAATGTTAACATCATCAAGCGTTTTATCCATGTCATTCAACAAAGCATGTTTTCGACGGGCATAATAATCCCAGATTCTCACCTAACAGGGTGCAGGAAAAAAAAAACACTTAGGGAGACAATTATTAAGAAATATAATCGGAAGGTAAAAGATTGATATAAGAAAAAATTTACTTGATCTGAATTAAGATCAAAGACCTCACAAGCCATCATGTGTAGTTGTCCAAGTGTTTCCTGTCCATAAAGATTAAACATATTATCATCGATGTTATTGTTTTCTATAGAATGCAAAAACTGGCTACCATGTAATGAGCACATCTGTACCTTTCTGCTCAATCTTATGGCGTATTGTTCATCCCTAGTCATCAAATGCAGTTGAAGACGTAGAGGATAAACTTCAACTGTCAATTCTGTTTCTGATGAACCACGAGTGATAACTTTTCGAGCCAATGCGGGACCTCCACCATACCTGTACCACAAGAATTCTTCTATGAATCCTCATATTCTGTGCATAACATTTGTTCATACATACAAAAAAGTTTCTTATAATAACCGTTTCCAACACACTGAAGCATATCTTTAATAGCAACAGGACTTTAGGACAAGTAATCTTATAAATGTAACTCTCTCGACTACATCCCAACACAAGTTCACCTGAATGTTTCGAACAGACCAACTTATAATATATCTTCTATCCCTAAAATTTCAAAGGGATGCAAATTGTTTATACTTTCTACTGCTACTATTGAAATTTACAATAAAGATCCCACTTAGCATCAACCCGGGTCATGAAAGTAAATACTTTTCTCTTCCGTACATTAAATAATATAATGAAAATAGAAGGGAAACTAGGTATGCAAGTTCAAACTAACCATTCGTAAAATTGATTCCACATTTTTTCTGAGACCAATATGTAGTCGGTGCCCTCGACTAATGTATCATAGATCTCAAACTCAGGAGAATTCTCAGATGCTGATCTACAGATCAAATCAGAATTGTCAATGCTTGGTGGTCTCTGCAAAGTACTTGAGACGCTAGAACCCTGGTGCTCTGAAGATGGTCCATCGTTTGTACTAATCGGAAGGTCCGGATTAACAAATGCAGACCAAGTTCGCCACCATCTGCCAAATCATTACAAGTATGGTCAAGTCTTCAAAGTTACCGTTATGAAATTGAAATAATTCAACATATATGTCAATCAGAAGCAACAGATAAGCATGAAACAGAGGATTATACAGTCGACCACTACTGAACACAATGCTGTCAAAGAAAAAGCGAAGTTGAATTGAGATATTTTCCAAATTCTATACTGAAGATTGCTCTTTAAATTCTCTGTGTTCATCATACAAAACCTTGTAAATATCACAGTTTTTTTAAACTAATAAGTAAAGACTTCGGATCCTCTCCCAATCACTTTGAAGCATGGATTAAAGTTCCATCAACCAAACTCTTCCAAGTTCCCATCTCCACAAAATCTTGCAACTATATAAATTATCTAAAAAGATTCTGACATTCATTCAATGCATTCTATACCCTGGAACTATTCGATATATACAATCCCTCTTTCCTTTTACTATACTCGCTCTTTAAGCAAGACACACATACTAATTCCTCTTCAACACAAAATCTATGAAAAAAGAAATGTTTCCCAATTGCACTAAACTGCTATCTTAGGATTTAACACTGAATGCGAATGATACAGCATATAATCTTATAGATCTACCTTTGGTTAGAATCCATACCATAGAACATCATGAGTGAGATGTTAGATTTGAAATAGATGGCTTCAAAAAAATATCTGCTTTAAACTTCTACCAGGACTCAAAACCAACAACGGCAACTTATGATTATCAAATGAAAACCCAATCGCACATGGATTCAGGAATAAATTGCCTTAACACCAAGCTGAAACACCTAAATTACAAAAACCTAATTTTTACAGAACCTCTACAGTTGTAAGGAATTGGATTGAAAAATGCAATCAATGTCTAAAAGAGGTATGTGTAAAAGATACACCATCCACAAAACGAATAACGAAACCCTAACTTTTTCAACATCTAGATTCAACCGAAAATGGATCAACAAATTCAGTTGCCGTCAAATAAGGTCCATACAAGTAGCAAAAGATACAAGATTTCTGTGATTACCTCCGAGAAAGTAAATAAAAGTTATCGCCTTCTTTAGCTAGAGTTTCACCCTGCTGTACCATTTTTGTTATCACTTCTTTTTCTTGCTCCCATGACAGGTGCGCCATACTACCAATTGTCAGACTACCATTTGTTGTTGTGATCTCTGTCACGACTTCACTCTCTGACATCCCTAAATCTCACAAAGATTTTTGAGTCAATGTCGAGGATCGTCCCCCAAATGGTATAAAGCCCTGAAGAGGTGGCTTTAACTTATACCCATGCCAAACGCTATTTAATACTCTCTAGCTAAGCAAAATAATAAACCTATCTTTCTAAAACAACCCATATTTGATTGGAAGCCAAAAAGATATTTTTACAGGGTGTTTGGGATAACTTATTTTAACTTGCATTTCTACTAAAAAAAAGAGGTATCAGCCTGCTTATTTTTGTGTGCTCATTTGCTCTTAATTAAGCACTCCTGAACACCCTTTTATTGCTTTTATAGTAGAGAACAGAGTCGACAATAAATGATGACAATGTATTACAATGAGTCAATAATAAAGCAATTTAAAGCTAGAACACTAGAAACTACCATGTTATAAAAAATGGAGTGATTAAATGAAATAATAGTCCATCTCAATTCTCATGAAAATATTAAAAATTGATCTCATATAAATATTAGCACCAATTAACATACTCCATCATTATAGTGCCCCAAGCCCAATGCAAACGGGCCTAAAACCTCCAAACAACTACGCCATAGTGGAAAGATAAAAGTAGCCCATTACCATTGGGATTACAGAGCCTCATTATTCGTAGTAACAATTAACGTGGAATGGATGTTAGAAAATCTACTACTTAGCATGACAAGTCGAAAGGAAATCTACAAAATCAAACCTAAGTTCAGATATCTTTTGTAATGTTCCAATCCCAAAATAAGAAACTAGCCCAAATAACCTTGTTACTAAAAGTGGTGGAAGGTTATTAGTGCCTACTACCAGCAACTCATAATTTATAAAACAGATAGAGGTTGCAATGTTACCTTACCTTGATCTAAAGGTAAGATAAGTATAAGTGTACTAGCATGACTCGGACTTTCAAGCAAGGTAGCTACTATCAACTAAAATCAACACAAAGTGCACTTTGAAAATGACACTTAGGCAAATAGGTAGCATTAGCCTGTCAACCTCCAATAGATCTTGCTGCCGTATGAGTGTGTACTTAGTTTACGAGAGAATGAATTGCATTCACATAGTTGTTCCTTGTCAGATTAGCTCCACTAAACGATGACCATTTCATAATTTATAAAAATACAAAATAGATCAGATTGTGTATTAAAAGGCTTAGTATTACATTAGATTCAATATACTTATATACTACAAAAACTAAACACTTCAAAACAAAAACTCAAAACCCAATCATATCAAATCTCTCTCAACACTCAGAAGTTTTGAACTTTGAAAACCATATGTAGAAGGAATAGTCCTGAAATCCCTCCAGCTTGAGGAAAATAAAACAGTTGAACCTAAAGGCGTATTATTAAAAAAATTGTCAACTAAACTGAATGGCATGCATACTTTGTGATACACTATGGGGAGAATAGAGGAACTTAGCTTGTAAAACAACTGCTCTAAATTATATGGAGTTTCCAAAATGGAAGGTTTTATTATTTCAATGAGTTGATGGAAGTCCTAACACGGGTTAAATTTGGATATGGAATTATGAGACAGACAAGAATTTAACTTTGATACTGTTATGGTTACAAAATCCTCCTAACAGAAATATCCCTTTTCCCATAATTTTCCTGACCAAAATTATACCTCTTTCTCTTTCTTACAGTAGCCACAGAGCCACCTTTGTCTTTTATATGTTTGGCAGCAAATCCGTACTTGTGTTTTCTGATTTGGTTAATAAATGGCGTTGGCATCAAACTATTAAGGAGTTCCTTTTTTAAGATGTTGGACTGATAAGTATACATCCATTTATAGAAAGACCAAACAACAGAAAATAAATAAATATATATATATATATATATCCTAAAGACTTCAAGCCTTTCAAGGCGTAATTATTAATGGTTATGTAAAAGGACAAGGCTATTCAATCATATTCTAGTAACATATCTTAAGTCAAAGAGAAGACAGAAAAGCAACTAAAAGAACATTAACATGTAAATAGCACAAACAACAAATGGTAGTTAGAAAACAAAACTAATAACAACGCACAAAAGGAAGCTAAACTTACAACTCTAATTCAACGATTTGTCATCATCATTCATCAAAGTCCAATAGTCAAACACTCATAATATATATGTATATCATAATATGCAAAGCTAAAAATGTAATATAATGCTTTCTACTAAATTGCTACCTTAAAAATCGATATCACATTCATTCATACATATCTACATAGTATCAGCGTAATACTTCCTATGAGGGGGATTTTCATACGAGACCAATGCAAATGTACATGTGTGAATTATCAGGCATGCAGATGTGCATTGGTTCTCGTATAAACCTCTACCCTACACAATATTACTTCACTTCACCTCATTCAAACCTGCTTTCTTCCACTTTAACTCTTCAATAACCTAATACCAAAAATAGTTCTCAACAACCCTAAGATTACACGCTGTGGTAACACCAAAGTCGTCAAATAGTAATTTCACTTCACCTCATTCAAGTCCACTACCTTCAACTTTTATTTTCGATAACTACCAAATTCAAATTCACAATAGTTCTTAGAAACCTTGAGACCACGCGATGTGGTTTAACCAACGTCATCAAAAGGTGTTGTCACCTCAGCATAACACTAAACTTATTTTACCCGCAGTGGTAACACTAAAACTAGTACCTACTAAAACACATGCATACTCACTCACACTAATCATAGCGTTGCTCCACCCACACCGACAAAACATTGTCGTAATGGTGCTCTAAGCAACTACGCTAAACAAAAACGTGTAAAAAGAGAAGGATTCATGTTCATGTCTTCCTGAAACAGTCTCCTTACTCTCGGGTTTATCCTGGGGTAGGGGTAGGATTTGTCTACATTCTACCTTCCCCGTACCCTGCCCCGGCGGGATTGGGTATGTTGTTGTTGGTTGTACACGGCCTAACCGTTAATCCCGTGACTTTTCTCTAGCAATTCTAATATATTCACTCAGTGAGGTTTAAACTCCAGTCTCTTCAAAGAATTTGGAGGCACCTTACTGCTAGTCCACCCTAAGGATAGTTCAACTACACCAAAACGGAAGCAATATCTACACAGCTTTTTTTTATACGCACGGGGGTGTTTGTATCGGCTTATATAGCAGGCTTATGGCTTATTTGGTTTTGGGCTTATGTTTCATAAGCTCACTTTTTGTGGCTTATTCTGAAACTTTTCGACACTTGCCGACTTATATAAGCTTATATAAGCCTAAAAGTTTCAAAATAAGCCACAAAAAGTGAACTTATGAAACATAAGCCGAAAACCAAATAAGCCATAAGCTGGCCATATAAGCCGATACAAACACCCCGTACACCACACTATACAACACTGCATTGCATCTACGCACCTAACAACGGCGATGTAGATACTAAAACCCTAATTATTAAAAAGAAAAAATAATAATAATAATAATACTAATTCAACAATCAACAATCATCTAAAACAATAATAACCTAATCATATCGAAAAAAAAAATTATAATTACAATAGTGAATAACTAGTACTACCGTTGAGTGATGAGACAAAAAGTATCGCCTTCTTTAGCTTGAGCTTCATCGGAGAGTGAAATGTCTCTCAGGACTCGCCGTTGTATCTCCGCCGAATACGCCGCCGGTGGAGTGACACGTGGCATGATTATCTCGGTCATAAACTGTTGTTTAGTTTTGATTGAGTGAAGAAGATGAAAGGAAGTCGGTTATGATAGTGATAGTGACCTGCTGACATGTGTGTGACTTGTTAAACTGAGTTTTTGTTTGGTGTTTGTTTGGTTTATTTGCTATTTTGGTGATATTATCAATGTTTTAAATGACGCGACAAGACGCGACCGGTTTAACCGGTTGAATCGGGAACCGGTTTAGTTATCCGAAATGAGTTTTGGAGAAATATTTGTTTTAAGTGACGGTTATATTGATAACACTTATGGATCGAGAACTCGGTTAAGTTAACAAAAAAACTGGTTTTTAAAGCATCGGATATGACAAAGTGTTAGGTTTTACGGGAATTATTATAAACATTTTGAATTTTGATTACAAGTAGAGTAAATGTTTGATTGTTATGAGTTTGGATTTAATAGATAGAAGCTTATTTGAAAAATGTTAATCTCGTTGTCAATAACGGGCGACCTAAATGTCGACATAAAGAACAAAGTGCGAGAATTAGAGTTTGTGATGATTTAACCGCATGCTGAAATATTTTCCAGTAATACTTTCTGAACGTAGAACTTGTGTTAGGATTCAACTTAAGTTTTCATCATAGATCTTGAGTTGATTCCAAATTAGTAAATTACTTTTAAATTATAATTATGAGTTGTATATATAAACTGACATAATGTTAACAGAACTCGGATTAGAGTTTAGTGAGTTTGTTTCAACACTCGGAGAAACGGATATCTAGTATACAGAACTACGGGTGAAGTGTGATACGTGGGAGAACTTTATTCGGCTGATGACTCACATGACATGATGACTCATTGTATACGAATATAAATGCGTGACATCTAAAAATAGAATGTAAATACATGGTATATGGAGAAACAAGAAGTTAAGATTATTAATATGTTAGCAAGTGAGAAACAGACAACACCGGTGATAATCTTAATATAGTAAAAAAATTCGCTTTCTTCTTACCACCCCCACCCCCCCAATCTCATTTTTTAACCCTAAAGTTAAAACCCGCCGCCACCGGCCGTTGGCTTTGGCCGACGGTCCCGTGGACCTCCCTTCAATAATCCCCATAAATGTATACTCCTTTCTTTCTTTGTTTCAATCATGTTTTTTTATCAGTTTGTTAGCCTCATTAGTCGTTACTGTGGTTGTATTTCCGGAAAGTGGGTCATAAACTGGGGACTTTAGTTTGGTGTTGTGGGTTTCAAATCGATGGTGTCATGGTTTGGTTTGTTGGTTTGTGGTATGTCATGGTTTAGATTTGGTGGGTAACTTGTGTCGTGGTTCAAATTCGATGGGTTTGAAGTGTCCTGGTTCAGTTTGGTAGGGTCATGATTGAGATTTAGTGGTTTGTAGTGTCATGGTTCAATTTAGTAGGTATCGAGCTTGAGATCAATATGGTTGTAGTTTAGATTGGTGTGTTTTGGTTTAGGTTAGTATAGATGTGGTCGCTGTTTAGAACAGTTGGTTGGGTCGTTGAGGTGACGGTTTTGGTTAAAGTCGTGGTTTAAGTCGTTAGAACTTGAAAAAAAGTTTTATGTAAGGTCGGATGGCTATGGTGATGTTTGGTGCCTTTTGAAGGGTCGCGGAGTGTTGTTTTTAGGTTATTTTGCAAAGTCACGAGGAGGTCATGTTGTTTGGAGTTTGTTTTGCAAAGGTCTTGGGTGTGTCGTATGGAGTTGTTTTGCAAGAGTCAAGGACGGGTCATTTGGAGTTGTTTTGCAATAGTGAAATATCTTCTTTAGCTTGAACAATATAATTACAATAGTTAATAAGTAGTACTACGTTGAGTGATGAGACAAAAAGTATCGCCTTTTTTAGCTTGAGCCTCATTGGAAAGTGATATGTCTCTCAGCACTCGCCGTTGTATCTCCGTCGAATACGCCGCTGGTGAAGTGACACGTGGCATGATGACTTCGGTCATAAGCTGTTGACGTTGTTATTTAGTTTTGATTGAGTGAAGAAGATGAAAGGAAGTCGATTATGATAGTGATAGTGACCTCCTGACATGTGTATGATTTGTTAATTGCGTTTTTGTTGTTTGATCATTGTTTGGTTTATTTGCTCATTTTGGTGATATCATCAATGTTTTAAAGTGACGTGGCCGGTTTAACTGGTTGAATCGGGAACCAGTTTAGTTATTCGAAATGAGTTTTAGAGAAAAATTGGTTTACGTGATGGTTATATTGATAATAATTATTCTCAACCGGAACCAGTTTAGTTATCGAAACGTGTTTAGAGAAAATCGGTTTAAGTGATTATGAATTGAGAAATCGGTCAAGTTAACTAAAAAAACTGGTTTTTAAAGCATCAGATATGATGAAGTGTTAGAGTCTTTAGGAGAATTGTTAAAAACATTTTGAATTTTGATTACCAAGAGAGTGAATATTTGATTGTTTTGAGTTTGGATTTAATAGATAGAAGCTTATTTAAAAAATGTTAATATCGTTGTCAATGTTAAGCGATCTAAATTTCGGCATAAAGAACAAATTGTGAAACTATAGTATGTGATGCTTCAACAGCATATTAAAATATTTACTTTCTAAAGGTAGAACTTGTGTTAGGATTCAACTTAAGTTTTCATCATAGATCTTGAGTTGATTCCAAATTAGTAAATTAGTTTTAAATTATGATTATGAGTTGTATATATGAACTGAAATAATGTTAAGAGAACTCGGATTAGAGTTTAGTGAGTTTGTTTCAACACTCGAAGAATGGATATCTGGTATATGGGACTACGTGTGAAGTGTGATACACGGGAGGACTTTATTCGGTTGATGACTCACATGACATGATGACTCAATGTATATGAATATAAGTGTGTGACATCTAAAAATAGAATGTAAATACGTGATATATGGAGAAACAAGAAGTTAAGATTATTAATATGTTAGTAAGTGAGAAAGAGACAACACTAGTGATAATCTAATTATAGTAAAAAATAAATAAATAAATAAATAAATCTCTATCTTCTTACCACCCTACATCTCATTTTTTAACCCTAAAGTTAAAACCTGTAGCCACCAGCCGTCGGCTTTGGCTAGCGGTCTGGTGGACCTCCCTTCAACCATCCTCATAAGTGTATACTCCATTCTTTCTCTGTTTCAATAGTTTTGTGTTTGTTTTTAATTAGTTCATTAGCCTCTTGACTATGGTCGTTTTTTTTGGAAAAATGGGCCATAAACTGGTGAATTTAGTTTGGTGTTGTGGGTTTCAAATTGGTGGTGTCATGGTTCGGTTTGTTGGTTTGTGGTATGTCGTGGTTTAGATTTGGTGGGTTACTTGTGTCATGGTTCAAATTCGATGGGTTTGAAGTGTCTTAGTTCAGTTTGGTAGGGACCGTAGGGTCATGATTGAGATTTGGTGGGTTTCTAGTGTCGTGGTTCAGTTCAGTAGGTATAGTGATTGAGATTAATAGGGTTGTAGTTTAGATTGGTGTGTTTTGGCTCAGGTTAATTTAGATATGGTCGTCGTTTAGAACATTTGGTTGGGTCGTTGAGGTGACGATTGAGGTTGTGGTTCAGGTCATTAGAATTGGAAAAAGGTTTATGTAAGGTCGGATGGCTATATCGGTGCTTTTGGAAGGGTCGCGGAGTGTCGTTTTGGGTTATTTTGCAAGGTCACGAGGAGGTCATGTTTTTTGGAGTTTGTTTTTTAAAGGTATTTGGGTGTGTCGTATGGAGGTTTTTTTTTTTTTTTTTTTTTTGCAAGAGTCAAGGTTAGGTCATTTAGAGTTGTTTTACAAGGGTTATGGGTATGTCGTAAGGAGTTGCTTCACAAGCATCGGAGGTTGTTTTGCAAGGGTCACAGGTGTTTCTTGCGGAGTTGTTCAGCAAGGTTCTTGGGTGTGTCGTATGAAGTTATTTCGTAAGGGTAGGAGGTTGTTTTGGAAGGGTCAGAAGAGTGTCGTTTGGAGTTGTTTTACAAGGGTCAGGGTGTGTCGTTTGGAGTTGTTTTGCAAGGGTCAGGGATTTTGGTCGTTTCGATTTTGCAATGGTATTACGGGCCTAGGGAGTTTCTAAGTCAACCATACTTACATCTTGCTTTGCCACCATTCGGTTTGATTATGTGACCGAACTGGTTGGTTTAAAGTTTTGGCAGGGTGTCATTGTGTGGGTCATCGCCGGTTTTGCATCCGTTCTCATATCACGCTACCTACCAGGTAATTGCCCTTTCGTGGCTATGCATTTGTTGGTATTGGATTACTGGGGTTCTTTCCTTTGTCCATAAGATTGTGGGAGTTGTAATTGATAAAATAGTTGTAGGTTGTGAGTCATCGTGGTTAGATGCATATTTGTGAAAATCGCGATCCTGATCGTAGGATCATACGATCCTACACACAAAAAACGATCAGGATCTTAACAAGATCGTAATTCAAGTAGGATCGTATCAGGATCGTAGGATCGCACGTAGGATCGTAGGATCGCCTATTTTTTATTTTATTTTATTTTTATTTTATTTTTGCTATATTAACTTATTTTGTAATATATCAGAAGCTTGTTTTTGAAGTAAACCATCTACATACTTGACCCAATTTTGTTCATAATTTATTTTATGTTTCATATAAAAGCATACACTATATGTTAAAAAAAATCAGTAATATTATCAGAATATCCTAATTTTATTTATTTGATTATCATGAAAAAAAATATTGTGTAGGCCTTTATTATAAATTATGTAGTTTCATTTTCATATACAACCCATTTATCTTTTTGCATTAATTTATATATTGTAATAAAAAAGTCATAGAATCACGTACCAATAAATTAACATTACATTTTTGCATTAATATAAATGTTATTACGAAAAACCTATAATAAAAAACATTTAACAAGAAGTAGGTGCATGTATATAGTAATTTGTGCAAGTGAGCATTGCAATATGTCTAATTTTCTACTACTACGGTATTTGATTATATAACTTTTTGTTTTATCATCCATTTAGATTCGTTTATCATTTGAAATATTATATAGAAATATAAAACTACAATCTCTATACAAAAATATATGCACTTTCATAAGATCTTATGATCCCGATCCGATCCTATTATCACGATCTTGCAATTATTTATATATATTGCCTTTCAAAAGAAATCTTAGTATATAATAAGCGACACCAATGGATTAAAACATGTTATTTACTAAATGCTAGTCAAACCATATCTCAATCAATTAACACATGTTAATACGATAAATTGATCGTGTAAAAAGGGAAAATGATTTGTAGGCCACTTTCTAAGATAGAAGTGTTCACACCCACTTAGTATAGACGTGTGATTATGGTGACAACAAGGAGTAAAAGGTAATTTGCATTTCATCATAGCTAGCCTTATATTTGCATTTGGGAAAACACAATTGACCCCGTCGATAAGTAAACGAGAAACACTTATTACCTTTCGTGCCATATCTAATGACATGTAAACAGACAACACCAATATTTCAAATTTTACATGGTTTTTTTTGAACTGCTGATTTTACATGGTTAGATGTTATAGTTTTCAGCTTTGTTGATTTGTGGCATTTTACATGGTTAGATGTCTTACTCGTACATAGTTTGTCTAATAACATACTCTTTGGCACCTTATAATCTAATCACTAGATATTTGATTTGACCTTTCGGTATTAGGGGCAAGTTATTTGGACCCTCCCATAGGGAGGTTTCCAATCATTGCACGCATCGTCGGTTTGTACGGTGTGCATCGCGGGTTGTACGGTTTGACCAAACCCCCTGATGTGACAATATAGGGAAGATTTGTAATAACATACGCTAGTATGCAGACAATTAGATTGGGGGCATGTTATACATACCCTCGCTATAGGCTATATGTACAAACCGTGAAGCACATAATACAATCGCCTAAAGCTTGCAATCATTGAATACCTTCCCTAAAAAGTCCTTATAAACTGCCCTTAGATTGCTACATGTGATGGAATATAATTGTAGCATCTCACTCATTTAATTTTCTTATGTCAACATTTATTTATAATCATGTACATGAGGACATTGAAGCGACTGTCATTTATTTAGGTATGAATATCCTATTGGAATATTAGATCACATGGGACTACATCAACTTCCCACCTACGTTGGAAAACTAGATTTACAAAATGATATTTTATTCATATGTTTGTATAAATCAAAATTCGGGATACCAAATGCCTTATCAACGAATTTATTCTTACCAATATTGGATGTTTCATATTTGTTTATACCTTTTATAATTTATATTAGAAATTTGTGATGTCCTTGTACCTATAAATTATGGGTTTTGCTATTTGTTATTCTAAGTCTAAAAATTAAAAACGTAGTTCTTGGTGTTAAAGTGGGTGGTTTGATGTCTAGACGTAGTTCTTGGGAGGAGGTCATTGGAAAGCTCTCCTCTCGCTTATCCAAATGGAAACTTAAAGCTCTATCCATTGGTGGCCGGCTCACCTTAATTAAATCAGTCTTAAGTTCCTTGCCATTGTATCATATGTCCACCTTCAAATGTCCTACGGGTGTTCTTAATATTTTGGAATCGATTCGTCGGAACTTTTTTAACGGTGTGGCTAATTGTGATAGAAAGCTCGCGTTGATTGGCTGGAACAAGATTTTGGCTTCCAAGAAAAATGGAGGGCTTGGTGTCTCAAGTCTTTTTGCCTTTAACCGAGCCCTTCTCTTCAAGTGGATATGGCGTTTCATCTACAAAGATTCATCATTATGGGTTCGTTTCATTCAGTCCATGTATGGCAGGAAAGGCGCGTTGGAAAACTCGTATTCTTTACCTAGGCGCAACTCTCCTTGGCTTGACATTATTCGCGAAGTCAGACGTCTATCTATTAAAGGTATTGATCTTCATTCTTTTGTGAAAAAAAAAGTTGGTAATGGTGAAACTTCTTTTTTTTGGGAAGAATGTTGGCTTTTTGATTCTCCTTTAAAGCTCATTTACCCAAGACTATTTATGTTGGAGTTGGACAAGAATATTTCTGTTGCTGCAAAGATGAAGGATACGTCCCTAATATCTTCCTTTAGAAGAGCGCCTAGAGGTGGAATTGAAGAAGCTCAGTACACTCAGCTTCGAAACAGTTTATCCCATGTTATTCTTTCTCAAAGTAATGATCGTTGGGTTTGGAACTTAGAGTCATCGGGCGATTTTTCAGTGAAGTCGGCTCGCTCCTTTATTGATGACTCGTTGTTGCCAAAGGCGGATGTTCCTACTAGATGGGTTAAAGTGGTACCCATTAAAATTAATATTTTCGGTTGGAGAGTTTGTTTGGATAAGTTACCTACAAGGCTTAACCTTTCTTTGCGAGGCGTTGACATTCCCTCTATCCTTTGTCCTTTATGCAGTATTACAGTGGAATCATCGTCACACCTTCTTTTTTCTTGTCATTTGGCCCGTTCTTTGATGCACAAGGTAGCCCGTTGGTGGGAGTTGGATATCCATGACTTTAATTTGTATGGGGATTGGCTTGTTTGGCTCAATAATATCAGGTTATCTTCGAAGCTTAAGGAGATTTTGGAAGGTACATGTTACGTCATGTGGTGGGTTATTTGGAAGTTTCGTAATCAAGTCTTGTTTGGTCCTGCTCAGCCGCGTATGGAGCTTCTTTTCGATGACATTGTTCATTTGTCGTATTCCTGGGTTTCTAATAGATGTAAATTTAAATTTGATTGGAACGATTGGATGAAATGTCCTAGTTACCTTTCTTTGTAATCTCTTCTAGCTCCTTGCTAGTTTCTAATAAATCTGCCGTTCAAAAAAAAAAGTCTAAAAATTAAAAACATGCAATAAATGATGGTACATTTAGTTGGTTGTGAATGGTTAGATTGAAGGGGTGTGTTATTATTTTGAAGTTACAAACAATTTATGCACATCATATCTTAAACATAATTCTAAGAGATTTTTATTATTTTATTATAGCTTGTTAATGCCCTACTTTTCTTGTTTCATGAAACAACATATAATACATTACCTATCTTGCTAACTTTAATACAACATAATATATCGGAAGTTACATCATTTATAGTTATTTGGCTACGTGTTTCGGTCAATATCATAAATAGTGTGAGGTGTGCTGTGACAGCATAATCAAGTCTCACGCCTTAAGAGTTATGACTAACGTTTTTTTAATATTAAAGCTGCATAAAATATGAAAATATTTATAAATTTATATATTATATCATAGTATATTTCATATGGCAAGTGATTGGCACATTCCAAAATTTTATTGGGACACTCAGTGTACAAGCGTTAAAGCAAATTATACTTAAAGTACAGTTACTTACTATATATAGTGGAGTGTCCCAATAAATTTATGGAGTGTGCCAATCACTTCTCATTTCATATATATCGAGTTTACAAAAAGTGTTATACATAAGTAATTAAGTCAAAAAAAACTATCATTACATATTCTTTTTCATTTCTTAAAAAAAAACCTTCTTTATCGGAGTTGAACTCAAAAATAGGCGGCACGCATCGCGTCTTTCCACGCCCCATCTCACGCCACGCCTAAAGCCTACGCCTTGGTCTATTTCGTAACATGGAGGTCATGCCTCGCGCCTTAGTGCCATCATGACACATCTTTTAGAACCCTCGTTTTGGTTACAAACAAATTCTTATCCCAACCATGTGTATTCATTAATTTTGCTTTTTCAGCTTATTACATAATATATAAACATTATCTAAATCTATTTTCTTTATGTTATTTAAAATATGTGAATTTCACGGGGTCTTTTAGCTAAAAAAAAAAAAACTCCACTAGTCATTTTATGGGCAAAAACTTGAAGCCCTTGGACATGGCTGTACTAAGGGATCATTTTGTTGTATGTTTCATCTATTATACTTGACTGACTTCCTTATGGTTAGACGAAATTCACAATCATATTTTTTGAGTAGTGAACAAACGACTGATAGTTTTTTCGTCATTAGTGTCATGAATGAGCAGTCGAATGATTACATTTAAATCTAAATTTAACCTTAATAAGGCCATTTCCTTTTGTTGTATTGCCTTCAAGAGCCAAAACAAACTTTGAATCAACTTGAACCAGTCCTACCCAATATACAGAGTCCCAGAAAATCCTTCCTTTGACGCAACTACATACATATTTACAACAATCTAACAAGGAAACACATGTAACCCAACAAAACGATTCTAGATGACATTTCGACAAGTATCTGGAAATAACATTATCACTTCCAGGTTTGAGGTGAAAAAACCAGCCGCACCTAATCGATCATGTGAAAGTTGAACGATCAATGAGACTCATTAGGATGCAAAAGTGCCAGTTTTGTTGGACACCACTCATGACTTTTTCTGCAAAGATGAATGGGGAAGCATGGAGTTGGTGAGTTCCTCATTAAGCTTCACAGGAAGTGGTGGCATCTGCTTCATTATCTCAGGCATGTCGTTTAAGCTGCAATTAGCACCAATTTTTTTTCAGGGTCACATAAACCAAGCCATTGAAAACAAACCTCATATGACTATCAAACCAAACAATATTTTGATGTAAAATGATGTGATATATCGTTGTTTTTTACAAGTTCTTTTGTGAGTATAGAAAAGGGGTCCAGGGTCTAGGTAGATGCGTACAAATGGGGCTAGTTCCATAATAAGAGTCTAAATCAGTAATAATCAATGAAAGTTGATTTGGGTCCACAGTACGCCCTCTAGTAAAAGATATTTTGGACATAATTCATAACCACAAGTTGATAATAACAGTATTTGAGACATTTCTATAATTTATAATAACATTTGAAAGAGGGGGACAAAGAGATGATAACATACTCATTCAAAATCGAAACAATATTATTCCGCGCCTGGCAGAAGAGATTGATGTTCTCGTGCACCTGCAACGAAAGAGTTAGAACAACATGCTCAACTTTTAAGGGGTAGAATAGAGTTTTGGCTGAACTGCAAATAACTATTGGATCCCCCCAAGAGGTGGGAAATCAATGGGGCCACTTAAAACTTGTAGCTTTTGGTACTTGTCCAAATGGGTAGGGTCGGATGACCCAAAACACTTTTCATGCACTTATGTTAATGTTTTATAAATTAAAATTGTGTTAATAATAATTGCACGCTATCTTAGTAGATTCATTGTTTAATTTTTGTAGGTGATTTTATGCACTAAAAATACACTTTACGAGAGTTTTGATGTGTCCACCTATTTGACTTATTTCCATTTTAGCCTCACCTATTTGACTTGTTAAACACAGCCCAAAAGTAACCCATTTATACAATTTAGTCAAGATTGCCACCTCTACTCACACACATTGATGAAATCAGCTTCAAAATCCAAATGAGGGACTATGACTATCTTGATTTCTCGGAAATGGGACCCACAATTACTCATATCACAGACTACAAAATTATTAAATAGCCTAAATATACATGACTCCGCCCTACTTGAATGTTTGAAGTAGTACTCAGTCATCACTTTTGTAGGATATATCAGAAAAGCAGACAGTATCAAAGTTCCAAATGGAGAAAGTTAATCTCACAATAACAACGATGGATCTAATTAGGGTGTTTTGGATTGCATTTTGGAGTTGATTATCTGATTATTGCGTTTGAAAAACATAGATAAATCAGAAAATAGTGTTGCACCAATGATTTAGGAAAGGTGATTATTTGCATTTTCATAGAGAGAAAACCCAGTTTTCATAGAGAGGAAAGGTGATTATTTTTTACCACGCCATTTTTCAAACACATTATCTTTTTGTAAACGCATTTCCAAACAATCCCTAAACTATGCAAATGCATATTTACCTTAAAAGCAGCAAAATTTGCATTAATTTGATCCAATGCCTGAGCATTCTGCTCAAGAAGCTGACCTGCTACACCACCTATTGCTGCAGATGCCACATAAAACACTTCAGGAAAACACATTTTACTAAGATTGCTAGATATAGATCCTTATTTTCATGATAAATGTATGAAATGATAGATAAACATGAGTAGTAACATATAAATATGCCATAACAATGATAATATCTTAACTGTCCGACACCAAATATTTTGTTATATAGACTGTATGTCTGTACGCACATCTCCCTATATGGAATACAAATATGGATCGGTTAAAACTGGTAGAATCTAGAATGGAGATTCGACGTGACAAGATGGGCGGATCACGTGGGTTGAATAACAGGCCAAAACAGATGTGGCTTGAAATGGTCATTCTAGTACAGGTCCGACCAAACTAGGTTCGCCAAAATTACTTTTGTGACCATATTTTATATTGTCAATGAATGGTCAATGCATTTACAAATAATATTTGACGGTAAAAGACTATTTTTATAAGCAATTTGACCAGCCGTGCTAATTAAAACATTCTGAGCAACTTCCTCTGACCTGTATTTTTTTTGGCTAATTTTTTATTCAACCAATTTGAAATAAAAAATAACAGAAAACAGTTCAAAACTGTCACAAACATTATAGAAAATCTAATAGACCCATCATCACAAACATTATAGAAATGATTAAACCAGGAATACGAAGATCCAAGTGCGTTACATTTTTGCATAAGACTATTTTTATAAAGATGGCAAGCGTGAAGGGTTTAAATTGTCATATAGTCTATCATTTCACATTTAAAATTAAGCAAAACACCAACCTTTGTAAGAGATACCATCATCACTGTCCATAGAGACCGCTGATTGAGCATATGGAGGGCCATTGGGACGGTTTGTAGTATGAGAAGATGACTTGGCCAAATGTTCCGTTACTTTTTCCTATCGATAGAAGATAAAAAGAAGAATAATTAAAATTTAGAAGGCCCTTCAGCCTATATCATTTTATAACGCGAGGGAAAGGAATCCATATGCTTCTACCCTTTTATTTATTTTGCAGAACGCGATTTCAAATATATATAAACAAGATTAAAGAATAACAATCAACACTAGCATTACCATTAAAACTATGTCACAAAGGCGTAAACGTACCTTTTTATCTTTGTTTTTCCTTGATGAATTATCCTCTTTCCTTCGCTTACCATTTTCCTTCTTCTGGAAAAACAAAGAACAAGATAAGCCACAGCTCATGTAGTCAACGCATGACCATACGATATTGCATCCTATTTGTTCTACTATTGCCCTGTATATTCAATTCAGTACAATCACATTTTTACTGTTGCTAACATTAAGGATTTGTGCAATCATACTAGAATTTCGTAGCATATGCCACTAGTTTTAATAACAAAATAATCTGGCATGAGAGGGTGACTCTTATCTGAAATTATTTTATATTTATTTGAGAAACAACAAAAACTGTAAAGGAGGCACATTTACATGATTTAATATGACTTCATTGTTTCCTTATAGTTTAAAGTATGTTGGCTTGGATATCAGAAACCTTTAGCCATGGATTTCAAAACACGAATCGAGCAAAAACATTAACTCTGATGTATGTATTCAATTACTCAAGTAGTTACAAATTGCTCATTATGACTTTGAGGTCTTAAGTTTGGATCCAGAATTTGTATGGTATCTAGTACACCGTATATGACTAGGGGTGGAATAATGGGCACAAAAGTTTCATACTCTCGACGTGATTACCAAAAAATATAAATAAAATAAAATAAAAATCCTGTAAGTGAATGAAAACATATTCACAAAGAATTGGTGGCCAGTTAACAGCTTAACATCTACTATTAGAGGCACATTACGTATTCATATGAGCTTAAAGGAGCAATATACCAAGATGCTGTATGTTGGATGAGTTCATAGTTGTTTATGATAAGATCTCGCAGTAGTAAACTGGTAACTAGTTAGCATAATTCTTAAAGGCCAAAAAGTGGCACCCTTTTAACACCAACATGATATCGTACAACGTAACTATTAAAGCAAGTACTTGGCAGTTTGGCTTGATCCCAAGGTTGTCAAGTGTTATAATGTCAATTAGATGGTTGTCAAGTACTATAATGTCAATTAGATGGTTTACTAAATCACTTGTATTCCAATTAAATATGACTTAATCTCTACAATTATGAAATAAAATGGAAAAAAGAACATAATCAAGAAAAATATAGATCATACGCTCATCCATCTACAACGAAGTGCCACGTCCCGGACGGTTTTGTCTTGTAACTTCTTAGCAATCTTTGCATAACGCAATACACTACTATCTGATGCATATCTGCAAAAGTGACAAGGGAATTGAAATTACTACACATAATTCATTGTATGAAAGACATATGAACGATAATAAGCTACTGAACCAAATAACAATTTATTTAAAGTTTCGTATATTTATTGGTAACTATAACAATTCTGGAAGAAACTTTACTTTCATTGTAGGAAACCACAACTCTATGTAAATCACAAAAGTATGCAAGCAGTGAACAAAAAGAGCAAGTGTTACCTACAGATACCTTATCTAACGTAACAGTGTGGTTTTAAGAAGTATTTGGGATTTTGCTAAAAAACACTCGTCTGCTTATTGCCTTTTAAATAAACAGTTTCAAGGTGCTCATTCAAAATAGTTTATTTTAGTCACAAACACTGACAAAACACATTGGATAAGCAATCCCAAATACCCTCTAAAGTGCTTATCTGTTGTATTAAAAAGCAATCAATTTTAATAAGTGATCTCAAGCACCCCTAACTTCAGAAAATGTCAGCCTGTTAAATGACTAGAACGATAAAGATCTTGATGCTAAATTATCATCTTTTCGATATAAAATCCGAGCTTCTAATTTATTAGCATGCTAGTAACTCTTAGGGGGTGTTTGTTTAAGCTTATATGTGGGCTAATGAACTTATTTGATTTCGGCTTATATCTCACAAGCCTTAATTTTACGGCTTATTTTGAGACTTATGGGCTTATATAAGTTTGTTATATCATAATAAACTTATATAAGCCCAAAAGTCTCAAAATAAGCCGGTAAATTGGAGCTTTATAAGATAAAAGCCGAAATCAAATAAGCTCATAAGCCCACCTTAAAGACAATGTAACAAACTAGCTAGTTCATCTTGATATTCTTTACTTGAATTTCACAATATTTACAATCATGGAGCCAACATAAAATAAATGGGAAATTTCGTGTAAATTAACCACAAAATTCAGCTAAAGATTAATATACAAAATCTACCAAATTTCATTAATAAACTAATCATACCAATCACTCAGCATACAATTCTACAAAAAGTTACATCCAACACAATAAGCAAACCGATAATCACACTAAAAACACAAAACCCGCAAAAATTATGAGACAAGTAACATTTAAACCAATCAAATCCAACAAATCCCATGTCGAATTTGAAGTAAGTATAAAAAAATCACCCAAAAAATAATTCTACACTTTCAAGATCCAAAACACTAAGCAAACCAATAATTCAACCATAAACACAAAGAACATCAAACCCACAATTAAACCTTAAAAAACACATACTTGGTAAGCAGCTCTTCCAACAGTGACTGTTCATCAGGACCCCACTCAACAGCCAACCCAGGATTATGTCTTAACGCCGCCTGAGTAGGACCCACCTCACCATTAAGAACACCTACACCATTTCCATTTCCATTTCCATTATTATTAGTACTTGACCCATTATTATTATTGGTGTTATTATTATTATTCCCAGATGGGTTTGCACTAGCAGCCATCAAGTCACAAACTTTATATAAAAAGATTGTGTGTCTTTTGGGTTGTTGGGTGATTTTATAAAAAAAATAAAATTGGAAGATGAGAGAGAAGTGAGTTGGGTTTTTGGGATATGTTTTTGAGAGTGGTTTTGACGGTGGTGTGATGATGACGGGTGATTTTTTGAGAGTTTTATGGGCGGTAAAAAATTGAGATTTGAAGGGTAGTGGTAAGAAATTTACTAGATTAGTTTGCAACCCGTGAAGATGTTGGTAGGGTGGTTTGGTGCAAAACATGAATATGTTGATGTTTTGTTTTGTGTTTTTCTCTTGAGTTAACTATATTTTTGGTCCTTGTGGTTTGATGTGTATTTCATTTTTGATCCATTTTTTCCAAAAAATTTGGTTTTAGTTCAAAACCAATGGTTTCGTTCCACTTTCAGTCCATTTTGATAACGAAGTTAGTTCAGTTAGTTAAGTCTAATCGTAAAGTGGCAACATCGGTCCTTCATACTAACGGTCATTTGCAATGTTAGTCCTTTATACCATAGATCGTTTGCAACTTTGCCACATTAGTCCTTTATACCAATAATTGTTTGCAACATTAGTCCTTTCTACCAACGATCATTTGCAACGTTAGTCCTTTTATATACGTATTTATTTATGTTTATATATACATTTTTAGACACGTTTTTACAAGCGTTTTCACACACGTTTTGACACACATTTTTACACACGTTTTATACACGTTTTTACACGCGTTTTTACACCCATTTTCACACACGTTTTTATCCACGTTTTTATAAACGTTTTTACATGCGTTTTTACACACATTTTCCAAATTTTCTTTCCCGAAAGTTTTTTTGCGATTTTTTTTTTTTATAATTTTTTTTTCAACATTTTTTTCGGAAAAAAACATGTATAAAAAAAATTTCTAAAAAAATTTTGAAAAAAATTATTCAGAAAAAAAATTTCGATAAAAAAAATCAAAAAAAAAATGAAAAAGAAATTCAAAAAAAAAATTCGGAAAAAAAGTTTTTCGAAAAAAACTATTCAGAAAAAAAAAATCGAAAAAAAAAAAATTCAAAAAGAAATTTTGAAAAAACAAATCGATAAAAAATTTTCAAAAAAAAAAGTTTTTCGAAAAAAAATTAAAAGAAATTTCTGAAAAAAACGTGTATAAAAAAGTGTATAAAACCTGTGTAAAAACGTGTGTGAAAACGTGTGTAAAAACGTGTATAAAAAGTGTAGCAAAACGTGTGTGGAAAACTAGAAGGGGGGTTGAATAGTTTTTACCGTTTTAAAGTTTTATTTGCTTTGTTACTATATGTTAATTTCAAAGGAAACAATCACAAATAAATAATCACACAATGTAAACAAAAGATAAAGAGAGGAAAGATCAAACAACACGACACTGTTGTTTATAGTGGTTCGGCTACAAGGACTCTCTTCCTTGCCCTACTCCACTCCCCGAGTTTTCTACTCGAGAGTTTATCTTTCACTAAGAAACAAACTCCTTTTCTAGGCGGAGAAAACCTTTACACGTCGCTTACTTCCTTTTCCGGTACTAAGCTAAACACCGGGTTCTTTCACAAGGTAGAACCAACCTGACGTCGCCTATTTACTTTACCGACACTAAGCTAGATGTCGAGTTCTTTACACGGGTACAACTACTCCCAACACTCTTTGTGCTTTAAGGACTAAAGCACTAACCACACTCACTGATTACAAATGAAAGATATGATGTGTGAAACAAACTACAATATCACACAGTAATGTAACTAAAGGATTACGGTTCTGTAGATCCTTGAATGCTTGATCTCTTTTCTACAAAATGAAAGATCAAAGTGAAATGCAACTATGAATGATGTTAGTAAGATATGTACTGAATGAATATGTGTGTTAAAGCTATATGAGTGATGAGAGAGCCAAATGATCAGCTTCCTATTTATAGGCAAGCTGATCTTCAGCTCACGGATCCCACGGATCCCTCACAAGGGATCCGTCATTCATATGATTTGGATCCGTGGGATGTGACAGCTAAGGTTTAGTTGTCTCTTACCATATCTTAGTTGTATCTTACCAAATCATCCAAGATCTTCAAATGTCAACTATGTATCTTGCAAATCTAACCAAGATATATCAAAGATATTGTATGTGATGCATGCAATGATGTCATGGAATGGTTTAAGAATTAAAGTTTCCTTTTAAGGAAACAAGTTACTAAACTTGTAATTCTTGGTTATTATGTGAAGTGTAAAATGTGTACTTAAGAGACTTAAGCTAGTATTTATTATTTGCTAAAAGATATTCCTTTTATTTGTCATTAACAAAACTAATCAAAGATCAAAGAATATAAATAACGTTTTTGAGACGCTATTTGTATTAACAATCTCCCCCTTTTTGTTGATGACAAAACATAAGGTATATTTTTGAGCAAGAGAATAAATATAGCATGAGTTCTTAAAAATATATATTAAGTTTGTTTATTAAAGGAAAGTTTTGTAAAAAATGTATGTACTGTGATGAATCACAGTTGATGCAAACTTAGTTCCTTTCTCCCCCTTTTTGTCGAAACAAAAAGAGTAGCGTAGCGGAATGCGATTTTGAGAACTTTAAAGCTCCCCCTTGTTTTATACTCCCCCTAGATGGAGTAATCAAGGAAATAATGCATGAATCTACAAAACAAACGGTTAGTATATGAAATGCTTATGAGATGCTCCCCCTTGATGTATACTCCTCACTTCTCGAGTACCAACGTATACTATGAAGGGTATGATATGCTGCAAATGAAGTGTTAGTAATGAATGACTTCAATGAAGAAGTAGAATGCTTGTGAAGTATTCTCCCAAACAAGCCTTTCAATAAGTTTTGACTTTTAAAAGTCAAAGTAAGTGTCTGATCATTATTTTTACCTAAAGCAATCATAATTATAGGTTAGATAATGATGTTAGTTCACAATGATAATATGCAATATGTTGATCACTCATAAGCATAAAACATCACATTCATAGATAATGAAAATTTTGTGACAAAAGTCACAATGGTGAAATGATGTTACAATTACAATAAAAAGACATCCTAGAAAAATAAAAAGTCCTAAAGCAACAATTTAAAAGGTCCTAACAACTAGTCTAAAAAGCTCCTATTGAGGAGGATGAGAGATTGCGTTTAAACGTTCAAGAACATGGTTCAAGATGAACCTCATCTCATTTTGAAGCTCATGGACCAAGATGTTGGTCCTTTGGGCCAAGTGAGTCGTTCTCTCACAGTGTGCGCAATCATGACTTGAGAAGCCAGGAGGAAGACTAGGCTCCAAGTTTTGTGGTGGTGGTGGTGATGGTGGTTGGTTGTTGTTGTTGTTTGATGGTTGTTGTGGTGTTTGGAGGGAGTTCATAAGAATGTTTTGAATGTCCATTGCTTCATGAAGGCGATGGTCAACCATACCCGAGAGAGTATAGAGTTGGTTTAACTCCTCACTTATCTCCTCTTGTGTTTGAGGAATGTTGCTCCACATTGCTTCATCAATGGCAATGAGTGTTGAAGTTGGTGATAGTGGTGGTATTTGTGGACGAGGTTGTGGTGCTTCACGGTATAGAGGACCATGAATCTTCGGATGGAGAGGATGAAATAGCATAGGTTCTAAGTTTTCAAGACTTATTGGTGGGGGATTGGTGGATGTAGGTGGAAGATCTTTTAACTCTTCAAGATATGGTTGTGGAGATGTTGGTGGTGTTCTAAATAGTTCCATGGGTTGGAGTTTTGGTGAGGATGGTGATGAGACAGACTTCTCAGACTGTGATGGAGCGGGAGCAGGAGCGGGTGGTGGTGTGGTTGCTACAGGAGTGATGGTAGGAGGTGGTGTTTTTATGACTACATGTGAGGGAGTTGGAGTGGATAAAGTAAGGAAGTTTTCACTAGCAATGGGTGAAGATATGTTTAGTGGTGATGATTCTTCAGAGGATGAGTTGTGAATGTTGATGAAACAACAAGGTTTCACACTCATACGGGCTGTTCGTTTTAGTGGCTTGGTTGTGGAGGAGTTGTTTGATTTTGTCATTGAGACTTTTTGATGAAGTATAATAGCTAAAATGTACAGGAGAAGAGATGTTTGTGATGTGAATTGAAGATCCTAAAGTGCTAATTTATAGACAGAAGGTGTGTGAGTCTGTGTGTTTGGATTTGATGTGAATCCAATAGAGAATGTTGGTTTCTAATGATTTGGAACAAAAATTTGTGCAGGTCATATCAAGGAAGTCAATCCATTGAGCTTTGGTTGAGTAATATGTTGTGGATTTGCAGTTAATACAAGAAGATAGTGGAAAGTCTGATGATTTGATATTTCCACGGATTTGACGGATCCCTAAAAAGGGTTCCTTCTTTGTATCAGTTTGGTAACTCACACCTAAAATTCAAAAATTTAAATTTTGGTGGGAAATTTAGTTCCTAAGTTTCTAAGAATTCCTAAATAATTTTAAGAGGAATTATGATGAGTGAATGAATCCTAAGTGATACTAAACATTTAAGATGTAAGGATCGGGATAAGTCGAAAAAGTTTTATAATTTTACTGGGAAACCTGCGGATCCAAGTGGATTCAAATGCGGAACCATGTTCAGGGATCCGCCTAATCCGCAGGTTGGCGGATGGCGGATCCAACGATAAGCCTTGGCGGAACCCTGGTTTGGGATCCGCCGGATCCGTATGCCTAATACTTAAAAACTAAACAGAACATATGTCATATTTCTCGTTTTTCGACGAAAACCCGAAAATTCACCTAGACCTTACATAACATCTAATATGTATAGCAAAACAACTAAATATGATAACATTAACACATGATTGCACATAGTTTAATCCGTACTTAGAAACTTACCGTTTTAGGTGTTATGCCAAACACTGGCTATAACCCGGAAAATTGATAACCATGATGGTTATCCACCTGCAAGTGTTAGTTATTACACATACACAACAAGTATTATCAGATAAATTCTAGACACATAGAAGTTTAACAACACAATATCCAACATTGTTTAAAACCAAACACTCCATCAACTCAGCTTCTTCTTCAACTTCTTCATCCCCTTGTGTAATTTCATCATCCAACGACCAAGATTCTTCACCATTCCTTTGATGTTTCGATACTCAGCGGATTCATTTTGAATTGGAGGAAGATGGCTCAAGTATTCGGGTGGAGGAATCCTAGAATTTGGCAATCCATCATCTTCACTCATTGAAGATGATGAGGATGATGTTGGTACACGAGGACGTTTACCCTTATCAACACTAACCCTAAAGTCGCTCAAAGGAACGAAGGTATGTTCAATTTTGTTGTAATCCGGAACAAAGCCTAAATGGTTTGGACGAGCGGGTGCAAAGGCTCTATAAAGTCGGGTTAAGAGCATACCATAAGGCATTGCAATCTTGCTTTGAACCGGAATGTCACACATTCTTTTGGCAACATAATAAGCAAGATTGAAGGGTTGATGAGTAGAGATGTTGTACATCATGTGACATAAACAAGCATTGATATGATCACGGTTTCCTATGGTGCACATCACATTTGCCCTTAATACATCCTCCATCTTCTTGAATTCGGGTTTTAGTTCATTAAGCTCCATTGCAAATGGATCTCTAGCAACTTCACGACCACGATACATTCTTGTGGGGTTGTTCTTAGGAATGAAGAGATGTTCCCTAATCACTTCTTTTGATTCGAGAGGAGTGGCATATGGTGCCGTCCTATCGAGATTGGAGTCTAAGATTGTTAAGGACCATTTGTCCGAGTAAATACATGTCCCTTGGCTTGGAATTCCTAAGACCTCACCAAATTGATCAAGAGGGATGTTGACAAGATTTCCATTTAGAGTAAAATGAAGACTTAAGTAACCTTCATCACTCGAACTAAGACCTACACTAGCATAGAACTCAAGTATGAACCTAGGAATAATTGGTTCATCTATATCTAAAAGAGAATCAAATCGAATTGCGGCTAATTGTTCCCTGATCGGTTGAAATCAAGTCGTATTTATTTCCAAGGAATACAATGGAAGTTGTATTCCCGGGTCGTTATCCCCAACGAAGGCGTGAATGGAATTTCGTGGTCTCGAATCGTGATTGCGTGTGATGAATGGTGAATAAAAGTGAGATTTTGGGTTTCTAATCTAAGATTGATGAGCATAAATTAAAAACGATTTAATAAACAAAGAAAACGATAATCTAAAGGATACGTGATTAAAAAGAGTGAAAGAAAAACTTAAAAACGCGAATTAACAAAAACGGGAACTAGAACGAAGCTAAAAACGTCAAATCTATTAAAAATAAACTCTACGGGTACAAATCTATTTTTCTAAAATCCTAAATAACAAAAGAAAATTTTACGAAAAAGAATTACATTTTTTTCTAATTAAAATTTAATTAAACATGATTTAAAATAATTTTTGAAAAGAAAAATACATAAAAGACTTAAAACTGATTTTTTTTTTTTTAAATTAGCAAAGAAAGAACGGAATAAGTAAAAAAATTGTGCATATGATATCCTAAAAACTCTACTGAGCAGAGTGGTGAGGTGGTGGCTTTGTGAGCTTGGGGTCCTGGGTTCGAATCCCAGGCTGCCCCTCTTTTTTGCTGTTTATTTTTTTATGTTTCTTTTTGCAGGTATGGAACTCAGTTTCAACAAATCCAAATGAAACCCATGTTCGAATCCCACTTACAACATTTTTTTACTGACTATTTTTTTTTCTTTCTTTAATTTTTTGAAGCTGAGTAAACAACTAGGCTCATTAAGACACTAAGAAGCTCTTTTTTTTTTTGAAAATTAAGCAATAAGCTCAAAACAGCTTATTGATGATTCAAATCATAAACAAGCTTAGTCACAAACACAAACAAGCTTAACAATCTAGATCAACAACATACGAATCACAAACATCAACTTTAAACGATCACAAACACAAACATTTAACAATCACAGCCTTAACCGAAGCAACTTGCAACAACATCTAAATCAAAATCTAATTTTAATTCCAAACACCAACTGTTCTACAAATAAAAATCTTAACTTTTCATTACCAATCGAAAACTTAAAAAAAATAAACTGAGTAAATTTAAAAGTACAATACCTTCGACAATAACACTAAATTAAACCTACTTTTAAACTAAAACTAAATACTGAAAAATAAATTACAATTAAAAGAAAAACGTACCGAGGTTAAAGCTAATTAAAACCTGTCTAATCCTAAAACACTACTCATCTATTTATACAAAAATAATAAGCTAGGGTTTTTCTCTTTCTTCTGTGCTTCTGCTTCTTTTCTTCACCATTGGATCATCTTGAGCTCTTCCCAACTCAATCTTGGCCGTTGGATTGGTTCTCTCCCCACGGATCGCTGAGGTGGAGGTGAAACATGTGAGGATGCTTTGGACTGAGGTGGAGATGATGGTGATGGGAGAAGGGTTTGGGGAAGAGTGGCGTTTTGGCAGTTAGGGCTCTTGGCGGGAATGGAGAAGAGGGAAGAACAGAGATTAGGGATTTTGACCTTTGGTTTGGGGGTTTGACCGATTTGTGAGTTTTGACCCCGTGTTATTATTATTAAAGGCTGATGGGTCGGGCTTTTGGGGATAGTGGGCTTAGGTTTAGGTTAGTTTTTTTTGGTTTAAGGTTTAGTGGGTATTTGTTTTAGGATTAGGTTAAATGGGATTAAAGTTTAGGGACTATATGTGTAATTCCTGAAAATTGAGGGACCGAATTTGCCGATTCTGAAAAATATATCCCAAGGATAAGACTTGCCAAGTTTCAATAGTACAAGGACCAAAATTGATTTTTTATTATTATTTTTATTTTTTTCAAGCTTGAGGGACTAGACTTGCCATTTATGCAAATTTTGTTTGTTTTTCAATCGTTTTCAATCATTTTGCATATGGAATACACAAAAACACATTTCAAAGATATTTTTAACATTATTTGATCGTTTTAAAGTGTTTTTGGTTGTTTTGACTTGAAAATTGGACGAAAAGATATGTGTAAAACGACACATATCAAATCCCCCACACTGAGCAATTGCTAGTCCCTAGCAATTATTTATGAAAAGTTAATTGATTTTAAAAACTCTTTACCAGAAGCCATTACTTCTGGAGTAGCCATTGTTTCAGTGTGTGAGACCTTGGTACAATGATAACCAAATGATTTTGAGCAAATCACCAGCTGCCAACGGATTTGGTTCGTCTTTACCAGAAGCCGTTTGCTTCTGGACTAGCCAACTCTTAGATAAAACAACTTATTATCTTTGGTGAGCTGATGACCAATTATGGTTTTCCAACTGCCTTTACCACAAGCCATAATCTTGCGGGCTAGCCAACTCTTCATCTTTTTAGGATATGGTGAGTCGAATACCATACAATTTTGGGCAAATTGTAAGCCATAAACGGATTTGATATATCTTTACCAAGAGCCGTTTGCTCCTGGATTAGCCAATCCTTTTGTGTGTTAGACATGGTGGACTGATAACCATTTGTTGTGTAAGTGCAAAACACTTACACCAAAAAAAAAAAAAAAAAAAAAAAAAAAAAAAAAAAAAAAAATTGGCCAAAAACGGGGGAATTAGATGGTATATATACGTGATTAAATTCGTGAGAATTCCCCCCACACTAGAAATGAATATTGCCCTCAATATTCAAAGTACCGGCTGTTATGCCGAAACTGAGAACGTAAAAGGGAAATATTACGGGCCATTTATTTTATTTTTGTGGTTTTTTTTTTTTTTTTTTTTTTTTTTTTTTTTTTTTTTTTTTTTTTTTTTTTTTTTGAAATTTATATACAACAGCGGGGGGCATCTCCCCCACACTAGGGTAGTAGAAAGTAGAAAGAAGTCAGAGATATGGGTGAAAACCCATATGGTGTGCTACTGTTTTTGTTAACCGAGTCGCTAGCTTGACTCGACCCCGAATTCATTTGTTCTTGGGGAAGCATGTGGAAAAGAAAATCTCCATCGGACTTTCATTTAAAATGTTTGGATAAACATTGATGTACATGAAAGTTCCACTCCGATGAGATATATCCGGCTCTAAAGAATGATGAATGAAGATGCCGGGGTTAAAAACTTTGTCTTCACTCCCAAACGAGTGAATAAAAGGACAATCTACCTTGTAAGAGAGGAAAGGTAGAAAAACTCGAACGACATATGTGACGTCAATATAATGGCGATCCTCAAAGGGAAGTGTCACATATGTCGGAGAAAGAGCATCCGTACGAATCTCGGGATCAAGTGAGGTCATATCATCAAGTTTAGGACTAGCAGAGTCCTCGACCTCATCGTTCTCTAACACTCGATCAAAGAGAGGATTTATTTCGCTAGAAAAGTACTCATCGTCAAATTCAAAAAGAGAATTCGAATAGACTTTGAGACTTTCATTTGAAGCGTCCTCATCAGAGAGTGATTCGTCATCACTGGAGGAAAAATCATCATTTGAATTGAAAAGAGGGTTGGAGAAGATCCCGGAAGTATCCTCAGAAATGTCAAGAGGATCATCATCACAATACAACCAATCACACTCACTGTAGGATATATCCTCAGACTCACTTGGGATTGGGATAGAGTTCTCAACACTAGACTTTATGAATTTGTCCGATTCCTTTTCAGGAATAGTGTCAAGATGCTCATCCCCCATAATGAGAGAGTCCTCGGAATCCAAAGTATGTGATATGGGTGTGGATGCAGTGGTCTGAAGGGGTTGAATAATGGAATTATTCACAAAAATGGTATTCTCCCCTTCCTCCTCTTCGTCATCGAGCATGCACGCCTGATTAAACAAGAAACGGTTGTGTGCTGCTCGTTCTATGGCGAGTAAATCTTCCATAGATTCACCATGACGACTTTCTGGGTTGGTTTTAACAGCCAGATTTGTAAGTTCAATTCGTATCTCTTGAAGTTCTTGGAATATATCTTCAAGAGATAGCTGAGGCTGATTTTGAGTGGTTTGATACTGTGGAGGATAAGAATAATCATAATTGTTACAAGGGTCATGCTCATAGACAAGCGAGTACCTTGTTTGACAATCAGAGCTATAGTGCGGACCTCCACAGTATTCACAACAGTAAAACTGTTGTGACTGACTCAGTGAATCATATGGATATTGGTCATAACCACAATTTTGATCGTTACACGAAACCTGCTCATAGACAAGCGTGTTCCTTGTTTGACAATCAAAACTTTGGTGTGGACATCCACAATATTCACGAGAATATGTTTCCATCTCATGGTGTGGGGCTTGGTTAAGGAAATTGGTTGTTTCATTGTAGGGATTTTGGTCATAGACAAACCCGTTTCCCGAATTTACAATGCTACAACCGTGGCAATTTCCACCATTTGGAGGACCCCCACACCATTCACAACCATAGTTGTAAGATGAAGACATAAAAAGAATTAAACGGATAGAGGGTGAGAAAAAGAATTAAACGGATAAGAGGGATACGAAGAATATTTTTGGTTTTTTAGAAACATTTTGAAAAATATAAAGGGAAAAATAACTTTTGAAATAAAAATCTTTTTGGCTTTTTAATAAGAAAATATTTACAAAACACGCAACGACAATTGAGATTTAAAAATTCGCTTCAGCCTTCCCCGGCAACGGCGCCAAAAATTGATCGGTTGAAATCAAGTCGTATTATTTCCAAGGAATACAATGGAAGTTGTATTCCCGGGTCGTTATCCCCAACGAAGGCGTGAATGGAATTTCGTGGTCTCGAATCGTGATTGCGTGTGATGAATGGTGAATAAAAGTGAGATTTTGGGTTTCTAATCTAAGATTGATGAGCATAAATTAAAAACGATTTAATAAACAAAGAAAACGATAATCTAAAGGATACGTGATTAAAAAGAGTGAAAGAAAAACTTAAAAACGCGAATTAACAAAAACGGGAACTAGAACGAAGCTAAAAACGTCAAATCTATTAAAAATAAACTCTACGGGTACAAATCTATTTTTCTAAAATCCTAAATAACAAAAGAAAATTTTACGAAAAAGAATTACATTTTTTTCTAATTAAAATTTAATTAAACATGATTTAAAATAATTTTTGAAAAGAAAAATACATAAAAGACTTAAAACTGATTTTTTTTTTAAAATTAGCAAAGAAAGAACGGAATAAGTAAAAAAATTGTGCATATGATATCCTAAAAACTCTACTGAGCAGAGTGGTGAGGTGGTGGCTTTGTGAGCTTGGGGTCCTGGGTTCGAATCCCAGGCTGCCCCTCTTTTTTGCTGTTTATTTTTTTATGTTTCTTTTTGCAGGTATGGAACTCAGTTTCAACAAATCCAAATGAAACCCATGTTCGAATCCCACTTACAACATTTTTTTACTGACTATTTTTTTTTTTTTTTTTTCTTTAATTTTTTGAAGCTGAGTAAACAACTAGGCTCATTAAGACACTAAAAAGCTCTTTTTTTTTTTGAAAATTAAGCAATAAGCTCAAAACAGCTTATTGATGATTCAAATCATAAACAAGCTTAGTCACAAACACAAACAAGCTTAACAATCTAGATCAACAACATACGAATCACAAACATCAACTTTAAACGATCACAAACACAAACATTTAACAATCACAGCCTTAACCGAAGCAACTTGCAACAACATCTAAATCAAAATCTAATTTTAATTCCAAACACCAACTGTTCTACAAATAAAAATCTTAACTTTTCATTACCAATCGAAAACTTAAAAAAAATAAACTGAGTAAATTTAAAAGTACAATACCTTCGACAATAACACTAAATTAAACCTACTTTTAAACTAAAACTAAATACTGAAAAATAAATTACAATTAAAAGAAAAACGTACCGAGGTTAAAGCTAATTAAAACCTGTCTAATCCTAAAACACTACTCATCTATTTATACAAAAATAATAAGCTAGGGTTTTTCTCTTTCTTCTGTGCTTCTGCTTCTTTTCTTCACCATTGGATCATCTTGAGCTCTTCCCAACTCAATCTTGGCCGTTGGATTGGTTCTCTCCCCACGGATCGCTGAGGTGGAGGTGAAACATGTGAGGATGCTTTGGACTGAGGTGGAGATGATGGTGATGGGAGAAGGGTTTGGGGAAGAGTGGCGTTTTGGCAGTTAGGGCTCTTGGCGGGAATGGAGAAGAGGGAAGAACAGAGATTAGGGATTTTGACCTTTGGTTTGGGGGTTTGACCGATTTGTGAGTTTTGACCCCGTGTTATTATTATTAAAGGCTGATGGGTCGGGCTTTTGGGGATAGTGGGCTTAGGTTTAGGTTAGTTTTTTTTGGTTTAAGGTTTAGTGGGTATTTGTTTTAGGATTAGGTTAAATGGGATTAAAGTTTAGGGACTATATGTGTAATTCCTGAAAATTGAGGGACCGAATTTGCCGATTCTGAAAAATATATCCCAAGGATAAGACTTGCCAAGTTTCAATAGTACAAGGACCAAAATTGATTTTTTATTATTATTTTTATTTTTTTCAAGCTTGAGGGACTAGACTTGCCATTTATGCAAATTTTGTTTGTTTTTCAATCGTTTTCAATCATTTTGCATATGGAATACACAAAAACACATTTCAAAGATATTTTTAACATTATTTGATCGTTTTAAAGTGTTTTTGGTTGTTTTGACTTGAAAATTGGACGAAAAGATATGTGTAAAACGACACATATCATTCCCTAAGTTGTGTTCCTTCATAGAATGATGAATCTACGGCTCTACCCTCATGGACATACTTTTTCTCTAAGGCTTTGAAAATTCGATTTGGGCATTGGTTAGACCTTTGGTTTTGTGGACTTTGGGTAAGTAGTTAACGGTTCTTTTGTGATCGTAGTTGGTTGCGGGAGGCATGATTTTCCTAAGTACAAAAAGTTACATAGTTTTAGTTAAAATGATCAAAGGAAGTGTAAAATTCCTAGTGTGTGCCTACATGGGGACAATGTGGAGGTGCGGTTATCTCGACTCCTTTTGATGCAAGAAAAATTAGTTTATGCAAATTTTGTTTACAAACGAGAGATAACCCAAACGCTCCTATTTCAATGTAGCTACGGTTGAATGTACCCGAAAATACATATTAGTTATGTATTCCCTTTAGCATTCAAGAGACATTATGCAAGTGAAGTCTAAAAGATAACGTTTTTGCATTTGTATGAACAATGTAAGAAAAAATCATTTTACCTAGTCGTTAGAAGATTTTAGTGAAAAATTTTCATGGGGTTTTTGTTAAATTAAGACAATGTGCTATGAGATGCAATTCCTAACTAAGAAAAACATGTTTTTAAGTATAATGCAATAAATATGCTTCATGATTTTTCAAGAATTATGCATATACCCCAAGTTTATGTTTTGTGCATGAAATGGAAATCCTAGACGCAGATCAGGAGTATAAATATGATAAGAATACTTACAGTGATGTTAGAAGCACAAATTTGTGGAAGAAAATGGTCTAAATTGTGATGGAGATTAAGTGTGTGTCGAGTATAGTAAGGTGATATGTTTTGGAGTGAGGAATGAATAGTAGTTGTTCTTGTTTATTTAATAATAAACTGAACTCAGCATGCGACGGATCCGGCGGATCCCAAACAAAGGATCCGTCCTTGTTATCGATTGGATCCGCGGATCAGAACACATGTTTTGGTTTAGTGTCGTGTGTGGCTAAACTAATGTTTATACTAATGTTTCTCCTAATCACTAGGTTCCATTAATCCTAATCCAAGTCTAAGATAATTAAAAGGTTCTCGTTTAAGTGGTTTAGTGAGAATATCGGCAATGTTGTCCTCTGAGGAAACTTTCTCAATTGAGATGATTCCCTTCTGTACATTGTCGCGAAGGAAGTGATGGCGTATTTCAATATGTTTGGTTCTAGCGTGTTGGACTGGATTTTTGCTTAGATCGATAGCACCTTTGTTGTCGCAAAGAATGGGAATGTTGTTGAGTTCAATTCCATAGTCGACGAGAGCTTGTTTCATCCACAGTGCTTGTTGACACGCCTTTCCTGCAGACACATACTCTGCCTCTGTTGTTGAGATTGCGAGGGCAGTTTGTTTCTTAGCGAACCATGATGTTAGACAATATCCTACAAAAGTACAAATACCGCTAGTACTTTTCCTATCAAAATAATCACCTGCGTGATCTGAGTCAGTATATACTATGGTTTCTACGCCCGTTCCTTTGGGATACCATAATCCTAAGTGTGTAGTACCTTTGATGTACCTAAATATTCTTTTAACGGCTTCAAGATGGGACGTTTTTGGATCTTCTTGAAAACGTGCACATAGACAAACACTAAACATAATGTCAGCCCTACTAGCCGTAAGATAGAGTAAACTACCAATCATTCCTCTATATTTAGTGCTATCTACAGATTCATTTTCTTCATCCTTAGTGAGTTTGGTTTCGGAGGACATGGGTGTTCTCATGGGTTTTGAGTCTTCAAGACCAAACTTCTTAAGCATATCTTTGATATACTTTGATTGGTTGAAGAATATCCCATCTTCTAATTGTTTAATTTGGAGACCTAAGAAAAAGTTTAGTTCCCCCATCATACTCATTTCAAACTCGTCATGCATGATTTTTGAGAAATCGTCGCATAACTCTTGACAAGTTGAACCGAATATAATGTCATCCACATATATTTGGACTATGATAATATGTGATCCCTTTTTCTTGGTGAAGAGAGTATTATCTACTAGGCCCATGGTATACTTATGGTCAACTAGGAAGGTCTTAAGTCGATCATACCAAGCCTTTGGTGCTTGCTTAAGTCCGTATAAAGCTTTCTTAAGTTTGAAAACATAATTTGGTTTTTCAAAGTCGGCAAATCCGGGAGGTTGTGCAACATATACTTCTTCATTTATAAGACCATTTAAGAAAGCACTTTTGACATCCATTTGAAATAACTTAAAATCATGTGCACATGCATATGCAAGTAATATTCTAATAGATTCAAGTCTAGCTACGGGTGCAAAGGTTTCATCGTAATCTATACCTTCTTGTTGATTGTAACCTTGAGCTACTAGCCTAGCTTTATTTCTAGATATAATACCTTTTTTCATCCATTTTATTTCTAAAGACCCATTTGGTGCCTATTATGGTTTGGTTTTTAGGTGGAGGGACCAATGTCCAAACATCATTTCTAATAAATTGATTAAGTTCTTCTTGCATAGCAATTACCCAAGATTCATCTTTTATTGCCTCGTCTATATTTTTAGGTTCAATAGTTGAAATAAAACAAAAATAATTACTTTCATTTTGAGATTTTGATGCGTGGTTTTGTAACCTTACAACAGGTTTTACCTCTCGAGGGATCTCAAGAGGCTTACAACCCCACCAGGCAGTGTACCTGACCGATGTAGTATAGTGTAGTGGTAAGTACGGGGGATTGATCGTTCTCCACAGGGAATAGTGTTCGTTAGGTGTGAAAGGCTACTCTAATTAGGTCTAAGGGTTGAGGAAGATTCTTTTTATGTTTTTATATTTTTATGAAAGCAAGTAAAATCTCGGGTTTGAAGGAGTGGGCGGAATTAGTTGCTAGTCAACTAACCCAAATTACTACAAATGCAATAAAATAAATAACAAAAATGAAAATGTGGTGAGAAACTTATGTGTAGAGAAATGTGTTTACTTAGATTTCCTTACTCCCTAGCTATCTTTTACCGGTTAATTAGTGTGTATTAGTCGCGTGGATGACGGGTGTATTCCTTAATACCATTCGTGGGGTGGCGTACTTACTTCCCCAAACTCTACAAGCTCCTACTTCACTCCTATGTCGAGCCGGCTAGGAAGCTCCTAACATGGGATCACTAGAATTCGCTTGTGCATTAAATACAACCATAAAAACCTTTAGTACGCGTTTGGTTCATGTTTCTTAAGACGTTCAAGCAAGTTACCGAATAGGAAGTTAGCCAGTTTTCTTAAGCCTAACATAGATAAACAATCATCCAATACAACTAACAACACACTAACAACCAATAATCAATAGCTAGGTTTCATTAGATCTAAGCAAACACAAGATAAAATTAGCCTAACATGTTAAACAAAAGACAAGCATAAGATAGAATCAAACAACACATAGACATATTGAATGATTAATTGATTACTTATCTTTCAATGAAACATGGAAGATCTCAAGGCTAAAAGCCCTGAAAAAGTAGCTAAAATCGTCTTAGGGTTTTATCCCAAAATTCCACACACTAAGCTCTCTCTTAATGACAAAAAATTAGAAAACTATATATAGATTTTTGGATCTGACGGCGTCACCTTATGCATTGTGACGCCGTCACCTCGCCGCTTTTAGGGTTCCCGGGTGACCTTCTTGACGCCGTCCCTCTTTAGCTCTTCAAAAATCCATTCTGGCCTATCAAGGCTTGACGCCGTCTAAACTTGAACGTGACGCCGTCCCCTTATGATTTAAGCCGTGACGTCCTTGATTTAGTTAAAGCGTGACGCCGTCAGAATTCACATGCTAACTCACTGGCCCGTCATGAGTAAATTTCACATCCCACTTTTCTTGCCAAGGCATGACGCCGTCAAGAGATGATTCTGACGCCGTCAAAGGTAAAAATCAGCCGATTTTGAGACTTTGTCGTATTCTTCACTTTAATGCTCCAAAAACGTCCAAAATGCCTCCTTTTCCAGATTTCTCCTCAAAAGTACCTAAAATGACAAAAGGAACGATTTAGGGCAATATTTGATCAAATAAATACGATTTCGGGCTTAAATGACCCCTTAAAAGCGGTACACTTTTCGCCTCATCAAATACCCTTACACTTGAGATTTGCTTGTCCTCAAGCAAATGCGCTTTTATTCTAATCAAAATACAAGTTAGGGGTCATTTAATGCTAACATAAAAGTAATTACAACAAATAATCGTTCCACTTCAATCATAATAAGCACGGAGATTACATACTAGCACCTCACAAGTAGTGTTTAGATACTCACATCTCTCAAGTGTCATCAAAATAAATCTCATAAATGAAAACGGAAAATATCTCTCACTACCTGTCATAGCAAATAGATTACCATAGGCTTGGGAAAGGATCGAAAACCTCCTCCACTAGGCGTAAGCACCTAAGATAAACTATCAAAGAGGGCTTTTAAATGGGTTATAATGTTAGGTGTAGGGAAAAGGAAAACACGGTTTTGTAGGATACGGGATATTTTACTGGTGGCTAGTTAAAGATCTTGGTCAATTACATGTACTATACAATGTTGCTAAGCCAAGACTCGACTCGATCTTAAGCTAGAAACGAAATAACAAAATAACAAAAATATAAAACAAACATAAAATGAAACGGGATGGTAGTCCGTATGTTTTTTCTATTTTTCATTTTCTCATTTTTTTGTGTTTTTCATGATTTTTTTTTTTTTTTTTTTTTTTTTGCATACACTTTTACCCTACCATCCAAAATAATACATCATAGGGGCATTGCATTCCCCTTACACTTGAATTTTTACATAACTTTACAAATACTAATCTAATGACTCGAATTAAGATAATTGAAAAACTTGGAGTACTTTTAAAACATTTAGCACATATGGGGGTAATAAATGATGTTCTTCCCCATTACTCCATTATACTAGTACTTTACCCATGAGTCCCAATCGTCCCAAAATAATATGTACAAGGATATGACTCGACTTAGCAACCATGTAATCAACTAGATAATTAACTTGGGTTTAAACAAATGTTGTAACAATAATGCACTAAAAATGAGTGCATACAAGGTAGGCTAAGGCGATTTGGGTGTACATTTTAGTGGGGTGTAACAAATTCTTCCTTTAAGTAAAATGCTTAAAGGTCGAAACGAAAAGATAGGCTCTGAGGGGTGTACTAGGGGTATCGTGTACTAAAAATGAGTACAACGCAAAGGGTGTGGGAGAATTACTTGACCAATGTAGCCAATGTAATTATAACAAAAACACAGGTGTAAAACAATGGGTTAATCCTAATGCCTCTTATCATGTAGTAAATCTAACTACACGAATGTAGTCTCACTTGTGGCCTTGGAATGGTCCTAACGCAAGTTCTAGAATCTAAGTGCTACCGGTACACACATCATAGCATAAATGCTTTTCCTACCAATTCTAGGGGTGAACCTCACATATTTGGGGGTGGAAAATTTTTTAGTGGTACGGTTTTTGTGCTAGTCATATAACTCCTATCCGTGAGACGCTCATTAAGACCAAAGTTTCACTCCTATATGTTGTAAAAAATTTTAAATTTGGCACTAAAATTACCTTAACAAGTATTTCTCTCAGTTTTATTACACATCTACTATTAAACAAACAAAAATCAAGCGTAATAGTATTCTCTAATCGTACTTTTACCCTCCCCTTACACTTAAGATGAACATTGTCCCCAATGTTCAAATAACAAGATGTAAAAGTAAAAAGTAAAAGAATGAAATCAAATACTCCCCTGATTCGCTCGGTGGATAATGAAGTAACACGGTTAAATCTTCTTCCAAAGTAATGTTGAAGCTTCATGACTAATGCATCGCCAAAAGCTTGATTCAAAAACATTTCCTTGTCCAAAATAACCTGTTAAACCTGAGAAAACAAACACGAAAACCTGCATAACATCGGCGGGATAAAATCTATATATAAGGATATAATGCTTGTGGAATGATAACTTTGCAGATTCCTGGAGATTATAAGTTGGAGATTTTAATAAAACCTTTTTAAAAACAAAACTTTCAAAAATTTCTGAAAATTAAATCTGACGCCGTCAGGTTATAAACCCTGACGCCGTCAGAAATGACCTGACAAAAATTTTCATTTTAAGTTTCCGGAAAATTTCTGGAAAAACCTTTACCTTACTTCCTGGAAATCCTGCAAAACATCATTATGACTCGATACAAGCATTTGACTCAAACAAATACGGATATGTATGTTAATTTATTATTATTACGATTCATGTTCATATGTGTTCTAATAAACCAATTTAGATTTCCCTTACACTTATCTTTTGCAAAATACCTTTATATGTAGTTAAGACGAAGTTAAAAACAAAATAAAGCATTTTCACAAATTACTTTTGAACATGAATCAATAATAATAAAAATTAAACATACATACGGAAGCAAATAAAATCAAACAAACAAATAAATAAACACACAAAGCAAATAAAGCTTGGGTTGCCTCCCAAGAAGCGCTTGTTTTTGTTCGAGTCACGAGCCTGACTCTACCCTTATTTAACAGAAATAGGGGAGGTTTTCCCTACACTTAGGATTAAGTGCGGGTGAAAGTAGCGATACACACCCTTAGGGTGTGAATATGCCACGTGAGGTGAAGGGGGTGAGTGAATGGCTTCCTTCATCCTAAAACTACCCGGATAATATTGGTTGATGGGTGGGTCGGTTCCTCTTTTTTCTCCTAGATGTAAATCTAAGGATGAAAAGTTGTGTAAAGGTTGAGGTTCCAATTCATCAAAACTAGGAACTTCCATAGAACTAAAAGAAAGGTTATGACTACAAGTATTCAAACCTATTTCTTCTAGTTTTGTTTCTTCCAAAGGTTCTACTTCAATTAGGGTTCCTATAGTCCTTTCTACTTTTTCCGGGTAAGTCATGGGTGGTGTGTGTGCCTCAAATGATGGTAGGACTTGTGGGGTACTTGGTGGGCTTATGTTACTTACCTCATCATTCCTTATGTCAAGATCACCTATATCCTCATCATGTGTTTTAGTAGGATCTAACCCTAACATTTTCCCTAGTATCTCAAGTGCTTCTCTAGGCATCTCAACTTCTATATCCGAATCATAAGGATCATCCTCAATATTCTGACTGCTATATTCAAATTGCCTAAAAGATTCATCATGTGTTTCTTGAGATTCAACGTCATCAATCATAAAACCTAGGTCCTTTTGATTAATGTGATCATGTTCGGCTAAATCCTCCATCACATCAAGATCACCTATGTGTTCGTTTTGTACTATGGCATTACATGACAACCACTTAGGTATCTCAACACTAATGTATTCATCCCCAAACAAACTTGTTTCATGATCCAGGAAATTTATATTCAATTGACTTGTACTAACGTTTGTTGGGTTGTCTACCCTATAATAATATTGGGCACAATCTTCTATGGCATCCCATGCTTCTTCAGCACTTAATTCCCTAAAGTCCCCATTGGCAAAATCCTCAATGCGCATTTGGTCATATTGGCCAACACGATAGTAAAAGGTTCGGGTTAGGGATGCTAAAGCGAAACTATGATGAGGGAATTTTCGGAGTAAATTTCTAAAACGAGTCCATGCATCATATATGGGTTCATCTCGATATTGTTTGAAATTCGAGATGTCAATAGGGTAGAATGGCCTTTGTGGTTGGTGGTATAGTGGATTCGCGTACTCCATAATGGTGAACGGAAGAGTCAATGGAAATTACGAACAAACACACAAAGAAAAATAGATAGACTAAAGAAAATCCTAGAAAAATAAAATAAAAATCTCACTAGAAAGGAATCTAGTGAGTAGACCTATAAAGTAAAAATTCAACCTAAACAATAACTATTCCCCGGCAGCGGCGCCAAAAACTTGATGCGTGGTTTTGTAACCTTACAACAGGTTTTACCTCTCGAGGGATCTCAAGAGGCTTACAACCCCACCAGGCAGTGTACCTGACCGATGTAGTATAGTGTAGTGGTAAGTACGGGGGATTGATCGTTCTCCACAGGGAATAGTGTTCGTTAGGTGTGAAAGGCTACTCTAATTAGGTCTAAGGGTTGAGGAAGATTCTTTTTATGTTTTTATATTTTTATGAAAGCAAGTAAAATCTCGGGTTTGAAGGAGTGGGCGGAATTAGTTGCTAGTCAACTAACCCAAATTACTACAAATGCAATAAAATAAATAACAAAAATGAAAATGTGGTGAGAAACTTATGTGTAGAGAAATGTGTTTACTTAGATTTCCTTACTCCCTAGCTATCTTTTACCGGTTAATTAGTGTGTATTAGTCGCGTGGATGACGGGTGTATTCCTTAATACCATTCGTGGGGTGGCGTACTTACTTCCCCAAACTCTACAAGCTCCTACTTCACTCCTATGTCGAGCCGGCTAGGAAGCTCCTAACATGGGATCACTAGAATTCGCTTGTGCATTAAATACAACCATAAAAACCTTTAGTACGCGTTTGGTTCATGTTTCTTAAGACGTTCAAGCAAGTTACCGAATAGGAAGTTAGCCAGTTTTCTTAAGCCTAACATAGATAAACAATCATCCAATACAACTAACAACACACTAACAACCAATAATCAATAGCTAGGTTTCATTAGATCTAAGCAAACACAAGATAAAATTAGCCTAACATGTTAAACAAAAGACAAGCATAAGATAGAATCAAACAACACATAGACATATTGAATGATTAATTGATTACTTATCTTTCAATGAAACATGGAAGATCTCAAGGCTAAAAGCCCTGAAAAAGTAGCTAAAATCGTCTTAGGGTTTTATCCCAAAATTCCACACACTAAGCTCTCTCTTAATGACAAAAAATTAGAAAACTATATATAGATTTTTGGATCTGACGGCGTCACCTTATGCATTGTGACGCCGTCACCTCGCCGCTTTTAGGGTTCCCGGGTGACCTTCTTGACGCCGTCCCTCTTTAGCTCTTCAAAAATCCATTCTGGCCTATCAAGGCTTGACGCCGTCTAAACTTGAACGTGACGCCGTCCCCTTATGATTTAAGCCGTGACGTCCTTGATTTAGTTAAAGCGTGACGCCGTCAGAATTCACATGCTAACTCACTGGCCCGTCATGAGTAAATTTCACATCCCACTTTTCTTGCCAAGGCATGACGCCGTCAAGAGATGATTCTGACGCCGTCAAAGGTAAAAATCAGCCGATTTTGAGACTTTGTCGTATTCTTCACTTTAATGCTCCAAAAACGTCCAAAATGCCTCCTTTTCCAGATTTCTCCTCAAAAGTACCTAAAATGACAAAAGGAACGATTTAGGGCAATATTTGATCAAATAAATACGATTTCGGGCTTAAATGACCCCTTAAAAGCGGTACACTTTTCGCCTCATCAGATTTGGATCTTAATGTTCTTTCATTAAGTTTTCCTATGACGTTTTCTAATGGATGACTTTTAGTTTCTTTAATATTGACTATTTCTCCTTTTACGGGTTCATTGTCATTTTCAATGTTTTCTATATCATTAACCATTTGACTTTCAACTAAGTCATCATCTACCAAAGGTGATGTCTTAGAGGGAGGTGGACTTTCGTTGAATGTTACGTTCAACGATTCCTCGACTCTTGATGTTTCCTTATTTAATACAATGTATGCTTTATTGTTTTGTGAATACCCAAGAAATACACCTTCATACGACTTTGGGTCGAACTTAGTGAGATAATCCTTTGTGTTTAAAATGAAGCACTTGCTTCCAAAAACTCTAAAATATCCTAATGTAGGCTTTTTGCCTCGATAAATTTCATAAGGAGTTTTATTTAAAAATTGTCTAATTAAAACTCTATTTAGGATATATGTAGAAGTATCTACAGCGTGACACCAAAACTTTTGTGGTATGTTTTGTTCATTTAACATAGTTCTACTCATTTCTTGAATTGTTCTATTTTTACGTTCTACTACACCATTAGATTGAGGTGTACGAGGAGCCGAGAAATTATGAGTAATTCCATTATTATCACAAAAATTTCCAAATTGAATTTCATTGTCAAATTCTCGACCATGGTCAGTTCTAATAGATACTATATTACTTCCTATTTGATTTTGAATTTTCTTGCTTAGAATTTCAAATTTGTCGAATGCCTCATTTTTAGTTTTCAAAAACTTTGTCCATGTATATCTAGAGTAATCATCTACTATGACTAAAGTGTAAAAATTTCCTCCATAACTTTGTATAGCCGACGGGCCAAACAAATCCATATGTAATAATTCTAGGCATCTAGATGTAGATACCATGTTTTTAGCCTTATGGCTATTATGTACTTGTTTCCCAATTTTGCAAGCATCACAAAAGTGTTGGTCATATTTCAACTTGGGTAGGTTCCTAACGAGTTCTTTGGATGACAAAGATTGAATAAGCCTCATATTAGCATGACCTAAGCGTCGATGCCATAGAGTTGAGTTTTCGTCCAAGGAGGTAAGACATAACTTATCTTTAGGTGTTTTATCTAATTTCATAACGTAGACATTATTCTTTAAAACACCTTTTCCTACGGTTATGCCATCTTTAAGTATTTTACTTCCATTTTCACTGAAAAGGACGTTATACTTTTTGTGGCATAATTGACTTATACTAAGTAAATTAAATCCTAAATTATCTACATGAGCAACATCATCAATAGATAGAGAGTCATGAGAGATTGTACCTTTTTCGATGATTTTACTTTTAAGCTTGCTACCGAATGTGACATTACCTCCGTCATACACTTGATAGGTTGAGAAAAGATTTTTGTTTCCCGTCATGTGTCTTGAGCACCCACTATCTTTGATCCATTCATCAGGTTCAAGATCAACTTTCAAGCATACCTAAGTTCATAAAAGACTCAAGCATTTGGTCCCCAATATCTCATGGGTCCGTTTGGGTTAAACATGACATTATCATGGTTTATGTATGTAAATGGTGGACAATTGTTCCATGACATATAACTAGGACCATGAAGGTTTCTAGGTATGTTTTGGTTCCAATTATTTTGATAAGTATGTTGTGGATTAACTATACTCTTTGGAAAGGGGTGTTTGGGAAAACTCATTTGAGGTCTCTGTTGATCCGTTTTAACTCTATATTCATTTCTAGCTTGTCCTCTTCCTAAAGATACTGCTAGTTTATGTTTATTATTATTTATACTACTGTTAGGTTTCTTAGTAACTTTAACAAACTCGGAACGGTCGACTTTGTGAACCTTCTGTTCAACTTCTGTACTCGCGGATCCTTTGGATACACTTGGAGGATCCAAATTTTTGGATCCGTCGGATCCGTGAGTGTCCAACTTAGTTGAATCAGTTTTATTCACAGTCTGTTCCTTATAATCACTTAAGGTTCCTAGTTTCATAAAGCCTAGTCCTGTTTTATCATGAGGTAGCTTTTGCATTTTCATTATTTCATCTGCACAACTTATGTTTTTATCAAACCTTTTAAACTTTGAATTTTGTTTGATTAAATCTTCCTGTGTGGTTCTTAAGGTTTCTAATTCAAGTTTTAGTTCTTGACAAGACACACACGTTTCTTTACTATCTTTACCTTTTTCAATTCGTATTGCTTTTTCTTTAAGCCAAAATACTTCATTTTCTAAAAGTGTTGTCTTTGTTTTCAAAAACTTGTTTTTGTTTATGATTTTTAAAGTAACGTCACACAGTTTGTTATATTCTACTTCTAAGGTTTCATCATCTATAGAGGAGTATGAATCAGAATGTACCTCTTCTGTGTCATTAGCCATAAGTGCCATTTCGTTGTTCTTAGGCTCATCATCATCATCTCCTTCACTATCGCTCCAAGCTCCACTAACGAAGGCTCTTTGAGACTTGGTCTTTGGAGGCTTTGGACATTCTCCTATTAAGTGACTGGAGTCACCACACCTATAGCATTTCCTATCAACCTTACCTTTCTTATCGTCACGATCTTTCCGAGAGGATTTCTTTTCATCACGAGGTGGTTTTACAAACTTTCCTCGTCTCCTGAAGAATTTCTTGAAATCCCTCACGGCCATGGCATACTCTTCATCATCACTGTTTGAACAAGACTCATCATCATCACTTGACTCGACTTTGGCTTTCAAGGCAATAGACTTAATCTTCTCCTTTTTGCCTTTGACAATTTCCGAGTCTTTTTCCATAATCATTTCGTGAACTTTAAGGTTTCCTATGAGCTCATCCAGTGTCATGCTTGAGAGATCTTTAGATTCTTCAATAGCTGTCACCTTTGCTCTCCATTTCGGATGGAGTGCTCTTAGAAATTTCCTGACAAAATTCTTACTAGAAAAAGATTCATCAAGTGCTTTAAGTGATGTAATAATAGTATTTAACTTAGCAAACGCACTATCAATGGTCTCATCTTCAGAGATAACAAATTGTTCGTATTGTTGGACAAGGAGATCAATTTTGTTATCTTTTACTTGTGAGTTCCCTTGATGTGTGATAATAAGAGATTGCCAAATATCCTTAGCCGTTTTACACATAAAAACTCTTTCATATTCTTTCTTAGGTAAGGCATTATAAAGCATCATTTTGGCTTCATTATTTTTGCCAATTAGTTTCTTTTGCTCATCACTGTGACGAGTAAGAGAAGCTCCTTCATCCAGACCACCCGAAATATTATTACTAATAGGTTTGTAATCACCATCAACTATAATATACCATAGATCTATGTCCTTTGACTTTACATAAGTCTCAAAGCGATTTTTCCAATAAATAAAACAATTTGGTTCAAATAGAGGTGGTCTCTGCATAGATTGCCCTTCTTTAAAGTTTTCAAAATCCATGGATCGTTTTAAGTTTTAAAATACAATATATTTTAAAGATCTTAAGTAACGTAGCTCTTGATGCCAATTGTGGAAAACTAGAAGGGGGGTTGAATAGTTTTTACCGTTTTAAAGTTTTATTTGCTTTGTTACTATATGTTAATTTCAAAGGAAACAATCACAAATAAATAATCACACAATGTAAACAAAAGATAAAGAGAGGAAAGATCAAACCACACGACACTGTTGTTTATAATGGTTCGGCTACAAGGACTCTCTTCCTTGCCCTACTCCACTCCCCGAGTTTCCTACTCGAGAGTTTATCTTTCACTAAGAAACAAACTCCTTTTCTAGGCGGAGAAAACCTTTACACGTCGCTTACTTCCTTTTCCGGTACTAAGCTAAACACCGGGTTCTTTCACAAGGTAGAACCAACCTGACGTCGCCTATTTACTTTACCGACACTAAGCTAGATGTCGAGTTCTTTACACGGGTATAACTACTCCCAACACTCTTTGTGCTTTAAGGACTAAAGCACTAACCACACTCACTGATTACAAATGAAAGATATGATGTGTGAAACAAACTACAATATCACATAGTAATGCAACTAAAGGATTACGGTTCTGTAGATCCTTGAATGCTTGATCTCTTTTCTACAAAATGAAAGATCAAAGTGAAATGCAACTATGAATGATGTTAGTAAGATATGTACTGAATGAATATGTGTGTTAAAGCTATATGAGTGATGAGAGAGCCAAATGATCAGCTTCCTATTTATAGGCAAGTTGATCTTCAGCTCACGGATCCCACGGATCCCTCACAAGGGATCCGTCATTCATATGATTTGGATCCGTGGGATGTGACAGCTAAGGTTTAGTTGTCTCTTACCATATCTTAGTTATATCTTACCAAATCATCCAAGATCTTCAAATGTCAACTATGTATCTTGCAAATCTAACCAAGATATATCAAAGATATTGTATGTGATGCATGCAATGATGTCATGGAATGATTTAAGAATTAAAGTTTCCTTTTAAGGAAACAAGTTACTAAACTTGTAATTCTTGGTTATTATGTGAAGTGTAAAATGTGTACTTAAGAGACTTAAGCTAGTATTTATTATTTGCTAAAAGATATTCCTTTTATTTGTCATTAACAAAACTAATGAAAGATCAAAGAATATAAATAACGTTTTTGAGACGCTATTTGTATTAACAACGTGTATAAAAACGCGTGTAAAACGAGGGTAAAAATATGTATAAAAACGTGTCTAAAAATGTATATAAAAACATAAGTAAAGACGTATATAAAAGGATTAACGTTGCAAATGATCGTTGGTAGAAAGGACTAATGTTGCAAATGATTATTGGAATAAAGGACTAACGTGGCAAAGTTGCAAACGATCTATGGTATAAAGGACTAACGTTGCAAACTACTGTTAGTATGAAGGACTGATGTTGCCACTTTAAGATTAGACTTAACTAACTGAACTAACTTCGTTATCAAAATGGACTGAAAGTGGAACGAAACTATCGATTTTGGACTAAAACCAAAACTTTTTGAAAAAATGGACCAAAAATGAAATACGCACCAAACAACAAGGACCAAAAATGTAGTTAACTCTTTTATCTTTAACTTTGTTTTAATTTTTTTATGCTTTCCTTTTTAACACTGTTAAATACTAAGTATTTGATTTAACTTTTTGACTTTGTTTTACTATTTCTTCTCTACAGCATATAAAGTCATTTAGAACTTTTATTTTTAGAAGGCTTAAAATTATTATCTTTCCTTTAGAAAAAAAAAAGTCTTAGAAGTCTTAGAATTTTAATCTTACACACTTGTATTATTAGAATTTTTTTTCCAAAAAAATAAATAAATATTCAATTTGATACAATTAATAATTATTCATTATAACTATCAATTATTTGTAACTGTACACATTAATTTGAACATTAAAACTTAAGTTAAAACAATATAAATGCAAATTTGTAACTACATAAGTCTATAACAGAAAGATAAGGTATTTGTGGTTGCATTTTGTTTTCTTGCTTGGTAGAATTAGTAGCTGCGTTTTCTTGTTGGTGAAATGAATTGTGAGTAAAGTTGGGAGGCAAGCGGAAATGAGTAAAAAGTGACGAAATGAAATGGAACTAAAGAGTAAATGAGAATACGGTAATATTCTCATAGAGGGGTAAAATGGTAATTAATCAGAGTATATATTTATCGAGAGATAAATATATTTAAGTATAAAAAGGCAAAACCAAAAACCCTAAAGTTGTGGGTTTCGGCCAAATCCCCTAAAGGATTAAGTTTGACAAGTTGTCAAACTTAATAGACTTAAGGTTAATTAATGGAGCCCTAATCCTTCTATGAAGCTTCCATGGTATCTTATAATACCAAGGCTCTCCTAATGATTCATAATTAATCCTCTAACCCTAACTCCCTCCCCTCCTCTTTGTTCCATCGGTCGACCAAACCCAAAAGGGTTCAAAACCCTTTTGAGCTTATCACAAATTGACCCTAGTCTATTCCCTAAGTTGACTTTAGTCGACTTAGTAACCCGAGGTTCGTACTCTCATAACTTACATAGGTTCGTAGCTTTAGTTCTACTTGTGCAGTACCAGTGGATACCTAATGCAGTCCCTAAAGTTGATTACGTGTTGATCAAGAAGGTTGGGGAGCTTACGCCATTGCATGGTCACAACTAAGTAATCCTAAAAACATTTTATACGTGTTAGTGTGTTATATCTATGACTAGGAGATTTGTTATTGTGGGTTTTGGTCTGTATGACCTTTATGTATTTATTTTCAGCTGTACATGTTTTATAGGCCATGCAGGTGACCACCAATAACCACCAGTTTGCAAATAGCACGAATTGAACTTTAGACCTCTCATATTTTAGTTACGATAGTCACAAGACGTTTACCACTAGGCCACCTGTTGAAGTAATTTCCCGTGATCACTTCAGACAAATAAATGATGTCTTTCGGATGAACTTGATGGAGGTTCTTCCGAAAGACGGGTGAGTCAATCCCTTCGGCTTCTGAGGATCCTTCGGCTAACTGCACACAAGAGCACGCGTTAGGCTCGCCCCGGGTGTTATCCCAGGACCAAGCTCCGGCGTGAAAATAAGTATTGGATAATCCGAAAGACTTTAAACAGTAATGGAGAGTAAATGTGGATGGTCAAAAGTTAGTTGAGAGTAGTAAATGAGCTGGGTATTGGCGGCGCCGGATTTTCTGGGTATGTGTCGCAGACACAATCCCGAAAATCCTGGGGTGGCGGCGGTGGTGTCTGCTGCTGCCATCTGTCCAAAAGATGATGCCACTTGTCCTGTTGCTTAAGGTCATACTAGCCGGGCGGGTCAAGTGCTTTTCGGTCTACATCCGGAGAGCTCCATGTCGTTCGGACGGCCGAACGAGATATGCCGTCTTAGTTTTTTTTTTTTTTTTTTTTTTTTTTTTTTTTTTTTTTTTTTTTTTTAAGAGGAGGACCTAATCCGTTAGGTTTGAGTATGTTGGGGGCCACGCATAACCCGCCAAAAGTCATTATGGTTTCATTTTTAGGAGCGCCGCCTTTTTTACTGGGGTTCTAAGATTCAGACACGTGTGTATGCGCGTATTGGGCGAGAAGGTGCCACGTCATCATCTGACACGACACGTCGTTTCGTTTTCTTCCTTATCGCCTATAAATAGCGTCATTTCTATCGTTTTTACCACTGTAATTTTCTGCTCTCTGACAAACTTTCCGCAGTATTTTCCGAGCGAGTTTTTCTAATTAACCCGAGCGATTTCTATATTGCCGTTCGGCTTAAGAGGTGCGTTCCGGACCATCCATACTTTGAATTTTTATTGTCATCCGGCTATATACCATTTTCCTTCGGTTAGGCTATGTCGAACTCTCCCCTTTCAATTCATGAGGAGGATGCTCAGGAGGTTGGGGGATTTATACCCAAGTTCGATATTCAAAAATATACCTCCCGGATGGATGAAGGGGTTGTGTATATGGTGACAATGGAATTCGGCATACCTGAGGATCTGTATCCAAGGCTACCTCCGCAGAATATGACGATGGATGAGTTGCCGGATGATGCTATTGGTTTATATTTGGAGTATTTTTACGAGGGTGGTCTTAGCGTACCCTTCTATACTTTTTTTGCTGGACATAATCAAATATTACAAGGTACATATTTCTCAGTTGGTTCCGTTGGGTCTGCACCGTGCAACCCTTTTTGAAGTATATAGCCGAAGCTTGGACATCACTCCTACCACTTCTCTATTCCGGGCCTTTTATAAGTTAAGCAAGCAAGGTCACTGGTTTTCTTTTGAGAAAAGGAGTGTCAAAGAGAAGAGGGTTTGTTTCAGGGAGATTATGACCGGAATGAAAGGCTGGAAACACAACTTTTTCCTGATAGACAGGCGAGCTATTCCGTTCGCCATGCCTTGGAGGCACCATGACTCTGACATCTCGGATCCCTTTCCGAGAGGTGAGTTTAACGTTGAAGATGCCGAGAAGCTGTCTGTGAATGTGATTGATCTCATTCTGATTCCTCCGGGTTTTCTTTATGCCGTAGGGCTGACTTCACACTGGGAGCATCCTGGTTTCCGGGCGGTGCTTAGGGATGTCGAGGGAAAAGGTATCGTCTTACAGCCTTCGCCTTTCCCCCCTTCTTTTCGTGTTGATGTATTTACACATGTTTATTTCCAATTGTTTTGCATTCTCACCTTCCGCAACTGTAGCAATGTCCGAGTATCTGATCAAGCCCCAGATCCGCAAGGGTGTTTCATGGTCAAGGGATATGAATACCGTGAGGGTGAGTCTCATGAGTTACATGTGACCGACCCTGCCCCGTCAAATGCCGATATCCCTGAGAAAACGGCCGAGGAGAAAAAGGTCGAGGTGGCTGACGAGCGAGTTCTGGAGGCCAAGCGCAAAAAGCAAGGGCAAGCTGCTACCCGGGAGGCTCTGAAGGCCCAGATGGGAGTGGGGGTTAGCAAGACAAGGGTGCGCGTTCAGCGCGGCGAGGGAGGCAGTGGTGTGCTCCGTCCGGCTAAACGGAGCAAACCAGCGGAGGGTATCCATGTCGTGGATCTGGAGCATGACTCTTCGGAGGCCATTCATAACCCTTCTCCCATTCGGTCACTTCGCCTGGATGAAACTAGAAGACAACCGGAGGGCGCGAAATCTGCCACTAGAACTGCTGATATCGGTAAGTTATTCGGATACGTTAACCTTGTGCATTTTCCTCTCTCTCTCTCTTTTTTTTTTTTTTTTTTTTTTTATGTGTATATTATCGATAACGGTCGTGCTTTTTATTCTTCTTTCAGGAGGTTCCTCTGCCGCTACTTCCGACCGTGGCGAGGTTAAGGTCACAGTTGATGGTGATCCGAAAGCATTGTTTGTTCTGGAGTGGTCGATCAGGAAAGATGACCGTTTGGATAGCTGGAAAGTCTGCAAGGATTTAATGTTGAATTTGCCTCCTCCCCGAGAGGAGTCCTTTCTGGAAAGCTTGGGCGATGCAGAGGCTGCTCAGAGGGCCTGGATATTGTTGGGTTGGGGGGTCACAGCTTAGTCGGACATCCTTTTCCGATTTGAGTCCCTTCTTAAGGAGTATAAGCAATTGTACCGCACCCATGAAAAGTGCGGGGATGCAGCCCGAGAGGCGGAGGAGCTCAAAAAGTTGAGGTATGAGCATACTAGCTGCATGGTTAAAGAGTCAGATCTCACGGGTCGTATCTCGAAGCTGGAGAAGGAGAGAGATGAAGGTAGGAGGGTTTCTGCGGAGCGGGTCAAGGCCTTGGAGGCTAAACTGAATGGGGTCAAGGATAAACTGAGTGCGGAAGAGAGGGAAAACTCTGAACTCCATAAAGAAAGGACAGATCTGGCCGTCAAGCTGGGCCAAACAGAAATGGAGCGGTTTAAAGTGGTCAAAGAGTTCATTCCGGAGATGGTTCGCTAGCTTCTGAGCAGTCACGAGTATAAACAACATTTGGCCGCTCCTTTTAGCTTGTCCTCCTAATCCGGGTTTATAGATGGTGTCACTTTGGACCGATCGCCGGATTCCAACCTCTGTATGATGGACTGTTCACTGCAGAGTATCCCTATGTCCAGAAGGTAAGCAACGCCTGCTATAAGCCTCTTTCAGAAATAATGGACTTGTTCCCTGACCCCGCTCCGTCCAGACCTGTTACCGAAGGGCCTTCTGTTGATGGTTCAGTCGCTGAAGAGAATGCCTCTGCTCCTTAGGCAAATTGTTGTTTGTAATCTGGGTGTCTCCATTTTGACTACGTATTTAAGTCACTCCGGACGTTATGTGAAGCTTTCTAAAATCCTTGTTATTTTGGCAACAATCAGTGGAAAATGTAAGGCCTTGGGGCCGTTAGATTAGGTTTGTGAATAATTATAATGATTCGGATGAATGTAGTAACTTTTTTTTGTATATCTTCTGCATAATTATAAAATGTCTTTTTTTTTTGCATTACCTTACCTGCATGCCTGTTTGTCTGAATCGTACGGCGCCCCCTTTTTGGGTACTGATGATGTACCCTCCCAACGGGTCGAAGGACTCCCCTTCGAGCCTCTACGAAGCCTTCTCTTCGAAGGCCCAGGTCAATCTTCACCCAAAGCACTCATAGTGTCTAACCTCTGTCGAGGTTCAGAACCTGGCCTCCGTCAACGTTCGGAGTCTCACCTCCGTCAACGTTCAGAGCCTGGCCTCCGTCACTGTTCGGAGCTTGGCCTCCGTCAACGTTCAGAGTCTTACCTCCGTCAACGTTCGGAGTCTTACCTCCGTCAACGTTCGGAGCCTGGCCTAAGCCCTTCGGGGTATCTCCTACGAAGGTACTGCAACGGAGAGCTACCTTGACCTGGTCATACCCACGTCCCTTCTTCCCCTAGGCTTTCCCGCCAAAATAGAGATCGTGGGCTACAAAGCCCTAGCGGTTACCACAAATCATGGGACGCCCCCATGATCTCCGAAACATGTGCAAACCGCCCACTAAGGCCTATTTCTCTCCTATAAATAGCCTAGTCGGGCAAGAACAATGTAAGTTAATTTCACTCTCGCCATTTTACAACCTACTCAAACATTACACATACTTACTCGCACGCCGGAGGTGGTTCGCAGGGCCCAACCCCTGCGCAATCACTTAACGTAGTATCTTAGTATTTCTTATTTCAGGTTAAGGACAAGCTTGGCGCATCTTCAACACCCCATATATCCTTTGATCACAATCGAAGGCCTGGTAGTGCAATTTATTGTATAATCAGGTACCATTCGGCCTTTTTGCTATAGTTACCCGGCGACCCCTTTTTGGGTGCCATTCGGCCTTTTTGCCGTAGTCACACGGCGACCCCTTTTTGGGAGTCGTTCGGCCTTTTTGCCATAGTTACGCGGCGACCCCTTTTTGGGTGTCGTTCGGCCTTTTTGCCATAGTTACGCAGCGACCCCTTTTTGGGTGCCATTCGGCCTTTTTGCCATAGTTACGCAGCGACCCCTTTTTGGGTGCCATTCGGCCTTTTTGCCATAGTTGTATGGCAACCCCTTTTGGGGTATGAACCATCTTTGAACATTGACCACTGATCTCCGGAGGTCGCGAGCCTCTCGGAGGGGTCATTTTCGGCTTATGTTCAGAATGTAATAAGTAATGTAGGAACATGATGCGTAGAGAAAATTGCTCCCCTTTGACTGTGGGATAGCTGCATTTGTCATTCAAATAGTCAATCACCCCTTTCGGACATTACATTAGATATATCAGTTATACATTTATAAAAAACACTTTCTAAGGTTAACGGCGTGCCAAGTTCGTGGTACTTCTTTTTCTTCCATCGTCTCCAATTTGTATGATCCGGTCTGGTATGCCTCCACGACCCGATACGGTCCCTCCCAATTGGGTCATAACTTTCCTTGATTTTCGACCCTGCTTGCCTCATTCCTTCGGTACACAAAATCACCTACCTTTCATTGTGAAGGTATTTTCATTTCTTACGTTAGTCATAGCAGAAACAAGTTATAATTGGAATGAAACAACTAGGTATTGTAGCTACATTTCATTTTAAAGGAGTTATATGAATTTTATACTTACCTTGAACGACTCGGCGCGAACCCTTCGGTTGTAATATTGTTCTATCTTCTTCTTGTATTTCGCCTCCCGGATCGCAGCCATCTCCCCTCGCTCCTGCAGTAGGTTGAGGTTTAGGCAGATCCCCTCGTCGTTTTCCTTTTTCTCCGTTACCATAGTCCGAAAGGTTGGCATTCCTATTTCCGCCGGGATAACCGCTTCACTTCCGTATGTGAGGCTGAACGGTGTTTCGCCATTGCTTGTCTTCAGAGAAGTACGGTGTGCCCACAAGATATTCGGCAACTCGTCCACCCATCCGGCTCTCTCCCTTCCGAGTCTTGATTTGAACCCCTTCATAAGACTCTTGTTTGCCCTTTCTACTAACCCATTAGCTTGAGCATCAGCCACAACAGTGTTTATCTGGGTTATATTCAACCGCTCGCACCAGCTTTTGAAAGGATCATGAATGAAGTTGCTTATGTTGTCTGTGATAATTACCCTCGGTAGTCCGAACCTGCATACTATGTTCTCCCAGACAAACTTTTTGACCTCTTTACCGGTCGTTCGGACCAACGGCTTAGCCTCCATCCATTTAGTGAAATAGTCGATTGCTACAATAACAAACTTGATTTTTTCTCGAGCTTCCGGCAGAGGTCCCAACACGTCCATGCCCCATTGGTAGAAGGGTCATGGGGCCATGATTGAAGTCATAACGGTTTTTGGGAGCCTCGGAACGGGTGCGTGTATTTGACAAGAATCACATTTCTGAATTACTTCTCTGGTGTCCCGGTGCATGGTCGGCCAGTAATACCCTTGCCGCATTAGCTTTGCCACAACGGATCGTGGTCCGGAGTGCATCCCGCATGCTCCTTCGTGCACTTCTCGGATGATGTAATTAGCCTGGAGTGGTCCGACACACCTCAACATTGGGCCCAAATAAGATTTTTTGAAAAGCACATTGTCTACTAGAGTATACTAGTTTATCTTCATTCGGAGAGCACGAGCCTCGTTTTGATCTTCCGGCCAAATGCCTTCTTGCTTACACCGAATGATCGGGGTCATCCAATTTTCTTATTCTTCTTCCACAATGGTGTTGACTACTTCTTCTTCCGTCGACGGTTTTTCTAAGACTTCCACCAAGATTTCTTTCGTCAGATGGTCGAATGCCACGGACGCCAGCTTACTAAGTATATCTGCCTTCTGATTTTGTGCTCTCGGAATGTTCCGGATTTTGAATTGGTCAAAGCATGCAATACATTCTTTGGCTTTGGCCAGGTATCGTATCATGCTGTCTTTGTATGCCACAAAATCTCCATTAATCTGGCTTGCCACCAAATTGGAATCCACCCTGACTTCCAACACCTGGACCTTCATCTTCCGAGCGATTCTCAAACCTGCCAGTAAGGCTTCATATTCTGCTTCATTGTTGGTGCTTTTGAAGTTCAGCCGGATGGCGTAGGTAGACTATGTTTGGTCCGGGCTGATCAATACCAACCCTGCCCCAGCGCCTGATTTGCTAGACGCTCCATCGGTATACAACACCCATTGTTCCTGACTGGAGATATTGCATATCTCGTTGCCTTCTTCCTTAAAAACCTGGTCGGATGTGATCAGTGATATTTCCGTTATGAAGTCTGCTAGGACCTGTCCCTTAACCGCATTTCGGGGCACGTATGTGATGTTGTAAGCTCCCAGTTCCACAGTATACTTGGCTAGTCTCCCGGATGCTTCCGCCTTATTCAGTATCTGCTTAATAGGTTGATCCGTGATGACCTTTATCGGATGGGCTTCGAAATATCTCCTAAGTCTTCTTGACAGGTGTAGCAAAGCCAAGGCTAGCTTTTCAACCGGAGCATAATTCTTCTCGGCCTCGTGTAGCGTCCGGCTAACGTAATGTACTGGGGTTTGCTTCCCGTCCTTTTCTACTAAAAGCACTTCGCTCATTGCTTCCTTTGACGCTGCTAGGTATACATACAGGTCTTCCTTCGGTTGTGGAGTTGTCAGGTAAGGAAGCTCGAGGATCATCTTTCTCATCTCTTGAAAAGATGATTCGGCTTGCTCCGTCCAACGGTACTCGTCCTGATTCTCCTTTGTGATGTTTTTCAAAGTGTCAAAAAATGGAAGCGCTCTTTCTGCCGACCTGGATAAGAAGCGGTTCAGGGGTGCTAGCTTGCCACTTAAACTTTGCATTTCTTTGAGCGACTTTGGGGACTGCATATCCGCGATGGCCCGGGCTTTCTTCGGATTTGCCCTGATCCATTCGGATGTTACCATATACCCAAGAAATTTCCCTTCTTCCACCCCGAAGGAACATTTTTTCGGATTCAATTTCATATTGATCCTCCGGAGATTGTCGAACGTCTCAGCTATGTCAGCCAACAACTCTTTCTCAGTCTTGCTCTTTATCACCATGTCGTCTACATATGCCTCAAGATTTCTTCCTATCTGCGATCGAAAGGCTGAATCTACCAACCTCTGGTACGTGGCACCGGCATTCTTTAATCCGAACGGCATTTTGGTGTAACAATACGTCCCATGTTCGGTATAGAAATCCGTCTTCTCCTCATCCTCCTTTGCCATTTGTACCTGATGGTATCCCTTATAAGCATCTAAGAAACACTTATACCGAAATCCTATGACCGATTCTATCTTCCAATCAATTTCTGGTAATGGGTAATAATCCTTTCGACAAGATGAGTTGAGGTTCTTGAAGTCGATACACATCCTCTAACTACCGTCGGATTTCTTTACTAACACCGGGTTGGAAATCCATATAGGGTATCTCACCGGCCGGACTATCCCGGCTTTCACCCACTCCTCCACCTCTTTGGTTATGGCTTGGTTCTTTTCCACTGAGAAGGTTCTTTTCTTTTGCGCCACCGGTCGATCTTGGACATTCACGTTCAGCATATGTTCTGTAATTCATCGAGGTATTCCCGTCATATCCGCAGGCTCCCAAGCGAATAAATCCTGACTGTTTTTGAGTAGCGTAATCAGCTGCCTTCTGCATTCCGGGGAGAAATTCCCTCCGATGGTTACCAGTTGATCCGGGTATGCCGGATGTACCATTACTTCCTTCGTCTTTCCAGCCCATTCCCCTGTTGCTTCGGCATCCTGAGGTTTATTCTTTGCCTCTCTTTCGCTCACTTGTTTTTCTTCCAATTTACGGCATTCTGATATTATGACTGACCGAGTGACCAGTGTTGCTATGCCTTTCGGAGTGGGGAATTTCATCATCGAGTAAATGGTTGATGGGATTGCTCGTAGCTTCTTTAGCCCGGAGCGCCCTAATATGATATTGTATGGGGAGGGCGATCTTATTACAACGAATTTCATCATAGTTTTATGGAACAAACCTTGACTTCCGAAACAAACTTCCAGTTCCACCTTCCCCAACGGCTTAATGGATTCCCCTGCGAATCCTATTAAAGGCGTATTGGTTTCATTCAGTCGAGCCTTGATGGAGGGGCACAGGTGCTCAAAAAAGTGTTCATACATTACTTCCACCGAAACACCTTGGTCCACATAGACCCTTCGTATTGTGTAGCCCTCCCCCTCGGCCTCGACTATTAAAGGCTCGTCCAACACGTCTCCCGGAAGGATGGGTGGGAAGCTGATTGAGGCATTCATCCAATCCTCTTCTGTGTCTGCCATTTTTTGTTTTCCTGCGACCACTGGACTCCAGACCATATTAATGATCTTTCCTCTACTTGTATGGTTATCTTTTGTTTGTGGTGTAGGACCAGCCATTTTGAACTTCGGGCAGATCGAATAGTAGGTCCCACTGATGGCTCCAATTTGTTGAAGTAATTTCCCGTGATCACTTCAGACAAATAAATGAGGTCTTTCGGACGAACTTGATGGAGGTTCTTCCGAAAGACGGGTGAGTCAATCCCTTCGGCTTCTGAGGATCCTTCGGCTAACTGCACACAAGAGCACGCGTTAGGCTCGCCCCGGGTGTTATCCCAGGACCAAGCTCCGACGTGAAAATAAGTATTGGATAATCCGAAAGACTTTAAACATTAATGGAGAGTAAATGTGGATGGTCAAAAGTTAGTTGAGAGTAGTAAATGAGCTGGGTATTTATACTACCCAGCCTTGGTACCTGAAATGGCGGCGCTGGATTTTCTGGGTATGTGTCGCAGACACAATCCCGTAAATCCTGGGGTGGCGGCGGCGGTGTCTGCTGCTGCCATCTGTCCAAAAGATGATGCCACTTGTCCTGTTGCTTAAAGTCATACTAGCCGGGCGGGTCAAGTGCTTTTCGGTCTACATCCGGAGAGCTCCATGTCGTTCGGACGACCGGACGAGATATGCCGTCCGGACACATACGCCAACACACCCATGAGGGGTTAATTTCATCACTTTTAAAATGTTGTTCATTAAAACTCTGAAACTCTTTATTGTGATATTTTCAACAAATCTTGATCTTTACATGAATCACTCAAACATTATATTGTGTGCTAAACACCTTTAAAGCAATTAAAAAAATGTATTATTGTTGGTTCCAATATTCAAGCTTTTATGGATGGTGATTAGTGTGTGTGAGATGAGAGATACATTATTTGCCTAGGTAATGAATTTTTTGATTATGAATTATGAAGTGAAGTTCCAAGACGTATGGCCTTATGGCTAATGAAACTTTATTTTCCTCTTATCATTTCCATCCTAATCTACTAATCTAGTATAAACTATTACATCAAAACTTTGTTTTTTAACAATCCCCTTATGTAATGATAGACTAGACTTGGATGTTTACTGTATTCGAGCCATATGAATTTTTGAAGTTTGAAAATGCTGAGAATCTTGTATGAAAACTGAGGAAGACTTTGTAGCATATTCTTATCTTTGAATGTATCAAATCGGCTTTAGTCATTAAATCTTGAACTCAAAATTAGCATTCTCCAAGATAATTGGTAATCTTGATCTTTATCGGCAACTTGAAACTTTGAAAATATGAATGAAATTTTTGTCTTTAAAATCTTGACGATGAAAGCACTCTTGATGAACTTGATCTTAAATGTAGATTTCAAACAATAATTGTTGCTAATGAAAGATCATGAACAAGATGATATCGATTGAGCTTGGATTGTAGAAGATTTGATCATTGGTTGTTAACCTTGAATCTTCTACAACGAGATAAGTAGACATGCAATAAATTGATTTTGTCTTTGTAAAATTTAACTCAGTTGTAATTAAAGTATGCAGAAATTTATAAATAACATAATATGTAGTTTTTTTTTGTAACAATATAACCAGTTATAAGTCTTGTGTACGTATGGAATTTACACATGAACCAATTTTGTTTTAAAATTTTAGTATGATATACATGCATATAAAAATTTGACACTGTTTAATATTTTTTACCTGTGATATTAGACCCACGGGGTTCAGACTATAATTATAACTAATAATTATATTTTAACTAAATTTGTTTGTGTGTATTTATAAGCCGTTATTTTTATTTTGATACTTATAATATAGTGCATCTACAAAATTTTGGTATTTACAATTAAATTATTTATCGTTATGCGTATCTTACTTTTTAACTTGTGTACGCACATGTTATTGAACGTGGATTAGGTTCCGATAATAACCATGACTAATAATAATATTTCAACTATATTTGCTCGGGTTGAAAATATGACCAGTTAAATCATAATATTATGTTTTAGTCATAATATAAGGTTTCATTAATATTAGTTAAATATTGGGTGACCACTTTCAACATATATATTGTATTTATTTGTACCACCAATATGTCAAGAAATGACAATTCGAAACAATCAACACCATAAATAATGACATATTGTACACTTGCGTTATGCATTTTGCCATGAATGTACTTCAAAGCTTGCGATTATGCTTTTCCTTTTCAAATTTTAAAGCACTCATATATCATTATTCTCCTTTCATTATAATGTTGATATGAGAAATAAAGTGGCCAGTTAACTAAAATTCCTATTTACTTCTTTTATATAATATGAGAAATTTAATGCACTCATATATCATTAATCCTCGATTTTACCGTTAGATAGCAAATAATTATCAATATATTAATATGTTGCTCATAACACCTATTGGGCTTTTATGCTGCTCATGTATTGGGCTTCATCGTTCTCATAGTCCACATGCGAGAAAACATTACAACTATCAACTAGGATGTGGATTGTGAAGTATTATATTATGGTATTTGCTAGATGCCTTAGATGTATGATGTTAGAGTATCAACAAATAAAGTTAGAACTAAAGTTGATCGGCATATGACATTAACGTATAAGGTAGAGTCTGATCTTTTATGTTAAAGTAAAAGAACTTTAACAGTTTTATTGGAAGTACTGTAAACAAGCAAAACGCGCGGTAACATAAAAGAAAGCGCACACATCTATGAGTTCATAAAGAGTAGCAACACTGGTAGATGAGAGACACTTCAATATTTAAGGAAGAGGAGACCTTAGACATCAACAAATAAAAAAACACCGAATAAGACGATGGTTGAAGGTATATTTGAAGTGACCTCAAAAGTGAAACATTAACTAAGTGAACTTGTCTCGTAAAGTCATGGTTTTTTAAATTCTGTCAAAATATTTAGTATGCCATGCCTTGTTAGTTAATCAATTTGTCAATGAAATGCAGTTAAACAAGACCATTAAGTCAAAATCAAGCAACAATTTTTAGTTGCTTTGGTGATAGACAATTCATGTAGATGAACATTCAATGACCAAGCTTTGTATATATATTTTTTAAGCGAAAGCAAATTGTACATGGAAAGGAATTTCAATCCTGCTTCACGAAAACATATATAAAGTTCCAGACTTTGCTACAACCTGTGAGTTACATTCTGTGTCTGTCAAACGTTTTTTTTTTTTTTTTTGTGGTGAAAGTTGTGAACTTATATTAATTACAACTTACTACAAATAAAGAGAAGGATTTGGACATGCCCAAACCTTCATAGAATACTCGGTAACAAAGATAGAGAAGACAAACAGAAGTAAACCATCAACTATACCAAACAGTCTGATCATACCCCAAAAGACCAAATTCACCACATATTCACCACATCATAGCTTCATGACTACATTTCCAAATCCTCATATAGCAGGCATCCAGTGTCTGTCAAATGTATATTACAGATTGACAAGATTGTATTTCATTCTCATTTATCAAAAGTCATGGTTGACAGATTATAACATGATTATTTCTGTTAGTTTGCGGATATATTTAATATACGTATGACTGGATTCGAACACATGACTATAGGATTGCATGCATTGCGTATGAGATTCAATGTTTAATAATTAAATATAAAACGTTATGTTTTAATTATTAATTCACAATAACGACTAACGGATGTTAAGTACTTAACGGAAGTGACTTACGGCCGTTAATGTCAAAGGGATACGAAGAAAAGGAAATAAGCCAAGAAAAGGTTCTAGAAACCCTCTCTTGGGCTTGAAGTTGGCCGAACATGGGATCCCATATAGGAAACCATAGTAAACTTGATAACCATAAGGGTATAAATACATCCCCATGTATTCATTATTTGGGACACTTGATTTCAATAGAAGCCCAAACTTCTTCTCTTCTCCCCTCTTACTCTTAGGTTGATGAGTGAAACCCCACGAAGGGATTTGCGAGTGATCTTGAGCGTAACTAAAGTGTTTGGTTAATCTATTGTGATCAAGAACCTAGCATTCGCATTGAATCGCTACCCATACGCGTGTACAAGAACATAGGACAAACACCACTTGTGTTTGTGTTTTTCCCCATTCGACTAAGGTGTAGTCGAATTGTATAAACCCTAATTTTTAGGTTCTTGATTCTTGATCTTGTATTTGTTTGGAGTTGCTAAAAGGTATGCTTACTTTTATATTCAGTTAATTAATTACAAGTATTGATTCTTGTCTTCCGCTGCGTACTTTGTGATTACTTGTTAATATATATGCATGTCATGATTATTAAATTCCAGCAATGGCATCACGAGCCGTTAATATTGTGTAATTAATTACCGAAACACATAAAAATTGAATCGTTGATTGATTATTGCATATTACTAGTTTCTAGGGTTTAAAATTTTCGAAAACCCTAAAATTTTTAAAATAGGTCGATTGCCTATTATTGTTATTATTGTTGTTGTTGTTGTTATTATTATTATTATTATTATTATTATTATTATTATTATTATTATTATAGGTTTTGTAAAAATTGTAGAAACCCTAAATTGTATGCAATTGTTATGTGTTAATTAGTGAATAAAACGTGTTATGTCATTAATAAGTAAGCGATATTGGAACTTGATTATTTGATAATAAGTGCTTATGTGGAATCAATGATGAAAACATGCATGTTTTGTCATAGATTATTGGATTATTATGCGTTAATTGTTAAGTGTTTATATGTTATGCATGTTAATTGTTTGATACGTATTGATTAATTAGGGTTATTAGTAATTAAATTGTATGACACAATTAATTCACTAATAGGTTAATTAATTATTAAATTGGGGAAGACCCCATATGTATCGTTTATTTTATTAACTATATGTGTTATTGTATATACTTAACGTAGGGCTTACGCAATTGATTTATCAATGCATGTGGTCCACTTGTACATCGATCGAAAACAAGTGGGAGCCTTAGTTAGTGATATACATGTTAGTTGATTTAATTTAGCATGTTTATTGTTTTAGTTGGTTATTTTTTATTAATTTCTTATTTGTTTATTTATTGTTTGACAAGTTGTAAGCAAAGGGTAATTTTTTGAATAGAAAATAAACCGCACTAAACAATGGTGAAATTTGATTTGTTTTAAGAGTTAAATCTTAAACTTTTAGTTGATTGATGTTTATTTGTACCAATAGTTAGAAAGGCTCATCCAATTTGACAAACTATAAGAGAGGTATAAGGGTAGTTGCCATGTATTTTGCAACCTAAAGAAGAAAGTTTTTAATAAGTTTCGCGCTGACTCGCTTCTTTGCTTCTTTGTGCATCAAATTGGAGTTACCTATGACTATTTTTTATGTACAAATACATCTTAAGGGTGAATTGACCTTAATTCCACGCGCCACTTTATGGTAATTATCCAAATAACTTGGGTCTTTTGACTCATGTAGTAGTACGATATAATGAGCGATAATTAAAGGTAATTCTCTGATTGGTTTACCCAATACATCAATTAAAACTTTGTTGATTTAATCTTAGTGAAAGAAAACGAATGAGTAAAGTTTTGTTAAAACCTATGATACGAAGATGTGTGCATGCTTCTTCATACATATTTTGATTACACACATCAAAATTAGTACCCTTTAAACTTTAAGTTTATGCCATCTAATTAAAGAAACACTTGAAGTTGCAATTTACGTTATGTGAGATCTTAGCTAGATTGAAATGACAAGGTAAATCTCCACGTTCGTGAGACAACTTAATTGAGTTAGTTAGTGAGATCTAGTAACCCAAGGCATAAGATGGGATGAAACATACTTACATTGCAAATAGTTTGGCAATTGGTAAGACCCACAATGATCTAGGAATTGCAAAATGTTTGGCAATTATTGTTCGACAATTACCTTGTTGAATATTATAATTACTAGCAGATTGATGAAGCGAAAAGTGTACCGCTTTTAGGGGGTCATATAAGCCCTAAATCGTATTTATTTGATCAAATATTGCCCTAAATCGTTCCTTTTGTCATTTTAGGTACTTTGGAGAAGAAATCTGGAAAAGGAAGCATTTTGGACGTTTTTGGAGCATAAAAGTGAAGAAAACGACAAAGTCTCAAAATCGGCTGGAAAAGTACCTGTGACGGCGTCAAGCACCATTGTGACGCCGTCAACCCTTGACGCGCCAGAGATGATTTTGGATGATTAAAAGGGGACGGCGTCAAGAAGGCCATCAAGAAACCCTAACCGCGGCGAGGTGACGGCGTCAGCTCTATAACGTGACGCCGTCAGATCTGATTTTCTATATATATTCTCATAATTTTTAGTCATTAGTGTGCAACTTTGTGAAGAGAAACCCTAAGACGATTTTTCTGCTACTTTTAAGGGTTTTATACCCTTGGATCTCCCATGTTCAATTGAAGATAAGTAATCAATTAATCATTCAATATGTCTATGTGTTGTTTGATTATATCTTGTTCTTGTCTTTTATTTAACATGATAGGCTAGATTTATCTTGTGTTTGCTTAGATCTAATGAAACCTAACTATTGAATATTGGTTGTTGGTGTGTTATTAATTGTTTTGGATGATTGTTTATCGATGTTAGGCTTAAGAAAACTGGCTAACCTCCTATACGGTAACTTGCTTGAACGTCTTAAGAAACATGAACCAATGCGTACTAAGGTTTTTATGGTTGTATTTAATGCATGAGCGAATTCTAGTGATCCCATGTTAGGAGCTTCTTAGCCGGCTCGACATAGGAGTGAAGTAGGAGCTTATAGAGTTGGGGAAGTACGTACGCCACCCCACGATTGGTATTAAGGAATACACCCGTCATCCACGCAATTAATACACACTAATCAACCGGTAAAAGATAGTTAGGGAGTAAGGAAATCTAAGTAAACACATTTCTCTCCATATAAGTTCCACAACCTTTTTATTTTCAGTTATTTTATTTTATTTGCAATTGTAGTTATTTGGGTTAGTTGACTAGCAACTAATTCCGCCCACTCCTTCAAACCCGAGATTTTACTTGCTTCTATAAAAATATAAAAAAATACAAAAAGAATCTTCCCTCACCCTTAGACCTATTAGAGTAGTTTTTCAATCCTAACGACACTATTCCCCTAGAGAACGATCAATCCCCCGGTACTTGCCACTACACTATACTACATCGGTCAGGTACACTGCCTGGTGGGGATTGCAAGCCTCTTGAGATCCCTCGAGAGGTAAAACCTGTTGTAAGGTCGCAAAACCACGCATCAAGTTTTTGGCGCCGCTGCCGGGGAATAGTTATTGTTTAGGTTGAATTTTTATTTTATTAGGTCTACTCACTAGATTACTTTCTAGTGAGATTTTTATTTTATTTTTCTAGGTTTTCTTTAGTCTATCTTTTTTCTTCGTTTCTTTGTTGGAAGGTGGTAATATCCTCGATCCCAACAACCCACCACCACAACAACACCCACCTCCTAGAGCCCGTACCTTAGGAGACTACTCTCGTCCTAGCCACCATGGCTATCGAAACACCATTGAGCTCACTCAAGGAGCCAATGTCACTCCCTTGCGATCCGACACCATCCGGTTGGTGCAAAGCGGATGCGCATTCCATGGACTTCGTTCCGAAGATCCTAATCAACATCTCAAGGACTTTCTCAAAATCGTTGATTCCATAGACCTTGATGTTGCCACTCGAGAGACGACCCGACTGCGTCTCTTTCAATTCTCTCTGCGGGACCAAGCTAGTCAATGGCTAGAGCGTCTACCCGCAGGATCCATCACCTCTTGGGATGATCTCACCACTAGTTTCCTTGCTCAGTTTTTCCCACCAGGAAGAACTACCAAGCTAAGGAATGATATCTTGATGTTACAACAACGTCAAGGCGAAACCCTCTACGAGGCATGGACTCGATTCAAGGACTTACTCCAAAAAGTCCCTCACCATGGCATGGATCCTAGGCTACAAATCCAACGATTTTATGATGGCGTAAACCATCAAACTAGAAGAACCATAGATTACGCTGCCAATGGAAGGCTGAGCAGGCTCAGTGTCGATAAGTGCTGGGAAGTCATTGAGGACTTAGCACAGTACGATGATGAAGAATGGAAGGACTCTACGTTCTCGGAAGAAGGGATTTTAAATTGCATGAGTGCAACCCAAGAACAGTTGTTTGAAAACATAAAAAGGCAGATTGAGAAACTTATGAAAGCCGAGATACCTCGAGTTGAGGAAGATACCAATGAGTGTGTAAACACGATTGGTAAACATACGTTTCCTCACCTCTCGCGACAAGATGAGTTCGAGGGGATAATGCTAACTTTCGTGAAAAACCAAGAGAGGCAAATCCAACAATTAGAGACTCACTTGAAAAACACCCAAAATGTTTTCATGGAACTGGCAGAAAAGTTTATCTCGAGAATAAAGGAGAAAATTAGGGAAGAAGCTTCACACAAAAAGATCGAGAAGATCTTTGAACTCCCGGTCCCTAATGAACCATACAACGAATGGGATGATGAAACCCCTCTCCCCGAGCCTTCACCTTTAAAACTCTCTTATCCCTTTGGATCCCCTCGCGAGAAAAAGAATTCTCAAGATCATAGCATTTTCGTGGGAAGCATGGTTGTCACGCTCCCTAACTTTCATGAAGCTAGGAAACGATCTTTTGGCTTTAAGCCAGGTGTGAGAAGAAGTCAGTTAAAGCACACCCTCATGTCGACAATCCCTTGGGAAAGTTCCCCTCGCTCACTCAATACCTACCCTGATGGAGATTGTAACTTTAATGGGACATTAACCGACCCTATCCAAAAGTATACCACATTCCGTGACAGTAACAAAACATTTGACCCAGGAGGAACTTATTAAACGAGACTAACTATCGTGTTGATCCTTATAAGCTACTCTCAATAGTACAGGGGCTCAATTGTAAACTGGCACAAAGTTGTAAAACACACGGGTCTGACGGCGTCAGACTTTGAACGTGACGCCGTCACCCCGTCGGCACAACAATAAAAACCTCATTTCCATCACTTTCATCACAAACCCCACAAACCATACCCACTCCAACCCCACCTACGAATCTCCAAGGTCCAATTCACCAACTTCCGTCACCAATCTCCACGTGGTAAGTAATTTTTATTCATCCTTTTCGCTTCAATTACTCATAGGATTCTTCAATTTCGAAAACCCCCGCCTCATGAAACCCTAGGATTGATTCATGCCTAGAACTCATAATGCCCTTTAAATTAGTGTTATTTAGCAATGATTAAAGCATTAAATGATTGGCAATCAAATGGGTCTATTCACTAATTGGGTGGCAACGAATTTGAACCACAACCTATGGACCAATCATCCATTTTTGCTGTAAAAAAGGTCGTTTGGTTTATGAACCTGAAGTTTGAATATTGATTTTTCCCTCGTAATCTTGAATTCGAATGAGGTCGAATCCGACGGCGTCACCTCTAAAGGATGACGGCGTCAGATGTGTCTGATGTTCAACCAACTCTTTGGTTCACATTTTGATCTTCTTCGTTCCTTCTTGTTTTCTTTTCAGGAAATGCATAAGCGTCAACGACCTAGCAGAGGGAGTTCCTCTAGGTCCCAACAAGAAAATTATGGCGATACGGTTCTTAGTTGGGGGATCTTCGATAACGATGCTGCCACATCCAAATATGCCCAATTGCTACTACACAAAGTTGAAAGTGGGGCTGTAGTAGATTGGGACTTTTTGAGAAACAAAGGTCTTGAGCCAACCTTTCTCCAAAGCTTTCAAACTGATGAATTCACCGGCCCTCAGTGGGAAAACCTTTTTAGGATTCAAGAACCAGTGTATGACGAATTAGTACGTGAATTCTTTGCTACTCTTCGCTTTGACATGGCCGAAGCCAGGACCGATGTGGCCAGAACCATAATCTATTTTAGACTGGGGGGCGAGCTTAGGACATGCTCAGTTACAGAGTTTGGTTGGAGACTAGGGTTGTACAGTCAGCATGAAACCACTCAAGCAGGATTTTTGACTAGGTTGCTGCAGGGTGAGACAATGAGGAATGATTTTAGATGTTCTATGTTCTGGCCGACTATTGGAAATGGTGTGTACACCTCGACTGCTGTAGCATCCCAAATCAGGGAACCTAGGGTTAGGTTGACCCACAGATGTCTCACCTACAGCCTATCAGGACGCCACAGCTCTCATCACCGCGTCACTGCCGCAGACCTCTTCTATTTATACACCATCTACTCAGATGAGGCTTACTGCAACATCCCATTTTGGGTAGCTAGCTTTCTGAATAGTGGAGTTGGGGAAAAAGAAGGGGATATAATTTATGGTGGGATGTTTTTCACTCGGCTGGCCCGATCCTATGGGGTCCTCAGGCCCGAGATCATGAGGTACTTGAGCGGTGGTAATGCATGCAGGAAAGTAAAGGTTAGATCCTTGAGGCAGATGAAGGTTGTTATGGAGATGGATGATGGGACCTTTGTTTGGTTTGATCGTGACGGAGCTGTGAATGTTGGTGGTGGGGATGATAAGGAAGAAGAGCAGCATGGAGGTTATGAGGCCGGCACGGCAGATTACTACCGGCACATGGACAGGGGGGATTGGCAGGCCTATCAGGGGGCCAGGATGGGTCAGGTTGACACCTGGAGAACCCGGGTTGACGAGAGGTTCGACTGGATGTATGATCACACTATTCGACAGATGCAACATTTATCTACGCGTGATCAGTTGGACCCACACATGCAGATTGACCCTTTCCCTGGACGTGAGCAGGACTACCCACCGTATGTGTACTATGGGCACCTCCCTCCAAAGTACGACTACCGCCACGGTCCCCCACCCCAATAATCATTTGATTTGATGTTACGATGTTTAAACAATTCAATTTATGGTTGTATGTTTCGAAACAATTTGGTCTGTGGTAGTTTTGGATTAGGCCTCTGTTGGCCTTTGTACACTTGTGACACTTGGTTTTCTTCTGTGCATGTAGGATTTATCTTGTCATGATTTTTTACTTTATAAGCTTTATTTGCTTTGTTTGTTTATTTATTTGTTTGTTTGATTTTATTTGCTTCCGTATGTATGTTTAATTTTTATTATTATTGATTCATGTTCGAAACTAAATTGTGAAAATGCTTTATCTTGTTTTTAACTTCGTCTTAACTACATATAAAGGTATTTTGCAAAAGATAAGTGTAAGGGAAATCCAAATCGGTTTATTAGAACAGATGAACATGAATCATAACAATATTAAATTAACATACATATTAGTAATTGTTTGAGTCAAATGCTTGTATCGAGTCATAATGATATTTTGCAGGATTTCCAGGAAATAAGGATTGAGTTTTTCCAGAAATTTTCCGGAAACTTAACATGAAAAATCTGTCAGATCACTTCTGACGGCGTCAGGAACAGTTTTCTGGATTTTTTTTTTTTTTTAAAGTTTTGTTTTTCTTCCGGAATCATAAAATGCTTTATTAAATCTCTAACTTATAAACTCCAGGAATCTGCAAAATAATCATTCCACAAGCATTATATCCTTATACAGATTTATCCCGCCGATGTTATGCAGGTTTTCGTGTTTGTTTTCTCAGGTTTAACAGGTTATTTTGGACAAGGAGATGTATGTGGAATCTAGCTTTTGGCGCTGCTTTAATCTTGAAGCTTCAACATTACCTTGGAAGAAGATCTAACCATGTTACCTCTTTATCCACCGAGCGAATCAGGGGAGTATTTGATTTTATTCTTTTACCTTATTACTTTTACATCTTGTTATTTGAACATTGGGGACAATGTTCATCTTAAGTGTAAGGGGGGGTAAAGTACGATACCTTAGAGAATGCTATTACGCTTGATTTTTCGTTTGTTTAATGGTAGATGTGTAATAAAACTGAGAGAAATACCTGTTAAGGCAATTTTAGTGCCAAATTTAAATTTTTTTACAACATATAGGAGTGAAACTTTGGTCTTAATGAGCGTCTCACGGATAGGAGTTATATGACTAGCACAAAACCGTACCACCAAAAAATTTTCCACCCCCAAATATGTGAGGTTCGCCCCTAGAATTGGTAGGAAAAGCATTTATGCTATGATGTGTGTACCGGTAGCACTTAGATTCTAGAACTTGCGTTAGGACCATTCCGAGGCCACAAGTGAGACTACATTCGTGTAGTTAGATTTACTACATGATAAGAGGCATTAGGATTAACCCATTGTTTTACACCTGTGTTTTTGTTATAATTACATTGGCTACATTGGTCAAGTAATTCTCCCACACCCTTTGCGTTGTACTCATTTTTAGTACACGATACCCCTAGTACACCCCTCAGAGCCTATCTTTTCGTTTCTAACTTTAAGCATTTTACTTAAAGTAAGAATTTGTTTACACCCCACTTAAATGTACACCCAAATCGCCTTAGCCTACCTTGTATGCACTCATTTTTTGTGCATTATTGTGACAACATTTGTTTAAACCCTAAGTTAATTATCTAATTGATTACATGGTTGTTAAGTCGAGTCATATCCTTGTACATATTGTTTTGGGACGATTGGGACTCATGGGTAAAGTACTAGTGTAATGGAGTAATGGGGAAGAACAACATTATTACCCCCATATGTGCTAAATATTTTAAAAGTACTCCAAGTGTTTCGATTATCTTAATTCGAGTCATTAGAATAGTTAATTGTAAAGTTATGTAAAAGTTCAAGTGTAAGGGGGATACAACCCCCCTACGATGTATTATTTTGGATGGTAGGGCAAGAGTGTATGCAAATTAAAAAAAAAAAAAAAAAAAAAAAAAAAAAAAAAAAAAAAAAAAAAAATGGACTACCATCCCGTTTCATTTTATGTTTATTTTATCTTTTTGTTATTTTTTTCATTAACTTAAGTCGAGTCTAGTCTTGGCTTAGCAACGCCATATTGTACATGTAATTAATCAAGATCTTTAACTCGCCACCAGTAAAATATCCTTTATCCAACAAAACCGTGTTTATCATATCCCTACACCTAACGTTATAACCCATTTAAAAGCCCTCTTTGATAGTTTATCTTAGGTGCTTACGCCTAGTGGAGGAGGTTTTTGATCCTTTCCCAAGCCTATGGTAATCTATTTGCTATGACAGGTAGTGAGAGATATTATTCATTTTCATTTATGAGATATACTTTTATGACACCTGAGAGATGTGAGTATCTAAACACTACTTGTGAGGTGCTAGTTTGTAATCTCCGTGCTTATTATGATTAAAGTGGAACGACTATTTGTTGTAATTACTTTTATATTAGCGTTAAATGACCCCTAACTTGTATTTTGATTAGAATAAAAGCGCATTTGCTTGAGGACAAGCAAATCTCAAGTGTAAGGGTATTTGATGAAGCGAAAAGTGTACCGCTTTTAGGGGGTCATTTAAGCCCTAAATCGTATTTATTTGATCAAATATTGCCCTAAATCGTTCCTTTTGTCATTTTAGGTACTTTGGATAAGAAATCTGGAAAAAGAAGCATTTTGGACGTTTTTGGAGCATAAAAGTGAAGAAAACGACAAAGTCTCAAAATTGGCTGGAAAAGTACCTGTGACGGCGTCAAGCACCATTGTGACGCCGTCAACCCTTGACGCGCCAGAGAGGATTTTGGATGATTAAAAGGGGACGGCGTCAAGAAGGCCATCAAGAAACCCTAACCGCGGCGAGGGTGACGGCGTCAGCTCTATAACGTGACGCCGTCAGATCTGATTTTCTATATATATTCTCATAATTTTTAGTCATTAGTGTGCAACTTTGTGAGGAGAAACCCTAAGACGATTTTTCTGCTACTTTTAAGGGTTTTATACCCCTGGATCTCCCATGTTCAATTGAAGATAAGTAATCAATTAATCATTCAATATGTCTATGTGTTGTTTGATTATATCTTGTTCTTGTCTTTTATTTAACATGATAGGCTAGATTTATCTTGTGTTTGCTTAGATCTAATGAAACATAACTATTGATTATTGGTTGTTGGTGTGTTATTAATTGTTTTGGATGATTGTTTATCGATGTTAGGCTTAAGAAAACTGGCTAACCTCCTATACGGTAACTTGCTTGAACATCTTAAGAAACATGAACCAATGCGTACTAAGGTTTTTATGGTTGTATTTAATGCATGAGCGAATTCTAGTGATCCCATGTTAGGAGCTTCTTAGCCGGCTCGACATAGGAGTGAAGTAGGAGCTTATAGAGTTGGGGAAGTACGTACGCCACCCCACGATTGGTATTAAGGAATACACCCGTCATCCACGCAATTAATACACACTAATCAACCGGTAAAAGATAGTTAGGGAGTAAGGAAATTTAAGTAAACACATTTCTCTCCATATAAGTTCCACAACCTTTTTATTTTCAGTTATTTTATTTTATTTGCAATTGTAGTTATTTGGGTTAGTTGACTAGCAACTAATTCCGCCCACTCCTTCAAACCCGAGATTTTACTTGCTTCTATAAAAATATAAAAAAATACAAAAAGAATCTTCCCTCACCCTTAGACCTATTAGAGTAGTTTTTCAATCCTAACGACACTATTCCCCTAGAGAACGATCAATCCCCCGGTACTTGCCACTACACTATACTACATCGGTCAGGTACACTGCCTGGTGGGGATTGCAAGCCTCTTGAGATCCCTCGAGAGGTCAAACCTGTTGTAAGGTCGCAAAACCACGCATCAATATTATAATTACTAGCAGATCAACTGATGTAATGGTACTATGTCAATTAGGATCCTAGCTTTAAGAAAATTCTATGGTTTATATGAATATTTACCAAGTGTATTTAATTTTCTTAAAGATTTAATTATCGAAGATACAAAAATTGAATTTTATAATTCTTTTAAATGTATTTGTTGGGAATTAAATGTTCTAAAGATTAGCATTTGAAATTACAAGTTCACAAAGTTTGTACTGCTGAGAAGAATACACTATCAGTACTAACTGGTGGTGTATATTTGAAGACTACTCAAAGTTATTACTACCAGTACTAACTGTAGTTAGTACTGCTAGTATAGAGAAAAGGTACTGCTGGTTGATTCTGCTGTTGGAGTGAGTCATGCTACTGCTGAAGAGATAAGTATCCGCGTATACTACTGCTGGATAGATAAGTATACAAAGATATTTTGTGTATAAAAGTCAAAGTTATACGGTAGATAATATCTTTGATAGGTGATTAGTTATCAAGTTGTATACACTCATAAATATGTCTAGATACATGTACAAGTAGTATATGTGTAAGAACATATTGTATGTGTAAGATACATGTTGTATCTTTGGTTACTGATACACGACTCAAGCAAGCAAGTAGTTTGACAAGACTTGACAATATTGTAAAGATCTTTCTTGTGCTATAAAAGAAAGATCTTAGATTGGAAGACTTGTGCCAAAAATAGTATCTAAGAACAAAAAACTTATCTAAGTCATAAAAACATAAGATTCAAGGTTTTGTAACCTTAGTGATAGTGAAGATCACTCGTATTAATCTCAATAATATTGAATCGTTTGGTGTAAACATTGTGTGTTCATTGCTCATTATTCAAAGTATCACTGTTCCATTTCCAATAACAAATAACCTTCTAAGTGTGGATAAGTAGATTCCGCGTACTTAATCATATTCACTCAAGATATCATATACACAAGTTTATCAAAGGACTAACATCCTCATAGTGTATCAAAAAATCCTCTCAATTGGTATCAGAGCCAGGCTGATATATTTGATTTAGAAGAAGAAGAAGAAATGGACGTGGAATCTATTCAGACGAATGTTGCTGCAAAGTTACCAATGCTCAAACAGAATGAGTTTGAGATGTGGAGACTGAGGATAGAGCAGTATTTCCAAGTGCAAGACTATACACTTTGGGAAATCATTGAAGATGGAAACTCCTTCAAACCTTCACCTACAACATCAACTGTTGATGGTAAGGTAGTAACTGTTCTGCAGACCACTCCATCAACTGCAGAAGAGAAGATAAAGAAGAAGAATGACCTCACGGCCAGAAGTATGCTGATGATGACCATTCCAAATGATCAACTTTTAAACTTCAGCAAGTTCAAAGATGCCAAGTCATTATTTGAGGCCATTGTTGCAAGGTATGGTGGAAATGAAGCCACCAAGATGACCCAGAAGACTCTTCACAAGCAGCAGTTTGAAAACTTCTCTTCAACCAACAATGAATCATTAGACCACATGTTTAACAGGCTTCAGAAGATTGTGAGCCAACTTACAATTCTTGGGGTTGAAATACCTCAAGAATATTTAAACTCAAAATTTCTGAGAAGCTTACCTGAAGAGTGGGCTATGCATGTTGTTGTCTGGAAAAATAAGTCAGACATTGACACCATGGATCTTATGGATCAGTATAGTAACTTCAAGATTGTAGAACAAGATTTGAAGAAAACTGGTGGTTCTAGTTCAAACACTGGGAACATGGCATTTATGTCATCTCCTAGTACCTCAAGTCCATTTAAAGATGAGAAGGTTGATGTGAGAGTTGGTATTGCTAGTTCATCAGGCAGTACCTTTGGTATTTTGGATGAGAATACTTGTTGTGCTTTTCTAACAAGTCGAAATGATGGGTCCATGTTAACTCATGAAGACCTCCAAGAAATCAATGATGATGATTTGGAGGAGATGGACCTGAAATGGCAAATTTCTCTTCTTAGCATGAGGGCTAAGAAGTTTTATCAAAGGACAAGGAAGAAGATCACAATCAGTAGCAATGATACTGCTGGTTTTGACTAGTCAAAGATAGAATGCTACAACTGCCACATGATGGGGCACTTCTCAAGAGAATGTAGGAGACCAAGGCAGCAAGATAGCAAGAACAGAGGTTTTGGATACAAGTCCAAGACAGGGGAGGTTGCTGAGCCAAACTCAAAAGCTATGGTAGCTATTGATGGCTTAGGTTTTGATTGGAGTTTTATGGCAGATGAAGAAGAAGATTCTTCTTAGATGGCACTCATGGCCTTCTCTGCTTCTGAGGTACAAAATGATAAAGTTTGTTCTAATACTTGCAATGCTCTTAAAGAACTAGAAACTTTGAGAGAACATTATGATGATCAAAGAATAGAACTAAATAAAACTCATTTAAATTTATCCAATCATAAAAGAGGGTTAGCTATCTTAGAGGAACAGATCTTACACCATAAGGACAATGAATTGGCCTTTTCTGATGATAAAGCTCTTCTTAATAGGGACATATTCTTTAGAGATGCTGAAATTAAGCTTTTGAGAGAGGCTTATGATAGGATCAAAAAGGAAAATGAAAACATTCACTCGAGTGTAGAAACACTAGAACATGCTTCTAGAGGTGTAACCAACATAATTGAACATCAAGTGATTAATATAACCAAGTCAGGGTTAGGATATAATGTTGTCCCACCTCCTTACAGAGGAATCCCTAAACCTCCAGGGATTGACCTAGAGCATTCAGGCTTACCTGAATTTCAACAACCTGAGTTAAAATATGGTGTTCATCCAAAATCAAATGTAGTTGTTGATGAATCTAGGAAAGTGAGTGAGAGTTTAAGTAAAACTTCACTTCCTGAGGACAAGGTCTCCTCTAGTAGAAAATCAGTTGGTCCAATCATTGAGGACTGGACATCTGATGATGAGGAAGAAATACACGTTATGTCTAAACCTGAAGTGGTTAAGAAAGCATGGACAAAGTGTTACTAAGGTAGTCAAACATAGTACTGATAGGCCTAAAACCAACATTAAACATGTTAGCAACCAGTTAGACATTGTGAGCAATACAGAACCACAAACAACCCTAAAGGCAACCAAAGGAATTGGAATGGCCTTAAGTCTAACCAACTAGGTGATGACTTTGACTTCTATAACAAAGCTTGTTTCATTTATGGAGAATTTAACCATCTTGCAGCTTTCTGCAACCAAAGGGTATCTGGGTATACAAAAAATAGGGTGAATCTAAAAGGCAAACACCTAAAAGTCACTCTAATTATACAAGAACCACACCCAGAGCAGTTTCATTAAAGTCTGGACCAAGAGTAGTTCCTACTGCTAGACCAAAAGTTCATACTGCTATACAAGCAGTTTCTACTGCCAGACCTTTTTATTCTGTTAACCCAAAACTAACAGTTCAAAATGCAAAAACAACTTTCAAATACGCATCTAAAAATGCTATAAGGCCCATTAAAACAAAAGCAGTGGTCCAAAATCAAATTTGGAAACCAAAGGGTAAAACTGCAAAGCCAACAGTTTCTACTGCTAGGCAAGCAGTTCATACTGCTGCTTAGGAAAATAAGGCAAATGTTGTTAAGGCCTCAACATGTTGAATTTGGAGACCTGTTAAATCCAATAGTGCATCAATTGTTCTCAAAAGGTTTAACTACATTGATGCACATGGCAAATCCAAGTCAGTAATGGCTTGGATTCCCCAAAGAAATTAATTCCTTATTTATGTGTAGGGACATTCATCAACAGATCAAGAGGATCAAGGATACTCAGATAGTGGATGTTCAAGGCACATGACAGGCAACAAGTCTTATCTTTCAGACTTTCAATCATTAGATGGAGGCTATGTTACCTTTGGGGGAGGATTGGAGGCAAAATTACTGGTAAAGGTACACTTAAAATCGGTAAATTAGATTTTGATGATGTGTACTATGTGCAAGAGCTTAAGTATAATCTTTTTAGTATCTCACAAATATGTGACAAAAAGAACAAAGTTCTTTTTACTGACACTAAATGTCTTGTACTTTCTTCTGATTTTAAGATGCCTGTTGAAAGTCAAGTACTTCTTAAAATTCCAAGAAAGGGCAACATGTACAGTGTTGATATGAAGAAAATTGTTCCTAAAGAGGCACTTACTTATCTAGTTGCTAAGGCCACATTGGATGAATCTATGAAATAACATAGGAGGCTTGGTCATATTAATTTTAAAACCATTAATAAGATTGTTAAAAATGGTTTGGTAAGAGGTTTACCACTGAAAAGATTTGAAAATAATCAAACATGCATTGTTTGTCTAAAAGGCAAACAACACAAAGCCACTTGTAAGCTCAAAATTTTTAAATCTACCAATCAATCATTATTTATGCTTCATATGGACTTATTTGGTCCTACAAATGTGAGAAGTATAATGCATAAAAGATATTGTCTAGTTATTATTGATGACTATAGCTGATTTACATGGGTTTTTTTCTTTAAGTTCTAAGGATGAGACTTCTAGCATTCTTAAAACATTTATTACAGAGATAGAAAACTTAGTAAGCAATAAAGTAAAAGTCATTAGATGTGATAATGGGACAGAGTTTAAGAATAGAGTTATGGATGATTTCTACAAAGAAAATGGTATTAGGAGAGAATTTAGTGTTGCAAGAACTCCTCAGCAGAATGGAGTAGCTAAGAGGAGAAATAAAACACTTATAGAAGCTGCTAGAACTATGTTAGCTGACTCAAAGTTGCCTATAACATTTTGGGCTGAAGCAGTTAATACTGCTTGCTATGTCCAAAACAAAGTTTTAGTTGTTAAGTCTCACAATAAGACATTACGTGAGTTTTTTAGAGGTAGAACTCCTGCAATAGGATTTTTTAGACCTTTTGGATGTCATGTGACCATACTGAATACCTTAGACCATCTAGGAAAGTTTGATGGTAAATCAGATGAAGGATTCTTAGTTGGATATTCTCTCAATAGCAAAGCATTTCGAGTATACAACTTAAGAACTAGGAGAGTAGAGGAAAACCTGCATGTGGAATTTTTAGAGAAAAAATCCAATGTAGCAGGTGACGGTCCCAAATGGCTATTTGATCTTGAGACACTAACCCAGTCTATGAATTATGTGCCTGTTGTTGCAGAAACTAATGATTTTTCAGATTCACAAGCAACAAATGAGGCAGGGTTAGAAAAGGAGACAGATCAAGATTATTTGATGATGCCAATATGGACAAGTACAAGTGTGGCTTCAACTTCAACAAATGATGAACCTTCTTCTGATGAATCTAAAAGAAGGGTTTGAAGATGAAAACAAGGAAGATGGAACAAAGGAACAAGATCTTCAAGTCAGCAGTATAATAATTATTCCTACTGCTGAGCTAACAGTTATTCCTACTGCTGAGACAGAGCAACATACTGCTAGGCCAAATGTTTCCACTGCTGGCCCATCAGAAACAAATGAAGCAGATTTCTCAGAAGATGAGGTGGATATCAACAAATGATAATGATGTCCCATTTTTACGTTTTTCTTTTGATAATTGATAGCTCTCCAATTGGCCTTTTACATACTTAAGACGTGTTTTACCAGTTCGAGAGTGGCTTACACCAGGCCTCGAAGAATTTATTTATTCTGCCTGAGCTTTAATCTTGGATGTAATGATCTCATGAATCGTTGGTCTTAATCTTTATTCAATCAAATGCTAAATATCACATGTGATATATTTAACAAATAAGCTCATTAAAAACATATATTTACCAAACATATATAAAGATTGAAAAATGTGAACTCTTGTCTCAAATTATACAAGCCTTATCAAAATTCAGTCAAGAGGTAGGAACATATTGGTGATTTTCTGAATATCACTTGTGATATTCTGAATATCACTTGTGATATTCTACACGATATATATCACTTGTGATATATATCAGCTAGCTCATATATATAAATTTCATTTCTATTATTTCAATTTTTGAAACAAGTTTATATTTATTTCATTATCCCACAAGATGCTACCGTGAATGAGAGTTGAAATATAATGAACTCACCATCAAGATGGTACCAGTGAGTCAGTAACAGAAGCAAAAGGACTAACCATCAAAATACCAGAAATAGCCAGCTCCCTCAAATGACCCGTGAACTTCCCAATCATCATCGGTAAGGAATAACCCATGTATCCGCAGATTCAAAGTCATTAGAGACCCCTCCTAAGTGCAACTAGCTCTTCAACCAATACAATGTATCATCTTTTCTTGAGAACCTGACCCCTTGTTCTTTACCCACAAGCGGCATTTAAAAACCTTTGTATACCAATCTTTTGTATCTCTTTACGTACGAAATCTGGGTCCCATAGACATATAGAAGGTAATAGATCATGAGAGGCAACGACATAACAGGACAGGCAGGCAGTCGAGAGAGGCAAGAAAATATAGGCAGAGTGAAGGAATAATGTGAGTGGGAGGGCCGGAGGGCTAAGAAAAAAGACCCAAACAAGGGCAAATATACTTTTCTCCAAAACAACTACATCTCTTTCTGTATAGAAAACAAATATTATATCTGCTGGTAAAAACGATTGACCAATGTTTAGGTGGACGTAAAAGTACCTCAGTATACCAGCAGAATAAGTGGAAATCAAGCACTTATAGGAAAACAAACATCCTATTAATTTCCAAACATGTCAGACATCCTCACTCCTAATAACTACCTGCGTAATTTGTGACTGCAATTACAAAAAGCACTACTGTAAATCGAAACAATGTCTGAAAGCAACAATAAGGATTTCTACTGTGCCATATTGTTAAAGCAACAGGGTCAGATTTAGGACAAAAACACCTGTAAGCACGAGCATATGGTCCAAACATGGATGATCCAAAATCATGTTAACTCCAGGGGCTTCATATATGAAACTACTGCCACTGCGCTCTTCTCATAATTAGAGAATTTTGAACAACAATTTACATTGACAACATGACAAATAATGCAAAATTCATGATGTCATTACGTCACTCATGCCGTATATTACTTTAGAGAAACAAGTTAGACACCGGAATCATCACAGCTCACCAAAGTCACAGCTAAATGCCTAAACCTCAGTTGCCAAATTTGTGACAGATTCCTATGGGACCAAAAGTTTATCGAATTGAGTTACAACAAAGGACTACTACCAAGCCCCTCTTCTGCCATAACTAATATTGGTTCTTCTGTTGAGGAATACTAAGTTTGAGTCCTTTGTGGATCTTAATCGATTGCAATTAAGTAAAACTTCTAACTACATGCATACTTATTCTTGGCTAGCTTTTCTACGTTGCTTCGAAACTAGATTCCTTGACAATATCTCACTTTCAAATAGATGTTTAAATTAGGCATATAAGCAAAACAGCATTAAACATTATGGAGTACTCCGTATTTCTCAAAGCTCAACTACACTAATCACTCCAATGCAATTCAAAAGCGAAACATTCTCTTCACCTTTCATCTTTAACTTAAACAAACAAGCATTCGTATTCGAAACAAAATCATACACTATTATATTTTTGGTCATTTCTCATCTTAAAGTCCTTTTTAAATCTTAAACTAATAAGTAACAGCTTGCTAAACACTCAAAACAAGTAACCAAAATTAATTGCTTATTCCAATATAACAAGTCGATGTTATAAAACAAGAGCTATTATTCAACCAAACAAAACGCAACAACCAACAAAAAACAAGCACATTACAGAGAGAGTGAGAGGTTAGAGAGCTTGATAAATGATAAGAAAATAATGTATTGGTGATTTTCTGAATATCACTTGTGATATTCTGAATATCACTTGTGATATTCTACACGATATATATCACTTGTGATATATATCAGCTAGCTCATATATATCAGGAATGTATGAACAAAACTTAGAGTGCAATGGATGAAGTTGCTATATACTACGCGATGAAATCTTAATAAGCATTTTCGGCTGAAAACAAACCATTAAAATTATATCTGATCTAAGATCATTACACGTTAAGCCACCGTTACCGCAATCAATCTAACAAACATTATTAATACAACCATGAGAATCAAGTAATCAACTAATTCTACAATTTCAGTAACTACAATTCATCTAAAACGTCGTGAACAGAATTTAACAACATGAATCGTAAAATGTATGAGAAAATCCGTTTATACAGTAATAAAATCACTACTAGCAAATTGAGACTCAAAAGTCAAATTATAACAAGAACAGATACATTCAATAGGATTACCATGATATGTATCATAACTACAACAACAAAAACTATCATACGCTAAACGACTCACAATGATCACAAAATCAAGGAACAGTGTTACTACAGGAGATCAGAAATTTGCATTTAAGCTAAAAATCAACTAGACATACAAAACTGAGATCATCGTCAGCATATTCTCATCAAAATTACAAACTGAATAAATTCAAAACAGAACAGATAAATTTCACTCTATTACCACAATCCATATGGTAACACGCAAAAACGACTCAAAATCATGGTTACCAAAAAAAAAAAGTGCAAGTGATATTAATCGATGGCTTCACCAAAACTTCGAGACTGGTTGACAACTTTATGCTTTACTTGCTTACGGTTGGAAAGAAGGCGTTGGAAGATGGTGGTGTTACTGAAGATGTTATGAAAAGTTCAACATATATAGCAAGATGTGGTGTGCTCATAGGATCCTCCCTTGGTGGCATGAAGGTTGGTATTAGGATTTTAACATACTTTTCTATATCGGAAAGTTTTGTGCGCTAATTTAAGATATATTGCATTCATGTCATCGTCAGAAAGAAATAGAAACATGTCAAAGTTATCAGTTTCCTCAGTTTTCTGCTGCTACTTTATGATTTAATGTGTCACTATCTGATCTCTCGCCTGATACTTTCACCTTTATTTGTATTATTCGGTCCTTGATTAAAAGACCAAAGGGACCTTGAGGGAGCTGAAGAGTATTACTCGTGTTCATTGGTTTCAGAATACACTCAATTGGTGTGGCACTCCATCCTTATCAAGACAAAGCTTCCACTTTGAACGTGCAATCGATGTTTCTCCAGCTGATAGGTACAATTTCCCGTGTTTCCTCATGTTTGTTTATGGTTTACGTTCATGATATGATATTGATAATTTCGAACAAAAAGCAATATATAAACTATCAAAGAATAGCAAAATACGCAAGGAATAACCATAAATGCCCAATCATAAAAAAGGACAAAAATTCAAACCAAGAATGTGCTTCTTATATTAAACTAGAATTCATAAATTTACTTCCATAGGCACTTAACAGAGAAAATAGAAATGGCTGAAAATGAAGCTCTATAATAACCAGACAAGCTGCTCTCCAACACAGAAAATGCTCACAAGTCTACTTTATCTTTTTCTTTGGCCCTAGCTGCAACCACACAGATAGACCAATCAATGAGCAGTTTTTACCTTATACTCATAAATTTACAATGAATGAGATACTTTTGGATTTTAGGGTGTCTTGCGATACTGAGAGAGTAAGAGGCCTAAACCGACTTATTGTTCACTCCATTAGACTTATATTCAAACCCCATTAACGTGACTTACATCCAAACCCCCACGCGTAGATACAATATTTAACTTATGTGAAGTTCCCAATCAAAGTCTGCTATGCTATGACCATAAAAAAGAACCACAGTCAATCACTAAACAAGATTGGAGTATATTTGCCAGATATAGTATTTGTTCATGGTCAATTATATGTTCTTTTGTCAAAAGCAACACCAATGAAATTAATTGCACATTCTGGGACGAGTATGCTAGGCAAATCAATGATTATGTTAGCGAGGATAGCCACAAGCAATATGGCTGATTCAAGGTTTGGCGAGGCAAATACATAAATTGAAAGATACGTGTTTCGTTTATACTTATATTATAGATGTTTGTCAGAGCATCTAAAATGGGTACCATGGTTACCCGTTGTTCATCAACTCTGATTTGCCGAAGATTAAAGAGTTTCGGCACACGTATGTTAAACATTTGTCAACTACTGTATTTTACACTGATATTGCATGTTTTAAACTTCTCACCTATCTCATTCAACTATGGCTTGCCATACGGGATGCTAAGGCACTTTCGTTTTCCAGAATTTTCTTAAGCAAATGAACGATTAAGTGATTAACTCTACTCATGATGTGTTTTTAAATAGGTATCCAATCAGGTCACTTGAAGAGAACCGCGATACAAATGAGGTATTCACATCTTTATGAGTTATGTTGTCATTTTCTTTTAAATTTCTACAGCCGTGCTCATTTGTATTTTAAACGCTTTCACAGTCTGGCTATGCGATGGTGTTAGGCTCCAATTTCTGCTTTGAAATAGAAGACAATTGGTTTTATATGGCCTGTAGGAAGTGTAATAAAAAAGTGTGAGACTGACCTGGAAGGTGATGAGGCTATAGTTATTGATAATAACAAGGATGAGTTGTGGTGTAGTAAGTGCAAAGCCAAGCCACATTTTGTGATTCCAAGGTACCATTCTAAACTTTGTGTGCTACAACATTAACATAAATTTGGATTAAGTTTTTTATGGATGTATTTTATTTGTTAAAATATGGTTTAGGTCGAAATCCAAGTTATCGATGGTACTGGTAGCACCTTTTCATTTTGCTTGATCATAGGGTTTACTTAATCATCAATAAGCTGAATACAATATGTAAGTTCTCTCATAACTTGAAAACTTTCACAACACTTCTTGGTTCTTTCACTGATAAAAAAACACATTGATTTATTTGAAAGATGATCATAAAAGCTCTTTCATATGTTTTGGTGGTGGTTCTTGAAGCCTTTGTTGTATATTGTGAAGGATAGTTCAACTGGGGATGTGGGTAAGATATCAGTTGATAATCATGTTCTCTTTCTGGTTCAACCTTGCATCTAATAGGTACCCTTATGTGGCAGTTGTTTTGAATTTTAGTCAGACATTGGCTTTATATTGCTTAGCTCAGTTTATGAAATCACAAAGAAAGAGTTGGCACAAATCCATCCACTTGCGAAGTTTCTGACTTTCAAAAAGGGGTCGCCATTGCCATTCTATGTTCTTTTGGGTTAGTTACAAGGGGTAGCACAACAGTTGGAATTTAAATCAAGTATCCAGGATTTTATAATATGTACTGAGGTAATTTTTATCTCTGATGATCTTAAAATTTCCAACTTAAAATTTTGAAGTTTAACATGTGGTTTTAAAAATGTAGAGCAGGTGAGGATTGCTTCTATGGTTCATTTGTACGCCTTTCCATCAGAACCGTATAAGTTAATGGAATATATTTTGTGGGGGCTTTTTCTGTTCTTGGAGACTATTCTTATGACTGTCCTTTAGACCCTGACGATGTTAGGGACAGTGAACATTCAACAAAACTGCGTCTACCCAGAACCTATTGCTGTAATATCAGTTTGGATTATTGATTTGATGAGACAAAGTAGATATAATAATGAAACAAATGGACTAAATCTAACATTATGGAAATCTACAAAAGATGGAAGATATTGAAGATATGCTTAAATGTTTAAAAGATTTAGTTTGTAATTATAGTAGTTATCCTTTGTAAACCCTAATCCTCTAGTATATAAAGAGGATATGGGCGTCTGGTTTATTGTGCACAACTACAAGATGTAGTCGATTAAAGTGTGTGTGTGTTCTAGGAGTGGTTCTTGTAAACGCCTAGATTAGTTTAGTCTCAAGGATCTTTGATCCCTGTTACTGTTTAGTAACCGTATTATATTGAGGCTAATTGTGATAATTGTTGACATAAATAATGCCTAAAAACATTATCAATATTTATTCATATCTCTATGTTTTGATGATCACAAAATGTAAACTTATTAAAACATAAACTTATAAAATAAACAAGTATTTAGTTGTAAATATTCACTTCTACAACTTAATCACTTAAGGTATGAATAAACAAGTGCTTAATGCATTATATGATCAAAGGAACATTTTCTTAAACACTAGATTTTTTATAAAATGTCAAAAACATTTTATATCTTTTAGAAAAACATTTTTGGTAATAAATAAAAATGTTTAATCTTTTATAAAAATATGAATTCAAATTTTTAACCAAAATCAGTTAAAATGTTCCAGAAAAACCTTCCCCACAAAAGGACAAAACTGGCCAACGTTCAGCAAGGGCGGCCCCCTTAATTTTACTAGGCGGCCCCCTTAAAATTAAGGGGACCGCCCCCCTATTTAAGGGGGCCGGCCACGCTCCTGTAGGTTCCAGCTGTCCAGTTTTTCTCCTATAAATACCAGCCTTCTCCTGGATTTTTACTCACCCTTTTGCACTAAAACTTTCTGTTATAGATCTCATTTCATATCTTCAAAAAACCTTTGATCATGTAATCTTAAGCATTGGTTTCCAAGTGATCCAAGCTTCCACCATCCAAGTGCAAAAGAAGAATACTTCTATCAATCAAAACTAGAAGTATTACAACTTAGTAGCATCTTGTTATTCAAGTTGTTTGTTTTGTATACCTTGTATATCATTCATTCATTTGTGTATAAGGTGTGGGTGAACATAAGTGACTAGATATGTATAGTGTGTAAGTAGTGAAGAAGGTGTATAAGTTGTTGTGGTGTAAAGAAGTCATGTAGAAGTTGTAAAGCCGTGGTGTAGAAGTTGTGAAGCCGTGGTGTAGAAGTCGTGAAGCCGTTGCTTAGAAGTTGTGAAGTCATCATGTAGAAGTCGTGAAGCCGTTGCTTAGAAGTTGTGAAGTCATCATGTAGAAGTCGTGAAGCCGTTGCTTAGAAGTTGTGAAGTCATCATGTAGAAGTCGTGAAGCCGTTGCTTAGAAGTTATGAAGTCGTCATGTAGAAGTTGTGAAGCCATAGCTTAGAAGTTGTGAAGTCCTAGTCGTGAAGTCCTAGTGTTGAAGTCGTGAAGCCGTAGCATAGGAGTTGTGAAGCGGTCGTGTTGAAGTTGTGAAGTCTTGGTCGTGAAGCCGTAGCTTAGAAGTTGTGAAGTCGTGGTCGTGAAGCCGTAGCTTAGAAGGTGTGAAGTCGTGGTCGTGAAGCCGTAGCTTAGGAGTTGTGAAGTCGTCATGTAAAAGTCGTGAAGCCGTTGTGTAGAAGTCGTGAAGCCGTTGTGTTGAAGTCGTGAAGTCGTCGTGAATAAGTTGTGTACAAGTTGTGTACAAGTTGTGTTGTGAACTTGTGAGATTGGTTCTAGCTATGATTAGAACTCGACATTTAGCTTTGTGTCGTTAAACCCGTGTAAGCCAAAGTCGTGTAAGGTTTTCTCCGCCATAAGGGAGCTTATTGAAGTTGTGAAGAAAACTCTCGAGCAAGGTGTGCTCGGGGAGTGGAGTAGGGCAAGGAAGGTGTCCTTGTAGCCGAACCACTATAAATCTCTCGTGTCTCGGTTAGATCTTTCCATACCTTATTTATTTCTTTACTTGCATCGTCATTACTTTCATACACATAGGCTTATATAATTGCTAGTATTAATTAGAGGTCAACTTCACATAAAGATCAATTTGAAAATCCATTCAAGAAACCAAAACTTTTACAATCAATTTAAAAGAATACATATATAACTAATAATAAGATTTAAGTTTTATTTTTCATAACAAACTTGAATCTAAGTTTTTAAAAGTAAACAAAGGTTTTATAATAAATTAAAAAGACGTAAAACTATTCAACTCCCCTTCTAGTTTTCCACAATAATGAAGAATAACCTTGTTCATAGTAATGTTAAATCTTTATTGAATATTCCGCTTTCATTATTATGTTAAATCTCGTACTAAATTGTTCATCATGTGGGTCAGTGTGAATTGTTTCTATTATTTGTGTGGTTCGCATGTGATACAAGATTATTCGCTTAAGGTTGTTGTTAATTTACGAGAGAATGGAAAGTGAATTTTATATTGAAGATTCAATTATGGGTTTGTGGGTCTGCTAGTTATCATATTAAGGAATTTGGTTATCGTTTTCATCAATGTATTACCTCGTACTTTTATGATCGTGACAGTATTTGGATGTTTAGTGGGTAATGTGTAAACTGATAAGAGTTGTGTGCTATAATTTGATTGGATAAGGGCAGTTGTATTGTTAGTTAGTGTTGCTCTCAAGATATTGCTTTCTAGATACTGCTGCTATGTTTTCAAGCATTCTACTGCTGCATTATTTTTACTGCTGCTCGTTATTGGTTTCTGCTGCTGCGCTTATAGGTTAAAGCTGCTGTTGGAAACTTAATACTGCTAAGGTAAATGGTTTCTGCTGCTGCAACATTTTTGTACTGCTAGCTTTGTCCGATATAATTTGTTTGTACTGCTAGTATTATTCGATATCGGTCAGCAAATGTTTTTGGTTCTCGACTGGGTTTGAGAAGTTATTGGTTTTACACACACAGAAGGTTATTGATTTACACACACAAGGAGTTTGGTTTTTGTTCTTAAAGGTTTAAAGGTTCATTCTTATTGGTTTAAATTGATTACGAAGAAAGGTTTTTATCACCTATTTGAAGTTGAAGAGGAATTGTTCGGGTTTATTAGTCATTTCGCGTTCTTATTATATATACGAATTGACGAACACTTGAAGGAGTTACGTTATTGTGCTCAGTGTTCATTTTCAAGAGATTGCGATCTCCCTATACATCGGTTTGGGTATACGTTCGAAGTTATATTTAAGACATGAGTTTAGGTTATTCTACTTCTTCATCAAGTTGGTAATACTTAGTTTTCTTCATTAGTGATCATTACATAGAGCTTACAGATTTAAAGAATCAAGGAATGGTTAACATATGGGTTTCAGGGGAAGCTTAAATGTTTCACCATTTATATGCTACATTGAGGTGAAGGTTTTTGCTACTACTAGTCATTGTTACTACTGCTAGTATTCTTGGTGGTATAGCTTGTTACAAAGGAAATCAAGACTTAAGTGGAAGATTTGTTTCATTCAGGGAGATGTTTACATCTAAACTTCTCTACTTCGTCTAGGGAAGTTCGTACACGACTTTGTTTGTTTTGTCATCATCAAATAGGGGAAGATCGTTGGGATTCTTGATTTGATGAGACAAAGTGAATATAAGAATGAAACAAAGGGTCTAAATCTAACATTATGAAAATCTACAAAAGATGGAAGATATTGAATATATGCTTAATTATTTAAAAGATTTAGTTTGTAATTATAGTAGTTATCCTTTGTAAACCCTAATCCTCTAGTATATAAAGAGGATATGGGCGTCTGGTTTGTTGTACACAACTACAAGATGTAGTCGATTAAAGTATGTGTGTGTTCTAGGTGTGGTTCTTGTAAACGCCTATATTAGTTTAGTCTCAAGGATCTTTGATCCCTGTTACTGTTGAGTAACCGTATTATATTGAGGCTAATTGTGATAATGAAGAAAAACCTTGTTCATAGTAATGTTAATTCTTTATTGAATATTCCGCTTTCATTACTATGTGTCCTAGATAATATGAGGTCTAAACAACCTCGAGTTACAACGATTCTACAATATCTATATCAAGCCTTGTAAGTGTACGTACTTTACTCTTATACTGGTTATTGTGTGGTTTATTTGCCTTTATTTCTTTACATAATACTAATGCGTGCGGTGTCGTAGTGTAGTTTTAGCAGTTTTAATGCCTACTCAAGTTTTAAATTTATATTTAGCCGACTTATCAATAACACACACACTTAACGAGCAGTGTACCCGGTCAGTATGAATATAATGGTAAGTAGAGTGTCGATCACTAAGAGTGGAACGTATTATCTCGTTATTCTAATCAGTATTTTAATATCCTAACGCAAGGGGGTTTCAGCCTGAGAGACTGGCACGATTTGTTTGCAATTAAATAATAAAATAAACCAATAGGCACGAATCAGCAAGTAGCACACACGTACACGGATAGATACTTGAGACAATAAGAGGGCTGTCCTTATGATTAAGTAGATTGTCACTTGTTTTATTGATAGCTTTATATGAAGTGTATGTAGTTAACCCTTTCTCGTTGGTCCTAATCTTATCGGCGAGTAAACCCTTAATGATTACTTATGTCTAAAAGTTATTCCTAAGTGATCAGTTTAGTAATAACCGTGGGAGCCACATTATGTCCCGCAGTCAAATGCCCGCAAGCCACTAATAAACACAGAGGTTATCAATGCACTAATAAGTAGTAACCAAAGACATCAACATATAAACTTTAATTGATGGGAAAGCAAGTATTAAAGGGAGTGCAATCTTTCGTTGTCACATTACACAAGCCACCAATCCTGATGAATTAAAGTTTGCTAAACAATAAAACAAAACTACTTAATGAATTAAACACATGCAGCACCTTCTTACAGCTCTTGTATCTTTGATTTGGGTGTGTCTTGTGCTGCCTCCTTGACTGAATTCGTCCTTCGTTTCTCCTGTTCGGACTTCGGTTTTATATATAATGCGTACGAAATTCGTCTGGTCTTGGGGTATTTATAGTTTCTGTCTGAGGGAAGATGCGACGCATCTAAGGAGTAGATGCGGCGCATGTACTTAACTTCGCGTGGGGTCCAAGATTATAATATTCAGGAATATTCGTACACCGCCAGAAGATGCGGCGTAACTCCATGATTAGATGCGGCGCATGTCCTCTTGTATCTTGGATCGTATCTGGTGATATCTTGATAGAGATGCGGCGCATGTCATGAGTGAGATGCGGCGCATCTGGAGCAGATTAGTCTTGACCTTCTTCATTTCAGTAGACTCTTCACTTTATGCATGTTTTGCTCCATTATTAGTCCAAAATCGCTAAGTTTCACCAAACGCTTGTTTTTACCTGAGAATTACAAAAGTAAACGATTAAGTATCAATCCTCATACATAATATAGTAAAACAAGTCAAATTAATAGGATAAATGATAGTAATAAAATGTACTTATTTGAGTTCATCAAATATCCCCCCACTTGAACTTTACTTGTCCCCAAGTAAACCTTAGAATTTCTTTTATGAAAATGTATCCTAAAAGATGTTAGGATTTATTTTTATATTTAAGCATGTATTCGTTTATTTCATAATCACACAACTAAACACTTAACGAATTAGAAGTAAAATAAAATATTCGATAAAAGCAAATCTAATCGTTTAACTGTCCAGTCGCGACGAATATTCTATCATAAGCTTGGCAAGTATACACATCTCCTCCACTAAAGCTAAGGAATAACAAGTCTAAAGCGGTAAAAAGGGTTTTTAGGCTTAAGGGTTAATTATTCTTAATCACTATCGATCTCAAATTCCAGAAAAGGCGACAAAATCACAAATACATGATCGAATCCACGAACACGATACTTGCAATTGCTCAAATCCTTAACTCGAATAGGCTAAAGATAGGTCCAAACTTCACCAATAATAATATATCAAAAAGGGCGACAAAATCATAAATACATAGCCGAATCCACGACTACGATACTTAAGATTGCTCAAATCCCTAATCTCAATAAATCAAAGGTTTGGTTGGATAAAGAACAATATAGGGTATGGATAATATTTGGGATATAAATTGGTGTAAAAATAAAAATGAACAAAACAAATAAATTAAAATCCTAAGTGTGTTTAATCACTATCCCAACCATCCCATGAATAAGACTCATATCATTGAATAACTCACGCTTTAACACTTGAAACACATGCTTTAGGTAGACACGAATTATACTCAACAAAATCTTAATCAAAGAATAAACCTTAATTGGCGTTCCCATAACTGCCAATTCCCATTCAATCCATAGATATAGTACAACAAATAGTGGCCATATGAACCACTTACATAACTTTACATAAGTTGGTTAAAACTAACTTCCAACTTTTCTTTCTTTCTTTTTCTTTTCTCATTTTTTCGAATTTTTTTTTTTTTTTTTTTTTTTTTTTTTTTATATATATAATTGAAACATAAACATAGATGTGTAAAATTTCACCACATCACTACAACTTTCTTTCCGGATAATTTTTCCATACTTTTCATAACTTCAGAAATAATGGTAATAGTGAAAGTAGTAAACACACGAAAAATAAACTCAAAGATATACAATATTTACTTTCACTCCAATTGCATTGTGCAATTTCCCGACCTAACCAAAGATAATGAATTACGCACGCGAACACAGGTAATGTAAGGAAACACACTTTGCCTATAGCAATCAACCAACCACGGATTCTAATCTACAGGGTAGGCTAAGGTGTAAGGGTGTAACGAAACATTTTAAACATAGGTGTAAGAAACGAAAGGAATGGCTCTGAGTGTTTTTCTAGGGGTATCTTACTCTAAAAATGAGAGTAACAAAAGGGTTTATACGGAGGTTAACTAACCAGTGTAGTTAGTTAATAACACATAACATATAAAGGCCATTTGGGTGTAATCCTAGAATTTTACCAATTTAGACAAGTCATTCCAATTATATAAATAATACTCATTATGGTGGTCTCGAATAGTATACAAGCCAAGTTCTAAAGTTTACAAGTCACCGGCACACTCATAGATTTGTGAATTTTGAAAAATCACAATTTTTGAAAATAACGTCATGTGTGCAGCTATGCAACTTAGATCTTAAACAAAAACATGCTAAAAAAAATTTTTAAGTTTGATATATTAAGCACATTTTAAGCATATTTTGAAAAAGTTTAGGACAAGTAATTGTTAAGTGTTCTAATTCTCCAATCCCCCCACTTAAGTTAAACAACGTCCTCGTTGTTTGTATAAAAGGTTAAAAACTGGAAAATAAAAGAATTAGAACAGAAAAACTCCCCTGAGATTTGCTCGGTATGATCCTCCATTTGTATTAGAGCAAAAATCATCTTTCTTGTGGATGAGAACGTTAAAGCTTCATACTTGATGTATCCACAGGAAATCCAGGAAACTATAATACCACCAATGCTTTAAAACACACCTAAGATAAGAAAGGTTCAAGCTTGCATAATACATTAGTAGTTAGGAAAAATAAAAATTAAAAATTAAAACTGAAAATCATCAGGTCAGTCGATGCGCCGCATCTTATGGAAGAAGATACGCCGTATCGAGCCTGGAATAAATACGGATCAGAATAAAGATGCGCCGCATCCTTAACCAGGGATGCGCCGCATTAAAAATAAACTGATAAATAGTTTTAAAGTCGAAAATAAAAATGCAGAAAAATAAAATAAGATATGACCATTGCAGGAGATGCGTCGCATCTCAGGATGGAGATGCGCCGTATCTTCATGCGGGCCTGACTGACTCGACACAGAAAACAGAATAATAAAATATAAATCCGGGTTGTCTCCCGGTAAGCACTTGTCTTTATTCCAGAGTCTTCAAGTTAGACTCACGTTCAGCTCTTCATTCCAATACTTCAGGTTCAAACTCCACCACCTCGTTCTCATTATCCTCAATTTTATTATCAAAGTATTTCTTCACACGTTGCCCGTTCACTTTGAATATATAACCATTTTTATCGCATATTTCAATAGTTCCATATGGATACACTTTCTTGACAACGAACGGTCCCGTCCATCTTGATTTAAGTTTACCAGGATACATCTTTAATCTGGAATTAAACAGTAGCACTTTCTCTCCAATAGTAAACGTTTTATCCCCACGTAACCTCGAGTCATGCCATCTTTTAGTTCTTTCTTTGTAAATCTTAGTATTTTTGTAGGCCTCATCTCTTAGTTCATAGAGTTCATTAAGTTCCATGAAACGGTTCTTCGTTGCAGCTTCCATATCCATATTACAATTCGTCAAAGCCCAATATGCACTTTGTTCAATTTCGACCGGTAGGTGGCATGCTTTTCCGTATACAAGACGAAATGGAGTGCATCCCGTTGGTGTCTTATAGGCTGTACGGAATGCCCATAAAGCATCATTTAACTTGTCAGACCACCCTTTAGGATTATACCCAGTCGTTTTTTCAAGAATTCGTTTTATAGCTCTATTGGTTACTTCAGTTTGACCATTTGATTGAGGATGGTATGCGGTGGAAACCCTATGATATACTCCATATTTTTGCAATGCTTTTCCCAGATGGTGATTACAAAAGTGTGTTCCCCTATCACTAATCAATGCTTTAGGAATTCCAAACCTAGAGAACAAACTTTGCAAAAATTTAAGTACTACCTTGCTGTCGTTTGTTGGAGATGCTTGCGCTTCGACCCATTTTGATACGTAGTCAACAGCAACCAAAATATATTTATTACCTTTAGATTCAGGAAACGGTCCCATGAAGTCTAATCCCCATATGTCGAAAACTTCACATACATGGATATAGTTTTGCGGCATTTCGTTTCTTGATGTAATATTTCCGGATCGTTGACACGCATCACATCCTTTTATATAATCTTTCGCATCCTCCAACATAGTGGGCCAATAAAATCCCGAATCCAGGATCTTTCTTCTTGTGATGACTGGACCGTGATGTCCCCCTGTTGGCCCTGAATGGCAATGTGCCAATATTGCTGCGATGTCATCACCGTTTACGCATCTTCGTATAATATTGTCAGGACATAATTTAAAGGCATAAGGTTCATCCCAAATATACTCGTTAGTGCGAGTTATAAACCTTCTTTTCTCGTCGGATGTTAGCCCTTTTGGAATTTCATTTGCAACAATAAAGTTTATAAAGTCGGCATACCATGGTCCATTATTATTGCTCTTAATTCCTACCATCATAAGGTGTTCATCAGGAAAGTCATCAGCTATTTCCCTCTCGTCAAGCACCTCCATATCAGGGTTTTCAAGTCTAGATAAGTGGTCAGCAGCTAGATTCTCGGCACCCTTTTTATCTTTAATTTCAATATCGAATCCTTGGAGCAATAAAACCCACCTAATAAGCCTTGGCTTGGCATCCTGTTTATTGAACAAATACTTCAAAGCAGAATGGTCAGTGTAAACCATAGTTTTTGACAATATAAGATATGATCTAAATTTATCGAATGCAAAAACTACTGCTAAAAGTTCTTTTTCCGTGGTGGTGTAGTGTTCTTGGGCATTATTCAATGTTTTGCTAGCATAATAAATTGGCTTAAATTTCTTATCAATCTTTTGTCCAAGTACGGCTCCAACAGCATAATCACTAGCATCACACATTAGTTCAAAAGGCAGATTCCAATCCGGCGAAATTATAATGGGTGCAGAAGTTAGTTTTTCTTTAAGTATATTAAATGCCTTTTTGCAATCTTCGGAAAAATCAAACTTTGCATCCTTTAGCAACAATTGGGTCATAGGCCTAGATATTTTTGAAAAATCCTTTATGAACCTACGATAAAATCCAGCATGCCCTAAAAAACTTCTAACGCCTTTTACGTTAGTGGGGTAAGGTAGTTTGGCAATTACATCAATTTTAGCTTTATCGACTTCTATACCTTTCCCAGAAATTTTGTGTCCTAACACAATTCCCTCTCTAACCATAAAATGACATTTTTCCCAATTAAGAACAAGGTTAGTTTCTTCACACCTAGCAAGCATTTTATCAAGTTTAAAGAGACAATCATTAAATGAGTTACCGAACACCGAAAAGTCGTCCATGAAGACTTCCATAAAGTCTTCTACCATATCATGGAAGATAGCCATCATACAACGTTGGAAAGTAGCAGGGGCGTTGCATAGTCCGAACGGCATTCTCCTATAGGCGAAGGTTCCATAAGGGCAGGTGAAAGTCGTCTTCTCTTGATCCTCGGGGGCAATGGGTATTTGGAAGAAACCTGAAAAACCATCCAAAAAACAATAATAATCATATCCTGATAGTCTTTCTAACATTTGATCAATAAATGGAAGAGGGAAGTGATCTTTTCGCGTAGCATCATTGAGTTTGCGGTAGTCGATGCAAACTCTCCATCCGGTAACAGTTCTTGAAGAGATTAGCTCATTGTCGTCATTGAGTACTACCGTCATTCCTCCTTTTTTTGGTACAACGTGGATAGGACTGACCCACGAGCTGTCGAAAATTGGGTAGATAAGTCCGGAGTCAAGTAACTTTACGATTTCATTTTTCACCACATCTTGGACTTTTGGATTCAAACGCCTTTGAGGTTGGATAGTTGGTTTGAATTCATCCTCCATAAGGATTTTATGTGTACAAAATGACGGGCTAATTCCCTTAATATCAGACATACTCCACGCTAATGCTCCTCTTCGTTTATATAGTACCTGCAAAAGAGACTCTTTTTCTTTTGGCGTTAAGTCAGATGCAATAATAACGGGTGAATTAGTATTTCCGTTTAAATAAGCATATTCCAAAGTAGAAGGAAGATCCTTAAGCACAGGTTTAACATTATCAATTTCAGTAGCACTAGCGGAATAAACCTGTTCTTTAATTATATCGCTGCTGTCATCAGATAGATGCGCCGCATCGAGGTTTTCGATGCGCCGTATCTCGTTACATACAGCAGAATCAGCAGCTAAATTATAATCAATAGTATTCTCATCAACTTGATCTTCTATAGCAATTGTGTTTTCCAAATTTTTAAGCAGAAAAGAATCAAGCAAATTACTTTTTAACAATTTCTGAGTAAATTGATTAATCGTGTCATCAGAAACATCGATATTATAACATTCATCATCATCGGAATTATCTTTACTCATAGATTGTTCCATGTTAAACTCAACCTCATCTTTTCCTATGGTAAGAGTTATCTTTTTATTAAAAACATCAATCATGGCCCTAGCAGTGGCTAAAAATGGTCTTCCTAATATTATAGGAGTTCTAGAATTTTCAGGCATATCAAGGATAACGAAGTCGATAGGTAATTCAAATTTATCAACTTTTATTAATATATTTTCAGCTATTCCTAATGGGTATTGTATGGACCTATCAGCTAGTTCTAAGCACATCCTAGTAGGTTTTGGTTCACCAAGACCTAATTTATCATACATAGAAGAGGGCATAAGACTTATACTAGCTCCTAGGTCGGCTAAGGCATTTTCAATATGCAAATTTTTAATTTGACAAGGAATAGTGAAACTCCCTGGATCTTTTTCTTTAGACGGAAGTTCGTTGAGCAATGCCGCTGAGCTTCTTTTCCCCATTGTTATGGTGCAAGCCTCTTCGAGTTTAGACTTGTTTGTAAGCAAGCTTTTCAGATATTTAGCATATTTCGGCATTTGCACTAGGGCTTCCATAAATGGTATGCTTAGCTGCAGCTGCTTGAGATTCTCCAGGAATTTCTTTTGATAGGCATCTTCTTTCTCTTTCCTTACCCTATGTGGGAAGGGTGGTGTTGATCGTTTAGGTTCAACAGATGGTTCTCTTCTAATTACAGGTTCTGGATCAGTCTCTTTTGGTTGCTCTTGCTCAGGTGGTAAAGATTCAGGGGAAATTTTGTTTGTACTGTCATCCTCGGGTGTTTCTCCGATTTGAAAGGTTGACTTTCCGCCTCTAGTTGTAATTCCTTTCAGATCGTGCCTTACCAAAAGAACCTTGTTAAGCACTGTTGACAATTGGTGCACTTCAATTGCCAAACCATTGATCATATTGTTTTGTTCCTTTAGTAACAGCTCATGACTGCCTTTGAATTCAGTGATAAAGTTCCTTGCTTCATGATGTTCTTGTTCATTGGCTTGAGCGATTAGTAGTGCAAACTCTTCCATAGTAAGGTTTCTTTGGGGTCTTCCGAACCAGTTTGGGAAAATATCGAACATTGTTCCTGAAAATTAAGAACAAGAAGATTTCAAAGTAAAAGTTTCCTAGTATAAGGGTAAGTCAGAATATTTTCTGTTCGGAAATTAGAAAAGAATAAAAGTTGCTGATATCTGCAGACGATGCGCCGTATCCAAAAAGTTGGATACGCCGTATCTAATAATCGTTAAAATTTAATCAGACTTTATTCAGAAAATAGATACGCCGCTTAGAATTTTGAATGCGCCGTATCGAATTAAATAATCAAAAATCAGCTTATCTAATTAAAATTAAATGCGTCGTATTAACGAAAGTTAATGCGCCGTATTTTCGTTACGTTTAAAAATAAAAGATTTTTGATTCAGAAAGATGCGCCGTATCGACAGAGATCGATACGCCGTATCTGTTTAATAATTCGCAAACTGTTTTTAATTAAAATAATAGATACGCCGTATCTGCAAAAGCAGATGCGTCGTATGGCGTCAACGTTTAGAAATTTTTTTTTATCAAAAACAGATACGCCGTATCTGCTAAAGCAGATGCGTCGTATTACTTTATCGCTTAGAAAAATTTTCTTATTAAAAACAGATACGCCGTATCTTGGGGAAAAGATGCGTCGTATCGAATTAATTAAACGCGTTGTATTTTAAAAAAAATTAAACGCAATACGCCGTATCTGAGAAATCAGATGCGCCGTATCGTTTGATTTAGCACAGTACAACGATAGCAGAACAGAAAAAAAAAATACGAAAAATAAAAACAAAAAACACACAACGAAAATAAAACACACAAAAATAAAAGAAAACAATTAACACACAATACAACAAATATGCAAAATAATGATGCAATTAATCTAATAAAAAGAAAAACCTAATTAAAATACTAATCAAATTAACAGATAATAACAATTCACTCCCCGGCAGCGGCGCCAAAAACTTGATGCGTGCGGTGTCGTAGTATAGTTTTAGCAGTTTTAATGCCTACTCAAGTTTTAAATTTATATTTAGCCGACTTATCAATAACACACACACTTAACGAGCAGTGTACCCGGTCAGTATGAATATAATGGTAAGTAGAGTGTCGATCACTAAGAGTGGAACGTATTATCTCGTTATTCTAATCAGTATTTTAATATCCTAACGCAAGGGGGTTTCAGCCTGAGAGACTGGCACGATTTGTTTGCAATTAAATAATAAAATAAACCAATAGGCACGAATCAGCAAGTAGCACACACGTACACAGATAGATACTTAAGACAATAAGAGGGCTGTCCTTATGATTAAGTAGATTGTCACTTGTTTTATTGATAGCTTTATATGAAGTGTATGTAGTTAACCCTTTCTCGTTGGTCCTAATCTTATCGGCGAGTAAACCCTTAATGATTACTTATGTCTAAAAGTTATTCCTAAGTGATCAGTTTAGTAATAACCGTGGGAGCCACATTATGTCCCGCAGTCAAATGCCCGCAAGCCACTAATAAACACAGAGGTTATCAATGCACTAATAAGTAGTAACCAAAGACATCAACATATAAACTTTAATTGATGGGAAAGCAAGTATTAAAGGGAGTGCAATCTTTCGTTGTCACATTACACAAGCCACCAATCCTGATGAATTAAAGTTTGCTAACACAATAAAACAAAACTACTTAATGAATTAAACACATGCAGCACCTTCTTACAGCTCTTGTATCTTTGATTTGGGTGTGTCTTGTGCTGCCTCCTTTACTGAATTCGTCCTTCGGTTCTCCTGTTCGGACTTCGGTTTTATATATAATGCGTACGAAATTCGTATGGTCTTGGGGTATTTATAGTTTCTGTCTGAGGGAAGATGCGGCGCATCTAAGGAGTAGATGCGGCGCATGTACTTAACTTCGCGTGGGGTCCAAGATTATAATATTCAGGAATATTCGTACACCGCCAGAAGATGCGGCGTAACTCCATGATTAGATGCGGCGCATGTCCTATTGTATCTTGGATCGTATCTGGTGATATCTTGATAGAGATGCGGCGCATGTCATGAGTGAGATGCGGCGCATCTGGAGCAGATTAGTCTTGATCTTCTTCATTTCAGTAGACTCTTCACTTTATGCATGTTTTGCTCCATTATTAGTCCAAAATCGCTAAGTTTCACCAAACGCTTGTTTTTACCTGAGAATTACAAAAGTAAACGATTAAGTATCAATCCTCATACATAATATAGTAAAACAAGTCAAATTAATAGGATAAATGATAGTAATAAAATGTACTTATTTGAGTTCATCAAATACTAAAAAGTACACACCAAAAAATCAACACATTGTTGCAGTCTCATAGCTTTGCGTTGCTTCCTTTGTTGTCTTTTGGATATGTTTTTTTTTAAGTATTTGTAGATACTTGCAGGAACTTCATGGACGGGTTCTTTGATTGGTACGATACTAGGAAATTTGAAGATATCGATCAGAAATGCCCACATCAAATATGAGGATTCTATTAGGTTGGTGTAGAATATTAATGTAACAAAGATAATTATCGATTCTTATGTCAAAACCCCGTTATTGCAACTTACTTCAAAGTATATAGATTTTTTTTATTAGTAGAGCTCCTAATGTAATTAAATAATTATTGATTTTTATGTCAAAATTTCATTATTACGGTTTATGTCAAACCCCCGCGGGGGTAACCATTCTTGGTAAGATCAATTTATAATTAACTGTACCTCAGTGTAATTTGATACATACTGGTAGTTTTGTCATAGAAATGCTTAAATTTTCGAATTAGTTTAGCTTATAAACTATAATGGGTTGTTAGCTTTGATGTGTATAAGCCTATTGAGATAAGTTCTGAATTTGTTTCTTTTAGAGTACATTTTTTTTGGTAACCATGATTTCCGACCTTTTGGCCGACTAATACACGAGGTTTGAACCCATCGCCAAACATACTCAAACCAGGTAAAGCCCTCCCTTTTCAAGAGGTTGGCGTGACCACTTAAGGTTGTTTGCACCTAGTAGTAATTGAACTTGAGACCTCACACATTTTAGAAGCCCTTTTGCCACTAGGCCACCTTTAAGTGGTTTCTTTTAGAGTACAATTAATTCCAATCTATTCATACAATCTGTTGGGAATTAAATGTTCTGAAGATTAGTATTGGGAATTAAATGTTCACAAGGTCAGTACTGCTCAATGAAATACACCAAGTGTTATTCTACTGCTAGTGTATTTCATTCTACTGCTAGTGTTAGAGATTCTGCTGCCGCAAGAATACTACTGCTAGAGTAACAGATACTGCTGTTGGAGTGATTCATCTTACTGCTGAAGAGATAAGTGTCGCGTATACTACTACTGGATGGATAAGTATAAAAAGATATTTGTGTATAAAAGTCAAAGATATACGGTAGATAATATCTTTGATAGGTGTTCAGTCAACAAGTTATGTACACAAATACATGTTGTATCTTAGCTACTGACACACACAAGCTAGCAAGTAGTCGAATACTCAAGTGGTGTACATGTGCTTAGATATTATATATATAGAGAGTTAGTCATAAACTAACTAAGTGACTGAGTAGTGATAATACAATAGAAAATAGTTTTCTTTGTAATAGAGATTCAAGGTTTTGTAACCCTAGTGATAGTGAAGATCACTCGTATTATTCTCAATAATATTGAATCGTTTGGTATTATACCTTCTGTGTTCATTGTTCATTACTCAAGCATTACTGTTCCATTTCCAATAACCAATAACCTTCTAAGTGTGGTTAAGTAGATTCCGCATACTTAATCATATTCACTCAAAGTATCATATACACTCGTTATAAAGGACTAACATCCTCATTAGTGTATCGAAATCCTCTCACAATCTACAAAGACAAATCTAACATGTACGAATTCTTATTAAATGATACGAGTACAATAATAATATAACAACAAACCATTTATCGAACACATAAAAATACTTTAAGCAAAAATGAAACTCAAAACTCTGTGCGTCCACCAGGATCTAAAACTATGTTAGTCAATATTTACTTTCAACAACCATTTATCCTACAAAATTTAAACCAAAGCTTAATCTAACAAAAATCAAACCCAAAGCCCCGTGCATGGACGAGGATCTAAAACTAGTTTGGTTGGTGTGTTTATATATGTTTGCCTTTCAAAAAAAATCAATTGATTGGATACAAAAAAGAGGATGAAGTTCCATACTATAAATGCAGTTTATCTAAATATGGATCACTTTTTAATATATAAATGCATTTATATGTATGCAGTTATCAAACTGTAGACACCTTGAGGAGTTGAGGTTACACAGAAAGTTGACGTAGACGCCTTGAGGTTACATAAAAAGTTGAACCGATCACTTTGATTATCATAACTTCAAAGACTAAAGTATGTTAATACACATTCTGTACAATTTTTTATGTCAGAGCAATACGTTTGAGTGTGAGTATTTAAAAAAATAAAATAAAATAAAAAATTATAACAGCAAATATCCTTTATGACTATTGTACAATAAAACCAATGTCCTTGATATAAGAACCGTGTCCTCTCTAAGCAAAAAATGCATAGGTACTGTCTATATAAATATATGCATATATGTCTTTGCTCTCAAATGGAATGGTCTAATGCAATAAGTCATGGTGCCTCCTTCATGTTTAGGTCTATGAGTGTAATTTAGTGGGACCCACCTTTTTGTCATTGCTTTTTCTGCTACATTGCATGTACATAAAGCATTAATGGACCATTTATTTGTGCCACTGGTTTAATATGACCAACTTCATAAGAAGATTCATGAATTTGCATTACAAACCATGGTTGTTCTGTTTTATCTTTTTGAGGAACGAAGGTGTCAGAAATATGAGGCACTTTTGAATAATCAAATGGTTTATTGAACTTAACATTGCTCATTTTTTATCGACTCTATTCGTCCTGTTACTGTTCTTCCTCACAGTTATATACAATAACACGCATAATTGAATCATCAAAGAGGTGGTCTGCACTATACAACTTTGGATTTTCCTTGAGTGCTTTGTGTAGAAAACGGGGTTTGTCATCACCAATAGCAAAACCATAACCATGGGGATTTTGCTTTAGAGTAAACTTTTGAATTGTTGTTACAGACTCACCAGTTTTATAAACAACTTTTTGAAACTCTTTTAATTTACTTTCCAAATCTACGATTTCATCAAGATAAGAATCAATTCGTTTCCTAGACACTTGTTTATGTTCAGAAAAACTAGCTTGACAAGTTGACAACTCTGTTTTTGTTTTTGAAAGTTCAGAATTGAGGTGTTCACCTGTTGTTTGAATTTTATTTTTTCTTCTTCCATTTGAGAAACCAAGTTGTTTTTGGAAGCAGCTAATTCTCGTATTTGATGTTGTAAATCTTGTTCTTTGTCATAAGCTTTTTGGAATGCAACTTCAAAACTTTGTTATCGTTTTTCTTTTGCTTTAAAATTTGTGAGTTGTATTTTATAGCACTCAAGATCCTTAGTTAGTGATGCAAGTTTGGCTTTTAAGTTTCTGTTGATCTCATTGCATTTTTCAATCTGAGATTTTTGTGAATCCAATTGGGATTGGGTGGTCAATAGTAAGGTCACGAGTTCTGGATCTGGACCGAGCGAAGGTTCATTTTGTTCAATTTGATAATTGTTATCGTCATCAATTGGATCATCAAATGTAAAAACTGGGTTAATTTGATCTTCATCAAATGTAAAAATTGTGTTCATTTGTTCATCTTCTTGAGGAGATATAAATGAATCATTTTGAACAACTTGCTCCTCATCTGATGCAGATACAGATGGTGATACAATTTCATGTATTAGACATGTTGTTGGATCAAGTACCTGAGACAGACCGTCAATATCATATATTGGGCCTGTGTCACTCATGTGAAGTTCCTGCATTTTTGCCATTAACATCACAGCTGCATTTGCTTCCAAATCCTCCATGTCATCATCTGAATATGCATTGGCCATGAAGTTGTTTTCTTTGTCAGTTAGAGTGCCCCCTGATTCATCCTTTAGAGCTAGAAGTAGTGCCTGCTTATGAAACTCATTGCCTCTGACTCTAGGTTTGGGACATGCATTAGCCAGATGACCTTTCCCATTGCAGTTGTAGCACTTGACCATAGTATTTCCAGTCCCTGTATTCCCAGTTTCAACAAGTTCAACCCTTTTCTGAGGAGCACCTGCATTGTTCCTACTTCCACTAGCTGCATTAAACCGTTGTCCATTTCCTGAATTTCCCATATAACCTCCTGATCCAGTTCTTCCATAAGCACGATTCTGTATTTCAACCCGTCCATCTTGTACAACAACATGATTCCTTGTGTTGGATGAAGTGCTGAGACGATTGTTGGATTTGTTAGAGAATTTGCTGAAAGCACGAGCAATGAGTGCAAATCCTTCATTCAAAGAGTTGAATGCATCGTCTTCATCATTGTTTGTATTTGTGTAGAACATGGTGTCAGTGTTGTCATAGGGGACCAGTTGATTTTCAGTTGATTGTTGTGTCGAATCATATGGAATGAGTTGGGTGGAAGAGGTTTGTGTAGGATAGTTAAAGTGATGTTGCTGTTGGACATAAGCATGGTTTGATTGTGGAGGTGGAGCAAAGTGAGATTGAGCTAGTAGTGCCAATGAATTTGGAGTTGTAGACGGTGAATAAGTACCATGAAGAGCTCGATCTTTGTCGACTTCAGACTGATGGTGCTTCATATAATCATACAACAACCCATAAGATGCATTATGTAGATTTTTGGCTTGATGACCAAAGGTGATATATTTTTGCCAATCTGGACCAAGACAGCTGAGAAACTTAGTGTTGATTGCAATCCTGGGTAAAATAATGTTGTGTCTGTCCAAGTCATTGATGATGTTTGTGAACTGATGGTAATAAGACTCTGGTGACTCCTTTGATTCAATCATGAACATTGTATATTCGAGGTAGGGTTTGTATTCCATGTCTTCTTGGTTCAGTTCAGTGCCTTCCATTAAGAGATGAACGTGTTCCCACATATCCTTAACTGTTTTCTGAGCATCAATGCTTCAAAAAATTGGATTAGGTATTCCCTGAAGAATATATGACATTGCAAGTTCATTTGCTTCACGATGAAGTATTTGCTCTGCAGTAAGTTGAGCTTCAGGAACAGGGGTCACGGTGTCAGGTCTTGGAGGAATAGCAGTTGGATCTCCAGGAACCGTTGTAGTTGGCATTTGGAATGAACCTTCAATTATAGCCTTTTTCATATATTTGCCATGTGGTTTCTTGAGTTCTATGAACCTTAAGAATCGACTTGCCCATTGAACATAATTACCAGGAGTAAGCATTGGAGGTGTATCAAGTGATCCAGCTTCATGTCTAGATTGTTGGCTACTGATTGCCTCACACATTTGATCAAACCAATGTGGTTGTTTTGCTGGAAGTGGGAAGGATTGCATTGGTTGTTGTTGATATGGTTGTTATTGAGGGGATTGTTGCTGTGGAAAGAATTGATGTTGTTGCATGAATAGTTGTTGTTAAGGATATTGCGGTTGCTGAGGATACTGCTGTTGAAAGTAGTTGAAATAAGGTGGTTGAGACATGATTGTGATTAGTTAACTTGTGTTGTTATGGATCTTGTAGATAATTGAGAAGTGTGTTGTGAGTTATGAGATTTGGTTTTGGTTAAGTTTGAATTAAGATGATTAATGTTCACGCCCAATTTCGACAAACACTGTTCACATCCAATTTCGGCAAACACTGTTCACAGTTTACTAATTGCGACGAGTTCACTGAATTGCGACAAAGTTACAATTGCGATGGATTTATCCAATTCCGACAAAGATAGCTGAATTGCGATGGACTTTTCAATTTCGATGGAGCTTGGAAATTGCGATGGACTTTGCAATTGCGACAGAACTTTGCAATTTCGATAAATTATCTGAATTGCGATAGAACTTGGCAATTCCGATGATTTCTCACTAACTTATACAAGATAGGAGATTTCCACAAAGTCGAAGTATTTTCACAAGCTTGTACAAGCAAGGAATCTACTGAGTACCAATTCCGATAAACCCTTTTTGAAGCAATTCCGATAAACCCTTTTTGAAGCAATTCCGATAAACCCATAATTCCAATTCCGATAATCCCTAGTTGTCAATTCCGATAAGATAACAATTTCCTAAAGGCTCGTTTTTCAATGAAAAACAACTTTTAAACACTTTTTAGTATCATCAAAACCTTTAAAAACTCCTAAATAATAATAAAGTTCAAAGCATTAACGTTTTAAAGGGAATTTGAGCAATTTCGATGAAATGGAAATAAGTAAACCGAAGATAAAAACTAATGTAAATAAAAAAGAACTGAACTTTTGACACTAAATCAAACTTGTAAACACTATAAAGTTCTTAACACGTTACAAGCGTGAAGAATGGGTGCTAGAAATGTGATTTTGTCACAAATTAAACACAAAAACCAACTCGTAAGACAAGTAAATGCTACGTATAGCTAGAAACACACTTCACAACGATCCTTTGGCGATTGATACCATTTGTTAAGTCACCTTAATGATGTAACACAAGTATAGTAACAAGAGAAATGAGAGAAAGAGATAAGAGAATGGTTCGTTAAATCACACAAGAGAATAACAAAGGGTTGCTTGCATTAGTGAAAATAACCAACAATAAGATAGTATGTTTACATGAGTATATATAGGAGTGCTAGCTAGGGTAACTCCTTGTTAAGTCTTTCTAGAAGGAATAAACTAAATGGCACGGCCTATGGGCCTTCTACATAGGCCGAACCTTAAGTAACAATCATAAAGGCCATTTAAACTTAGCAACCTATTACAAATGAATAACCAAGACTTGATATTAATTAAACGTATTCCCAACAAAATCACATGTGATTAAACACTAATTTTGAATATTCTAATAATATCACATGTGATATTATTAGAATATTCAAATTAGTGTTTAATTACATGTGATTTCTTATGCAAGTTTTAACAACGAAGAAAAAAGAAAAAAAAAAGACAAAAAGTAAAAAAAACGTGAAAAAAATGATTTTTTATCGAAAGTGTATCAAAGTGCCCGTCTATAGAAATATAATTAAATGCTCGTCGCGATGATGTAATTATTTACGTTTAACGATTAACAGTTTAAGAGAGATTTAAATTATAAAAAATATGTGAAATATTAAAATATTTTTAAAATGATAAAATGGTAGTTTCTTTCTTCGCTTAATGGGCCTTTAAAAGGTTAGAAAAACTAAAAAGTATAAGGTTTTATTGTTGGGCTTTATGAAGAGCTGTTAAAAATTAAAAATAGGGTAAATTGCAAAAATGGTCCCTAAAGTAACACGAATGCGCAAGGATCACACTGAGATGATTTTTGTTGAAAAAAAGACATTAATGTTTACATTTTTTGCAAAACAGCCACTGAAAGTCATTGTTCACTAACTTTCGTTATTTTTCTCTTTAAGTGGCACGCGAAATGACTAATATACCCTCTTCGTTATTCTTCCCCACGTTAAGTGCAAAACAGCCACTGGATTGGAAGCCACCACATCACAAACACAGCCACCACCACTACACAACCCAGCACCACCCTCTACCACCATCGCCACCACCATTTGTTTAGCATGTGGACGAATAAGACGATATATTTGATTTGATTTGGGGATTCACCAACAAACTTCTTTTTAACTGGTTAGCTTTCTCTCCTCATCTCAATTCATTCTTACTTAATTACTTTCATTACTTTACTTCATTATCATCATCTGTTTTTAATTAATTTACAACTACAACAGTAATTTTACTTCCATAATTCTTCTTACAATATTGATGACTTCATTCATTCACAATTAATTTATTCAATCAAATCAAATCAAATGCTTATTCTCTTACTTACTTACTTACTTACTCATCCATGAATTTATTCATTATTATAAAACAAACAAACAAACAAATCACCACACTTGAATATTATTCTAATCGGTCTCCATTAAACAGGAGGAGTCAATGGAATCACCACCACCTGCGAGGAGGCCTACTTCTGTTGTTGTTCTTACTCTCGATTCCAATGAGTTTTATATTGTTTCAACCCTCTCATTTAGGGACGACACCCAAGTTATTTACACCGATCCAACCACCGGATCTCTTAGACATTACAACAAGCCTGGTTACGATGTTTTTCAATCCCAAGACCAGGCGTTAAATTAAGTCACTAATGGTACACACTCTCTTTGTAAGAGCATTATTTACGCCAGAGCCATCTTAGGTTACGTCGTGCTTGGGAGCTCCACATTGCTGCTTGTCGCCACTAAGTTGACTCTTAGCATCCCCAATCTGCCTGGCGGAGATGGTTGTGTGTATACGGTTACTGCAAGCCAATGGGTCAAAGTCGTTCTTCAAAATCCTCAACCCCAAGGGAAAAGAGAGTTGAAGAATATTCAAGAGCTCGCTGAACTTGACATCGATGGGAAATACGATTTATGCGAAACAAGGGACGTCACTCGTCCTTTTCCCACTCATCATCCTATAACAAACCCTGACCACGAGTTTGTTTGGAATGGATGGTTTTTCACCCCTTTCAAAACAATTGGTCTTGATCAACACTTCGTTATTTTGCTGCATGTATACTTACAGATTATTTTCATCTGCCCAGCCATTTGGGCTAACAAGTGTTTTATATGTGGGCTCTAGAAAAAAAAGGTTCAATCTTGGTGTGTGACAGTGTGACTGTGATTGATTTTGTGAGTGTGATTAAATTTAACTAATAAGTGAGTTTTTGGTGTTGTTGTTTATGATTAATGATGTAAATGCAGCAAGTCACATGTATCCTGCTTATTATTATCTATAATAATAAAAAATATGGTTTTAGATAATTTAGTTACAATATCTATGGTTTGGGCAAAATAACATGTGTAGAGTGCAGCCAAGTGGGGAATATTGAAGGAAAAAAAAAAAGATTTGATGGTGGTGGTTGTGTGGTGGTAGAGGGTGGTGTTGTAGTAGAGGGTGGTGTTGGTTGTTTGGTGGTAGAGGGTGATGGTGGTAGTGGCTGTGTTCGTGATGTGGTGGGAAAACATCAAAGTAATAAGTGTAAGTGGTAGGTGGATGGAAGTGCATTTTTATATTGCTCATCATTTATTCGAAACCTTAATTGTAGAGCTTGTAAGCTGTTCTAGTAGTAGAGTATTAACAAAATAAAAAAGAAGGAATTTGATGGTGGTGGTTGTGTGTTGGTAGAGGGTGGTGGTGGTGGTGGAGGGTGGTGGCGCTGATCATGTGGTGGTAGAGGGTGATGGTGATGGAGGATAGTTCAGGGACATTATTTGCCAATTAAAAAGAGTAGTTGTGACATATAGATGATGGTATATTAGTCATTTCACGTGCCACTTAATGAGAAAACTAACGAAAGTTACTTTTAGTGGTTGTTTTGCAAAAGCCGTAAACATTAATATATTTTTTACAATAAAAATAATCTCGATGTTATCCTTTCGCATTTGAACCATTTTTGCAATTTACCATTTAAAAATATTTAGGGTTACGCCTAAATATATCCCTCAACGCAAACAGATTATCACCAAACTCACTAGACTCAAAATAATACGGGTTGTTATGCCCAAGTTAATTCACACCGGTCACAACAACTAACTACCCAAACATTAAAATTCAGATTTAATGCTCTCACAATCACAACCATCCATTACACACACCTCTCACACCACACTTTAATCCAATGGCTCAAATTCTTTCCACCTCATCAATCCGCACCACCTACTCTTATTGGATTAAATTCTTTCCACCTCATCAATCCGCACCACCTACTCTTATTGGATTAAATTCTTTCCACCTCATCAATCCGCACCACCTACTCTGCTATACCAACAACTCATCTCCATTCTCCTTATTAATGAGTATCTCCTCGCCTCTATCATTACTTCATCTCCATCTTGCAGCCAAATCCTACCTTATTCCTCCATAAATCACACAAATCTAGCGCAACCAAAAAAAAAAAAAAAAAAAAAAAAAAAAGGAAAAGAAAGGGAAAACGTGAGCACCGGTACGGTTGGGATATTTATTGTTCGATTATCCCTTTAACCTAATCAAAATCTCTCAAGCCGCAAGGTAAATTGTTTTTATCTTTATTTTCTTATATATCTTGGTCGATTACGTTATTATTTATTGATTGATTGTCTAGGTATATGTTATTAATTTGATTATCTAGCTTGGAATTGCTGTTTTTATTATTTTTGTAGATTATGTTATTGATTGATTCAAGATTTCTGATGAAAAATTGTTTTTGGATTTTTTTCTTTCAGCCGTTGCAAACATACTCACACCCTGTTGAAACAGCAAATTTTCCATGGCATAAAACACTTGTTGCGACCATTTGGCTTAGTAATGAGTTTGCTTTTTTTATTTAAAATAACTTCTCCATTCTAGACATCCTTAAAAAGTGATTCAATGACGAGGATTCCCTTGGCGGGTACCGCTAGAACGGATCTCTCCAGCGGGACTGTGCAAACTGTTACTGTCAAACCATTAACGGCTTCAAAAAGAACAGCTTTGTAGCTGTGTTTTTTAAGGTCCTCAAGGCCATCAAGTACACCTTCATAATATACCAATATATGTCTTTTTACAAATGCTTCTCGAAGAGGACCATGAGATGAGTCAAAGCTCAACTTCATCGATGTATCGATTGCGTCTCTCAACGCGATATATTTGAAATCTATGGATCCATTCTCACTTTCAAAGACAAGCGTAGCACGCTTATGATCTAGTCCACTTTCCCAAAATGGTGTTAAGTCTATCGGAAACTCATTCATGCAAATTAGGATACACTTGTCATTTCCAACGGTTGTGGCATAAAGTCGTACATAGATTTCAAGAACCAACGAGAATGGAGGAGAACAAGGAGGGCTAGGATTCCCAAAAAAATAAAGCCATTGTTGATTGTGCTGACGGACTCATACCAATCTCGATAGAAATAAAAAATACCCAATTACATGAAAGTGAAAATGGGTATGTTTCTTATTTCTACCGAGATTGGTATGAGTCCGTCGGCACAATCAACAATGACTTTATTTTCTTTGGGAATCCTAGCCCTCCTTGTTCTCCTCCATTCGCGTTGGTTCTTGAGATCTATGTACGACTTTATGCCACAACCGTTGGAAATGACAAGTGTATGCTAATTTGCATGAACGAGTTTCCGATAGACTTAACACCATTTTGGGAAAGTGACTAGATCATAAGCGTGCTACGCTTGTCTTTGAAGGTGAGAATGGATCCATAGATTTCGAATATATCGCGTTGAGAGACGCAATCGATACATCGATGAAGTTGAGCTTTGACTCATCTCATGGTCCTCTTCGAGAAGCATTTGTAAAAGGCCATATATTGGCATATATTATGAAGGGGTACTTGATGGCCTTGAGGGCCTTAAAAAACACAGCTACAAGGCCGTTCTTTTTGAAGTCGTTAATGGTTTGACAGTAACGGTTGGCACAGTCCCGCCGGAGAGATCCGTTCTGGCGGTACCCGCTAAGGGAATCCTCGTCATTGAAGCACTTTTTAAGGATGTTGAGATTGGAGAAGTTATTTTAAATAAAAAAAGCAAACTCATTACTAAGACAAATGGTCGCAACAAGTGTTTTATACCATGGAAAAATTGCTGTTTCAATTTGACAATCAAGTGGAGCAAAGGTATTGCACCTTAACAATGACAAACTATTATTTATATCTTTGCTTATCTTGAAACTATACACCTTATTGGATTAACTTTCTCAAATGCTTGCTATGCGAAATAACAGCTGATAGTTTGAATGGTTGCTATTATGCAGGTTCCAAGTGTTTTTATACATAAATTGAAAATGTGTTTGACAAGTGAGAAGTTGGCGGAAAGTTATCAGCTTTTGGATTGAAGATGTAGGTGAGATGGTTAATGTTTAACAGTACTTGCTGCTACTAGCTTATCTTACTTTTAAGGTATGTCTTATGATGGAAGGGAATGTTAGAACTCAACTGTACGTGTGTCATGGAAAGTTGTCTTCTTCATGTTTTGCAAAGTGTCTTAAACTTTCTTTTAATTTGTTTTGTACCCTCTTTATAATTTTAGCTGCCTAAGACCTTGTTATCTTCTGAAAAACTATGTTCAACTGCTGGTGGCTGTTTTGATTTCTCATTCTCTAGTGCGACTGAATCTTTGTTTTGATTTCTCATTCTCTAGTGCGACTGAATCTTTGCTTTTTCATCTTTAGTAAGTCATATTCAAGAACGTTGGATCGTTGGTGCCTTGAACAACCAAATTTATTACATTTTTTCATTTGTACTCTTATAAAATGTTTATACCATTAACCTTTTTCTAAAATTTATCAGACCAATCTCAACTTCCTAACGAATAATAATGTGACATGTCACTTTTTCACTTGATCTTAAACCACACTATCTATTAACATCCTCATCTAGGGGTTTTTTTTTAAAAAAAATAATTTTTTTTTTAACATCCTCATCTAGGGGTTTTTTTTTAAATAAAAATAAAATAAAAATGTTTTGGTTACTTATTTTTGATGTTTATATGTGTTTTATTTTATTATATGTCGTGGTCGATTATGTTATTATTTATTGATTGATTGTATAGGCCAGGTTTGTTGGTATATGTTATTAATTTGATTATCTAGCTTGCAATTGTTGTTTTTATTATTTCGTTGATTATGTTATTGATTGATTGAAGATATATACAGTATATGTTATAATACAAGCTGTCTGATGAAAAATTCTTTTTGGATTGTTTCCTTTTAGCCGTTGCAAACATACTCGCACCCCGTTTTCTCCTGACGAAGCTCAACAAAGACACTTACATCATCGACCGTCTTTTTCAGTTGATTTATTTTAAAACGTGAGATACCAAGTTAATCTTTATCATGTTATGATTATAACCTGCGAATTTTATTCCTTGTAATATGCTTATTCGCTCCAATTTGTAGTCTAGGGTTTCGTTTATCGTAGATTTGGGGGTTTTTGATTTTGTGTGTTTAGTTTAAGATTTCATAGGGTTTTTGATCGGCAATGCATATAGGACGCTCGATGATTGTTGCCGTAACATTAGATCACTTCATTAGGCTAGAATCGAGCACATTAGGGTTTTGTAAGACGAACTCGATAAATCCGATTGTTTGTGATAATCTGTTAATGGGGATATGTTTGTTGATTAGTGTATGAAAAGTGGTTAGAACATTTATTTGGTTGATTAGGTGATAAAAATGGTGGAATAGTGTTGGTTTGGGTTTATTTTTGTTTGTTCTCTAGTTGAAGGTCACCAACATTGGTTGAATTGTTGTTCGTTACTTGAATATTTTCGTAGGAACAGTTTCTTGGTTTTGTTGTTTGGGATCCATCCAACTACAACCATCCAAAAACTCCATTCAAATTAATACTCACCAGAGATTTTGTAAGCAATTTGAATAGGAGAAGCATGTTGTTTAGAAAAGCTTCATAACAGGTTGCGTTATTGTCACTTGTGCCATCAAACTTGCTGAAGTTAATGGAAGTCTCAAATCTTACAGTAGGTGCTTTATCTCCTTTAGTCAATTGGGTAAAGCTGATTTCTTATCCCTTTCTGCTACTCTTTAATATAGTTCAAATTATTATATTTTTTATGTTTTGATGGATTCTTATATCACCTGCACTTTCATTGTAAGTTCCACGTCAAAAGTTCAAGCATTGACAAATGCGTTAATTTAGTTTTAGTCACGGATTGATATCATTTTTTTCTTAATTGATTGTAGAGATTCTGAATAAGAATGGCTTGCAAATACGTTAATTTAGCATTGACAAATGCGTCTCATATATACATCAAGGTATGAGTATCTTGCGCCCATCTCAGCATCAAGTTATTCTTTCATGACATTGCTCAAACATTATGTATATCCAGGTATGATTCTGATCTCAAATCATCTATGTTTATGGCCGTTACGGTTAAGTAACAGGAAACATAAGTAGTTTTTTTGTACCGATCAAACCCAAGGTATTGTGTTGACCCATGTTGGTTCAGGGAGGGCAATAATGGCCAACACAATTCACAAAACATCATTCTAAAAGGTAACGCTAATTGTTGGTTTCAAGAAGGGGATGGTATGGGCCTCTTGGGCAAAGTAGAGTTACTCTCCTTTGTTTCTAAAAGCTAACGGACTAACCTCAGTTCCTAAATCTTTTGCCCACGGATTCACAGCTTCAGGTTATGGATTTGTACAGGATATGCCTGATGCTTATGTTCATGAGTTTACTAGGACTTCAATGGCAGGAAAGATTATACGATTTAAAGGTGGTTACACGACTGTTTGGGACAAGATGAGTAAACAGCTTCCGGCTCAAGTTCACTGCAATACACGAGTTTTAACAGTCAAAAGTCATGCTGAAAGAATTAGTGTCAAAGCCATAATAGTCGATGGTGAAGCGCGAGATATGGAGTTTGAGTTTGACAAACTTATTGTCTCGGGTTCGCTTCCTATAGACAGTGGAGAGACATACAGATCACCTTTAAAACCAACAGGTATTTAGTAAATGGAAACAGTGTATGAATCATATGTTCCTACTATACAATCTGCACGATTTTAAAACTTTTTTTTGTTGTTGCAGAAGCTGTAAAGGGGATTATGGACCTAAGTGATCTGGAGAAGGAACTATTAAGGTTGAGACCATCAATTACTATACTACTGTTTTGAAGATAGACGGATTGGAGCATATGCCAGTTGGATTTTATTACTTCAGGGAGTTCATGGATGATCCAATTACAATAGGCATACAAGTGCCATTGTAGACGCGGCGACATCGACTCCAAGCATACGCTCAGGAAGTCACGCGAATATTTCAATCAAGTTCACGTTTAAGAGGTGTGTAAGTTATAAAGGTTTGTAAAAAAAGTAATTTTATTCTCAGCAAAAACAAACAATTTGAAATAAGAATCTGAAGATCTACCTAAAAATAAGCGGATACGCATAAGCTGTTTAAAATTGGTCTTGGTTAGAAAGAAGCATATGAGCATAAAAGCGGAATTAAAAAAAAAAAAAAAAAGAAGCAATCCCAAACATCCCCTTAGTGTTATTGTTGGTCTAAATTTTAATCGGTTTTACAAAAGTGCAGGTGATATTAATCGATGGCTTGCACCAAAACTTCGAAACTGGTTCACAAGTTTATGCTTTACTTGCTTACGGCTGGAAAGAAGGCGTTGGAAGATGGTGGTGTTACTGAAGATGTTATGACATATATAGCAAGATGTGGTGTGCTAATAGGATCCTCCCTTGGTGGCATGAAGGTTGGTATTAGGATTTTAACATACTTTTCTATATCGGAAAGTTTTGTGCGCTAATTTAAGATATATTGCATTCATGTCATCGTCAGAAAGAAATAGAAACATGTCAAAGTTATCAGTTTCCTCAGTTTTCTGCTACTACTTTATGATTTAATGTGTCACTATCTGATCTCTCGCCTGATACTTTCACCTTTATTTGTATTATTCGGTCCTTGATTGACAGATCAAAGGGACCTTGAGGGAGCTGAAGAGTATTACTCGCGTTCAGTGGTTTCACAATACACTCAATTGGTGTGGAACTCCATCCTGATCAAGACAAAGCTTCCACTTTGAACGTGCAATCGAAGCTCCTCCAGCTGATAGGTACCATTTCCCCTGTTTCCTCATGTTTGTTTATGGTTTAAGTTCATGATATGATATTGATAATTTCGAACAAAAAGCAATATATAAACTATCAAAGAATAACAAAATACGCAAGGAATAACCCTAAATGCCCAATCATAAAAAAGGACAAAAATTCAAACCAAGAATGTGCTTCTTGTATTAAACTAGAATTCATAAATTTACTTCCATAGGCACTTAACAGAGAAAATAGAAATGGCTGAAAATGAAGCTCTATAATAACCAGACAAGCTGCTCTCCAACACAGAAAATGCTCACAAGTCTACTTTATCTTTTTCTTTGGCCCTAGCTGCAACCACACAGATAGACCAATCAATGAGCAGTTTTTACCTTATACTCATAAATTTACAATGAATGAGATACTTTTGGATTTTAGGGTGTCTTGCGATACTGAGAGAGTAAGAGGCCTAAACCGACTTATTGTTCACTCCATTAGACTTATATTCAAACCCCATTAACGTGACTTACATCGCGTAGATACAATATTTAACTTATATGAAGTTCCCAATCAAAGTTTGCTATGCTATGACCATAAAAAAGAACCACGGTCAATCACTAAACAAGATTGGAGTATAATTGCCAGATATAGTATTTGTTCATGGTCAATTATATGTTCTTTTGTCAAAAGCAACACCAATGAAATTAATTGCACATTCTGGGACGAGTATGCTAGGCAAATCAATGATTATGTTAGCGAGGATAGCCACAAGCAATATGGCTGATTCAAGGTTTGGCGAGGCAAATACATAAATTGAAAGATAGGTGTTTCGTTTATACTTATATTATAGATGTTTGTCAGAGCATCTAAAATGGGTACCATGGTTACCCGTTGTTCATCAACTCTGATTTGCCGGAGATTAAAGAGTTTCGGCACACGTACGTTAAACATTTGTCAACTACTGTATTTTACACTGATATTGCATGTTTTAAACTTCTCACCTATCTCATTCAACTATGGCTTGCCATACGGGATGCTAAGGCACTTTCGTTTTCCAGAATTTTCTTAAGCAAAGGAATGATTAAGTGATTAACTCTACTCATGATGTCTTTTTAAATAGGTATCCAATCAGGTCACTTGAAGAGATCCGCGATACAAATGAGGTATCCACATCTTTATGAGTTATGTTGTCATTTTCTTTTAAATTTCTACAGCCGTGTTCATTTGTATTTTAAACGCTTTCACAGTCTGGCTATGCGATGGTGTTAGGCTCCAATTTCTGCTTTGAAATAGAAGACAATTGGTTTTATATGGCCTGTAGGAAGTGTAATAAAAAAGTGTGAGACTGACCTGGAAGGTGATGAGCCTATAGTTGATAATAACAAGGATGAGTTGTGGTGTAGCAAGTGCAAAGCCAAGCCACATTTTGTGATTCCAAGGTACTATTCTAAACTTTGTGTGCTACAACTTTTAACATAAATTTGGATTAAGTTTTCTATGGCTGTATTGTATTTGTTAAAATGTGTTTTAGGTCGAAATCCAAGTTATCGATGGTACTGGTAGCACCTTTTCATTTTGCTTGATCATAGGGTTTACTTAATCATCAATAAGCTGAATACAATATGTAAGTTCTCTCATAACTTGAAAACTTTCACAACACTTCTTGGTTCTTTCACTGATAAAAAAACACATTGATTTATGTGACAGACGATCATAAAAGCTCTTTCATCTGTTTTGGTGGTGGTTCTTGAAGCCTTTGATGTATATTGTGAAGGAGAGTTCAACTGGGGATGTGGGTAAGATATCAGTTGATAATCATGTTCTCTTTTTGGTTCAACCTTGCATCTAATAGGTACCCTTATGTGGCAGTTGTTTTGAATTTTAGTCAGACATTGGCTTTATATTGCTTAGCTCAGTTTATGAAATCACAAAGAAAGAGTTGGCACAAATCCATCCACTTGCGAAGTTTCTGACTTTCAAAAAGGGGTCGCCATTGCCATTCTATGTTCTTTTGGGTTAGTTACAAGTCCAGTAGCACAACAGTTGGAATTTAAATCAAGTATCCAGGATTTTATAATCTGTATTGAGGTAATTTTTATCTCTTATGATCTTAAAATTTCCAACTTAAAATTTTGAAGTTTAACGGGTGGTTTTAAAAATGTAGAGCAGGTGAGGATTGCTTCTATGGTTCATTTGTACGCCTTTCCATCAGAACCGTATAAGTTAATGGAATATATTTTGTGGGGGCTTTTTCTGTTCTTGGAGACTATTCTTCTGACTGTCCTTTAGACCCTGACGATGTTAGGGACGGTGAACATTCAACAAAACTACGTCTACCCAGAACCTATTGCTGTAATATCTATATCAAGCCTTGGAAGTGTATGTACTTTACTCTTATACTGGTTGGTGTGTGGTTTATTTGTCTTTATTTCTTTACATAATACTAAAAAGTACACACCAAAAAATCAACACATTGTTGCAGTCTCATAGCTTTGCATTGCTTCCTTTGTTGTCTTTTGGATATGTTTTTTTTGAAGTATTTGCAGATACTTGCAGGAACTTCATGGATGGGTTCTTTGATTGGTACGATACTAGGAAATTTGAAGATATCGATGAGAAATGCCCACATCAAATATGAGGATTCTATTAGGTTGGTGTAGAATATTAATTTAACAAAGATAATTATCGATTCTTATGTCAAAACCCCGTTATTGCGACTTACGTCGAAGTATATAGATTTTTTTTATTAGTAGAGCTCCTAATGTAATTAAATAATTATTGATATGTCAAAACTTCATTATTACGATTTATGTCAAACCTCCGCGCGGGTAACCATTCTTGGTAAGATCAATTTATAACTGTAAGATCAATTTATATTTGACTGTACCTCAGTGTAATTCGATACATACTGGTAGTTTTGTCATCGAAATGCTTAAATTTTCGAATTAGGTTAGCTTATCAACTATAATGGGTTAGCTTTGATGTGTATAAGCTATTGAGATAAGTTCCGAATTTGTTTCTTTTAGAGTATATTTTTTTTGGTAACCATGATTTCCGATCTTTTGGCCGACTAATCCTTGAGGTTTGAACCCATCGCTACACAGACTCAAACCAGGTAAAGCCCTCTCTTTTCAGGAGGTTGGCGTGGCCACTTAAGGTTGTTTGCACCTAGTAATAATTGAACTTGAGACCTCACACATTTTAGAGTGATAGTCATAAGCTTTTTTGCCACTAGGCCACCTTTAAGTGGTTTCTTTTAGAGTACAATTAATTCCAATCAATCCACACAATTTGCGAAGACAAATCTAACATGTATGAATTCTTATTAAATGATACGAGTACAATAATAATGTAACAACTAACCATTTATCGAACACATAAAAATACTTTTAAGCAAAAATCAAACTCAAAACTCTGTTTGTCCACCGGGATCTAAAACTATGTTAGTCTATATTTACTTTCAACAACCATTTATCTTACAAAATTTAAACCAAAGCTTAATCTAACAAAAATCAAACCCTAAACTCCGTGCGTGCACCGGGATCTAAAACTAGTTTGGTTGGTGTGTTTATATATGTTTGCCTTAAAAAAAAATTAATTGATTAGATACAAAAAAGAGGATGAAGTTTCATACTATAAATGCAGTTTATCTAAATATGGATCACTTTTTAATATATATATATATATATATATATATATATATATATATATATATATATATATATATATATATATATATATATATATATATATGCAGTTATCAAACTGTAGACACTTTGAGGAGTTGATGTTACATAGAAAGTTGACGTAGACACCTTGAGGTTACATAAAAAGCTGAACCGATCATTTGATTATCACAACTTCAATATTCTGTTCTCGAGTTGAAATTTGAGAGGAAAGGAAAGGAAAGGAAATGAAATGTTTTTTGTGTTCTTGAGTTTTTTTTAAGAGTGGAAAGGGAAGTGGAGAGGAAGATGGGAGTAAGTTTTCTTAATAAATTATTCCTCTTATTTTTGGGAGGAAATAGAAGGTAAACGGAATTGATTGTTATGTAAAGACTAGTATACCATTTTTAAAACATTTGACATTAACAACTAAAGGACATATATGTAATTTGCACAAGTTATTTTCATTTTTCTCCAACTCAAGAACATGATTTATGATTAATTTCCTTTTCCTTTCATCTATCTCAAGAACATATCAACTAACACTTCATTTTCTTTTCCATTTCTTTTCCCATTCCTATACCTTTCCCTTTCATTTCACTCAAAAACTCGAGAACTGAGTGCAAAGAGTAAAGTATGTTAATACACATTATGTACAATTTGTTATGTCAGAGCAATACGTTTGAGTGTGAGTATTTAAAATAAATAAGTAAATAAAAAATTATAACATCAAATATCCTTTATGACTATTGTACAATAAAACCAATGTTCTTGATATAAGAACCGTGTCCTCTCTAAGCAACAAATACACAAGGACAATGTCTATATAAATATATGCATATATGTCTTTACTCTCAAATGGAATGATCTAATGCAATAAGTCATGATAGGTCTATGTGGGTAATTTAGTGGGACCCACCTTTTTGTCATTGCTTTTTCTGCTACATTGCATGTGCATAAGGGGTCAAAAGAGGGTAGTGACACTTCATCCCATTTCTCTCCAATTGTAATCTTTTCTTAGTCTTCAATTTCGTTGAAGATTAAATTCATTTATATATTCTTATTGTTTATAAAAAAAAAAAAAAAAAAAAAAAAAAAAAAAAAAAACTGATAAATACAATTAGTACTGCTTCAAAAAGTTTAAGCCTCAGTGTGACCTCACATAAATTTGGATAAAAATTCACATTATATCATATACATCTCATTTCCCATATATCATGACTATCCACCCATGTGAATTGTCTTTTTTATAATAGATTAGATTCTCTTAGAGCACAAGGTGTCGTGTGCCATGGCTTGAGCCATCCCCGAAAACGCAACTGGATCAGGAGCACACCACAAGTGGCGTTTTCGAGTGCTGAGCCGTCACCACCAGCCGAGATGGTCCTGGAAAACGCCACTTGATGGCGCCAAGACCACACCACGGCTTGAGTTTTCGAGTAAATTTGTGGCGTTATCAAGTTTTTTTTTTTTTTTTTTTTTTTTTTTTTTTTTACTGTAAGAAGTAGGTTTGTAACTTATGAAAATCATCAATTGAATGTAAAAGGAAGAAGGTAGCTTTGTAAGTTAATGAACATCAACATCTATGCCAAAATGAACTTTCAATTAAATACATAGTAACTCCTTTGTACTTGTTGACCATAAATTCTATACCTTGAACGGTTGATATTTGTGGTCCGTTGTTTTAATCTATAAATGATGGAAAAGTTGATTGTTAATGCACAAGGTGTCATGAAAGGAGGGGTGTTTTTGGTGTTATACGTTGGATGTATGTTTCGCGATTATTCTGGTGTTGGAAAAAGTGATGATGTAGGAGGCTTTTTCCATAACACTAACTTGATGGCTTGGTGGGTTATAATTATAATTAGAGAAATGCTAGAACCACTCATAAAATCCACACAAAAAATTCACTCGCTGATGTGTCAGTGGGTGATTGGTTTAATAAGAGAGATCAGATAGAAAGTATTGCACCAATCACCTACTGACACGTCAGCGAGTGGATTTTGTGAGTGGGTCTAGCATTGCTCTTATAATTATGGCTAAATGACACTAGTTGTAAACAAACTTGGGTACATGGGCGTAGCCGGGATTTTAAGTTAAGAGGAGCCGAACTTTACGTAAAAATTATAGTAACATATATCGCAAAAAAACAAATTTTTTTTAATCCATGATACCCTAACACCATAATAAGGGGGCTAACTTCAAAAATTATTAAAAATATAACTTATGGCTCAAATAATTACTTAACAAGTGTGTTGATCAGGGTTTGCTCAGCATCTACTAGTCACCCTATTAGCACTATGCATGTTTGGGTAACCAAAACATATTCAAGTCTAACTCGTCATCTAAATATTTGAACCCTTCATAGTTTGAGATTTTCTTTTGTTTAGAGTTTGACCCTATATTATCAAGCCCATGTACGATAAGAGAAATAAGCTTTTGTTCTCTTGAATGTATGATTGAGCACATTGAGATCGACTGAACAATATAGAATGTTGTGTGCTTTTGGTCCTAACTCATACGTTGGGATTTTATAATCAAGTTAACCATTAACTACGAGTACGCAGCGGATAATGGATCTAGTTTACAATTATAGTTAACACTCATATAATAAACAAACAAATAATAAAAGGAACAAGAAAACTAAATAGAAAACTAACCCTTGTAGTCACCCGCAAATTGAAACTAAGTAGTAAATATATACTACCTCTACGGTTGCTCACACTACACGTCAAACAAATACGTTACGATGCTAGTCGATTGCTTCACGTATACAACCAAACAAACTTGTGTTCTTGTTGTAGCTTAAACACGCTCGAATACCAAACGGTATACGTTCGAACGTGTAATATAAAAAGGGAACAGTAGACAATGAAAAACAAGAATATAAATTCTTGTTTAATGAGCTTGAGATTGTTGACTATTCAAACCATTATCTCTTGCATTAATGAATCGTGAATCATAGAAAACCAACTTAACTTTAATTCTTCCTTCGCCGGATTCTTTGTGAAAGTATTAGAATCGAGTTTTATGTGTGCGTGTGTTTTTTACAATGAGGCCAAAGGGGTGTTTATATAACACCCCAACTTGTCCAACAAGTTATTGTTTTAACCTTCTTTAGTTACATAAAATTGACACTCTCCTCCCCTCCTAGAACCTTCCCATAACTGGCCACATTAGAAGGAGGTCCGGGAGTTTCGTTTTCCGACATTCAAGTCCCTCTCTTTTATATTTAACATATATTTAAATTAGTTAAAGCGTCTAACGATTTAAACTAATAACCGTTAAATTATTTCGTGAAACATATTAAACACTTAATAAATATAACAAGTATATATATTAATTATTTAATAAACGTACTCTTCGTGTATTAACGTGTGTGCCCCCAATAGGCTCACACATTTCTAGTCGTATAATGGCTAATCTAACTACCATAACCCAACAGCTCCCACTTGGGAGTTGGAGTAGCAGACACCATATATACCAACGATGGAAACGTCTAGCAACACTCACATTCGTTATTTAACTAGAAATGTCTGAGATAAAGTTTCAAAAATATTCTCAGTAGCATGGTTATTTATTTCTTGCTATAATCATCCTTTGTTATAGATACCGTTAAACCATGGATATGGATCCTAACTCATTCCATATAGTTTAACCATTTAGATTCTCGTTATAGAATTTAATTCAGATATACCAAATGTAATCAAGAATTATCTTGCATTACCCTTTGGGTTTGGCTAAACAATTATCTGATTAATTCTGGAGAGGGCCCATGGTATCTTTCTGCACATATCAAGTGGAGTAACAAATCCTTTGTTGACTACAAGTGTTGTGGATGATGCTTCACATCACTCCGAAAAATAGCTTTTATAACTACCTTATTCAGGACAGCGTTTGGCATATAATTACAAAAGTGATATCCACACATAACAGAACTTGCTTGTATCTCAAGTCTAAGGATGACTTAATAAACCATTTCAACATTTTACTCATGACAAGGATCCAAAAGTAAATGTTTGAAGTTGGGGTATCCAATATGCATCCCTTGTGAATACATATGAGTTTGGCGGGAACAATCCACATTCTCATAGAATATAACCAACACTCACATTTGCCTTGCATAACAATATTCCCATATTGTCAACCGACAATGGACATATTTAGAATGATAAAATCATTCAAGGATTAAACATGCAAATATAGGATAACAATTATTATATGAATGAATAACAAATACCAAGTATCTTTATTCATCATAAAGTAAAAATTGTCTTACAATCCCAATTATCCAAATACTATAAACAGATATGCATGAGACTAATTAGTAAATTGAAGTCTAATGTTTTCAACATTCTCAACTTTTCTTTACAAGAAAACTAAATAGTCATCTGAATAAACTTTCCGAATACAAGTTTCAAATTTCACATATAGTGAGGGATTTGAGATATATGATGAGTGTCTTATCTCATATGCTCATACTATTGCAAGTTTCATAGTATGGAGATGTCGCCCTACCTTGCATAAGGTATTAGAAGTCAACGACATACTGACAATCATCTTTACAGTTTCTTAAAATGTAAAGTACTCTTTATTCCTTAATGTGTAATGCAACAATGCTCTTCGTTGAGCATATCTAGTTAGTAGATTTATCATAAATGATAAAATCTTACTTTAACTAGTTTTAATTATCATCTAGCATCATTGTACGTATACAACACTATGCTTTATAATTCGTAAACATCTGTATTAACAATAATCTAAATACTCTCAATTAGATATTGTTGTTGTCAGCTCATCTTGCTCTAGTGCAAAAGTAACAACCAGTCTTATACACAATATAATATATACATGACAAATCCTTAGTTAAAAACATAAGGTTTCCATCCATGTAATAAATTATTCCAAGTGAAATATACCATTTAAGACTTGCTTGAATGATATATTGCATTTGTGTTGGACTTAAATTTCAGCATATGTTTATTCCAAATATACATTTATTCAAAGGTTGTTTGTTCTATTCCCTAAATCCCAAGTGAAGTTTCATTCCAAGCTTAAGGATTAAAATCTAGCTTAAATGGAATGATATCTTCAATATGTTATACAACATATGAATTTTAAGGAAAAGATAGTGCTCCCACTTAATGTCAGATGTAATCAGGAGTTATCTTAATTCAATCAAAATCATATTGTAATTAAATTCAAGATCTCAGCTCCTAGATGCATGATCCAATCCGAACTTGGATTGCTTAAACTTGTATGCTACATAAAGATTATATAAACTCATAACCATTTTGATTACACACCGTCCTCGCAAAAGGTAATCATAAAGGAAAGATTTATAAAACTTAATTGCCATATTCCACATTCAAGGAAAACTTGTATGTCAATTAATTATCTTTATTTAATTAATGCGTGTATATAAGAAAATCTAATCACAGTCAATTGCATGAGTATGATTAAAAACTTCTTATTATAAACCATGCATTAATCATGTATACAATTTTGCCCTTGTAAGCCTTTCTTCAAAAGAAACTTATTCCAACCTCATAGGTTAACTATTAGGCGAAATAACAATCAAGATCAAAACATTGATTTGCCTTTTAAGGACTGCATATTATCATTCATAGTTCTAAAACATTTATCAGATTCAAGATGTGATAATGTACCTTAGTAGTTAGCAGATTTACAATGATCTTCTAACTTATATCCTCAGCATTGATATCAAAATATCAATCAAGTGATGAGGCATCCTTACAGATTTATGAATGAGAGTAACATTATACTTCAGTCAACATTTACATGTTTAACCTTAGTATGACATTAATAAGTGGATTTTAGAAGGTTATGCATTTGTTCTTGAATATCTTCAAGATTTGTTGATGCTCCCACTTACTTTTGTAAGTAGAGACAATTCTCTAAATACTAAGTATTTAAGCAACAATAAATTGTTCTTTATTTTGGAACCACAAAATACATTTTAAGTTCTCATCTCAAGCTTGTTAATAAAATGCTTCATAAGATTTTAACAAATTCAGAACTTAAATCAAGACATAATGGAATTTCTTCCAACAACTCTAATTAAGGTTTGTAGCAAAACCCTAATTTTCTGTCACCCTTTAACCGAAAACCTTAGCAACAGTTTTGTGTTTCGTCGAGCTAGGAGGAACACCAATACTACAATCTTCAAGCTAGGAAGTGTAGATAAATCAAAAACCCAAAAGGGTTTAGGATTCGATTGGTTTGAGTGGAAAAACCAAAAATCCCTAAAGGTTTAGGGGTTTCGGTCGTGGGTTGTCTTGAATACCTTCTAGGTTTGAACTACATTGAGTGTATCCATGACATACGCAATTTTCTAACCTTGATAGATTTTGGAGGTAGAGCAATTAAAGCTATCATGAATCAAACAATATGAATATAGTTTGTTTCAACACATTAGACATACCATAATAATGTGGTATTCTATGAGTATTGGAATTGTGAGACTATATCATAATTCCATAGATAACTTAATTCTCTTTGGATCAAATACTTGTGAATTGGGTCGAGCCAAATTGCATATTAAGTATTTTCGAACCAAGTGCATGCTATAATGTATATTTCTTGAATAATACAATAACCTTATGCTCATGTGTTCACAAGAAGACATAACTGTTAAAGAATTATATGTTCATGTGTTTACAAGAAAACAGAACATGTTAATAATACATTATAAGTCTTTGAATAATTCAAAGGCCTCATGTTTATGTGTTAACAAGAAGACATAACAATTTTACTATATACTTTATGTTATAAGTCATTGATTAATTCAAGGACTTTATAATTATGTCTTAACATGTAAACATAATTATACTAACAAAAGTAATCATGAACGCAAACTCTTGAGTTCTGTAGTAATTTCAAGTTAATTTTATACTTCAGAATTATGATTATTATCATTTAACCATAATTATGTTGACTAAAACATGTAGTCGAAATGTTGAAGTATCTTTACACTATATCATGACATTTGAATGTAGTAGGGCAACAAACATCTTGCGTGTTCAAGTCCTAGTAGAATGATTAGCTTTCTTACCTTGCGGTCAAGAGAAACCAATAATATGTTGTTCCTTGCACACACTTTGAGATTTCTCCCACTTGTGTAAGGCACAACATCATATTATGAAAACAAACAACATGTGATTGATTGTGTAAACAATATGATAATGTCATAGATATTACAAGTAGTTTTAGAACCATAACCTTTAATAAGGAATTGTGGATTATTATTCTATAGATAACGTTCAGAAAGCAACAGCAGAAAGGCAACGTGTTATCTAATAAAATAAAATGCAATTATCCTTTAAGCAATGGTCGTTCATATTCGGAAAGTAATGAATTATTTCAAAGCAAGTTTGAAATGATATGGGTGACTAACAAGGAAATAAATCTCGTAGCTCCCACTGAAATTGACAACATTACAGGAATGTTATTTCAGTAATAAAACGCAATGCTCCCACTGGATTTGTCAACATTGTAAGTGTTACATTGCCAGTAGAAAGCATATTGCAATTTAATACACTTTCCTATTCTCTTCGAATGCCTACAAGTAGCAATGTACTTAGGTATTGAACAGAGTATATGAAGTCCTACTTATGTAGATGAGGGACTAGCCATTCATGCTTTCATTTAACTTGAATAGTTAGCATGCAATTCCTCCTTTATCGTCTACATAGCCCCAAGGGTATTTAGCACTATAAGGAATAATAAGAGTCCAAGAAAAATACCTAGCGAATATGCTAGTAATTTCTTTACTCTTTGCGGTTTAAACTCATACATCGTGACAAGTGCAAGATGTCATTTATTTTGGTAGCTATAGACAAAATGTTTTCTAGTTACACAAAATATTTTATCTTTCACTTATTTCAATACCGGAAAAGGGTAATGAAAGATCATAAGTGAGTTTAACAATTGTAATCATATCTTAGTTTGTCAACTAAGGAGAAATAAATAGGAATAAGTCTCACTCTTCTTGCCAGGAAACGAGACTGAGTGTGTCTTTTTTAAGAAAAAACAAACTTTTGTTTACGAATTATGTTGCGACAACACAATTTTAATCAGAACATAGAAAGTTCAATGTTAGTATTTTCGATAATTAAATTCTTAAAAGAATTAACTACCCAATTAATTACTAATTAAGACTAAGATCCATCTTGACCTCCCACTTATTACCGGAGGTCTGACCAGCATGTAAACAAGTAGGGCAAGAGGTAAGCGACGAGCGTTAATTGCATAAACTGCAACTCTTAGACTTATGAGACTGATCAAGACATTAGTAGACAAGTAATAATGTCATGAGCATGTTTAGTCTCATCTTATGCCTCGGGTCCAAGGTCTGACCAAGCATACTCGAAATAAGTCAACCAAGCAAGAACGTGCAAATATCGCCAAAGGTCTGACCAATGAGCAAAATTCGCCATGGGTTGAAATGGCCCTAAGGTCTGACCAAAGAGGTCAAGTCAAATGCACGTGTTCTTGGTTGGGTGGCATAGACTTAAAATTTACATATAGGGTATACACATAAATGTGATAAAATCATGTACAAAGAAGCATGCAAAACAACTTTGTAGCACTTTATTTTAAAAACTTTTAGTAATGACACTGTAGTGATCATCATGGTTCACGGAAGCTCCAATCGAACTCGCAAGGAGGCGGAGGACCAGGTCAGCGCAAAGCTATGACCGAAAATCCTTTAGGTGTGACTGTGCGCACCGCCTGAAACCCCCCTTATAGTTTGTTCTAGTGGGTGAGCCGTACTTCCCAAGTGTCCATAGCGTCCAATTTTTAATTTCATGAAAACTTGTTTCAATAATTTAGGTCACTTAATTTTACAAAACCAATTTTCCACGAATCAAATAGCAGGTCACAATGAGCATGGTATTTAGGCGTGTAAATTAAGACCATATTAATGTCATCTTTTTATAGGTATTAGTCCTCTTTTATTTTAGTTTTAGGCGTGTAAACATGTAGGCTAAAAACAAAAATCACAAAAGAACATAATACTAAAAACATGACAATAATATTATGAAAGTAAACATTTAGTTCCGAGAACTCTAGCAAGTCTTCCCCAAAAAGAGAACCATAAGACCCTCACTAGGTTTTCATCAAGTGCCTAGATCGCCACATGCATCACAAAAAATGATTGTGTAGGTCTTATAGCCGGAATACACACATAAAATAATCATGGCAAACTTATTAACTTCTAATTTTTGCTATTTTATGTATTTAATTAACCGTTAATTAATTCGTGTGTGTCTTGTTATTTTTTATTAATTAATGACAAGTATTGCATTATAGTTGTCAAAATAAAAATAAAACAAATAACTAAGTTAGATTTCATGCAGCCTTTTCGCGTGTTTATTAAATCGTGTAACCCATAATCGATAAACGAGATGGCTCGTGATGCCACTGTTAGGATTTTATAATCAAGTTAACCATTAACTACGAGTACGCAGCGGATAATGGATCTAGTTTACAATTATAGTTAACACTCATATAATAAACAAACAAATAATAAAAGGAACAAGAAAACTAAATAGAAAACTAACCCTTGTAGTCACCCGCAAATTGAAACTAAGTAGTAAATATATACTACCTCTACGGTTGCTCACACTACACGTCAAACAAATACGTTACGATGCTAGTCGATTGCTTCACGTATACAACCAAACAAACTTGTGTTCTTGTTGTAGCTTAAACACGCTCGAATACCAAACGGTATACGTTCGAACGTGTAATATAAAAAGGGAACAGTAGACAATGAAAAACAAGAATATAAATTCTTGTTTAATGAGCTTGAGATTGTTGACTATTCAAACCATTATCTCTTGCATTAATGAATCGTGAATCATAGAAAACCAACTTAACTTTAATTCTTCCTTCGCCGGATTCTTTGTGAAAGTATTAGAATCGAGTTTTATGTGTGCGTGTGTTTTTTACAATGAGGCCAAAGGGGTGTTTATATAACACCCCAACTTGTCCAACAAGTTATTGTTTTAACCTTCTTTAGTTACATAAAATTGACACTCTCCTCCCCTCCTAGAACCTTCCCATAACTGGCCACATTGGAAGGAGGTCCGGGAGTTTCGTTTTCCGACATTCAAGTCCCTCTCTTTTATATTTAACATATATTTAAATTAGTTAAAGCGTCTAACGATTTAAACTAATAACCGTTAAATTATTTCGTGAAACATATTAAACACTTAATAAATATAACAAGTATATATATTAATTATTTAATAAACGTACTCTTCGTGTATTAACGTGTGTGCCCCCAATAGGCTCACACATTTCTAGTCGTATAATGGCTAATCTAACTACCATAACCCAACATGCTTTTGGTCCTAACACATACGTAAATGTATACAGGAAGTGTTAATGGGAAAATCACCAAGCTTGAAATGGTTCCAGAACAGTGCTGATGCTTTCATATGTTCTTTATTGCCCGAAACGTCACAACTTCAAGTTGAATACTCTCCAGGTTTGTTAGCTTCTACCATATTTACTTTTTACCGGAACCTAAGATAGTAAAATAATAACTGATTGGTAACTGTTAGTTATATTTATGATGTGGTAATAAATTTAGGTGGACTGATATTTAAAGCTGGAGGAAGTAACATGCACCATGTAACTTCACTATCTTAATTTTCTACTTCCGGCCTATTCTAATTACCTAAGCCATGCGCCCATGCCAATCATGTTGCGGGAAGTGGTGGTGGCAAGTCAGCTTCCCCTGCTCTTCTCAAAAGCTTAGCCGGACGTTAGGTAAACTAATAAATTCATCTGTCATTAATGAATACATTTCGATGTGAACAGTTAACTGATATCTTAAATGCCTACATAATGAACAAGTCTGCATCGACAATTTAGACCTACTATAAGTGTTGATCATCTAATCATTTTATTTTGTTCACACGGGTCAAAATTTTTAGTGAGCAGTGTCATATCAGCACCATACTACTGAAACCATATTTACCCAGTGGCATAACACGAAAACTAGACCCATCAAACACATTATATTGGTCTCTTCTTATACGTTGAGAAATCACATCGACAACTACGCTGACTTGGGTGTCATCACATTAATGTACTCCGACCACTAACAAGGCAGTCTTTACTATACTTATACTTTATGGTCTTGTTTTACGTTAGGAAAACACTAATAAGTCATGTTGGAATTTTGTGATGAGCAATAAAAACTTTTTGGGTGAAATCTCAAATTGTGTGAGAAACATTTTCGAAATATGGTGTGACTAATATGCTTAATGTGACAAAAATGACAAATCCGCAATTGAAAACGCCTGAGTTTCTAAGCACTAACTCAGCACTAACTCAGCAAAAACAGATAAATTGCAATACAAATCACTTTCTAATCGTGACTACACCTAATTTTACTTTTCTCTCCCGATACAATTTGTTAACATTTGACCATACAATCTCAAACCTCAAATTTACCGCTTCTTTCGAGTCTTCAAGTTTCTTCGCTCAGCTTCTTTTTCAGCAACCAAAACACAAAATTCAGCACCGAGCATGTCATGTATATCAGGCCCTTAGATGTGCTCAAATCGTCAATCTCGAGAATCATCAATTGTAATACTAAATCCCAATGTAGACAATACCTGAGGGGGCATTTGGTTGGGGAATATCGGGGGCATTTGCATTTTAATTCCCTTCAAATATCCTGTTTGGTAACTCAAATGAAATAATTTACAATTTCACGAATTGCCAAAATGAAGAATTAGAATGTCTTCAAAAAGTGTGAAATTTAATTTACTTAGGTGCTGTTTGGTTGGGTAATATTTGAAGGGTTTTCTTGGGTTTGGAATTAAAAAGCTTAAAAAGTCGTGTTTGGTAAGTCAAAAGTTGGGTATTTAATTGTGGTGCGGCCCTCAAAATTGGTGTTTTATAAATCCATCGGAAGAGTAGAGCATTTATAAGAGCACGAGGTGTCTTAACACTGGGTTAAAGTTTCACACACTGTCACATCAGCGCCATATCAGCTTTAACCTTTTCACTTTTAACTAAAAAAAAACACCCATTATCATAACTCAACCTTAACTCAACCATTTTCAAATTCAACCCCAAAACTAAAACTAACACTTCATTTAATAACTAACATAACATTAAATATTAAACATTACAATACGAATATTAAACATTACATAACATTAAATATTAAACATTACAATACGAAACAAATACTTATTCATCGTCTTTGTAATCTTGTTGTTGTTGTCGTTGAAGATGTTTCTGCCAAAGATGCTCCATAAGGTCTAGTTGGAGTCGAGTATGCGTTTCTCTGTTGCGTATTTCTTTTGTCATTCGACGTTGGACATCACATCTGTCGACCCACTTGTCTTTTCTCATACGTGGTGACGGATCTACCCGCATCTCGCCATACTCACGTAGTGCAAACTTTTGATCTTTTAAAATCATATTATGCAAAATAATGCAAGAATACATGATTCTACGTATCTTGACATTTCCATTTGACGTGCCAGTTATTGTAGTATACCACAACGTCCTTGAAGCACACCAAAAACACGTTCGACATCATTTCTTGCACTTTCTTGTTTTCTTTTAAAATAACCATGTTTATCGTCAGTTGTTGCCGAGAAGGATTTGACGAAAGTAGCCCACTGTGGGTAAATTCCGTCAGCTAAAGAATTTAAAATGATCCGGAAGAAAATCAGAAGTATAAGATTCAATACCTTCGACTATTTGTAGAAATAGTTTCCGGCTCATACGAAATCTTCTTCGAAAATTCCGGTGCGGATACTTACAACCGTGATTGAAATAGTTGTTACGCAAACGTTCTTCAGCAAGTTCACGTTCACGATAGATCGGATTACGTGACATGCGAGGTTGAGCAGCTGCTTGTTCCAACTGTTGCTGATATTCGTACGCGGCTATCATAAACTGAAAGTCAGTTTCGTCATCTACATCTGACCAGTTCCTAAATTTTTCGTGACTTTGATTCGGATCCATTGTGAATGATTTTTTTTTTCCTCTTTTTTTAGAGGGGAAGTATATAAATTTGAGTTTGAGTTGTGGAAGTGTGAAAAAAAATTGTGTGTTAATTGGTTGTTTATAGTGGTGAAAAAAAGGTTATGAAAAAAATACATATATATATTTATTTTAAGGAACTAGCCGTTTATAAATGTTGGAGGGCCGAAATTTTTATTTTGAAATCCAACTGATAGTTTAAGTACTTAGGGGGTAAAAGTGATTTTTTTTTTTTTTTTTTTTTTTTTTTTTTATTTATTTATTTTAAAAAATACGAAATCACCCTTAACGCTATGTTAAAAGTTTAACGTTGTCCTTTAACGTGGCTCCTCGGTATGGTTCACGCAACTTTAATGCTTGCGAAGTGATGGTTTAATGCAGGCATGCGTTATCTTACCCCTTGCTCTAATACACCACACCCAATATCTTCCTTTTTATAAAAATGCCCTTAACACCCTCCACCATTCTCTCCAACTCATTCTCAGATTTCTATCTCCAAAATAAATTATATAATCAGTTATTCTTCCTTATTTATTTCTATTAAATCGAATGTCTTCTTTCTTTACTTCTAATTTTTAATATGAGTAAATTACAAAGATGGTCCTTGTGGTTGGCGTTGACTTTCAGATATGGTCTTTTGACTTTTTTTTTTGCATTTTCGGTCCCTAACTCAGAAACTATTAACACAGATGGTCCCTTGACCAAACGTCCGTTTGGTCAAGGCGTTAAGTTGTATAATTGTGAGGGTATTTTCGTCAATTCCAATTTTCATGCATAGAGCATCTCAATTGCAGGCATTTAATACCTATCTTTTCATTTTCCCTCTTCATTTTCTCTCTCACTACCAAATCTCACAAAACACAAACCGTAAGTTAATAACCTAATTCTGCTCCAAGTTCATCATCAATGCGACAATGGTTGGAACAAAAATGTGGAATGTACGACAAGGAAAAGATGATTTTGATGTTCACGAAGTATATGGTATGTATTGATTATCATTTACTTGTTTTTATTTCATTGTTTGAATGAAAAACCTTAATTTGGTTTTCTTTAATTTTTTTTGCAGCAAATGAACCTGATTTGTTTTCAATCAAGGTTCGTTATGGTGGGAAGTTCACTGATAGGCCAGATAGAACCTATGAAGGTGGTTACTCTAACTTTGTGGATGTAGTAGATGTGGATGAGTTCTCTGTTCACGAAATGGATGCTATGGTGGAAGAGTTAGGTAATGATGGTCACTCTCTTATGTTTTACCACTTTGTTATACCTGGTGAGAGTTTGGACAATGGGCTACAACCTTTAGCTAGTGATAAAGATGTCCTTAACATGTGTAAATATGTTAGGTTGGGTCATAAGTTAATGCATGTATATGTTGAACATGAAAGGACCAACCGTGATATCTATTACGCATTGTTAGTGTCACCAAATAAGAAAAAGAGGTGTCTTATAGAGGAAATAGAAGAAGATGTACCAAGACAATCACCAACTGGAGTGATTAAGAGACTTAGGATTGAACTTGACAATAAAAAAGGTTTAGTACAAGAACAAGGGCAATCAAGTGGTGGTGTTGCTGTTGAAATACCATCCCAAAGTCAGGCTAGTGTTGTTGCTAATGAAATACCCTCACAAACAGGTGACACTAGTCAAGTTAGGATACAAGATCAGGGTCAAGGTAGTGGTATTGATAAAAAATACCATCTGAAATTGGTGAGTCTAGTCAAGTTAGGCAGCCAGAGCAGGGTCAAGGTAGTGGTGTTGCTAATGAGTTACCTTCTCAAACCACTGATGTACCTAGTCAGTTTGTCAATGATTTCTACTCATCTTATGACCCTTACTTGGGTTATGCTGAGTTCAACCCTTTTGATGGCTTAGATGAAAGATAGCTATTTATGTTAGCATGGTCAACCCTTACTTGGGTGATGCCGAGTTCAACCCTTTTGGCAGGCCAAGGAAAAGGAGAAGGAGGTCAACCTTTGAGATGAAATATAGCATGGTCAAGAACTGCAAGCTTTCTAGAAGGTTAAAGACAGTTACATGTGACAAGTGTGGTTGCCTTGGTCACAATTCTAGAAGCTTCACAGGTCCAAGAGTTCAAAAGACCAAGAAGAAAAAGTCAAATGTTGCAGCTGGTGCAAGTAGAAGAAATGACCCAAATGATGCTGCTGGTGTAAGTGATGCAGCTGCTGTTGCTGCTGCAAGTGGAAGAATTGACCCAAATGATGCTGCTGCTACAAGTGGAAGAAGTGTGGATAAGGGAAAGGGTATTGCAGTTGATGAAGCATGTTCCAAGACGAAAACACCCAGGAAGAAAGTGATTAACATTGGCTAGTTTTGGTTTATGTCACTTTTATGTCAATGGTTGCTTGTATGCACCATAAACAATATTTCATTTTGGTAATATTTGTGTTTATGTCAGTGGTTGCTTATATGCACCATAACCTTGACTTATGTGTATGTGTTCTGGATACCAGAACAGGATGATGACTCTTTTAATCCAATAGTTAATAGCTGCTAATGACATCAAATTTTCCCTAAATCCTTATTGTGTTTGACTGTGTATTTGTATGATAATAGGATTGCTTTGTAATGTGTTCTGGGGTACATTTTGAAGTGGTTTGACTTTAGTAAAGTCAACTATCATAAAGATTCAGTTGGTTAAATTGTGTATGGGTTTGAGTTTGTATAGGTTTCACTTTTTTTATAGGTTTGACTAAATTAGAATCAATGGGTACATTTTGGGTCAATTTGTTTCTTTTTTGGGTCTGCAATGGTCTGAATTGGGTACATATTTTGGGTCAAATTGTAAAAGTCAAACTTTGGTGCATTTACTAAAATCAGTTCACCAACCAAGCAATCAATGGCATTTACTTCAATAGATGGTCTGCATTTGCCTTTAAGTGCAAGCAGTCTCGTTGGGGAGATTGCTAGTGCAAGCAATCTCGTTTGTTTTGATTGATGACAAACATGTAACTTGATACATAAAGTAAAATGTACAAGTTACTTGTAATCTTATATTGTCTCAACATACATTCAACACCTCTCAAGTCCTCGTATGATACAACACAGGCTCTTACATGTTTGTTATGTAGCATTATGATCAAACCCTTAACAAACCATTTAGAATGTTTAAAATACGGTTAGGTAATTAAGTATTTTAAAAAGGCTAATCATTCTACTTAGAACCTCATTTTACATGTTACATGATCTCTAGGATACATGTTACATACATATACACATTACAAAGTTCACTAGGAATAACATATACAAGTTTACATGTTTATTTCTTAAAATGGAAACTTTATTAGTTAAATATTAGGATGACATCATGGCATGCATCATGAATGATATCTTAGGTAGATTGTGTAATATCTTGTTTAGATTTACAAGTTACAAAGTTGACATTTGTGGATCTTGGAAGATTTGGAAAGATACACAAAGATATCTTAGCTGTCATACCCACGGATCCAAACGTTAACAAGCACGGATCCCTTTTATGGGATCCGCCGGATCCGTGGGATGATTTTCTTGTTTTCCTATAATTAGTTACACATGGTTTTAGTTGTATACATGGTTCTAGTCTTACACATAGTTTTAGTTTACACATGGTTTTAGTTTACACATGGTTTTAGTTTACACATGGTTTTAGTTGTAGACATGGTTTTAGTTTTACTATAAATACTTGCCCATTGTTACCCATTGGAATCATCCAACTAGAACATACATTCCCTCACTCATTACACACACTTAGATCAGTAGCAAACCATGTAGATTCATACATTAATCACCCATTACATAATGATCATAATGTTACTAACTTTCATTACGTTGTAAGCATACATTGTTAATGATCCTGTGAAGCAAGCTCAAGATCATGAGACATCATCCATAGCATACTTCATGATCCACCAAGAAGATCTTAGTTGCATACATGAAGATCCATCACAACAAGTTTAGGGAGCTTGTGATCTTCATACATTGAAGGCTTCCGATCAATGGAAGTTCATATAGTGTAGGCATTCATAACCATGATATACTTATGTCATGGATCATTGTTGTAACCATCATTGTATCATTTAGATCAGTAAGTGTGGTTAGTGCTTTAGTCCTCAAAGCACAAAGAGAGTAGGGAGTGGTTGTACCCGTGTAAAGAACTCGACATCTAGCTTAGTGTCGGTAAAGTAATTAGGCGACGTCAGGTTGGTTCTACCTTGTGAAAGAACCCGGTGTTTAGCTTAGTACCGGAAAAGGAAGTAAGCGACGTGTAAAGGTTTTCTCCGCCTAAGAAAGGGAGCTTGTTGATCTAGTGAAGTAACTCTCGAGTTGGGTACTCGGGGAGTGGAGTAGGGCGGAGAGGAGCTCCGTGACCGAACCACTATAAATCATCGTGTTCGGTTTGCGCTTTCTTTTACTTATCTCTTTACTTTTATATTTGCATTATGTGATTGCTTGTGTTGTGATTATGTGATAATACTTGTGTGACAACTTGGTAGACATAAACTACAACAAACAGTGTTCATATTAGAACTAGCCAAAGTGGAAATTTGATACAACAAGTTTTAAGTATTAAAACGGTAAACGTATTCACCCCCCCCTCTACGTTTTCACAATTGGCATCAGAGCGGGTTGGCTCTCATTTTCAAAACAAATGGTTTTTAAAATAGAGTAAGATCCATGTATCAAATTACCTCTGAAGCAGAACATAATATGAAAAATGTTTAGCTAAGTATACTTTGAAATTTTGTTGTTAAATATCACTTTGTATACAAGCTTGAAGGTGTTCTTGAAAAATAAAAGAAAAATGTTTCTCAAAAGAATTTGAAAGTGTCAAATTATGTGCTCAGAACTAATTTACGAAAAATACCGTTTTGAAGGGAGTGTTTGGAATAATCATTAAGTTAGTTGAAAAATCACCTCCGTAATATTTAGATAAGTCACATAGGTAGAAATATTGTTAATATTTGTAATATATGCCTAAGATTAAGTGTAGCAAGTCCCACACACTTTCGCTATGTCAAAATATGAGTTTAGGAGAATCTGTCACAGGTCTCGGCGGATCCAAATGTTACAAAGGGCGGATCCCTCACGACGGATCCGTCGGATCCGTCTATGCAGTATGCAGTTTTTTGTCAAACTTAAAAAATTCATAACTAATTAACCGTAAGTCCGTAGGAGTCGCGCCACCTATCATTTTGAAGGGAATTAAGTCTACTTTCATTTAAAAATAGTCTCATGGCCTAGATCTAAATTGAAGTAGGTAAAACAAATCAAATACTATAACCTGTTCAAAATGTTAAGTTTTATTTTGACACAGTAAGTTAAACTTTTGAGTCGAGCAATGTAAATTGGTATCCTTTGCTCATAAATATGATTTCTTTTGAAACTAAAGAATTTGGTAATATAAAGGAAACAAATTAAGCTTGGCATACATCGTCATATTTAAACGCAAAGTGACGAAAAGTATATTTTCATCTATGCTATGCTATGTGGCTAACTGTTCTATATTATTTGCATATATGTGATATGCTTGTTGATAAGTGTGATTGTACTTGTTTATTTGTAATACATAAGTGTCTTGCCATGATACTTACTTGCTTGTTATCAATTGCTTGTTTTATGCATAATAGAACATTTGCTAGATATTGTGTAATACATTGATAAACTGTGTCTGCTTTACTTTTAGACTTAGATACTATTGTTTGATTATATTATGTGAAAACCTTGCATAACTTACTTAGAAATGTGTACTAAGTGAAATGTCTTGAAAAGTATTGACTTGCACAAACTCTCACTTAATTGCTCAAGTGTTATAATGAGTAAACATGTAGTATCTTTGAAAAAGAGTGTTTGGTACAAACAATTTGAAACAATGATGTGTTGAGTTGTTATGCCTTTAGGATATTATCTTGTTGTTAAACCTTCATGTGAACTAACCATATCATGCAGGACGATAACACTTTGATGTTATCAAGTTTTCGAGTTTAAGCCACTGTTTGGCTTAACTCTCATTTAAGGTAAGTTAATATGATCGGATTAAACTATGTGTGTATATGTGTTAGAATAAACATTTTTAGTAGTTTTGCATTACATATTAGCTAATAGATATGTTCCAGGAGAATTTTCAGGTCTTGGTCGAAAAACGCGAATTTTGCATATCTCTCTCTGTTTGTTTTTAGTAATTTTGTTCAACGGATCCGACGGATCCCTCATTTTGGATCCGCCAAGAGTTAGCTTTGGATCCGCCAGTCCAGAACCCACGGATTCCATGGCTCCCAAACTTTGGCTCCGCCTTTGTTTTCGATTGGATCCGTGGGTGTCAACAGTAACTTTTTCAAAATTCCCGACTAGTTCCGATCCTTAGATTATTGATTCTAATTCTTGGGATTCTTATCTCTAATGTTCACTCAAATTAGGATTAGGACATCTCACCAAACACCAAATAGGATAATCATATCTAATCACAGTTGCAAATTTCATGTAAATGCTCCAAGGTACCTTTTCGGTAAACCACTGAGTATTTGTGATCATTACACACATTCACTGCATCCTCCCGTCCTTTACTCATTCACTAGCTTGATTTGTAAATTGACAACTTCCAAACTAATCCAAACTCACTGTTTGCAAATATATCATAGATTACAAACCCAACTCATGACTGTGGATAATGTCCAGTTTCCACATATGTTGCCTTACTTGGTTAACATGTCATTCTTCAAGACGATTAAGATTTACATCGAGTCATAACTCACACTTAGGTTATAGATGTATTATCAAGTCTTATCTCAATAAAGTAGGATTGACAACTTAAGTATTTCATCCGAAATATTCAAGTAAATTTGACTTAAGATTGTAGTCATTAAAAGTCATATCCGAAATGATCTACTCCCAAGTATTTTAACAACGTATGTTAAAACACTTATCCTATCACCTAAAGTACTCTTGTACTTTCATCATTATCACAGCACACTCACTTCTGTGATATATCCTAGACCTTAAGCTTTAGATCACATCACACGCTAGTAATACCAACCAATGGATCATAAGAGTCAGTCTTCATCCTCGTTGTCCATAAGAATCAATCTTCATCACCTTCAGCCCCTAGGTTTCACAAACATAACCAAACACTTCATCCGCTAGTGAACCACAAGAATTAGTATCCATTCTTGTAATCTTCAACATTCATGAAACCCAAAAGTTCAACAAACTCCTTCATCACCATAATTCACGCCATTGAGTGCATTGCTCAAAAAGCCCTTAGTCCAACACTCATACCAAATCAAATGCAAGTTGAATCAACTCATCAATACCTTGCCACCTATAGAATTAGAACTTCACCATCAAATGAGCATAATGCTCACATTCATTAAATAGTACCACAAGTCATCAAAGTATTGGTAATACTTTGTTTCATTAAATCTTGAATCAACATTGTAACAACTTATGTTATAATGAAATCTCAAAGCCAATCTCATACATCCCAAATAACAATCTTGAGGAGTATACAAAAGAAACTCAAGTAAGTTTATCTTGTCTAGTTATCATATTATTGAAACCTAGTTTATTTAGGATAAGTCTATCCAATTCAAATACTTTGTGTTCATATCTTCATTTAGGAAAACATGATGTTTCGGAAAAACATTATGTGTTTATTTTTCATCTTGTTAAAAAGGATAATGTATATCCTATGCATCATTATTTTCTTGCAACATGAGCGGTTATGTTACAAGAGATTTCATTACACCACATTGGGCAAATAATCTTAAAACAAACATTCACTAGTTCTATGAACTATCTTCCTTATTGAGCACTAGTTAAATCTTACTTGTTGAAAGATACCATACGTATCTATTTCCTTTTAAGCGTACATTAAACCTTGGTCAAACCTTGTGCATATTCACATCTCTGGAGCATACACAAGACCTATTAAAGTTGGTAACTTTATTTAGATTCTTGTTCCAAAGAACTTTCTTCAGAACTTTCATGACATATCCCGTTACCACACACAAACGCATGTCTTGATCTTAGATCACTTGCATAACTCATACATAAACTCAACTTAAAGGATGTCACCCTTTAGATCATTCAATCTTAGATTCCAAACACAATGATTAAAATCCATCGACACATATTTGTCAAATTTACGTGTATAACATGACATCTTCATCACACTAGTTTTTATAGAAATAGTTGAGTCTCATTAAGTCATGTATTGGTGAATTATCTTGTCTTAGGAATAATTAATCAAACAAGAAGTAGATGTGATTTTTCTTTAGTTTATTAATAAAATCACTTGCATTACATATACGTGTATTGATTACATGATATTTGTTTGATATCTTGATGTTATCATTGTCAAATGTGTAAACCTTAGAAAGGTTTTTTCTGCATGCTTATATGCTGTATGATTTGTATGATATGTTCATTCTTTTGTTATATGCTATTTCGCAAGATTAACGTATTACTTGTTAACTCACACTTACTATATGGTGTTAGATAGTCTTTGTCTTTAGTTGACAATCATTGAGCTTTTTCGTAGGATAGTCTAAATGGTACATGCTCCTAAATGTTATAATGGTTTGCATGAATCTTAGTCTCACTTCTTTGTCACACTATTTGTTTGCCATATGTGCACTTTGTCTAAGTGGTCTTGGTATGATGAACATTTAGAAGTCATTTTATTTTATACATAGATCATTGTGTTAATTAATGGGTAAGTATGCTTAAGTGACTAAGCCTAACTTAAAAACAATTTCACAATGTAGTATCTAAAACAATGCTATCTTGCAATATGATTATTTGTCTTTATGCTATGTGGTATCTTTATGTCTATTAGTAGATTATTTGTTTTTATAAGATGTTGTCATATGATATTCACATCTTTTGTCATTAAGACTTTTGTCTTGTAGGCTGATAACAAACTATTTGTTATTTCTCTTTGTTATGCTTATTTTGCATAATTGTCATCTCATTATTGCTACTTAGATTAGTAATATGTTTATGGGATCCATTTTCTTGCATATAGCTTTAAAAAGCTAATAGGATTAAGTTTTAGAGGTTTGAAATTTGTGTTTGGATATCTTTCAATATACCTCTCTCCAAATCGTATTGTTGCTTCCGCTCACCTAACAATATCTCCATCATCTTTTAGTTAAAACAATACATCTCCCATAAGGAAAACCAAATGCCTCATCGTGCGATCATCTCGCATTGATAGAGAAGAGCTACGTAACTTCACGGATGAAGTTCTTTGTATGCTAACCAATATCCACTAAAACATTGCTAAGCTCATCGCTTTCATTAATCTGCAACATCCTAAATACTTTACCTTCATTCTTCATTTAATGCATCATAGATTATGTTGAATGTCCACCAATTAAGGAGGAGAGAAATTCATTCACATAATTGTATTTTCATTAAATAACATGTACTCATGTTTCTTACATTCCCAAATACCGACAAGTAGGTTCAAGTCACTTAGTTAAATCAGTTCACAAAATCACAAAGTGTTTCTAACCTTATTAGCTCAACATCACAGCTCTGCACCAATATCTCATTAAAAGAAAAACACATCATGTGTTTGACAAACCTCTTAAATGAGATACATTAAGTCTCCTTAGAATTTGACTAGGATTAGTGAAACCAAATTAGTAGTTATAAGTGAATAGACCTTAGCATGAACCTTCGTTTGATCAAAAACGACAAAACATGACCTAATCGATTTTGGTCCCACGGAACCCTTCGATAAGAAGGACGGAACCAAAATTTTGGTTCCGCCAAATCCGCGGGTACCTGATCAGCTTTTAACCATTCAGAAACCAAACAACTTTAGGTAATCAACGAATCTAGGATTTTCATCTTAATCTCACAACTTTTTTCATTCTTGTTACATATCAAGCATGTCATTGTCAGTGCAAACAGAACCATCATTCTCAACATGTTTGTCCAACCAACACTCTCATCATATGATGTCATTCTCATCCACATATAGGTATCTAGTATTTCCAATTGTTACATATGGAATCTCTATTCCTAAGTGATCATTGTCTTCACTTCCTCTCATTCTCATTCAAACATTTACTATGGCACGATTCATCTTTGGTAGATGATAATATCATAACCGTAACCGTCTTCAAATACTCTTATATCATTTGCTATACATTAGAGTTTCTGAATTCATTGCATTCATTATAATCACCACCATCCATCACTTCTTTCACTAATCATCAATCCCATGGATTAGCGAAAAACCTACTTACATCAACCTTTAGTCATCCATTAAGTTATCATTCACTTGTAAACCAACACCATATTAACACCACTCACTCTAAGCTTTTTAACTTCACTTCATATCCTCCTCATAGGCATTGTTTTGTAGGATTTTATCATATGATATTGCTGCATCATATTTTTATTTGATTAGACAATCAAAATTGGTATGTTGCTTGTGATTAGATTATTGATATGTTGCATACTATTTTTCTTTGAGATAAAATATATTGCACTAACCATTTCATTGTAGGTTCATCATCATATACGCTCGATCGTATATAGCTTACTCATCATAGGATGAAGTTTGCTTCGATTACTATTCCTTTTTTTATAGGTGCTTCTTGACGATCTCAAACCAGGAGGATTATCAGTCTAGCACTCATATTGCATCGTCTATACACATTGGTCGTATATGACTTAAGACATAGCTTCTAGTGCATTGATCTTTTGTTTTGTAGGTTCATCTTGACGCGCTAGAGCAAGGGGAGCTTTCGTCAAGTAGTTTTTAGGATGCATCATATACACACATTGGTGTATATCATATACTTGTCTAACTATTTTTTTTGTAGGATCATACATCTTAACATTGTCACTCCAATTAGGGGGAGTATTATCCAAGGGGGAGCCTTAAAGTTCTCATTATCATTGCATTATCATACTTGGTACTCTAAACTAGGAGGAGTAATCACCAAGGATTGGTTACCACATTCCGCTACGCATATCTTCTTTTCGTTTCGACAAAAAGGAGGAGATAGGTCTACATAGTCCAACATAGATTACCCACGTGTATCGTTGGCTATTTGCATTTCATTCATCATGCATTTTTCATATATATTCTTTTTATGTTGCACACCACTAACCTTGATGTAGGTTAAGAGTCTAGTTTGATCCATGGATTCGCTAACAACCTAGGAAATGCAACAACCATAGGAGATTGGAGTAGTCTTTTTAACTTCACTAGGGATGATGCAAGCTCGCCTTTTTGGGGAGAAATGAAGTTAACTCCAAGGACACACCCTTTTTGCTTCGACAAAAGGGGGAGAAAGGTGTAAACGGAGAAAGTGAGTAATTACGGACACAAGGAGAAAAGGGAGAAAGGTGTAAACGGAGAAACGGACACAAGAATAAAGTAAGTAATTATGGACACAAGTAACTTTTTGCATTTTACTTTCTATCACGTTTACATATTTTGTCATCATCAAAAAGGGGGAGATTGTTAGTGCAAGCAGTCTCGTTGGGGAGATTGCTAGTGCAAGCAATCTCGTTTGTTTTGATTGATGACAAACATGTAACTTGATACATAAAGTAAAATGTACAAGTTACTTGTAATCTTATATTGTCTCAACATACATTCAACACCTCTCAAGTCCTCGTATGATACAACACAGGTTCTTACATGTTTGTTATGTAGCATTATGATCAAACCCTTAACAAACCATTTAGAATGTTTAAAATACGGTTAGGTAATTAAGTATTTTAAAAAGGCTAATCATTCTACTTAGAACCTCATTTTACATGTTACATGATCTCTAGGATACATGTTACATACATATACACATTACAAAGTTCACTAGGAATAACATATACAAGTTTACATGTTTATTTCTTAAAATGGAAACTTTATTAGTTAAATATTAGGATGACATCATGGCATGCATCATGAATGATATCTTAGGTAGATTGTGTAATATCTTGTTTAGATTTACAAGTTACAAAGTTGACATTTGTGGATCTTGGAAGATTTGGAAAGATACACAAAGATATCTTAGCTGTCATACCCACGGATCCAAACGTTAACAAGCACGGATCCCTTTTATGGGATCCGCCGGATCCGTGGGATGATTTTCTTGTTTTCCTATAATTAGTTACACATGGTTTTAGTTGTATACATGGTTCTAGTCTTACACATAGTTTTAGTTTACACATGGTTTTAGTTTACACATGGTTTTAGTTTACACATGGTTTTAGTTGTAGACATGGTTTTAGTTTTACTATAAATACTTGCCCATTGTTACCCATTGGAATCATCCAACTAGAACATACATTCCCTCACTCATTACACACACTTAGATCAGTAGCAAACCATGTAGATTCATACATTAATCACCCATTACATAATGATGCAGGCCCAAATGTGGAGGAACAAGCATTATTATATTTGGAGGCCCAAGATCGTGTGACAAAAAGGGCTTCATCAAGACGGCTTATTTTATGAGTTATTTTTTCTTTTTATGTCTTTTCGGGCTTTATTTGGACTTTGTTTTTGCTGTAGTTTCTGGCCCGCTTGTGTTTTGAGGCCCATTAGAATTTTTTTCATGTTATTTATATCCATGTAATGTCTGGGAGATGATCAGTTGATGATTGAATAAAAATTTCAGTTTCTCCATTTCGTATTCCAACTTTTGGGACGAATTTGGGAAGGGTTTGGGAAAGATCTTCACGGGTATTCTCAGAATCAACGTGTTGTTTCTTGTCTTTCAAGACGTACGCTGCATCAGTTGGTATCAAAGCTAAATTTCCTGATCAAGATGTCTCCTAATGACGACATTATTTATGAATATCCATCCGTGTATGATGAATACAAGGATGAGGATTGGTATCTTTGGTTCGGGTCACATGATTGTTCGTATGATGAGGAGATCGATGAAGAAGATTACGTGCCAATTCAAAAAATGCCCAAAAATCCGAAGTTGCTGTTTGTCCAGGTTTGTGCAGTTTCAGGAAAACAGGCGGCACGGATTCGTTCACCGTTGGATCGCTCTGAATTTTGGATATGTGATCCAAGACTCATCTACGCACGATCTGACCGTTGGGATTTTCAATTGGAGCGTTCGACAGATGTCGCACTAAAGATAGTGACAAAGTATCCAGAACTTGGATCTGGGAGTGTACTTACAATTCTGGCTCGAAAGCCTGAAGCATTTCGTGAACCAGAATCTAATTTCATTCAGCGCACCTTCAGATGGGGTATAAATCTTTACTCCAAGAAGAATGTTACAAATCAACCATCTCAAAATGGCAATGGAGGTGCTCCTGGAGAGGCTGCAATAAAGTGTAGTACCATCAGGAGAACCATTAAGGCTGGCAAACATCTCTACTCCTCTAGTATCATTGGGAAAACCATCACATCTGGCAAACATCGCTGCTCCTCTAGTATCATTGGGAGAGCCATCAAGTCTGTTATCGCACACATTCTTTCTAAGGTGATACCTCCTGAAAAAAATGATGAAGCATTGCAATTACTAAAACTCATTTGGAATGCTATTGCGGAAAAGCCTAAGAATGAGATTGATGATATACTTAGAGGGTCGGCTGAAGACAAGCCAACTACTGGAAATGTAAATCAAGCTAAGCAACTATCAGGTGAATGTTGTGTAAAAATCTCTGAAGCTGAGATTGTAATCAAAAGGCATGTGGATTCAACTTCAAAAACTCCAAATACAAAGAGAACACACCCTTCTCAGATACTGTTTGTTGCAGCAAAAATGGGCAATACAATTTTTTTAGTTGAGTTCATCCGCCTATATCCTGATCTTATATGGAAGGTTGATAAAAATCGAAGTATATTTCACATTGCTGTCAAACGTCGTCATGAGGGTATCTACAACCTCTTGTACGAGATAGGCGCAATGAAAGATTTGATAACCCCTATCATGATGACTCTTCTGATGATGAGCTTATTGTGAATTCGAGGGCGAATTTTGTCTACCCAGGGGGGAATGATGCAGGCCCAAATGTGGAGGAACAAGCATTATTATATTTGGAGGCCCAAGATCGTGTGACAAAAAGGGCTTCATCAAGACGGCTTATTTTATGAGTTATTTTTTCTTTTTATGTCTTTTCGGGCTTTATTTGGACTTTGTTTTTGCTGTAGTTTCTGGCCCGCTTGTGTTTTGAGGCCCATTAGAATTTTTTTCATGTTATTTATATCCATGTAATGTCTGGGAGATGATCAGTTGATGATTGAATAAAAATTTCAGTTTCTCCATTTCGTATTCCAACTTTTGGGACGAATTTGGGAAGGGTTTGGGAAAGATCTTCACGGGTATTCTCAGAATCAACGTGTTGTTTCTTGTCTTTCAAGACGTACGCTGCATCACATAATGATCATAATGTTACTAACTTTCATTACGTTGTAAGCATACATTGTTAATGATCCTGTGAAGCAAGCTCAAGATCATGAGACATCATCCATAGCATACTTCATGATCCACCAAGAAGATCTTAGTTGCATACATGAAGATCCATCACAACAAGTTTAGGGAGCTTGTGATCTTCATACATTGAAGGCTTCCGATCAATGGAAGTTCATATAGTGTAGGCATTCATAACCATGATATACTTATGTCATGGATCATTGTTGTAACCATCATTGTATCATTTAGATCAGTAAGTGTGGTTAGTGCTTTAGTCCTCAAAGCACAAAGAGAGTAGGGAGTGGTTGTACCCGTGTAAAGAACTCGACATCTAGCTTAGTGTCGGTAAAGTAATTAGGCGACGTCAGGTTGGTTCTACCTTGTGAAAGAACCCGGTGTTTAGCTTAGTACCAGAAAAGGAAGTAAGCGACGTGTAAAGGTTTTCTCCGCCTAAGAAAGGGAGCTTGTTGATCTAGTGAAGTAACTCTCGAGTTGGGTACTCGGGGAGTGGAGTAGGGCGGAGAGGAGCTCCGTGACCGAACCACTATAAATCATCGTGTTCGGTTTGCGCTTTCTTTTACTTATCTCTTTACTTTTATATTTGCATTATGTGATTGCTTGTGTTGTGATTATGTGATAATACTTGTGTGACAACTTGGTAGACATAAACTACAACAAACAGTGTTCATATTAGAACTAGCCAAAGTGGAAATTTGATACAACAAGTTTTAAGTATTAAAACGGTAAACGTATTCACCCCCCCTCTACGTTTTCACAAGATGGTCTGCATTTGCCTTTAAATACACATAACTACACTAATACACAAATTAGTACCACTAAAAACCTCAAATCTTTCCAAAATACCAAAAAAATGAGTTCAAATCCAGAAATCTATGAAATTTCTTCAAATGAATCAACCTCCTCTGATTCAGTTTCTTCACCATGGTATACCTATTTTCCTCCCACTTATTCAAACACTGTCTCAAAGAAGAGTGAAGCAGTTAGGTCTTCCAAAAAAGTTTCAACCACTGTCTCAAAGAAGAATGAAGCTGCTAGGTCTTCCAAAAAAGTTTCAACTACTGTCAAACCTCCTGTTGCCACTCAAGCTCTGTCAATCAATGGCAAAAGGATGATTGTTCTAGCCCTTCCAACCCAGGAGAATTATGCAAATATCACAGGAAAAGGGAAAGGGAAAAGGACCTTTACTTGAAGCATTCCCACCACTGTCTTTTGTTAAGAATGTGTCACTCTATATATGCATCTATCTATGTAATGTTATATGCATCTATGAATGCATCTATGTAATGAAATGCTAGTTGTTTATGTTAACATAAAACTGCTTGTTTTCATTCATCATCCATGCCAAAATACAACTTGGTACATTGTTACATGTCTAAATTTAACATACTAACCTAACACTTACTTCAAACATAAACAAAAGACCCAACTTCATACATGATAGCAAAAGACCAAACAAGATACTTCTTCATTTTTCCTACTTGATAGCAAAAAGAACAACAAACAGGATCCAAGACCAAACAAGATACTTCTTCATTTTTGCACTACCAGTTTGGGCTTCCATTAATTCTCGTTCAAGATTGTTCATTGACATTAATAAACCAGGTATGATTTGAAGAGAACGATTACACATGGGGGGGGGGGGGTCATACCAATCAATCCATCTACAGTGTGATCCCTGTTGAACAACATCAGACCAACAATTATTTGCTTTACGTTAGTTTGATTCAATTATTTCAAGATTACACAAACTTACTTGAATCGGGCAAGAGTAAAACCGACGGCCTGGGTTAGCATTCGTCCAAGAGGTTTTAACAATGGCAACTCTTCCACAATGGCACCTAATCATATCCATTGTTCTTGTAATATTTTTGTTTTTCAATTAGGGTTTAGATTTGGGGATTTAGGTTAAGAAAATGATCGGATTTATGTTAGTGAAAGAAAAGAGCGGGAGTAAATACTGAGTGGCATTGGGAAAGCCATATAGCAGAGAGGGAGACAGATGCTACACTGAATGGACGAAAATACACTCACAATTATACAACTTAACGCCTTGACCAAACGGACGTTTGGTCAAGGGACCATCTGTGTTAATAGTTTCTGAGTTAGGGACCGAGAATGCAAAAAAAAAAAAAAAGTCAAAGGACCATATCTGAAAGTCAACGCCAACCACAATGACCATCTTTGTAATTTACTCTATAAATAATTTAAAACTATAATTATAAATAATTTAAAACACAATAATGTCTGAGTGTCAAGCGCACCGAATCAGGTCTATTTTAACATTTCAACGCAACCATTTTGACTCCCCAATAAGTACTTGTTTTAACTCTTTACACTGTATTGACATAACCTTTACAAATACCATATCAATAGAAAATAATCTCATTGAGATTTTCATAGCTTAAGTAATAATGTATGATAGATATATCTAATCTAATTACCATGTAATAGATAGAACAATACCTACGACAAAACATGTATTCCATGATTGATTCCTCATGTCTTGTATATTCCATGCTAAGGGTATATATGGTCTAAATATGCCTCAACATCTCCGCAAGCATTGATAACCTCGTTTTGTTTAGAGGCTTCTTTGCGGTTTATGGTAAGGGTAATGTGTTACCGTGCAAGTCCCCCATAAGTCGATGTTTCTGCAAGTTCTATATAAAATCTTGATGAGAAATACACTCTCTCATGACCTGATAAAAAATAAAAATGGGTCAATAATGAGTATATACAAAGTGCATAAATGAATGTGAAAAATTACTCCCACCAGAGTTAAACAAAGAATAGACGCATGCTTACACGCACATACAACATGTTCAAAACAACATATAAAGAATTCCTACTGTATATTCTCAACTATACTCTTATGACTTCCAATATACAAAGCATTGATTGGCTCACAACTAGTAACTTTTTTAAACGAAATTATTGGTCAAAACCTCCTAATACATCGCATTTAATTTTTTTAATACAATATCATAATTGTGTATACACATTTATCTAACAAACCGTTGATAAAGACAACCATTTATTAAAGATTACTAACAGGGTACCCGCGCATTGCGGCGGCGGGTACCCTGAAATAAAATTTTCTGGCGAATCATGTATTTTAGTTTATTATGTTTTTTTTTTAACAATACATTTACGGATATCAAGAATTTCGTTTAGCTCGTGCCCGTTCGGGCTTGAGCCCGTTGGCTCGTGTTCGTTCGTGCTCGAGCCCGTTTGGCCCATGCCCGTTCGGGCTCGAGCCCGTTTGGCCCGTGCCCCTTCGGGCTCGAGCCCATTTGGTCCGCTGCCCGTTCGGATTTGAATATTTGTATCATGTGCTTTATTATTTGTATTAGTGACATTTAATGCAAGAATTGTGTTTAAGTTGGTTGTACAATATGCTTGATAATTTGTATTTCTTATGTAAAGGGTGTTTTAATTATTTAATAACTGCATTAATTGTATTTATTGACCCGTTAATTAATTGTATTTAATGTACATAATGATTTATTTATTGTATTTAATGTTAGTATTTCTATTTTAATTAGTTGTACTTTGAGCTTAAGAACTTGTAAATGTTAAAAAATGTGTTTTAAATACTTGTACTTTTAGCTTTATAACTTGTATTGCTTAATTTTAAGTATTTCTATTAATAGTAGGCCTTTGTGCATTATAAGATAGTTAGATTACAACAGTTTAGACCAACCCAACTTATACCAATCCACAGCAATTAGTATATTTTGACCCGTTGACTAACTCATGTGTGCTAACCTGTGAGATCAGGTGCTTTCAAAAGTAGAAAATTATTCACTACACCTCTCTAACATGTGGCCGTAACACCTTGTTTGGTTAATTCACATTCTTCAGCCTCTTTTAGGCGACTTGTTACTTCACTGTTAGGTTGTGCCTCTGCTAAGGCTTCAGCTTCCTTAGCTGCAGTCAATGCATTTGCATAGTATTCTTTTTTTTGTTGTCGCTAATTCAGTTTTTCTCTATAATTAGTTACAGCAAACTAGCAAACTCTGTGGTTGCCTCATCCCTGTCAAGTAACCAAAATGGATGAGTAACATGAACAACAATGTTTACATGTTTTGCAAATTCAGTTCCTCAGAGTAATTGATGCTTGTAACAATCAACCCATCGATGATCAAGAAATTATATATATGGCAACTTAAATGGAGATTATAATGTAAAGAAACCAAATAAACTGTATCATATTATGATATTTAATGTAATCATGATTAGAGAGCTGCCTATTTTCGATCTTCATGTAATTCCATGTTACAATAATTCCAATTTATTCAATCCACAAGTAAGGTATCGTTGAATAAGATAATGGAAATACATAACCAAAACAATTAATATGGTGTTAGATAAAAATACTTTAAGTTTGCACCAACAATAATTAAGGTTCTAAGTTAAAACTCAAGAAACTATATGCATATATCAAAATAGCATAAGGATTGACAAAAATTTGTAACAAAATCTTTCAGGTCTTCAAAGTTGATTAAAAGAAAGAATACTCATTGTCTTCATTTATACGTGTCACTCCTCCCTCTTCAATTGACTCTTTCAACAACTAAAACAGTTAAACAGAGAATTCTCATGTAAATGCCCAAGTGGGGACAATCGTTGACGATACTTCCTTTATTATCTGCACATTTCTGTTCATAAAATTTTGGATCTGACCTTCAAAGATATTCAAGCATTTGTTGATGTATAACACCGATAGGCGTTTGCAGCCATTATACAAAGCGGTTAATCCTCTACTACAAAGGTTGTCACAGTAGCTCACATTAAGTATCTCCAAATTTTGAGCGTATAATCCAATAGATTCCCAACCAAGAATTCCAATCTTGTAACAAAATGATAAGTTCCACTCTCGAAGTAATGGACACCCTTTTGAGATTGTCACTACAGCATCATCCACAACGAAATAGCATCTCTCAAAGTTAAGAAATTGAAGATACTGGAGACCACCTCCATTTAAAATTCCAGCAACACCCTTAGAGTCAAACGCACAGTGATTAGTTTTTAAATCTGCCAGACCAACAACTTTAACACAACCACATACGTTGAGTGCTCTAACTTGATGACAATTTTGGTTTAGGGACTTAATTCCACGGTCAGTTATGTTTATGCACCAAGACAGATCAACTACTTCTAAATATTTACAATATTTTGTTAAGACTTCCAATCCACTATCGCTAATAGAACAATTAGAAAGCTGGATAATGCACAGAAATGGTAAAGTAGAAGCAATAGAAGTAATCCCAACGTCGCTGACATTAGAGCAATTTGAAAGGTAAAGAGAGTATAATTTGGAGCCAAATATTCGTAATTGAGTTAAAGCTGAATCTGAAACCTTTACGCATCCATCTAATGACAATGACTCTAAAAGCGGATAGCGCTTAAGCAATGTATCAATGCTGGCATGGGAAGAGCAATCTGACTGATGTGAGCATCCAAGCTTCAAGTATTTAATACTTGAAGCTCGAATATTAAAAAAACAGTGACATGTTAAGCCAAAAGATTCTTGGTCATGTTTTGAGTCCAATTTTCTGTAGATTGAATACAAAGAGTCATCAGGAAGGTGTGTAATACTAATATTAGAACACCTGTGATTTTTAGAAGCAAGTTCCATAATAAAAGGTCGACAACGTTAAACACTTAATTGGTTAGTTACGTACTAGCTTACCGAATAAATCTAAATCGATGAATATCAGATTAATTACAATGTTTAGAAAAAGAATGTAGATCAAACATGAAACGATTGTAAAAGATTTGCATAAATCGTGATACGTATAAAGTCGGCTTGAAAAAAATCCTTTAAACGTAGGGCATGGTAGGGTTTGGCTATGATCTCAATATATATAGCTAAGAATTCTTCATACTAAATTATTCACAAGACACCCTTAGCAAAAAATTATTGCTACTTTACTCTTTCTTTATCAATATAACTTTAAAATTTCCATTTTACTATAAACAAGTTATTGTGAAGATCAAAGTGTTTTATTCTTTAGTAAATTTTGTTGATTTTTTTTATCAACTAGTTTTAGATCCCGTATACACTTGGGATTTTGGGTTAAACAAGGATTTCAAGCCGCGCGGTGTTTGTAAACAATACTATTGTGTGTGTTGGAAATCTCGATTTTTTCTAAATGGGAAAATCATCTGAAAAGGCATCATACTTGTCACCTTATTCTTTTGTAAGCATCATACTTTTTTTTTTTCTCTATTTAGGCACATACTTGCCACCGTTAAGTTATTGTAGCTACTCCGTTAGATTTATTTACAAAAATCGTGCTAAATTGCAACGACAGTCCTTAACGGCCGTTAAGTTATTTGCATAAATCGTCCTTGTTGGTCAAGGGTCAACGGGTCGGGTCGGGTGCCACGTGTCACCACTTGAGTGGTGCCACGTGGCATGTGCAATATTAACCTCACTTGGCTCAAGTAGGGATCGAACCCAGGCTTGTTGTATAGAGGGTGAGAGTGTTACCCAGCTGGGCTGGGCAATACTCTCTATAATAATATGCAATATTTAATACATAACCCTTCTTTATCAATACAAATACTTTCACTTCTTTTTTTTTTTATTTTTTTTATCAATAGGCAATACCTTTTTAAATTTTTTTTTTAACTTTTTATTTTAAAAACGTTTTTTTAAAAAAACTTTTTTGTTTCTAAATTTTTTTTTAAACTTTTTTTTTACGGCAAAACTTTTTTTTTAAAACTTTTTTTTAAAATACTTTTTTTTAAAACGCTTTTTTTTTTAAACTTTTTTTTTAAAAACGTTTTTTTAAAAAAAAACTTTTTTTTTTAAAACGTCTATTTTTTTAAAAACATTTTTTTTTAAAAAACGTTTAAATTTTTTCTTTTTTAAAAACGTTTTTTTTTTAAAACTTTTTTTAAAAAAAAAGTTAAAAAAAAAAAAAACGTTTTTAAATTAAAAAAAAAAAAAAACGTTTTAAAAAAAACGTTTAAAAAAAAGTATTTAAAAAAAAGTTTAAAAAAAAAAGTTAAAAAAAAAAGTTAAAAAAAAAAAACGTTTTTAAAAAGAAAAAGTTAAAAAAAAAACGTTTAAAAAAAAAGTATTTAAAAATAACGTTTTAAAAAAAAAGTATTTAAAAAAAAAGTTTAAAAAAATGTTTAGAAACAAAAAAGTTTTTTTAAAAAAAACGTTTTTAAAATAAAAAGTTTAAAAAAAAACATTTAAAAAAAAAGGTATTGCCTATTGATAAAAAAAAAGGAAGTGAAAGTATTTGTATTGATAAAGAATGGTTATGTATTAAATATTGCATATTATTAAAGACAGTATTGCCCAGCCCAGCTGGGTAACACTCTTACCCTCTACGCAACAAGCCTGGGTTCGATCCCCACTTGAGCCAAGTGAGGTTAATATTGCACATGCCACGTGGCACCACCTCATTGGTCCACGTGGCAACCCGAACCAGACCCGATGACATGTGGCACCACTCAGGTGGTGACACGTGGCACCCGACCCGACCCGTTGACCCTTGACCAACAAGGACGATTTATGCAAATAACTTAACGGCCGTTAAGGACTGTCGTTGCAATTTAGGACGATTTTTGTAAATAAATCAAGTAGCTACAATAACTTAACGGTGGCAAGTATGTGCCCACAATAGGAAAAAAAAGTATGATGCTTACAAAAGAATAAAGTGGCAAGTATGATGCCTTTTCAGATGATTTTCCCTTTCTAAATATAATGAATGTTAATAATTTGTATCTAACAGTTATAAACATAATGCATTCCAACCTATACATAATCCTGATTATAACAAAATCAAGTAAAAAATAGACAAAAAGTATGGCACTATTAAACAATTACAAACACATATCCACAAATATAAGAATAGCATACAAGCCAAAAAAGAAACCTAAATGCTATCAGTTAACCAACCAGATGAAACCACTAAACAGTCATAACTCTTTGAGTGAACGGGAGTTTGTGAACTTTAACTTATTTCTAGAAAGTGCACCAATTGTAAACAAAGTATCAAGCTTTTTGATCAAACGGGAGTAAACAAACCATAATTTGAGTTGTAACAAAAGATCGAAACATGAATGAAATACAGCAGCGACGTTCCTCACATAAACAATGCATGATCAGATTAAAAGAGATGACAACGATGATTATAATGGCAAATGTAGTTCAGCTTTGAAAAGAAAAAGGAGTAATTCCATTATTGAGAACAGTTAAGCTTCATATCATCAAAAAGCCAAGACCGGTGAAATTATGGACTTAGCTAAATAAAGGTGAGAAACCGAAGAGGATGGTGAAAGAGTTCGTACCAAATGACTTTCGCGACGTAGTCTTCTGTTTCCCATCTTTCTTTCGGTAAGCGCATTTTATCAACGATTTTGGCTTTTTAATCATCTGGATCTGAACTGCTATGAAAAAATGGATGCTGTCCTTTTCATCTCAAATTAAAGAACTTAGCATTATCATCATCGTTTTCACACATTTTAATACGTATCGTGGTCATTGTCATCATCAATAGCATCATCAATATTTATGTCATCGATCTACGGAAGTTTGGATTCTTTTTCCTCAAACCGTAGAGGTGGAGGAGGTCTACTGGTTTCTGTCACAAATAAAAAATTAATAAAACATCAGTTTAAACAGTCATATTTGAAGCAACATAACAAAATGTACCAATCCGTTGAGCTAATGTTCATGATGCAATGAATGATATGTGAGTGTGATGAAATATAAAAACAACCAATGAGCTAATGTTGTGGTAATCAAGTCATGTGTTGGGTTTTAAAGGCTTATTGAGTTACTGCTGCTTTCATGATGTTAAGACTACTCAGGGATTACAAGAAAAATATTACTAGTCATTACTGCTGCTAGTTGTAAAGATTAATGCTGCTTATAGAAGTTAAGACTGCTAGAGTAAATTAAGACTGCTGACAGACTTCAAGAAAAAAATACACTAAGTAGTTAATGTTGCTAGAAGGAAACTTAGTACTGCTGATACTAAGTTAATGTTGCTGAAGTTATAATGTTGCTAGAACAAAAAGTTAGTGCTGCTGATGCATTATTAGTGTTGCTAGAGTATTAGAGTCGGTTATTATTTATAGTATATCCAGATAAGTATAGAAAATATTCTATAAGAGATTTATCTTGTATAGCAAGTAATTGTAAGCCGACTAGGACTCCTTAGTCTATAAAAGGAGGTCCTAGGGCATAGAGATTGATACGATTATTACGATTCTTTTATATACTTCAAGGTTGTAAACCCTAATACTTTTGAGTATTCGTATTATATTAATAATATTGAAGTATTTTGTTTGATATTCATTGTTTATTATTAGTTCAATATAAAGTTCTTCTTAAGATCAAATACAAGATTCCGCATTGTGTTTGATATACTTCAAGACAGTTTCTATACTTAGTTGTTTTAGATTTATCTAAGATAACTAAACCTTTACAAGCTAAGGGATTCGATCAAGTATATTGCCGGGATCAACAAGTAGTATCAGAGCTTGTGATCAAGAAGAACCTGTTTAAACTCAAGACTGTTCTAATCTTACTGAAGACATGGAGTCAGAATCTACACACATGATTACTGCATCAAAGGTGCCAATGCTCAAGTCTGGAGAGTATGAGCTATGGAGAATGAGAATAGAGCAGTATATTCAGATGGTTGATTATTCTATGTGGGAGGTCATAGAGACTGGCAATTCTTTACCTAAAACAGAAACTTCTGCTGATGGTGTTGTCATTACCTTGCCTATTAAAACTGCTGAAGACAAGGCACAAAGAAGACTGGAAGTTAAGGCAAGAAGCACTCTCATGATGGGCATTCCTAATGACCATCAGTTAACTTTCAATCACATCAAGGATGCTAAATTGTTGTTAGAAGCTATTGAGAAAAGGGTTGGAGGGAATGCTGCTACCAAGAAGACCAGGAAGAACCTTTTGAAGCAACAATATGAGAATTTTGCTGCTCCAAGTTCTGAGAATCTTGATCAAACCTTTGACAGACTTCAGAAACTTATTAGCTTGTCACCAGAGTGGAATACACATACTGTGGTATGGAGAAACAAGGCTGATCTTGATACAATGAGTTTAGATGATCTGTATAACAATCTTAAAGTTTATGAACCTGAAGTCAAAGGGTCATCTAGCTCATCCTCAAGCACACAAAACTTAGCTTTTGTGTCCTCCTCCAATAAAGTTCTGGCAATACTTATGAAGCAGTTAATACTGCTCAAGGAGTTAGTACTGCTGGCACATAAGTTAATGCTACTGTGTCTACAACCCTTGATAACTTGAGTGATGCTGTTATCTATGCTTTCTTAGCTGGTCAATCTACTAGTCCTCAGATTATGCATGAAGATTTGGAACAGATTCATCCAGATGATCTTGAAGAGATGGACTTGCAGTGGCAGATGGCAATGTTGGCAATGAGGGCAAGGAGATTTTTGAAGAAGACTAGAAGAAACCTCAAGGTCAATGGGCAGGATAACTTGGGTTTTGATAAATCCAAGATTGAATGATACAACTGTCGCAGGAAGGGACATTTTGCAAGGGAATGCAGGGCACCAAGGAGCCAAGACTACAAGAATGGAGAGAGCTCAAGGAAAGCTGTGTATGAGGAACCTAAGACTTCTACAGCTTTAGTGTCTTGTGATGGTTTAGGAGGATATGATTGGAGTGACCAAGCAGCTGAAGGACCAAACTTTACACTTATGGCTTACTCTTCTTCATCAAGTTCTGATTTTGAGGTATCTAATGTTTCTCGTTGTTCTTATAAATCTTTTTTAGATACTATTGAGGAACTTAAGTCTAGGAATGAAAAACTAATAGAAGATGTAAGGGTGTTAAAGTTAGATAATTTAGGCTATAAAGTAGGCTTAAAATCTATTGAGGAAAGACTTGAATTCTTTAAACAGAATGAGTCAGAGTATGTAGAGAAAGTTAATGTTCTTGAAAGTAAGCTTTATGTTAAAGAGAATGTCATTAAAGAACTTACTAAAAGGTTAGAAAAGGCTCAAAAAGAAAAAGATGCAGCTTATCAGGAAAAAGAAAAACATCAAGTTAAGGTAAATAAGCTTGAATTTGCATCTAAAAGTATAAATAAGACAATTTAGTGTCAACTTATGAGGAGATATAGTGGTATAGGTTATAATGAAGTTGCTCCCTCAATAACAGGAAAGTATGTACCTCCTATACCTGAATTGTCTTGTTTAGTTGAGTCTAATGCTAAGTCTTTAGGAGAGAATAGTAAGTCTAATGAGGAGAAACCTAAGATTGAAAAGAAATATTCTGATGCACCTATCATTGAAGATTGGGTGTCTGATGATGATGAGGAACAGGTGAAGACTAAAACTAAGGTTGAAAGTATAACTGTTATGTAATAACTCATGAATTTTGTCTATGTTAGCCACACTCATGATATTTATATATATCATTTTCACGGGTAAAATTTTTGCTTCATTTCACTCCAACTATGTAAAGTAACTTACATAGCCCACTAGACGTGCTCACGCAACTACCAATGCCAAATATCTCTATGTTTACATCATGTAAACCTCCTAATATGTCAAGTCTATGTTTTAAAAATCATTTTATCAAGTATACTATCAATCTAACTTACTATTTCCAACCTTATACCAAAACAAGCCCTATACGTTTACGGTTATTTCAAGTTGAAACTAGTTTGAAAGTGTTCAAGGCTTATGTATAAGTTATCTTAGCTACATTTTCCTTCCTAAGCTTTAGTACAACTACTTAAAGCCCAATGTACAAGTCTTTTAAGCATAGAATCCAAATTAGGTTATTTAAGTGCCTAAACCATGTTTAAACCTTACCATTTCTTTAGCACAAGTTACAAAACCTTAATACATGATTCCTAAACCTTAAACCTAGTCCCTAATTACTTTCTAAACCCTAATCCTAGTACTAAACCCTAATATAAACCCTAATCCTAAACTAAACCCTAAATCTTAAAAACTAGTTAAACTAGCACCCTAGCACCACCATGATACCACCATGACCTATCCTAGCAACCTGGTACCTCCATCACCAAGCTACTACCCTACCACCTCCATCACGTCCTCGTCACCACCTTGTAGCCAAAACTTCACTGCGGCACCACCATAGCCACACACACCACCCCTAGTTACTACCATAGCTTCTCCTAGTCACCACCTAGCTGCCATGAGTCACCCCCTCCACCCTTGGCCACCAATCCAAGAAACTTGGCCATTACTACTTGTTCGACCCCAATAAATAGTCGAGAACCACAACCATTTGAAACCATCCCAAAAGGCCTCACCACCTCTAATATTTTCTCTCACTCAATCCTAGAAGTAGCATAAGAGTCCTTAGAAGCCATTGGAAGCCAAGATCAAGCCTTGAAGCCCTCTCCTAGTCGTATAAGCCGAGAGAACCCAAAACCCTAGTTTTGAACCTCTCTAAGTCGTGTAAGCCTTTCTACTCGTTCAATAAGCTCTCTTATGGTTTTAGATTGTTCATAAGCTTTATTAGATCCCATATAAGTCCTTTGTTTAAGCCTTGATCATAAAACCTAGGCGTTTTCATTTTAAAACCCTAAATTCATATCGATTTGGTATTTTTGATCATAAAACCTTTCCATAAGCTATAAGCTCGTAAAATATACTTATCTTAGCTTATTCTAATGATCCATAAGCTTTAAAATCCCTTTTGTAATCTAAAATTACACTTTGCATGGTTTTTGGACTAGTTTTGTAACGTATTCCATGCATAGGGGTATATATTGTAACTTTTGGAAACTATTAAGTATAAGGGTTATTTCTGTCATTTTTATAAAATTATAAGTATAAGGATCTATTTTGTAAAGTTTTAAAGTTAAAGGGTTAGTATATATATATTTATTATATAAAAGAATAATTTTGTAAAAGTTTATAAGTCAAGGGTATATATTGCCAATTTATAAACTTAAGGGTATAAATGAAATATTTTTATAAATTGAAAACCTATCTTTTTAACTTAACAATGTATCACGTTACTAGGGAATTTCATGTGAGGGGTTTCATTTGGGAATACGTTTCGACGAGTTTGCTGGGTTTACGAGTTAAAGTGCCCTGGCTCCTCAAACGTTTACTACATGACCTCTGAATTATGATAGCCTGAACAGTGTTACATTATATCTAAATCTAGTGAATCAAAGAAACATTTACTTTAAAAACAAAGTATTGAAACATAAACAAACCAACTAAGACTTGACATACACTACCTCAGGTTGCGTGAGTAGGCCGTCTAATATCTGAGTCACTTTTGACATCAATCAGATTTCCTTGAATTAAGTTGAGTTCGTAGCCTCACTTTTTAAATCCCGTGAGTCCATAGCTCACTTTTAAATGTTTTATAAACCCGTGAGGGGGATACATGCTTTAAACCGAATACAAGTATTTTTCTCCTGATTGATTATTGCACGAGTACCACCTTTTGCCACTATTACTTAAATTTCATGAACCATAATCACTTGCGAGTGAACACGAATATGGTGGATTGATATATCTGTAGTTTGACGACTCCCGTTGGTGTGCCCCTACCGGGTACCAATTAGCACTATATTTGAGAACAAAGAAGTTAACCTTGGCAAGTTAACCTTACGTCTAGTCACTGATTGGTCTGCAATGCCATCATTGGACTTGGACATGTTAACGTGGGGTGTCATGAGCTTAGATGCAATAATATTACTTTATCTTTGGGTGCAACGATGCCCACACAAACTTGTATTTAAACTATTTCCAGCTAAATCTACGAATTTCACTCAACCTTTGTGTTGACCTTTAAGCATGTTGTTGGGAATTATAATTGAGTTGATAAGACAAAACACATGAAAGATGAAAGACTTATGAAGACAAAGATGAAGGACTTAAAATGTATTATGTTAGAAGTCTTTGTAACCCTATTCTCTATTATAAAAAGAGATTATGGGGCGTTTAGTTTATTGTGTGTCAAAGATGTAACACCAGGAAAAGTGTGTGTGTACCTAGGTGTATGGTCTTGTTTAGACGCCTAGGGTTAGAGTTTTTGTTTAAGCCTCAAGGATCATTGATCCCTGTTAGATTATGTAACCGTACTACACTTGATCACGTAGTATTGGGGCTGTTTGTTTCGTAAGTAGTTGTTAGAGATGATGACGAAGAACCTTGTATCAATAATAATGATGTTTTGTTATTCCGTTGTGCATCATGTTTATTCATTGTTATTGTTAATCCCTTATGCTCTAAACGATCCATGAAGTTTTCTAAACTTCACAATTGGTATCAGAGCTTCGGGAGCTCTTTATCTAGGGATTATACAAGGTTTTGTCGAAGAATGAAGAAAAGAAGAAAAATTTGGATCTGGTTTAAATTTTTGCAACTTACTTCAGAGCTGTTTTCAAAAGGCGATAGCTCATTCATTAACTGTTGGATCGTGCTGAAATTTTTACTGGAGGTTCTCTATATATCAAGGTATATTCTCATTGGAGGGATCTTCAATCTAAGCTCTTAATTGTTAGGTATAAATTTTTGAAAACTGTTACAGAGGAGTTTAAATTTTTTGCATTTTTAGGGTTTCTATATGAAAGTCGAATATGGTTTATTTGATAACCCTAATATTGATCGATATTGGTAGTATGTTGCTGCTATAAGTGGTTAACTTGGTTTACATTAGCGATCATGGAGCATAAAACAGGTTAGTGACACTAAAAAGTGTCACTAAAGACAAAAAAGTGTCATCTTTATACTTAAAAAAAATGTATAGCAGCTAAACGTTTTAGGGTTCGTGAGTTGAGCCGTATGCAAACCCTAATTATTGGTCGATTGATGCTGCTTTGGTATTGGTTGATGCTGCTTGGTATTGGTCGATTGGTGGGGATATGTTTACTGTTATTATTACTGGAACAACAAGTAAGGCGATAAATTAGTGGTGTTACTGGAAAAGCTACGAGTACTGCTTGTTGAAAAATTTGTACTGCTCCACGGTCTATGAAACCCTAATCATAAGATGGCCTGGTAACGATTTGCTTGTTGGAATAACTTGTTTACGCTCAATCAGTATAAGTGCACAATAGGGTTGTTTGTACTGCTCATGAACATTTAGTACTGCTACGATACCATGGTTAGTACTGCTCGACGTGTTTAATACTGCTACCTTCGAGTTAGTACCGTTGAATATTGTTTGTACTACTTTATGTGACTTTGTACTGCTCAATATGATCTGACTTAGTACTGCTCGATATGCTCTTACTTAGTACTGCTTTCAGAAAGTTAGTACTGCCAATTGATTCGAGGCTGCATGGTTATCTGTTTTATTTATGGTATACTATATGAGGTTTTGAGCAATGTTGGGCATAAGAGGTGTTAGCATTTATTGTTGATCCCAGTTGAGCTTCACGATCTTATTAATTACTTTAGATAAATCTAAGGTAATCGGTATAGAAACTGATCTTGAGTTGTATATCAAATATTATGCGGAAACTAATACTTGATCTTAAGAAGAATAAACACAAACAAATTATCAAACAACACTTCAATTATATTAATAACGATTGCTCGACAGCAATAGGGTTACAAGAAACCTTGAAGTGTAAACAATACGTATGCTAAGATAATCGATATCTAACCCTAACCCTAGAACCTCCTTTTATAGCGTAAGGAGTCCTAGTCGGTTTACAAGACTTTCTATACAAGAAAAATATTCATACGTATCTTTTCTATACTTATCCTTAACATACTATACATATCTAATAAGCAGCAGAGTAATTCTTCTAGCAGCAGAGTCTTCGTGAGCTAGCAGCAGAGTTACACTTGCCTATTATCCCAAACAGCAGAGTTATCAAAACAGCAGAGTTAATGCACTAATCAGCAGAGTCACATAACTATCCAGCAGAGTTATGTTTCTCGAATCAGCAGCATTTTAGACCCAACAATCCTCCCCTAAACTTGATATTTTTCTTCAAAAATCATCAAGTTTCCTTAAATCCAGATAACCACCAGGAGGATGCTTCCAAACACTTTACTGTTTTGAAACCTTTGACTCCAGCAACTTTTTATATTTCTCAATTAGTTCAAATGCTTGATGATCTGCACCAAATGGTCTTTGTAATGTCAACTTACCAGGCTGCAACATTTGATACAGAATAGATGTACTGTTGTTGATGACATAATCCTTCTCCACAAGCATATACACAGTCACACCTATGCATGATAAGAGATGAACTCCACAAGATTGATATAAATACCATTTCTGAACTGTGGAGCTTAATAACTTCTTCCATTCAATACTCCTCTCATCTGGTTCAAACATATTCTTCAAATAGTAATAATTTAGTCTTTCATACACCACCTCTGGTCTAGTATCACCATAATTCATCTTATAAAGATCCCAGAGTTGAGTAATATCATCCCTATCCATGTAGTGCAACATTTGAGAAAAACTAATATATCCCACACTTGAACCATTTGATCTCTTAATCACCCAGCATACTTGACTATCAGCTAAAACATCATGTGAATAAGAAATGATTGGATATTTTATTGATAAAGGAACTTCATTAAGTAACTCAGGCTCTTCTTGAGGTTCATGAACTGTAAGATCCATAATCCCTTTCATATCACCTGCAGTCACTTCTTCTTTCTCTGAATCACTATCCTCTTTCTCTGAATCACTCATCACTACTGACTGAGTTCTTCTCTTCTTCCTACCCACCTGCTTTACTTTCCTCCTATATCTCTTTGTACCAGCAGAAGATTCAGTCATTACTTCAGCTTCAACAATAATTTCTTTCTCCTTATCAACATCAGATACTATGGGCTTTGAAACACTTCCACTCCCAGATGCTTTCATATTGTCAGATCCCATAACTTCTGGATTTCTCTTTTTTCAGAAACTTTTCTTGGATTAAGCTTAGCATAAGTTTCATAAAATTCCTTTTCAATTAAGTGATCTGACTTTCCTTTGAAATCCTTCATCTGATAATTTCTAGCATTCTTCAAATAATACTTCATGTCATTAACCAATGCTTTCCTTGAAGATGACTTTTGTTTGTAACCATGCTTCTGTGCTTCTTTAATCCTCATAATCAACTCTTCCCACTTTGCTACTCTATTCTTTCTCAGTATAAACTCAACAAGCTCTTTTGTCTTTTCACTTCCTTCCAACTTTTCATCATTTGTTATCAACCTAGCTTCACCTCTTACAATCATATCAGAATCAATGAAATACTGCAATTGTTCATTTAATTCTTCTTGATTAACTTCTTTAAATGTAGAGCTTTCCATAAGTTCAAACTGATTTCTTTCTTCATCAGCTGCAACACTTCTTGCATATTCTTCATCCTGAGCAATCTGAGCTTGTTCATCAGCCAACTTTTGCATCCTTTCAATCTCTTCAGCAGATTCAGCAGCAGGTTGTTGTTGTGATAGTGTGGGTGTTTTAGTTCCTTTGTTCATGTTCAGCAGTACTTGAGCTAAAGTCATCTGTTCATCATCTGAATCAGCAGAGTCCTTTACTCCTGCACTCTTCTCAGTATCATCAGCAGAAACCTTAATCCCATCAGCAGAGTGTTCTGCACCAGCAGAGTCAACCTTGTCACTCTTCTCACCAACATTTTCAACTGATTCCTTGACAACCTCCCCTGAACCTATTACAACTTCCTGATCCTGATCATTCACTACAGTCTCCTGATCATTCCTCCCCTGTTTGGAAGCATCCTCTTCCAAACTTGGTTTGGAACTCTTCTTTAGCCTCCCCTCAAGATGAGTAATCCTTATTTTAAGCCTTCTAATTTCAGCACCTTGAGTAGCTTTGACTGTCTTTAACTCCTTTCGAAGACCAAGGACCTCCTTTGACAATTTTGTACAGTTATCCGTCAATTCTTTCAATTGTTTCATGATATCCTCACAACTTCGGTCTGTGTAACCTGACCCGAGAGGTTGATCATTGGAATTGGCATTATGTACTGATGTTCTAACCGTCAAATCCTCAGTGTCATGTTCAATACTAGCATCAACACTTCGACCTGTGTAACCTGGTCCGAGAGGTGTATCATTTGCAATGTCAATATGTACATCAGTGTCCATCAATTCAATAGTTTCATCTCTGTCCTCATCACTTCGAGATGTGTTACCTTCTCCGAGAGGTGAATCTTGGGACACAAACTCAGTCTCAACCCTAGGATGAACATCTGAGCCCCCCATAGAAGCCATTTGGCTGGGGTTACCATCAGTTGTATTAAGTTCCTGAGAACCTTCTACAAAAGATGTTGCCATGGTTGAGGTCTTAATTATGTTAGCACTGTCCTGTTCAACTACTAAGTTGGAAAAAGTAGTGCCAGCCTCTTCCATCATGATACCTCCAACACCTGTATCAGCCTCATCTGCTACCATACTAACATTGGCCTGAGGTAGCACAATGTTCTCATGTGGTGAAGTCCTAGGTGATTGGGTGTTTTGGGTTTCATGTGACACTGATTCATTCAAACTTGTTGATGAGGATGTGTGATGGGAAGCTGTGGGTGTGCCAGCCTCTTCATCCTCATTCACTGCAGCCACTATATTCAAGATGTGCTCAGTTAGGGGAGTGATAGTACCAGAAAATCCTTTTCCATTCTTCTTTAGAAATGCAAACATCTTAATTGCCATTCTACTACAGGGCTCAATATTTGTATGCCTCAAGGGTTCTCTTAGCTGAGAGTTAATAACAAGTTGTAGAAACCTTGGATACAAATAGAATTTCTTCTTAATAAACTTCTTCATACCCTCAAATATCATAGAAGAAAAATCAAAGGGTTGCCCTGTTGCCATACACACTAAAGCCATAGCCTGAGAAGCACTAAACTCACTCCATCCACCTACTTTGGGAAATAAGCAGTGTTGTAGAGTATGTATCAAGAACTTCCAATGGGGACAAAGACGACCTTTCAAAAATGTTCCACCAGCCTCAGGTCTCTCATATCCTATGTTCTCAAGCTCAGTCATAACTAGTTCTGGGGTAAGGGTAGGTGGTGTAGGTATGCCTGATAAACGAAGACATCTCTTAAGGGTTGTTTCACTAACTACAATACTCTCCCCATCCACATTACCTATCAATCTTTCCTCACCATCTAGTATATCCAACTTAACAGTTGACCAAAATTGTTTCATATGAGATGTATAAATGGTAGGATCAACTGTTAATGCATACCTCAATCTAGAAGCACTCAGAAAATCCATAACCTCATGAAATCCCGCAGCAGCAGAAACCTTACTCAGAAATGCAATTTGATTATGTTCTTCCGGAAACGTTCTTCGAGCCATTTGATTTGGGGGTTTTCAGTGAAATGATATGAATTATTGTTCTTGGGTGAAAGTCGAATGTAATTTTGAGCAATTAAAATGTAATGAGATCAAATTGGTGAAAGATACCGTTTTGATCTAATTAGGTTTAAGAACGCGCCAAAAGTTTCAGTTTGACCCTTCAACTTTCAAACTCATCAGCAGAGTTAAGAAAGTGTTGACCAAAAGTCAACTTACCCAATATCTTCAAAATCACTTCCTTAAATACCATACCAACCCCACATTGAAGTCCAAAAATCCCTTAAACTCTTTAAGCAAATCCCAATTCACAAACCCTAACTCAAAATCAACAAATCATGAGTTCATCAAAAGCTCCAATTATCGACATTTCCTCAGATTCATCATCAGACGATTCAGAGGGATGGGCAAGTTACTTTCCTCAAGGTTATCTTCCAAGTTCATCTGCAGCACAACCAAAAGGCAAAGCAGTTGTCGAAGAGGAATATTCCGACCCACTTCCATCAACACCATCCTCCTTTGAAGATTCTGATGATGATAAAAGAACAAAAATCGATCCTCCACAGCATCCTTTGACCGCTGAGCTTCAAAAACAAATGGAGAATGCCGCCGCCGCCTTTGCAAAGAGTGTCCACCTACCTCATCCAAAGCCAAGTACGGTTGAGCAGAAACCCCCTGTTCCAAAGAAGAAGAAACAGCAGAAGAAATCAGCTCCCTCGACAAGCCAACAGCAGAGTCCACCACCACGACCAGTAGTACTTGCACTTCCCTGTCCAAGGGTGTCAGAGGCCATGGGCACTAGGGGTCCTCGTAGCAAGGTCATGCCTGACTTTGCTAGAATTTAGGTTGTGAATCTTTGAATCTTGTTGTCTTTTGATCTTTCTTTTGAATAGCATGAATGTATGGAAACTGTATGATGTACTGATGCCTTTATTATCAATGAACTTCCTCTTTTCATGTTGTACTTGATTGTGTATGTATATGTATCTGCAAAAGGTTAGTAGCAAACAACAAACACAAGCAAGAATATTCCATAATAGCAGCAGAGTAGGCATAGCAATAAACAACTAAACAGCAGACTTTGACTAAACACCAGATAATGACTAATCAACAGCACAAATCCTTACAAAATTTTACAAAAACATACAGAGATAAGATGTTTAAAGATTTAAAGATTGATCATACCAATACTAGCAACTAAAAATTGAAACCTACTTATATAAAAAACTTTTGGTAAGTAGATCAGCAACATTATTGTCAGTATGTATTTTAACCACTTGAATTAACTTTTTCTCATAACAATCTCTAATAAAATGATGTCTTATCTCTATGTGTTTTGTTTTAGAATGAAAAACAGGATTTTTGATAATACACATTGTGCTGTTGTTGTCAATAAAAATTTTTGTGTTCATGAAATTGTACCCATAATCCAGCAATTGGTTCTGAATCCAGAGCACTTGTCCACAGCAGCTAGAAGCAGCAACATACTCTGCTTCAGTTGTCGAATTAGCCACCACTGTTTGTTTCTTACATTGCCAAGAGATCAGCCTATGTCCAAGGTACTGACAGCCTCCAGTGGTTGACTTTCTATCCAAAGTAGCTCCAGCATAGTCACTATCTGAGTATGCTATCAAGTCAAATGGTGAATTATTAGGATACCAAAGACCCAATTTTGGTTGACCCTTTAGGTACCTAAAAATTCTTTTGACTACTTCCAAGTGTGAAACTTTTGGGGACACTTGAAATCTAGCACAAGCACACACAGAAAACATGATATCTGGCCTTGAAGCAGTCAGATACATCAATGAACCAATCATTGATCTATACAAATGTACATCAACCTCTACCCCATCTTCATCCTTGAGCAAAGGCTTGTTTTTATCCATGGGTGTCTTTGCTGCCTTCACATCTTTGAAACCAAATTTCTTTAACATATCAGCCACATACTTGTCTTGGCTAATAAAAATCCCATCTGACTTCTGCTTTACTTGAAGCCCTAAAAAGAAAGTCAGTTCTCCCATAGAACTCATCTCAAACCTGCTGTGCATAAGCTTCTCAAATCCTTCACATAACACCTTATTTGTAGACCCAAAAATGATATCATCTACATAAACCTGAACAAGTAGGATATCCTTTTTGTCTTTCTTAATGAACAAAGTTTTATCAATGGTTCCTCTGCAAAAACCATTGTGTAACAAATACTGTGATAAGGTGTCATACCAAGCTCTAGGAGCTTGATGTAGTCCATACAGTGCTTTCTTCACCTTGTAGACCCTATCAGGATACTTAGGATCTTCAAACCCAGGTGGTTGCATCACATAAACCTCTTCAGGTATCTTTCCATACAAGAAAGCACTTTTCACATCCATTTGATACACAGGAAAATTCTTGTATGAGGCATATGCCAAGAAAAGTCTGATAGCCTCCAGTCTTGTAACTGGGGCAAACACCTCATCATAGTCTATTCCTTCCTCCTGAGTGTATCCCTGAGCCACCAATCTAGCCTTGTTTCTGACAACAATACCTCTTTCATCTCTTTTACATCTGAACACCCATTTTGTACCAATTGCCCTTTTTCCATTAGGCAAATCAACTAATGTCCAGACCTCTTAAAGCTTGAACTGCAGCAACTCCTCTTGCATAGCTTCAACCCAACTTTCATCTTTCATAGCCTTGTGAATGGTTTTGGGTTCTTCTTGAGATAAGAAACAGGCAAACATGCAATTCTGTAAATCCTTGTGGCTATTTCTCTTCTTAAGTGTTTGAGCAAACAATCCTTGATCAAGCAAATCACTCAACCCTTTTGATTTACTTCTAGTCTGAACAGCAGAGTGAACATCACCAATTATCTGCTCCTTTGGATGATTCTTGTGGATTCTGGTTGTAGGAGTGGGACTAACAGGTATATCAGTCTCCAAATTTGATAAATCACCTTCAGCACCAAAAACATCAACAACTTCATCATCAGTATCCACATATACTTCTTGTAATTCGGGCATCTCATCAGAAGAATCATCATCAGAATCACCATCTTTATCAGTAGAGTCCTTTGGCATAGCAGCAGAGTTACCAAACCTAACAGCAGAGTGTTTGGGCCTAACAGCAGAGTGTTTTGGCTTATCAGCAGAGTGTTTTGGCCTGGCAGCAGAGTTTAGAGAACTGCTGCTATGGTTATTCCCTTGTTGCCCATCAACTTCTGACTCTTTATTCCTTTCCTTATCATCATTCTTGTCATCATGAGCAGGTTCATCAGCTCCTTCTGTATTAACCTTTGGTACTTCCTTATGAACATCATCACCATCTGAACTCTTTTTCTCTGTTGGAGAGAAGTACTGATCAAACGTGCTCCTTTCAATCAAAACAAACTCCTCTGCAGATCCATCCTTCTTAGCTTGTGTACCTGCATTGGGGTTAGTTTGTGTACCTGCAGACATGTTAGTAGTACCTGCAATGACTGGTTGATAATTCATACTCTTGGTTAAAGAATCAATATCAAACATCCACTCAGGACCCTTTCCATCAACATTAGGTGTGGTTTCTCTTATTCTAACATGCAAATTTTCCACCACATGCCCAGTTCTTTGATTGAAAACCCTAAAAGCCTTACTTTCAGTAGAGTATCCAACAAAGTAACCTATGTCTGCTTTCTCACTAAACTTGCCTAAGTGGTCAATGGTGTTTAAGATAGTGACAGGACACCCAAATGGTCTAAAGAAATCTATCAGAGGTTTCCTACCATGCAATAACTCATAAGGGGTCTTATTGTGAGGTTTAACTATCTTTGTTCTATTCTGCACATAACAAGCAGTGTTGACTGCTTCAGCCCAAAAGATAGTGGGTAACTTAGACTCTGACAACATAGTCCTAGCAGCCTCAATTAATGTTCTATTTCTCCTCTCAGCCACACCATTTTGCTGAGGAGTTCTAGCAACACTAAATTGTCTAGTTATCCCTTTTTCCTCACAGAACTAATTCATCACTTGATTCTTAAATTCAGTTCCATTGTCACATCTGATGATTTTAACCTTGTGATTAAATAGGTTTTCTATCCTTGTAATAAAAGCCTTAAGAATGCCAGGGGTCTCATTCTTAGTAGCTAAGAAGAATACCCAAGTAAACCTACTGAAATCATCAGTGACCACTAAGCCATACATCTTTTTGTTCAAACTATTCACATAAGTGGGTCCAAATAGGTCCATGTGTAACATAAACAAAGGTTCAGTTATAGAATTCACCAATTTGGACTTACAAGATGCTCTATGTTGCTTTCCCATTTGACAAGCAACACATACTTCAGGATTCTCAAAAACCTTTGAAGGTAATCCTCTGACCAAGTTCCCTTTCACCAACTTGTTGATAGCCTTGTAGTTCAGATGTCCAAGCCTTCTGTGCCATAGTTTGGATTCATCAATAGTGGCTTTGGCAAACAGACAAGTTAAATCTCTTTTGGGAATAATGTTCTTTATGTCCACACTGTATATGTTGTCATTTCTAGGGACTTTAAGAAGTACTAATTTATCATCAGGTATCTTAAAGTCGGGAGATAAGACAAGACATTCAGTGTCTGTAAAAAGAACAAAATTCTTTCTGTCACACATTTGTGAGACACTAAAAAGATTGAACTTTAAGCCATTCACCAAATACACTTTTTCAAAATCCAATTTTCCAGTTCTGATCATGCCTTTTCCAACAATTTTACCTCCTCTAGGATCATTCCCAAAGGCAACATATCCACCATCCAAAGCTTCAAAGTTCTCCAAATTGCTTTGGTCTCCAGTCATGTGTGAAGAGCATCCACTATCAAAAATGCATTTATCCTTTAGCTCCTTTTGTAGATTGCCCTGCACAAAAAGTAAGAGAATTAGTTTCTCTTTGGGACCCAAGCCATTACTGACTTGGATCTACCTTGTGCATCAAAGTAGTCAAATTTCTTCAACTGCATTGGTGCACTGCTGTGTCTGAGAACATGATCCAAAACTTTAACTTTAGGTTTCCAGACCCAGCAAGCTGAGGCTTTAACAGCATAAAAATGATTGCCCACAACAGTATCAGTAACAACTTTAGGCAAAACAGCAGAGTCTGCCTTAAAAGCAGAGTTTTCTATAACAACAGAGTTTGCCTTAACAGCAGAATCAACTATATCCTTCCTTATGGGCACTGTTGGTGCAATAGGAGAGATAACTCTAGAAGTACCATCTCTCATCAAGACTTCTTTGGGAACCATGTTTCTTTTGGGGTGAGGGTGAGTCTTTCTAGCAGAGTTTCTATGGTTCACCCTTGTGTACTGGTTCCAAGCTGGTTTCTTATAGCACTCATCTTGCAGATGTTCAAAGCTACCACAACAATAACATGCCTTCTTAAGTAATTGAAAATCAGTACCTAATTTTTGTGAAACTAGGTTGTTCCAATTTCGCTGGTTTCCCCTAGGCAAGTTATTTGTTCTTTTAGGATATACTCTAGGTGTGTTTTCATACTCAGCCATCTTCCTAGAGATACCTTTACCAAACCTAGGCTTAACAAACTCAACCTTTTTAGCCCTAGGTACTTTTGATTCAACAACAGTAGGAATTTCTTCCTTTTTGTTCTTAGAGGTTGAATCAGATTCTACTTCATCATCATCACTGTCAGACACCCAATCTTCAATCAGGGGTGCTTGTTCATACTTCTTTAGCTCAACCTTAGGTGACTCTATTTCTTTTTCACTAGTTTCAACTACAAGTTTACTAGTTTCACCTACATGTTTAATCTCAGACTCAGATATGAAAGTTAGTGTCCTAGTAGGAGGGGCATTGGCACTAAGTTTCGTAGGGTGAGCAACAACATTATATCCTAGACCACTTCCTGATTCTGCAAAGTGTCTACCTATTGGTTTACTGAGAATATCAGTGGCATATTGTTGTTTTTCAACCCTAACTATGTGTTTTTCAGTCTCACTTATAGCTGAAACTCTAGCCTGTTCAGCCTCTTCTACTTTTTCCATAAGAACCTTAATCTCATCATCTTTCTTGATAATTTCATTTTTCAGGATGGTGATCTGATCAAGGTATTCAATTTCAGCCTTTTTATAAAATTCTAGCTTCTCTTCTAAGTTCTTTAAACCATATGCATAACTAAGATTATCTAGCTTAAGTGTTTCATTTTCCATCTTAAGGTTTCCATTGCTAGACTTAAGAATCTCAATTGTATCAGTACATGATTTAAATGAACAAGATGATTCATTGGATACCTCAGAGTCTGATCCAGAAGAAGAATAGGCCATGAGAGCAAAATGCTGTACTTCAGTTTCCTCTTCAGCTATCAATGCACAATTTGGACCATCCTCAGCATGATCACTCCAATCATAATCTCCTAACCCATCACATGATACCATAGCAGTAGTAGAATTTGGCTCTTCATCAGCAGACTTCTTGAAATTCTCATTGCTTCTTTTTGGTGCTTTGCATTCTCTTGCAAAGTGTCCCTTCTTTCTGCAGTTAAAACATTCAGCCTTTGACTTGTCAAATCCCACACTCTTGTTCCTTCTGAACTTCATCTCTTTTCCAGTTCGCTTAAGAAACCTTCTTGCCCTCATTGTTAACATTGCAAACTGCCATTGCATATCAATCTCTTCAACATCATCAGGATCAAGTTCATCCAGATCTTGAGGCATGACTGAAGTACTTGTAGTAAGTTCAGCCAAATAAGCACAAATTGCAGCATCACTGATAGTGTTGGTGTTAGCAGAGTCAGCAGCAGAGACATGTGAACCAACAGCAGGAGTAAAAGCACCAGCAGCAGAGTGCTGTTCTTGATGTCTACCAGTATTCTTGCTGTTTGAGGAAACAAAAGCAAGATTATTTGTGGTAGAAGATGAGCTTGACAATCCTTTAACTTCAGATTCATACACCTTCAAGTTGTTTTACAGATCATCCAATGTCATAGTATCAAAATCTTCCTTATGTCTCCAAACCACTGTATGAGTGTCCCATTCAGAAGATAGGCTTCTCAGAAACTTTAGATTGACATCCTCTTGAGATGGCTCAATCTTCGAAAGAGCCATCTGACTGGATAGCTTATGAAGTCGATCATAAGTTCCCTCAATGTCCTCAGAACTTAAAGCAGTGAAAGTTTCAAACTGATGCTTCAGTAGATTCTTTCTTGATTTCTTGGTAGCTTCATTCCCACCAAATCGAAGTTCGATTGCTTCCCATAACTCCTTAGCAGACTCAATATGATTAAAGCTCAATTGATAATCATTAGGTATTCCCATCATGAGAATACTGTGAGCCTTAACCTCCAATCTTCTTTGTGCTTTCTCCTCACTTGTCTTGAGAGTCAAGACTGATCCAGTAGCAGTCTTGGTTTGCACACTGTCGCCATGAAGAACAACTTCCCAAAGTGAGTAATCAACCATTCTTATGTACTGTTGAATCCTCATCTTCCAGATCTCATACTCTCCAGTCTTGAGCATGGGAACCCTTGATGCAGTAACCATGTGTGTAGAGTCGGAATCCATTGCTTACTGTGATGATTAGCAAATCTTGTATTCAAAAATTCTTCTTGGTACCAGTTTCTAGATCACAAGCTCTGATACCACTTGTTGATCCCAGTTGAGCTTCACGATCTTATTAATTACTTTAGATAAATCTAAGGTAATCGGTATAGAAACTGATCTTGAGTTGTATATCAAATATTATGCGGAAACTAATACTTGATCTTAAGAAGAATAAACACAAACAAATTATCAAACAACACTTCAATTATATTAATAACGATTGCTCGACAGCAATAGGGTTACAAGAAACCTTGAAGTGTAAACAATACGTATGCTAAGATAATCGATATCTAACCCTAACCCTAGAACCTCCTTTTATAGCGTAAGGAGTCCTAGTCGGTTTACAAGACTTTCTATACAAGAAAAATATTCATACGTATCTTTTCTATACTTATCATTAACATACTATACATATCTAATAAGCAGCAGAGTAATTCTTCTAGCAGCAGAGTCTTCGTGAGCTAGCAGCAGAGTTATCAAAACAGCAGAGTTAATGCACTAATCAGCAGAGTCACATAACTATCCAGCAGAGTTATGTTTCTCGAATCAGCAGCATTTTAGACCCAACATTTATTGTTATGGTTCGAGATTTGTTGCTTTGATTTGGTTTGAAAAGACGAACGCTAACACTGGTCTTGGTAGTATTGATACTATGATGCTATAGTATGTTTAAGTTGTTGGAAGACACACACATGAAGGTGTTTGGTTTTGGATTTTTGGTTTTTGGTTGTGACCTGATATTCTTATTGAATACTCTTATGAATCAGCTTCACATTAAAGAACTATTCTTCATGTTACTACTGCCTGGTTTCAAATGCTATTGCAGTCATTTTTCGTAAGCTATTTGGTGCTCGTTCATTGAAGGTACTACATGGTTTTCGTTGCTATGGTGGTGAGTTATTCGAACAGTTCTTTTAAATGGTTAACATATGGGTTTCAGGGGAAGCTTAATGTTAAAATGTTTAACCATTTATGTGCTACATCGAGGTGACGGTTTTTACAACTGCTAGTTGTTATGATTACTACTGGTTTAGGTTTCTTTTGTCTTGAATTCATTTATAGTAAGCTTTTTGGTGTTCTTAATGGTGGGTAATTCGAGACATTGGAAGACTGGATTGAAAATATGATAATGGTTTATGGTTGTGAAGAAAAAGGTTGTTTACTTTTGTCCCCTAATTGATGATGACAAAAAGGGGAAGAATATTTACATAGAAGATTGCAACATGTAGAGCCTTGGTGGTATAGCATGGATTAAGGGGAAGTTTGATTCTTTCATATATTTTAACTTCAGGGGAAGTTCGTACTTATTTGGTTTTGTCATTATCAACTAGGGGAAGATTGTTGGGAATTATAATTGAGTTGATAAGACAAAACACATGAAAGATGAAGGACTTATGAAGACAAAGATGAAGGACTTAAAATGTATTATGTTAGAAGTCTTTGTAACCTTAATCTCTATTATATAAAGAGATTATGGGGCGTTTAGTTTATTGTGTGTCAAAGATGTAACACCAGGAAAAGTGTATGTGTGTAACTAGGCGTATGGTTTTGTTTAGACGCCTAGGGTTAGAGTTTTTATTTAAGCCTCAAGGATCATTGATCCCTGTTAGATTAGGTAACCGTACTACACTTGATCAAGTAGTATTGGGGCTGTTTGTTTTGTAAGTAGTTGTTAGAGATGATGACGAAGAACCTTGTATCGATAATAATGATGTTTTGTTATTCCGCTGCGCATCATGTTTATTCAATGTTATTGTTAATCCCTTGTGCTCTAAACGATCCATGAACTTTTTCTAAACTTCACACATGTTATCCTAGGTAACTGAGCACTTATGGCCTTACTGCACAGAGTGACATTGGACATGAGAACGTCCAAACCTGTTATCATTCATCTTTGTATTTCGAAAACATATCTTTGGGACCTCTTTTTGCAAAAGTCTCTCTTTTGCTGTAAAAACTCTGATGAATAAATGAATGATAACTTATTTTTAAAAACGTCTCTTTTTAAGTCGTTTTCTATTATTGTGATTGCGTATCAATGAGGTAATACCCCAAGATTTAGCTTCCGCTACTATCTGTGAAAATGGGGGTGTTACAGATTGGTACCAGATCCACGGTTATAGGGAACAACGTTTTTACCTAAACTATAACTACTTTTCTATTTTCTAAAAAGTCCTCTGTGCCACTGCGTTCCCCGAATAGTATATATAGAATAATAACATAGGTTATTATTATAATAAGTACGTATGTACTTATACTATTTTCTCCCGGGTTATTATAGTCATGTCTTCCACTCACCCTATCATATTGTATGATACCGATGATGAGAATTCCTCTTCTACATCATATAGTTCCGACTCTGTCTCAGATTCACTAAGCTATTCCCCTAATTCTAATTCTAATTCTTCGGAAGAATTAACTCAGAATCTTTTAGCTTCACTAGCTATTGAACCGTTCCCAAGTGATCCTTATATGCAAACATATAATGGTTATATGCAAGCATATAATGGTGAAATTCCTATCATTCCCTCTTCATCTCCAATTCCCCCGTCATCACTCTTTGATCCCCGAGATTTCTATGTTCCCGAAGTAGTTTCCCCACCTCGTAATAAAATTCATTTTCTATCACCTTTCACTCCTCCCGTATTCGAGACTAGAAATAGTTCTTATAAGACACCTTTAGAAAGGCATGAGGAACAAATAGAAGATATTTTGAATCACTTAGATAAGCTATCTCTAGAGCGTATCGAGGATATAGAAGATAAGATTTATGATCTTGGAAATGGTCGAGTCATCATCCAAGGAGATTTTGATAGGTTAGAAATAGAACTAGTTTAAGCTCGTACCCAGATTTCAGACTTACAAAAGAAACAAGAAGGACATGATGATGAAGTTGTTCTAGCTCATGTTAGGATTTCTACTCTTGAAATGATCATTGAGGACATCCAAGTTAGTCATCGATCAGATATAAATAGTCTTCTAGATGCAATCCATGAACTTAAGAATAACAAATGAACAACCCCAGACTAGCAGACTATCAGACTTACTAGCCTAGAATCCTTAAGTATTTACAACTTTTGTACCAAACCTAGTTACGGGATGTGTAACATAAATAATGTTACTTGTCAAATTTTCACCATGTAAGATAAATGGGCAAGTCGTTTATGATCTAATGAAGTATTAGTTTTCCCATACCTAGTTTCATAAGTTGTCTATCCCGTATTAAGATTTCTCATATACTATAAAATCAGGAATTTCGATGGATTTTACACCACCCGGTTATCCCGAGCCTTTATACCTAGGTCTCATGGTTGCAATTCATAACCAAGAAATTAAGCAAGTGACTTTACCTAGAGACACTGAAACTTCTGTTGGATCTCTATCCGTAGGATCTTTTCCACCATTTAGTATATCATCATCTGTAGGATCTTCTCCACCGTTTAGTCCATCCTCATCCGTAGGATCCTCTTCCCCGGTTAGACCAACTACACCACCACCAGACTATTCCTTAGATGAATCTATGTTTGCAGAACTAGATAATTCCTTATGGATTACACCGAGACCTTTAGGAGGTGAACCAGCTCCCGAGAAATGAATCCAATGCTCGTTAGAATATCCATCTTCATAAGTTTTAGGTTTCCAGAATCTTCCGTTATATCCTACAATGTTCTAAATGTTAGAACTTGTATCAAAATCTTCCGTTGTATCCTACAATGTTCTAAATGTTAGAACTTGTATCAAAATCTTCTGTTGTATCCTACAATGTTCTAAATGTTAGAACTTGTATCAAACACTTCCGTTATATCCTACAATGTTCTAAATGTTAGAACTTGTATCGAATAAAATATCTATGTCCGAATTTCCATAATTTTCATTATGACCGACTTGTGATATCTTATCCCGTGCTATCTGTCAAATGTTGATAGAATGAAACCCACGAGATCATCAACGTCTGCTGCTCCAGCTATGACTCAAGATGCCATCCGACAACTAGTTGCTGACAGTGTGACTGCGGCACTAGAATCTCGAGCTGCTAACACGACTAATACTAATAACGCCAATAGAAACCCTGAGCCGAGAGAAGTTCCTGTAGCGAAGAAGAGTAGCTACAAAGAGTTCATGAGCTGCCAACCTTTCAATTTCAAAGGTATAGAAGGCGTTGTTGGACTAATCCGCTGGTTCGAACGAAGCGAATCATTATTCTCTCGTAGTAACTGTACTGAGTATTGCAAAGTGAAGTTTGCTACCGGCACACTTACTGAAGAAGCTCTATCCTGGTGGAACTCATTTGCCCAACCGATGGGAATTGAGGAAGCTTATAAAACCACCTGGACCGAATTCAAAAAGCTTTTGATTAAGAAGTACTGTCCCCGAACTGAAGTCAAGAGGATGGAAGATGAATTCTATAACTTGACTGTGAAGGGGAATGATATCAAAACTTACATTAGGAGATTTCAGGAGTTGGCAACTCTATGTCCTACCATGGTGCCAACTGCTGAATAGACAATGGAAGTTTTCATCGGGGGTTTGCCTCGAAGTATCGAATGGAATGTTACAGCCTCTAAACCTCAAACTTTATAGGAAGCCATTACCATTACTCAAAGGTTAATGGATCAAGTAACAAAGCACAACTCTGTGCTAGTGCCCAACGATAACAAATGAAAGTTCGACGACAGAAGAACTTTCAACAACTACCGTAACACCAACACCAATACCCGTACCACAAATCCTTACCTACGCCAAAACCAAAGGCAAGAAGCTACTAGAGCTTATGCTGCCACTCCAGCTAAGGAGAGTGGTTATGCTGGAAATCTCCCATTGTGTAGAAGATGTGCTCTACATCACACAGGACCTTGCATTGTCAAGTGTAATGCTTTCAACAAGGTAGGCCATCATACCAAGGATTGCAGACGCAAGGGACCAGCCACTGAAAGCAATCAGCTACCAGTGACGGTTACTTGTCATGCTTGTGGAGAGAAAGGCATTATGCAAATCAGTGCCAAAAGAAGAATGATGGTGCCCAGGGGAGAGCCTACACGTTAAGGGATATGAATGCTCAACTAGACCCGAACGTAGTTACGGGTATATTCCTTCTAAATCATCATCCAGCTAGAGTATTATTTGATTCTGGAGCCGATAAAAGCTTCATATCTATATCTCTTGCTTCTAAACTTAGGATTCCACCCCTTACCTTAGAAACCTACTACGATATAGAAACGGCCGACGGAAACCTAGTTAGTACAAACACCGTTATCCAGGGTTGTACCCTAACCTTTTTAAACCAACCTTTCAAAATCGATCTCATGCCGATTAAATTCGGTAGTTTTGACGTTGTCATTGGTATGGATTGGTTGTCCAAGAATCATGCTAAGATTCTCTGTGATGAGAAAATCATCCATATTCCTGTCAACGGTGAAACTTTAATCATCCGAGGAGATCGGAGTAAAACTCGACTAAATCTCGTCTCCTGTATCAAAACCGAGCGGTATATATCCCGAGGTTGTCAAGTTTTTGTAGTTCAAGTGATGGAGAAGAAGCCAGACGAAAAACGACTAGAAGATATCCCTGTAGTTAGGGAATTCCCGGAAGTTTTCCCTAAGGATCTACCTGGCCTTCCTCCTATTCGTCAAGTAGAATTCCAAATCGATTTGATTCTCGGAGTGGAACCCGTAGCTTGATCACCCTACAGATTGGCTCCTTCAGAGATGAAGGAACTATCTGATCAACTCCAGGAATTAGCCGACCGAGGTTTCATTCGCCCAAGTATATAACCTTGGGGAGCTCTTGTCTTATTCGTTAAGAAGAAAGACGGAACTTTTAGGATGTGTATCGATTATAGGGGGTTGAATAAACTCACCATAAATAATCGTTACCCATTACCCAAGATTGATGACTTATTCGATCAACTTCAAGGTTTGAGAGTCTACTCGAAAATCGACTTACGATCTGGTTATCATCAACTAAGAGTGAGGGATGAAGATATTCCTAAGACCGCTTTCAGAACGAGATATGGACACTACGAATTTCAAGTGATGCCATTTGGTTTGAAAAATGCACCTGCGGTTTTCATGGACCTCATGAACCGTGTGTGTAAACCATATTTGGATAAATTTGTAATTGTGTTCATCGATGATATCTGTAACAATTCACAATTTTGAGGTCATTATTTAATTATTCAATTTTACTTAATATTTTTATTTTATGTAAATTTACTCTTGCGAGTAACTAGATAGGTTATTCCGCGTACGTCGTTAAACGTACGTTTAACTCAAACCGACATCTAACAATACTCAGTATAATTATTTTTATACATTTTGGTTTCTTACTATCATACTTTAAATATCCCATTTTTATTTTTGCATTTTTAATTAAACTTTGCACATTTTGCGTTTTGCGCATTTTTCAGTCTACGTTTGCATTTTTTTTAAACTACAAATAATCACCCAACAAGCTCAAAGATCACCTAAAATATCAAAATAGGTTTTGATGTCAAGTTTTAACATTTTTGTAAGTTTTGTATTTTTACGTTACCCGGTTTTAAGTTTCGCGTCTTAAAAACTCCACGTTTGCAATTACCGGGATCAAACTACACACTAAATGGTACACTTTATGCAAAATATCAACAAAATAAACCAAATTTCACCACCTTATATTGAGGTGGTCGTTTGGTATGTGTCTCCCATGACACTTGTATTGTTTTCTCATCTTTGTCCCCCACTACACCAAAACCATGTAAGTAAAAACCATCCAACACCATACCACTTCAAACTAGATCTCAATACCACTCAAACTCTCCTCCCTCTCCACCCTATGAACGAAATAAATCATCTCCAAGGCCACCAACATCATCTTTTGATCATATTGTATTTCTTGTGCAAAGATTTAAGGTCCATTGGTTACTAGATCTAGTACTTTGATCTTGATTTTCTTGTGTTTCCATTCCACTCTTGTAAGGAACCACTTCATACTCTCCTTTTGAAATCTTATGTCATTTGTATTTTATGTATTTTTCATGTTTCATATACTTGTTGCATTAATTTATGCATTGTACATAGCTTAAAATACTTAAAACTATTATTGGAACTAGATTTGCAAAGACCATTTGGACCAGGGACTGTTCTCGTAATTTCTGCACTTAATCAGTAGACTTTGAGGCTTAGGTAAAAATATAGGGTTGTAGATCCATCTCTTAGCTTCGATTTTCCGTGTGGTTGGTCGCGTCAAGATACCCGGTGATTTAATTAGAAAATAAACTGTAAAACTTGTCGGAAAACGCACATCAGATTTTAAACGTAAAACGCTCATAGATCTATTCATTTCTGAGACTCAGTCCAGTTTTATGAAATGAAGGCGACACTTTAAATTGAACATAGCCGAAAACCCCATGTAAAACGGAGTTATGGAACTCAACTTATCACGAAAATGGTGAAACTATTTGAAATTGTCCCAGATCAGACCTTACATATAAGGGTAAAATGGTAATTTCACTTAGGCTATGCAAACTTTAGAATAGTGGGACCCACAAATCTATTTAGTACACTTGAAAACCTTTCCGGGAATATAAAATTTGAAGCATAACTCCTTACGGTTTAGGAGAAACAGGACTTTTAGTAACGAATATCCACTTTTTATCAAAACCTGCACTTTACCCAAAAATTATATAACTTATCAAACTTACTTAAAAATAGTCAAATATATTTTATAATATCTATAAACATTATAAAATATTAATAATATTGATGTAACTATTTTATAAACATAAAATTTGGTAAACTATGATTTTATTAAACACTTGATAAATTTTGCACTACCCAAAGTGGTAGGACCCACTTTCGGGAATATACCCGATAAATTATCTTTTGGACAAATTGACCACATATCGACACAATAGGATACTTGAACTGTAGAAATAACATAAAAACCCAAGCCTCGGACAACTTATAAATTAGGGCTCGTAACACTTTCATAACTTGTCAATTTTAGTCTCTGTCACTTTATAAACCTTAAAAACACTATGTACAATTGCATTATTGATATAATATACTTACTTGCATTCATACTCTATTATTTTAAAACCTAAGACGCAACATATTATTTTTAGGTTGCTCGTAGGACTTCTCGGTTTACTCGTCACTTTACTTACATCTTGTTGTTCACTTGGCTTTCGGTGAGTTCATAGCTCCACTTTAACTCTTTAAACTGTTCATAAACCCATTTGGGGAGATACATGCTATTTTACAATTTGGACACAAGTGATTTGAACTGTATGCTTACCTGAATCTATTATTGCCTAAATACCGATATTGCCAAAAATAAATCCCTAACATTATGAACCATTAATCATTTCCATGTGAGCGCGAATATTGTGAATAGGCCTATTGGGATTGAATAATCCTGTTTGTGTTGATCAGATGGATATCACAAATGCACTATATTTGAATACCTAGGTAAAATGGCAAATTACCTACTAGGGCTTTATTATCATCTCTATGATACACCCAGTTAACGTTTTGAGTGTCATGAGCTTAGTGCAATAATAACTGCTTTATCAATTGTCTCTTAAACTCGAAATCTTGTGGTCCATTATTTATATATATAAACCTATGAATTTCACTCAACCTTTGTGTTGACTTTTTAGCATGTTTTATCTCAGGTCCTTAAGGTAATTGGCAAACACGAAGTCGCACGGAGAATGTTTTGATGGCTTGCATTGTGTTATCATTCGATAAACTCTTGAAAACTTTTATGTTAATACATTATGTTTTCTAAAACTATTTGGGACCTCTTGTAACTCTGATGTTTTATTATGATCGAATGATAAGCTTTTAAAACGTCTCATTTAGAGTCGTTTTCTATGATTATGACTGTTGTACTAATAAGTAGCACCCCAATGATATTACATTCTGCTACGATATTTTGGGGGTGTTACAATATCCTTATCTATTCTCGTAATGAGGAAGAGCACGCCAATCATCTGAGAATAATCCTTGAATTACTCAAGAAAGAGAAGCTTTATGCAAAGTTCTCTAAGTTTGATTTTTTGAATAGTGTCGTGCAATTTCTCGGACACATGATTGATAATCAAGGAATTCATGTTGATCCCGCCAAAATCGAAGCAGTTAAGAATTGGGCATCTCCTACTACACCCACGGAAATACGCCAATTCTTAGGACTTCCTGGTTATTATCGAAGGTTTATTGAAGGTTTTTCAAGGATTGCAAAACCTTTGACAGAACTAACCCCGAAAAACAGGAAGTTTATCTGGGGAAATGACCATGAGTCAGCTTTCAAACTCTTGAAAAAGAAGTTGTATGAAGCTCCAATTCTAGCATTAACAGAAGGAAACGATGATTTCGTTGTTTACTGTGATGCTTCTCACCAAGGTCTAGGAGCTGTGTTGATGCAAAGAGAAAAGGTTATCGCCTATGCATCTCGACAACTCAAGACTCATGAGAAAAACTATACCACACATGATCTTGAATTAGGAGCAGTCGTGTTTGCTCTTAGATTATGGAGATACTAGCTGTATGGCACAAAATGTACGGTATTCACCGATCATAAAAGCCTACAGCATATTCTTAATCAAAAAGAGTTGAACATGAGACAACGACGTTGGATTGAATTGCTCGCTGACTACGATTGTGAGATTCGTTATCACCCTGGAAAGGCTAATGTTGTAGTAGATGCCTTGAGCTGAAAGGAACAAAACAAACCACTTCGATTCAGATCATTAGTTATGACAATTCATCTTAATTTACCTTCACAAATCCTCAAAGCCCAAACCAAAGCACTCAAAGAAGAAAACCTCAAATCCGAAAACTTACGCAGAATGGACAAATCTTTTGAAGTGCGTCCTGATGGAATTCGTTGTATCAAGAATCGGAGTTGGTTACCACATATTGGTAACTTGAGAAACTTGATTATGCACAAATCCCATAAATCCAAGTACTCTATTCATCCGGGTTCTGATAAGATCTATCAGGATCTGAAGAAACACTATTGATGGCCTAACACGAAGGTAATTATTGCTAAATATGTGGGCAAGTGTTTAACATGATCCAGAGTGAAGGTTGAATGTCAGAAGCCATCCGACTTACTGATAAAACCAACAATTCCCATATGGAAGTGGGAAAGAATCACTATGGACTTCGTTACAAAACTCCCTAAGACATCGAACGGACATGACACCATTTGGGTCATTGTCGATCGTCTTACAAAATATGCTCATTTCATCCCTATCCGAGAAATTGATAGTATGAAAACCCTTACAAGGTTGTACCTAAAGGAAATAGTTTCCCGGCATGGAGTGCCAATATCTATCATATCGGATCGTGACACTCGTTTCACGTCCAGATTCTTGCAATCAATGCAAAGTGCCTTGGGTACTCAGATAGACATGAGTACGGCATATCATCCTCAGACCGACAGTCAAAGTAAAAGAACTATCCAAACACTCGAAAATATGCTTCGAGCTTGTGTGATAGATTTCGGAAAAGGATGGGAGAGACACTTGCCGTTGATCGAATTCTCTTAAAATAATAGTTATCACGCCAGTATTAAGGCGGCTCCATTCGAAGCACTTTATGATCGAAAATGGAGATGTACAACTTACGGGACCAGAGATAATCCATGAAACCACCGAGAAAATCATTCAAATTCGTCAACGCTTGCAAGCTTCAAGAGATCGGCAGAGAAGTTATGCCAATATAAGACGAAAACCTTTAGAATTCCTAATAGGAGATCGCGTCATGTTAAAAGTATCACCTCAGAAATGTGTTTTTCGTTTCGGAAAGCAAGGAAAGCTTAATCCACGATACATTGGACCATTTAAAATCCTTAAATGGATTGGCCCAGTGGCGTACATAATTGAGCTTCTGGAAGAGCTCAATAATGTGCAGAATACTTTCCACGTCTCTAATCTTAAGAAATGCCTATCCGACGAATCTCTCGTCATTCTTATGAAAGAGCTTCATCTTTTGACGATAAGCTTAATTTCGTAGAAGAACCCGTAGAAATCATGGACCGTGAGGTCAAACGTCTGAAACAAAGTTGTATCCCTATCGTCAAGGTACGCTGGAACTCTAAGAGATGACCAGAGTATACCTGGGAACGCGAAGATCAAATTCGTGCTAAATACCCTCACCTATTCTCAAACCCTACTCCTAGGTCTAACTAAAATCTCGGGACGAGATTTCTCTTTTAGGAGGGAAGACTGTAATAACTCACAAATTTCGTCTATGTTAGCCACACTCATGATATTTATATGTATCATTTTCACGGGTAAAATTTTTGCTTCATTTCACTCCAACTATGTAAAGTAACTTACATAGCCCACTAGACGTGCTCATGTAACTACCAATGCCAAATATCTCTATGTTTATTGATGCGTGGCTTTGCGACCTTACAACAGGTTTTACCTCTCGAGGGATCTCAAGAGGCTTGCAATCCCCACCAGGCAGTGTACCTGACCGATGTAGTATAGTGTAGTGGCAAGTACCGGGGGATTGATCGTTCTCTAGGAGAATAGTGTCGTTAGAATTGAAAAACTACTCTAATAGGTCTAAGGGTGAGGGAAGATTCTTTTTGTATTTTTTATATTTTTATAAAAGCAAGTAAAATCTCGGGTTTGAAGGAGTGGGCGGAATTAGTTGCTAGTCAACTAACCCAAATAACTACAATTGAAAATAAAATAAAATAACTGAAAATAAAAAGGTTGTGGAACTTATATGGGGAGAAATGTGTTTACTTAGATTTCCTTACTCCCTAACTATCTTTTACCGGTTGATTAGTGTGTATTAATTGCGTGGATGACGGGTGTATTCCTTAATACCAATCGTGGGGTGGCGTACGTACTTCCCCAACTCTATAAGCTCCTACTTCACTCCTATGTCGAGCCGGCTAAGAAGCTCCTAACATGGGATCACTAGAATTCGCTCATGCATTAAATACAACCATAAAAACCTTAGTACGCATTGGTTCATGTTTCTTAAGACGTTCAAGCAAGTTACCGTATAGGAGGTTAGCCAGTTTTCTTAAGCCTAACATCGATAAACAATCATCCAATACAATTAATAACACACCAACAACCAATAATCAATAGTTAGGTTTCATTAGATCTAAGCAAACACAAGATAAATCTAGCCTAGCATGTTAAATAAAAGACAAGAACAAGATATAATCAAACAACACATAGACATATTGAATGATTAATTGATTACTTATCTTCAATTGAACATGGGAGATCCAAGGGTATAAAACCCTTAAAAGTAGCAGAAAAATCGTCTTAGGGTTTCTCCTCACAAAGTTGCACACTAATGACTAAAAATTATGAGAATATATATAGAAAATCAGATCTGACGGCGTCACGTTATAGAGCTGACGCCGTCACCTCGCCGCGGTTAGGGTTTCTTGATGGCCTTCTTGACGCCGTCCCCTTTTAATCATCCAAAATCCTCTCTGGCGCGTCAAGGGTTGACGGTGTCACAATGGTGCTTGACGCCGTCACAGGTACTTTTCCAGCCGATTTTGAGACTTTGTCGTTTTCTTCACTTTTATGCTCCAAAAACGTCCAAAATGCTTCCTTTTCCAGATTTCTTCTCCAAAGTACCTAAAATGACAAAAGGAACGATTTAGGGCAATATTTGATCAAATAAATACGATTTAGGGCTTAAATGACCCCCTAAAAGCGGTACACTTTTCGCTTCATCAAATACCCTTACACTTGAGATTTGCTTGTCCTCAAGCAAATGCGCTTTTATTCTAATCAAAATACAAGTTAGGGGTCATTTAACGCTAATATAAAAGTAATTACTACAAATAGTCGTTCCACTTTAATCATAATAAGCACGGAGATTACAGACTAGCACCTCACAAGTAGTGTTTAGATACTCACATCTCTCAGGTGTCATAAAAGTATATCTCATAAATGAAAATGAATAATATCTCTCACTACCTGTCATAGCAAATAGATTACCATAGGCTTGGGAAAGGATCAAAAACCTCCTCCACTAGGCGTAAGCACCTAAGATAAACTATCACAGAGGGCTTTTAAACGGGTTATAACGTTAGGTGTAGGGATATGATAAACACGGTTTTGTTGGATAAAGGATATTTTACTGGTGGCGAGTTAAAGATCTTGATTAATTACATGTACAATATGGCGTTGCTAAGCCAAGACTAGACTCGACTTAAGCTAATGAAAAAAATAACAAAAAGATAAAATAAACATAAAATGAAACGGGATGGTAGTCCGTATGTTTTTTTTTTTTTTTGCATACACTCTTGCCCTACCATCCAAAATAATACATCATAGGGGCGTTGCATTCCCCTTACACTTGAACTTTTACATAACTTTACAAATAACTATTCTAATGACTCGAATTAAGATAATCGAAACACTTGGAGTACTTTTAAAATATTTAGCACATATGGGGGTAATAATGTTGTTCTTCCCCATTACTCCATTACACTAGTACTTTACCCATGAGTCCCAATCGTCCCAAAACAATATGTACAAGGATATGACTCGACTTAGCAACCATGTAATCAATTAGATAATTAACTTGGGGTTTAAACAAATGTTGTCACAATAATGCACAAAAAATGAGTGCATACAAGGTAGGCTAAGGCGATTTGGGTGTACATTTAAGTGGGGTGTAAACAAATTCTTACTTTAAGTAAAATGCTTAAAGTTAGAAACGAAAAGATAGGCTCTGAGGGGTGTACTAGGGGTATCGTGTACTAAAAATGAGTACAACGCAAAGGTGTGGGAGAATTACTTGACCAATGTAGCCAATGTAATTATAACAAAAACACAGGTGTAAAACAATGGGTTAATCCTAATGCCTCTTATCATGTAGTAAATCTAACTACACGAATGTAGTCTCACTTGTGGCCTCGGAATGGTCCTAACGCAAGTTCTAGAATCTAAGTGCTACCGGTACACACATCATAGCATAAATGCTTTTCCTACCAATTCTAGGGGCGAACCTCACATATTTGGGGGTGGAAAATTTTTTTAGTGGTACGGTTTTGTGCTAGTCATATAACTCCTATACGTGAGACGCTCATTAAGACCAAAGTTTTACTCCTATATGTTGTAAAAAAATTTTAAATTTGGCACTAAAATTGCCTTAACAGGTATTTCTCTCAGTTTTATTACACATCTACCATTAAACAAACGAAAAATCAAGCGTAATAGCATTCTCTAAGGTATCGTACTTTACCCCCCTTACACTTAAGATGAACATTGTCCCCAATGTTCAAATAACAAGATGTAAAAATAATAAGGTAAAAGAATGAAATCAAATACTCCCCTGATTCGCTCGGTGGATAAAGAGGTAACATGGTTAGATCTTCTTCCAAGGTAATGTTGAAGCTTCAAGACTAAAGCATCGCCAAAAGCTAGATTCCACATACATCTCCTTGTCCAAAATAACCTGTTAAACCTGAGAAAACAAACACGAAAACCTGCATAACATCGGCGGGATAAATCTGTATAAGGATATAATGCTTGTGGAATGATTATTTTGCAGATTCCTGGAGTTTATAAGTTAGAGATTTAATAAAGCATTTTATGATTCCGGAAGAAAAAAACAAAACTTACAAAAAAAAAAAAAAAAATTCCAGAAAACTGTTCCTGACGCCGTCAGAAGTGATCTGACAGATTTTTCATTTTAAGTTTCCGGAAAATTTCTGGAAAAACTCAATCCTTATTTCCTGGAAATCCTGCAAAATATCATTATGACTCGATACAAGCATTTGACTCAAACAATTACTAATATGTATGTTAATTTAATATTGTTATGATTCATGTTCATTTATTCTAATAAACCGATTTGGGTTTCCTTTACACTTATCTTTTGCAAAATACCTTTATATGTAATTAAGACGAAGTTAAAAACAAGATAAAGCATTTTCACAATTTAGTTTCGAACATGAATCAATAATAATAAAAATTAAACATACATACGGAAGCAAATAAAATCAAACAAACAAATAAATAAACACACAAAGCAAATAAAGCTTGGGTTGCCTCCCAAGAAGCGCTTTTCTTTATTAACGAGTCTTGTAGCTAGACTCAAAGTCACCGTACATTACGTGACTCCATCATTGGTCACGGTTTCTAGGCCATTCTCATGTCCGGTTTTATATTCCGGTCCTAATTTCAAACAATCGTTGTAGAAACCGGATATCCTTTCCATAACATAGTCTACTCCTTTACTTCTATCTCCATCATTCCTATAGTAGACTGCTTGCTTAAGCTCCTTCTCAACATTTGACAAGTGTTGGAATTGCTCTATCTTATATGGCATTTGGTAGTTTACCTCATCGGTCTCATCCTTAAATCTAACTATCCCTAAGAAAGGTTCATAAGTCATTCTAGAGACCTCAACAAATGGTTTTCCAAAAACTACTTGAGTTAAGCATGCATCGACTATTGGGCGGATATCTTCTACAATTACAAAGTCGGTGGCATAGGTGAAGTTTCCTACATAAACCGGTAATCCCTTAACTCTTCCCGTGAAGTTACTCATCCAACCCTTATCAGGGAGCATCCTATACCCAAGTTGATTTTTCATTATCAAGTTGTAGTAGGCTCTAGTCATGATGTTTATGGGCGATCTAAGGTCGATGTAAGCTTTCCACACATGTAAATGTCCGATGTTTCATGGTATGTTGAGATTAAAAGGGTCGCCCATTTCTATAATTGGTCTACCTAGGAAGTATGGTGTCTCGGGGTCATCGAATAAGTCTGTATAATATGCGCGCTCTTCCTTAGTGGGTAGCCTATTGAAGTAGTCCTCATCATCATCATCTACTTTTTCAATCTCACTTTTCCTATCTTCTTTATCAACCTCGACTTTCTTAACCTCATCCTCAGGTTCACTATTATCCTCATTCCTATCAATTGGTTTAATAGTGACAATATTGACGAAGTGGACATGTTTGGATGAAGAGGGGTCTTTTACTTGGGGTCCTCTATTTGTGTTCCTAGCATCCTTATGTGGAGGTGATAGCACTTGGTTATTGAGGGCTTTCAATAAGTTGTCGATCTTATTGGTCATCTCGCTTTGTTTTTGTTTGAAATCGGCTTCAAACTTTGCTAAACGAGCTTCTTGAGATGCCATAAATTTGGACATCAATCCTTCAAGATTATTGGTACTACCATAATTGTTGGAAGGATTGTTATTGAAAGTACGGTTTGGGGATGAACCGCTTGATTGGAAACGATTAGGTGGGTTGGAAGAATTGGTTTGTTGTGCGTTTTGGTTTTGTTTCCACCTAAGGTTTGGGTGATTTTTCCATGAGGGGTTGTATGAATCACCGTAGGGGTTTGGCTCGGGTTTGAAAGTGTACCACTTGTCTCCCGCTCCGTCGGTACGCGAGGATGCGTAGTCCGCAAAAGCTTGTTCAGGGAGTTCCACGCAATCACGAGTGTCGTGGGGACCATTACATAATTCACACGAAGAAGTGATTTTGTTCACTTGGCTTGAAGGTTTAGGAGCCTCGTAGGATTTCATAAGAAACTTGACTTGGTCTTCAAGTTCTATGATCCTACGGTCGGAAGTGCTTGAATTGTTCGAAGGCAAAGATATTGCCTTGACCGTTTTATTCAAATCACGGGGATCATTCCAACTTTCGTTGTCATAAAGAGCAAGATCTTCCAGGAGAGCCCATGATTGTTCCGCACTTAGATCACGTAGCTTACCACTGGCCGATTGGTCAATGGTTTGCCTCGTGGAGAGATTGATGTGGTCATAGAAGATTTGGACTTGGAGCCAAAGTTCTATGCCATGGTGAGGGACTTTTTGGAGTAAGTCCTTGAATCGAGTCCATGCCTCGTAGAGGGTTTCGCCTTGACGTTGTTGGAACATCAAGATATCATTCCTTAGCTTGGTAGTTCTTCCTGGTGGGAAAAACTGAGCAAGGAAACAAGTGGTGAGATCATCCCAAGAGGTGATGGATCCTGCGGGTAGGCGCTCTAGCCATTGACTAGCTTGGTCCCGCAGAGAGAATTGAAAGAGACGCAGTCGGGTCGTCTCTCGAGTGGCAACATCAAGGTCTATGGAATCAACGATTTTGAGAAAGTCCTTGAGATGTTGATTAGGATCTTCGGAACGAAGTCCATGGAATGCGCATCCGCTTTGCACCAACCGGATGGTGTCGGATCGCAAGGGAGTGACATTGGCTCCTTGAGTGAGCTCAATGGTGTTTCGATAGCCATGGTGGCTAGGATGAGAGTAGTCTCCTAAGGTACGGGCTCTAGGAGGTGGGTGTTGTTGTGGTGGTGGGTTGTTGGGATCGAGGATATTACCACCTTCCATGATGTCGGATGGTAATGGTTACGAACAAAGAAACGAAGAAAAAAGATAGACTAAAGAAAACCTAGAAAAATAAAATAAAAATCTCACTAGAAAGGAATCTAGTGAGTAGACCTAATAAAATAAAAATTCAACCTAAACAATAACTATTCCCCGGCAACGGCGCCAAAAACTTGATGCGTGGTTTTGCGACCTTACAACAGGTTTTACCTCTCGAGGGATCTCAAGAGGCTTGCAATCCCCACCAGGCAGTGTACCTGACCGATGTAGTATAGTGTAGTGGCAAGTACCGGGGGATTGATCGTTCTCTAGGGGAATAGTGTCGTTAGGATTGAAAAACTACTCTAATAGGTCTAAGGGTGAGGGAAGATTCTTTTTGTATTTTTTATATTTTTATAAAAGCAAGTAAAATCTCGGGTTTGAAGGAGTGGGCGGAATTAGTTGCTAGTCAACTAACCCAAATAACTACAATTGCAAATAAAATAAAATAACTGAAAATAAAAAGGTTGTGGAACTTATATGGGGAGAAATGTGTTTACTTAGATTTCCTTACTCCCTAACTATCTTTTACCGGTTGATTAGTGTGTATTAATTGCGTGGATGACGGGTGTATTCCTTAATACCAATCGTGGGGTGGCGTACGTACTTCCCCAACTCTATAAGCTCCTACTTCACTCCTATGTCGAGCCGGCTAAGAAGCTCCTAACATGGGATCACTAGAATTCGCTCATGCATTAAATACAACCATAAAAACCTTAGTACGCATTGGTTCATGTTTCTTAAGACGTTCAAGCAAGTTACCGTATAGGAGGTTAGCCAGTTTTCTTAAGCCTAACATCGATAAACAATCATCCAATACAATTAATAACACACCAACAACCAATAATCAATAGTTAGGTTTCATTAGATCTAAGCAAACACAAGATAAATCTAGCCTAGCATGTTAAATAAAAGACAAGAACAAGATATAATCAAACAACACATAGACATATTGAATGATTAATTGATTACTTATCTTCAATTGAACATGGGAGATCCAAGGGTATAAAACCCTTAAAAGTAGCAGAAAAATCGTCTTAGGGTTTCTCCTCACAAAGTTGCACACTAATGACTAAAAATTATGAGAATATATATAGAAAATCAGATCTGACGGCGTCACGTTATAGAGCTGACGCCGTCACCTCGCCGCGGTTAGGGTTTCTTGATGGCCTTCTTGACGCCGTCCCCTTTTAATCATCCAAAATCCTCTCTGGCGCGTCAAGGGTTGACGGCGTCACAATGGTGCTTGACGCCGTCACAGGTACTTTTCCAGCCGATTTTGAGACTTTGTCGTTTTCTTCACTTTTATGCTCCAAAAATGTCCAAAATGCTTCCTTTTCCAGATTTCTTCTCCAAAGTACCTAAAATGACAAAAGGAACGATTTAGGGCAATATTTGATCAAATAAATACGATTTAGGGCTTAAATGACCCCCTAAAAGCGGTACACTTTTCGCTTCATCATTTATATCATGTAAACCTCCTAATATGTCAAGTCTATGTTTTAAAAATCATTTTATCAAGTATACTATCAATCTAACTTACTATTTCCAACCTTATACCAAAATAAGCCCTATACGTTTACGGTTATCTCAAGTTGAAACTAGTTTGAAAGTGTTCAAGGCTTATGTATAAGTTATCTTAGCTACATTTTCCTTTCTAAGCTTTAGTACAACTACTTGAAGCCCAATGTAAAAAAATTTTAAGCTTAGAATCCAAATTAGGGTATTTAGGTGCCTAAACCATGTTTAAACCTTACTATTTCTTTAGCACAAGTTACAAAACCTTAATACATGATTCCTAAACCTTAAACCTAGTCCCTAATTACTTTTTAAACCCTAATCCTAGTACTAAACCCTAATCAAACCCTAATCCTAAACTAAACCCTAAATCTTAAAAACTAGTTAAACTAGCACCCTAGCACCACCATGACACCACCATGACCTATCATAGCAACCTAGCACCTCCATCACCAGCTTGTCATCACCAAGCTACCACCCTACCACCTCCTCGTCACCACCTTGTAGCCAAAACCTCACCGCGACACCACCATAGCAACACACACCACCCCTAGCTACTACCATAGCTTTTCCTAGTCACCACCTGGCTGCCATGAGTCACCCCCTCCACCCTTAGCCACCACTCGAAGTAACTTGGCCATTACTCCTTATTCGACCCCTATAAATAGCCGAGAACCACAACCATTTGAAACCATCCCAAAAAGCCTCACCACCTCCAATCTTTGCTCTCACTCAATCCTATCAGTAGCATAAGAGTCCTTAGAAGCCATTGGAAGCCAAGATCAAGCCTTGAAGCCCTCTCCTAGTCGTGTAAGCCGAGAGAACCCAAAACCCTATTTTCGACCCTCTCTAAGTCGTGTAAGCCTTTCTACTCCTTCAATAAGCTCTCTTATGGTTTTAGATTGTTCATAAGATTTATTAGATCCCATATAATTCCTTTGTTTAAGCCTTGATCATAAAACCTAGGCGTTTTCATTTTAAAACCCTAAATTCATATCGATTTGGTATTTTTGATCATAAAACCTTTCCATAAGCTATAAGCTCATAAAATCTACTTATCTTAGCTTATTCTAATAAGCCATAAGCTGTAAAATCCCTTTTGTAATCTAAAAATACACTTAGCATGGTTTTTGGACTAGTTTTGTAACGTATTCCATGCATAGGGGTATATATTGTAACTTTTGGAAACTATTAAGTATAATGGTTATTTCTGTTATTTTTATAAAGTTATAAGTATAAGGATCTATTTTGTAAAGTTTTAAAGTGAAAGGGTTAGTATATATATGTTTATTACATAAAGGACTAATTTTGTAAAAGTTTATAATTCAAGGGTATATATTGCCAATTTACAAACTTAAGGGTATAAATGAAATATTTTTATAAATTGAAAACCTATCTTTTTAACTTAACAACGAATCACGTTACTAGGGAATTTCATGTGAGGGGTTTCATTTGGGTATACGTTTCGACGAGTTTGCTGGGTTTACGAGTTAAAGTGCCCTGGCTCCTCAAACGTTTACTACATGACCTCTGAATTATGATAGCCCGAACAGTGATACATTATATCTAAATCTAGTGAATCAAAGAAATATTTACTTTAAAAACAAAGTATTGAAACATAAACAAACCAACTAAGACTTGACATGCACTACCTCAGGTTGCGTGAGTAGGCTGTCTAATATATGAGTCACTTTTGACATCAATCAGATTTCCCTGAATTAAGGTGAGTTCGTAGCCTCACTTTTTAAATCCCGTGAGTTCATAGCTCACTTTTAAATGTTTTATAAACCCGTGAGGGGGATACATGCTTTAAACCGAATACAAGTATTTTTCTCCTGATTGATCATTGCACGAGTACCACCTTTTGCCACTATTACTTAAATTTTATGAACCATAATCACTTGCGAGTGAACGCAAATATGGTGGATAGATCTATCTGGAGTTTGACAACTCCCGTTGGTGTGCCCCTACCGGGTACCAATTAGCACTATATTTGAGAACAAAGAGGTTGACCTTGGCAAGTTAACCTTAGGTCTAGTCACTGATTGGTCTGCAGTGCCATCATTGGACTTGGTAATGTTAACGTGGGGTGTCATGAGCTTAGATTCAATAATATTACTTTATCTTTGGGTGCAACGATGCCCACACGAACTTATATTCAAACTAGTTCCAACTAAACCTACGAATTTCGCTCAACCTTTGTGTTGACCTTTAAGCATGTTATCCTAGGTAACTGAGCACTTATGGCCTTACTGCACGGAGTGACATTGGACATGAGGACATCCAAACCTGTTATCATTCATCTTTGTATTTCGAAAACGTATCTTTGGGACCTCTTTTTGCAAATCTCTATCTTTTGCTGTAAAAACTCTGATGAATAAATGAATGATAACTTATTTTTAAAAACGTCTCGTTTTGAGTCGTTTTCTATTATTGTGACTGTTTATCAATGAGGTAATACCCCAAGATTTATCTTCTGCTGCTATATGTGAAAATGGGGGGGTGTTACAAGTTAAACCTAGTGTTGAACAAGTTAAGTTTATCAAACCTAGGTTTGGTGATAAGGTTTCTAGGAAAATTGTTGAATACACTGAGCAACCTAGAGAGTACACTAACAGTTTGATGCTGCTATGGGTGATGTAGCTCATCCTCAAGCACACACCTGAAGTCAAAGGTACATCTATCTCATCCTTAAGCATACAAAACTTAGCTTTTGTGTCCTCCTCCAATAACAGTTCTGGCAGTACTAATAAAAAAGTTAATACTGCTCATGGAGTTAGTACTGTTGGCACACAAGTTAATGCTGCTGGGTCTACAACCTTGATAATTTGAGTGATGTTGTTATCTATGCTTTCTTAGCTGGTCAATCTACTAGTCCTCAGATTATGCATGAAGATTTGGAATATATTCATCCATATGATCTTGAAGAGATGGACTTGAAGTGGCAGATGGCAATGTTGACAATGAGGGCAAGGAGATTTGTGAAGAAGACTGGAAGAAACCTCAAGGTCAATGGGCAGGATAACATGGGTTTTGATAAATCCAAGATTGAATGCTACAACTGTCACAGGAAGGGACATTTTGCAAGGGAATGCATGGCATCAAGGAGCCAAGACTACAAGAATGGAGAGAGCTCAAGGAAAGTTGTGTCTGAGGAACCTAAGACTTCTACAGCTTTGGTGTCTTGTGATGGTTTAGGAGGATAAGATTGGAGTGACCAAGCAGCTGAAGGACCAAACTTTGCACTTATGGCTTACTCTCTTCATCAAGTTCTGATTCTGAGGTATCTAAAATTTCTAGTTGTTCTTATAAATCTTGTTTAGATACTGTTGAGGAACTTAAGTATAGGAATGAAAAACTAATAGAAGATGTAAGGATGTTAAAGTTAGATAATTTAGGCTATAAAGTAGGCTTAAAATTTGTTGAGGAAAGACTTGAATTATTTAAATAGAATGAGTCAGAGTATGTAGAGAAAGTTAATGTTCTTGAAAGTAAGCTTTATGTTAAAGAGAATGTCATTAAAGAACTTACTAAAAGGTTAGAAAAGGCTCAAAAAGAAAAAGATGCAGCTTATCAGGAAAAAAAAACATCATGTTAAGGTAAATAAGCTTGAATTTGCATCTAAAAGTGTAAATATGACAATTGAGTGTCAACTTATGAGGAGAGGTAGTGGTATAGGTTATAATGAAGTTCCTCCCTCAATAACAGGAAAGTATGTACCTCCTATACCTGGATTATCTTGTTTACTTGAGTCTAATGCTGAATCTTTATGAGAGAATAGTAAGTCTAATGAGGAGAAACCTAAGGTTGAAAAGAAATATTCTGATGCACCTATCATTGAAAATTGGGTGTCTAATGATGATGAGGAACAGGTGAAGACTAAAACTAAGGTTGAAAGTATAACAGTTAAACCTAGTGTTGAACAAGTTAAGTTTGTCAAACCTAGGTTTGGTGAAAAGGTGTCTAGGAAAATTGTTGAATACACTGATCAACCTAGAGAGTACACTAACAAGCCTAGAGGTAACCAGAGGAATTGGAATAACATGATGTCACAAAGATTAGGCAGTAACTTTGTGATATTTAACAAGGCTTGTTATTACTGTGGTAGTTTTGAGCATTTATAGGAAAATTGTTCTTACTTTTAAAAGCCTGTTTGGAACTATGCTAGGAGGGTGAATCATCAAAGTTTTTCTAAAAATACTCACCCAAATGCTAAAAGAAACATGGTTCCAACAGCAGTACAAATGAGACCTGGTTTAGTATCTGTTAATACTGCCAAGCAAATTTTTTCTAAACCAGCAGCAGTAACTAATACTGCTAGATTAGTTAGTACTGCTAACTCAAAAAGAACTGTGAATGGTACTAAACAATTGTCAAAGTTTTCAAATAAAGCACATTCAACTGTAAAAAGTCCCATTCAAAAGAATACATCAATTAGTGCTGCTAAGGCAAAAGCAGTAGTTTCTACTGCTAAGCTAAAAGCAATAACTGATACTGTTTTGGGAAATCATTTTTATGCTGTTAATGCCTCAGCTTGTTGGGTCTGGAAATCAAAAGTTAAAGTTTTAGATCATGTTTTCAGACACAACAGTGCATCCATAGTTTTAAAGAGGTATGATTATGTTGATGCACAAGGCAGATCCAAGTTAGTAATGGCTTGGGTCCCCAAAATGAACTGATTTTCTTACTTTATGTGCAGGGCAATCCACAGGTGGAATTAGAGGATAAAGGAGTATTTGACAGTGGATGCTCAAGGCACATGACTGGAAACATGTCCTATCTTGAAGATTTTGAAGAAATTGATAGAGGATATGTTGCTTTTGGGAGTAATCCCAAAGGAGGGAAAATCATAGGCAAAGGTACAATAAAAACTGGCAAATTAGATTTTGATAATTTGTACTTTGTAAAAGAGCTTAAGTTTAATCTCTTTAGTGTCTCACAAATGTGTAACAAAAAGAACAGTGTTCTTTTTACTGACACTGAATGTTTTTTCGTATCTCCTGACTTTAAGTTGGCTGATGAAAGTCATGTTTTACTTAAAGTTCCTAGAACAGACAACATATATAGTGTTGATTAAAAGAATATGGTTCCCAAAGGAGGTTTGACTTGTCTCTTTGCAAAGGCCACATCTGATGAATCTAAGCTTTGGCATAGAAGGCTTGGACATTTAAATTTCAAAACAATGAATAAATTGGTTAAGGGAAACCTTGTAAGAGGGTTACCTTCAAAAGTTTTTGAAAATACTGAAATCTGTGTTGCTTGTCAGAAGGGAAAACAACACAGAGCTTTGTTGTAAGACCAAAGCAATGAACTCTATAAATCAGCCTTTACATATGTTGCACATGGATTTATTTAGACCAACACTTGTAAAATTTTTAATGAAAAAGATGTATTGCCTAGTTGTCACAGATGATTATAGTAGTTTTACTTGAGTTTTCTTTTTAGCAACGAATGATGAAACCAGTAGCATTCTTAAGGCTTTCATTACCAAGATAGAAAACCTAGTTAACCATAAGGTTAAAGTGATAAGATGTGACAATGGAAATGAGTTCAAGAATATGGATATGAACCAGTTTTGTAAGTTGAAAGGTATTGAGAGACAGTATAGTGTAGCTAGAACTCCTCAACAAAATGGTGTTGCTGAGAGGAGGAATAGGACACTAATTGAGGCTGCTAGGATAATGTTAGCTAATTCTAAATTACCTACTACTTTTTGGGCTGAAGCAGTTAATACTGCTTGCTATGTGCAGAATAGAAGTGATGTAGTTTTGCAACCTTACAACAGGTTTTACCTCTCAAGGGATCTCAAGAGGCTTACAACCCCACCAGGCAGTGTACCTGACCGATGTAGTATAGTGTAGTGGTAAGTACGGGGGATTGATCGTTCTCCACAGGGAATAGTGTTCGTTAGGTATGAAAAATTACTCTAATAGGTCTAAGGGTGAGAGAAGATTCTTTTTATGTTTTTATATTTTTATGAAAGCAAGTAAAATCTCGGGTTTGAAAGAGTGGGCGGAATTAGTTGCTAGTCAACTAACCCAAATTACTACGAATGCAAATAAAATAAAATAACAAAATGAAAAGTTGGTGAAAACTTATATGGAGAGAAATGTGTTTACTTAGATTTCCTTACTCCCTAACTATCTTTTACCGGTTGATTAGTGTGTATTAGTTGCGTGGATGACGGGTGTATTCCTTAATACCATTCGTGGGGTGGCGTACGTACTGCCCCAACTCTACAAGCTCCTACTTCACTCCTATGTCGAGCCGGCTAGGAAGCTCCTAACATGGGATCACTAGAATTCGCTTGTGCATTAAATACAACCATAAAAACCTTTAGTACGCATTGGTTCATGTTTCTTAAGACGTTCAAGCAAGTTACCGAATAGGAAGTTAGCCAGTTTTCTTAAGCCTAACATAGATGAACAATCATCCAATACAACTAATAACACACTAATAACCAATAATCAATAGCTAGGTTTCATTAGATCTAAGCAAACACAAGATAAATCTAGCCTAGCATGTTAAACAAAAGACAAGAACAAGATAGAATCAAACAACACATAGACATATTGAATGATTAATTGATAACTTATCTTCAATGTAACATGGAAGATCTCAAGGCAAAAAGCCTTGAAAAAGCTGCCAAATTCGTTTTAGGGTTTTCACACACAAAATTCCTCAATAAGTTCCCCACTAATGACAAAAAATTAGAAAACTATATATAGATTTTCAGATCTGACGGCGTCACGTTATGGAGTGTGACGCCGTCACCTCGCCGCTTTTAGGGTTCCCGGATGACCTTCCTGACGCCGTCCCTCTTTAGCTCTCCAAAATCCGTTCTGGCTTATCAAGGCTTGACGCCGTCAGACTATGAACGTGACGCCGTCCCTCTTTAAATTATAACGTGACGACCTTGATCAAATTAAAGGGTGACGCCGTCAGAATTCCCATGCAATTTTCACTGGCTTATCATGAGTAAATTTCACATCCACCACTTTTGCCAAGCCATGACGCCGTCCAGGGATAATCCTGACGCCGTCAAAGGTAACTTCCAGCATGATTTTAAGACTTTGTCGTTTTCTTCACTTTTATGCTCCAAAAACGTCCAAAATGCTTCCTTTTCCAGATTTCTCCTCAAAAGTACCTAAAATGACAAAAGGAACGATTTAGGGCAATATTTGATCAAATAAATACGATTTAGGGCTTAAATGACCCCTTAAAAGCGGTACACTTTTTGCTTCATCAAATACCCTTACACTTGAGATTTGCTTGTCCTCAAGCAAATGCGCTTTTATTCTAATCAAAATACAAGTTAGGGGTCATTTAATGCTAACATAAAAGTAATTACAACAAATATTCGTTCCACTTTAATCATAATAAGCACGGAGATTACAAACTAGCACCTCACAAGTAGTGTTTAGATACTCACATCTCTCAAGTGTCATCAAAATAAATCTCATAAATGAAAACGGATAATATCTCTCACTACCTGTCATAGCAAATAGATTACCATAGGCTTGGGAAAGGATCGAAAACCTCCTCCACTAGGCGTAAGCACCAAAGATAAACTATCAAAGAGGGCTTTTAAATGGGTTATAACGTTAGGTGTAGGGAAAAGGAAAACACGGTTTTGTTGGATAAAGGATATTTTACTGGTGGCGAGTTAAAGATCTTGATTAATTACATGTACTATACAATGTTGCTAAGCCAAGACTCGACTCAATTTAAGCTAATGAAAAAAATAACAAAAACATAAAATAAACATAAAATGAAACGGGATGGTAGTCCGTAGTTTTTTTCTACTTTTCTTTTTCTCTTTATTTTTTGTATTTTTCTTGATTTTTCGATTTTTTTTTTATTTATTATTTTTTTTTTCATACACTCTTGCCCTACCATCCAAAATAATACATCATAGGGGCATTGCATCCCCTTACACTTGAACTTTTACATAACTTTACAAAAAACTATTCTAATGACTCGAATTAAGATAATTGAAAAACTTGGAGTACTTTTAAAATATTTAGCACATATGGGGGTAATAAATGATGTTCTTCCCCATTACTCCATTACACTAGTACTTTACCCATGAGTCCCAATCGTCCCAAAACAATATGTACAAGGATATGACTCGACTTAGCAACCATGTAATCAATTAGATAATTAACTTGGGTTTAAAACAAATGTTGTCACAATAATGCACTAAAGATGAGTGCATACAAGGTAGGCTAAGGCGATTTGGGTGTACATTTTAGTGGGGTGTAAACAAATTCTTCCTTTAAGTAAAATGCTTAAAGGTCGAAACGAAAAGATAGGCTCTGAGGGGTGTACTAGGGGTATCGTGTACTAAAAATGAGTACAACGCAAAGGGTGTGGGAGAATTACTTGACCAATGTAGCCAAAGTAATTATAACAAAAACACAGGTGTAAAACAATGGGTTAATCCTAATGCCTCTTATCATGTAGTAAATCTAACTACACGAATGTAGTCTCACTTGTGGCCTCGGAATGGTCCTAACGCAAGTTCTAGAATCTAAGTGCTACCGGTACACACATCATAGCATAAATGCTTTTCCTACCAATTCTAGGGGTGAACCTCACATATTTGGGGGTGGAAAATTTTTTAGTGGTACGGTTTCGTGCTAGTCATATAACTCCTATCCGTGAGACGCTCATTAAAACTAAAGTTTCACTCCTATATGTTGTAAAAAATTTTAAATTTGGCACTAAAATTACCCTAACAGGTATTTATCTCAGTTTTATTACACATCTACTTTTAAACAAACAAAAATCAAGCGTAATAGCATTCTCTAATCGTACTTTTACCCCCCTTACACTTAAGATGAACATTGTCCCCAATGTTCAAATAACAAGATGTAAAAGCATAAAGTAAAAGAATGAATTCAAATACTCCCCTGATTCGCTCGGTGGATAATGAAGTAACACGGTTAGATCTTCTTCCAAGGTAATGTTGAAGCTCCATGACTAATGCATCGCCATAAGCTTGATCCAAAAACATTTCCTTGTCCAAAATAACCTGTTAAACCTGAGAAAACAAACACGAAAACCTGCATAACATCGGCGGGATAAACTCTATATATAAGGATATAATGCTTGTGGAATGATAATTTTGCAGATTCCTGGAGATTATAAGTTAGAGATTTAATAAAAACTTTTTATGAAAACAAAACTTTCAAAAATTTTCAGAAAATTAAACCTGACGCCGTCAGAAATAATCTGACAGAATTCTCATGTTACGTTTCCGGAAAAATTTTGGAAAAACCTATACCTTACTTCCTGGAATTCCTGCAAAACATCATTATGACTCGATACAAGCATTTGACTCAAACAAATACTAATATGTATGTTAATTTATTATTATTATGATTCATGTTCATTTGTGTTCTAATAAACCGATTTAGATTTCCCTTACACTTAACTTTTGCAAAATACCTTTATATGTAGTTAAGACGAAGTTAAAAACAAGATAAAGCATTTTCACAAATTAATTTTGAACATGAATCAATAATAATAAAATTTAAACACACATACGGAAACAAATAAAATCAAACAAACAAATAAACAAACACACAAAGCAAATAAAGCTTGGGTTGTGATCCGTGCTAAATAGATATAAATATTATGCAACGACGGATGCTCGTGAACAATTACAAATCACCCCTTTGTGAAAAAGGATACTTGCAAAAACTCACGCTCGTGTGTAGTGTTAAGACAGGTAAGTAATTACCCGAATCGTTTTCCAACGAGGTATGAATGGGCAACTGTGAAAAGCTAGGATTAGAGTGATTGATGATTCAGATATTTTTGGATTTTGCTTTATTTAATAATTCTAAATAACAATTTAAAAACAGATATGCACAAGAAATTTAAACGCGAATAAAATTAAACTAAAACGCGCAATGGGAAAATCTAAAACGGGACAAAAACTGAAATTTATAAAATTAAAACCTAAAAATGTAAAATAACTTAAAACTTATTTAAAAACTTAAATTATATTTTTTTACACTTTTTATTTAATTATTATTAATTATTTATTATTTAATTACTTATTAAACTATTTAAATTATAAAAAATACTAAATGAACAAAGAAAATTCTAAAACTTTTTCTAAAAATATTATAAGATGAAAAGAAGCTAAGAAAATTATAAAAATGAAAATTACTTAATTAAAATTTAAAAAGATAAATTCTATTAAATAGAAGCTATCACTTTATTTCTATTTTTGATTTTTCTTAATGTCTAAAAATATTTTTATATTTTTCCTAGTTTACAAATGACAAAACAAAATTATGAAAATTGGATTTATATTTTTCTGATTATTTTTCTATTTATTATGATTTAATTATTATTATAAACTAATTAAAAAGATTAAAAATATTAAATGACTTAGGAAAATTATGAAAAATTCTGAGTAAATCTAAAATAATATTAGAAAGATAAGAAAAATGAAAGCAGAAGGTATTTAAGCCAGATAAGCACTTTTGGGCAGATAAGCAGTTTACAATAAGCCCAAAAATAAGCAAATAAGCAGGAAAATTGACCAAATGAACAGGTCAAGCTAAATATGCTATAATAAGCTTAAAACAACTGAATAATACAAATAAGCACAAGGGATTAAGCTAGATAAGCACTTGGCTGTTGTGGATTTTAAGACAGAATCTCAGAAAAGTGGCCAAGTTGAAGGGCAATTTAAGCACTTAAATAAGCTACTGAGATTCCAACTAATGGGGACAAAACCTAGCTTATACTATGGGCTATCTAAAAAACATAAAAGCCCTATCAATAACATCCCAATTGGAGTTCAATTGAAGCTTAGATCAGCAACTCAGAACAACTGAGTCTGCTGTGGTGTCTGTTGCTGTGCAGAAATGCACAAAACCAAAGGGACCTAATCCAACTCTATTTGTTCTATCTAAATGGACTATTTGCTACTTAGACCAGCCAAGGAAAAGGTCAAAACAAGCTTGTGCCAGCTTATGGCTTATAAGAGCTTTTCAGCTTCCAAGAAATCCACAAGTGGTTCAAAACTGCACAACCTCTCAAATGGACTAGTAATATCTTAAAATCAGCTTAATCTAACTTATTTAAGCAAGATCAAAGTTGGTGAAAATGCAAATGAACAGTAACTAGGCTGTTTGGCCTATGAAACAGCTTAAACCAAACACCCCTTTAATAGGGTCTGTTTGGATTTTAAAACAAGAAACAGGTTATTTAAGCTAAGAATTAATTCAAACTAAGTTTGTTTAACTTATTTATGAACTATTAAGTGAATATTAACTACAAATAAGCTGTATTAAGCAGTTTTTAATCTAGGTCTATTTTTTGGTTTTTTTTTTTAGAGTTTACAAGGAAAATTAAGACAAGTGCTATATAAAACTGAAATTACTAATGAAATACAACCATGAACTAGTAATAAGCAATAAAATACAGGAATAAGCTAAATTTAAGCAGTTTGAACAGTAAACTTGAAAATTAAGAAAAAGCTTAAAAATTTCTTACAACTGTAGAGGCTTTTAGAACAAGAACCAATGATCACAAACTACTCCTAGCTTGTTGTCAACAAGCTAGGAACCAGAAAAGCCATCCAGTTTAGCTTATAACCCCAAGAACTGCTTATTGGTACCTCAGTTGACTTTTGTTGACTTTTATCCAAATCTTGAAGTAGAACATGTAGGACTAAAATAAACTCACCAAAAGCTATAAAGAGCTGATGTGAGCTTATTTAAACAGATAATAAGCTATTACAAACAATATTTAAATTAAAAGGAATTACAGTGAAGCATGAAATTATAAAATGACTGAAATTAAATGACAAGGTACAATAAATTAAGATCAAAATGACTGTAAATCGACTATATTGATGACTGGAATTTAAAATTACAATAAGTAAAGACAATTAAATAAAATACGACTTAATAAAATTTAACTACTAACTAATTTCCTATTACATTGTTCTATTTATACAAGATACAATTGGGAAACCCTAATTTGACCTCTCTGAACACATCTGCACCCTTGAATTGCTCCAAATCGATCTCAGCCAATGATTCATCATTTTGGCGCCAAAATTCTTGCTAGTGGATTAAGCAGGTTATAGCAATTAATGCTTTAGGAGGAGGTGGAGAAGAAGCTTTAAAAGCTTTTGGCATTGTTAGGTGAGTGGGATTGGATGGGTGGTGGTATAGCAGAGAAACAATGGGCAAGGCGGTTTGGCGGGTTTGTGAGGAAGAAGGAAGTTTGACTGAGGTCAAACCTGGTATTAAATACCAGGTTGGGTCGGGTTGGGTTTTAATGGAAGGATTGGGCTTGGTGGTTAATTGGGCTGGGTAGTAATAATAAGGATGGGTTGGGTTTAGTTTTAAAAGGTTGGGTAATATTTATTGTTGGATCCGGATTGTTATAGTTAAATCACAAGGACCATTCTTGTAATTCCTGGAATTTTGAGGACCAAACTTGCACATCTTCCAATAATACACCAAGGTTAAATCCTGCCATGTTTCGATAATCCAGGGACCATATATGATGTTTCCAAAAAATAATATTTCCCAGGGATCATTTTTGCAAATTCTGAAAGTGCAGGGACCAAACTTGTAATTTATTCAAACTTTTCACCAAAGGACTAAATATGATAATTTATGATTTAAAAAGGACCTTTGGTGACTTTTCCTGTTTTTAGAATAACCAGGGACTAGTTTTGACATTTTTCAAACTTGAGGGACTGAAACTGCCAATTATGCAAACTTTGTTCGTTTTTCACTTGTTTTTAAACATTTTGCATCTGAAACATATAAAACACAATTCTGGGATAATTTCAGTATTATGATGCATTTCTGAGTGTTTTTGGATGTTTTGGCAGCTCAGAATAGGTAAAAATGATGAGTAATTAGACACTCATCAATCCCCCACACTAAACTATTGCTAGTCCCTAGCAATATTTTATGAAGATTTAATGGATTTGAAAGACTCTTTACCAAAAGCCATTACTTCTGGAGTAGCCAATTGTTTCAGTTCAAGTAAGAACTTTGGTACAATGATAACCAAGTGATTTTGAGCAAACCACAAGCTGTCAACGGTTTTGATTTGTCTTTACCAAAAGCCGTTTGCTTCTGGACTAGCCAACTCTTAGATAAATTATCAATATTATCTTTGGTGAGCTGATTACCAATCATGGATTTTCACTGCCTTAACCACAAGCCATAACCTTGCGGGCTAGCCAACTCTTCACTTATGAAGATATGGCGAGTCGAATACCATACAATTTTTGGCAAATTGCAAGCCATAAACGGATTTGAGATATCTTTACCAAGAGCCGTTTGCTCTCGGATTAGCCAATCCTTATGTGGGTTAGACATGGCGGACTGATAACCATTTATTGCGTTCTAAGTGAGAAAAAATTTTAAAATTTTGGCTAAAATGGGGGTACTAGATGAAACATGTGATCAAATTCGCAAGAATTCCCCCCCACACTTAGAACTGAATATTGCCCTCAATATTCAAAGAACCGGCTGTTACACCAACACTTAGAACGTGAAAGGGAAATACTAATAGCCATTATTTTTTTATACACAATTTTTTTTTTGGTTGTACATATTTACAACATGTGGGGCATCTCCCCCACACTTAGGTGAAACATGGGTGAAAACCCATATTTTGCTACTGTTTTTATTAACCGAGTCGCTAGCTTGACTCGACCCCGAATTGAGATGATTCCTCCTGAACAGTCAGGTTTATCACGCAAGCTAACCGCTTGTGAACGGTCAACTGTAACAAAGGGCTCCTGAACAGCCCGGGAGAAAAAGCAATTTAAAAGTCTATGGGGAAGTAAGTGGAAGAGACCATCTCCATCGGACTTTCATTCAAATTGTTTGGATAACCAATTGAGCATAAGAAAGTTCCACACCGATGAGAAAAATCCGGCATTTAAACCAATGTTAAATGGACAATGCCGGGGTCAAAAGTAATATCCTCACTCCCAAATGAGTGAAAGACAGGGGAAATCACCGGGTAGGTGAAGGGTAGAAGAGAGATCTGAACAGCAATTAAGATAAGAACTTCCTCCTCAAGAATTGCATTTTCAAGTGGAGGAGGCAAGTCCTTAAACTTGATCTCCGGAAATTTATCAGTTTCCGCAACTGACTTAATTTCCTTTTTATGAAGTTGAACGGGAGGGAGAGGAGGGGAATTGTCCTGTTTTAACAATTTCTCAAGAGAAAGAATATCTCCCTCCAAATCAATCTCAGCGTTATCAATTCCTTCCAGAAATGAATCACACTTGAGAAAAGCATCGATCTCTTCCAAATTGGAATCACTTCCCTCAAACGGAGTGAGAGAAGGGGAAGAGTCGGAAATGACAGGTAGAGAAGAATGTGGTGGGATTACCACTCACAGAATTATGAAAATAATCAACACTTTCTTGAGAGTACTCCTTTGAAGCAACATCAATGACATCGATTCGGTTAACCGATGCAGAATTAAAATTTGAAGAGTACTTCGAAGTTTGATCATGGTTAAAGGTAACAGCTTCCTTATCCACGCGCAATGTGATCTCATGCTTAAATACATCAATAAGAGCATGACCCGTTTTTAGGAATCCTCTTCCAAGAATGAGAGGAACCTTTTGATCTGCGTCGAATTCAACAACCACAAAGTCAGCTGGAAAATGGAACTTACCTACTTTTACAAACACATCTTCGGCAATGCCGCAAGGATGAGATATGGTTCGATCTGCAAGCTCAAGAGTCATGCAGGTAGGAGTAAGAGCCGGAAGAGAAAGTTTCTTCCATACTGAATGAGGCATCAGGTTGATGCTTGCACCTAGATCTGCTAAGGCATAGCATTCAACCATTCCCGGAAATATACAAGGTAGTAGAAATTTTCCAGGATCTCCAAGCTTCTCCGGAAGCTTTTTCAAGATAACCGCTGAGCAGTTCTCATTTAACGGAGTTTTAGCCATTTCAATCAGCTTTTCCTTGTTGCTTAACAAGTGTTTGATTGTTGATGCAAATTTGGGCATCAGAATGATAGCATCCGCAAAACTGATGTCAAAAAAGAATTTGTCCATTTGTTGACTAGCCTTCTCACGGAGCTTTTGCTCATTTAAGCGCGATGGGTAAGGAATGTAAGGTTTGGATTTAGGGACAACAACTTCAGGAGTCTTAACAGATTCAAAGACAACTCCTGGTTTGGATTTTTTCGGGACAACCGGAGGATGGACATGTGCTGTACTTTGTTTGTCCATTGTATCCTCCGTCTCTTTCTCCATTTCAAACAACGGAGGAGGAATAGGGCCAGAGGGCCCCTCATAAGCAGCACCACTCCGAGTGGTGATAGCTTTGACGAAAGTGGTATCTTCGTCATCATCACTGTCGTCATCAAGTACACTGACAGGAACAACATTGAGCATTTTGGAATAATATCTGGCTGTTCTTTGCTCATTAAGTTTGGTTGACAAACTTTTAACCGTAAATCGTGATAGAGTTGGATCTATTCTTGACGGTTGAGGAGCAATTATAGGTGTAGAATTCTGGATGACCGAAGGTTGGACGTATTTAGCACTTCCATTGTTAGTGGGAAGTACCGGGTCCTTTATCACCTTGAGTTCATCATAAGCTTTACCACTATGTGTAGTGACAGCTTTGAGTTCACCCCTTGGGTTGACAACAGTGTTACTTGGGAGACCTCCCGAAGTAGAAGGTGGATTAAGATGGTCCATGAGACTGGCAAACATATTTTTAACCTCGCTTTGAGAATGATCGATTTTATTTGAAAGCTCAGTTCCTTGCTTGTTTATTGAGGACTGAAATTCATTCTTCAAATTAGAAATTTGATTTTGCATTGCCTTCATATTGGTCTCATTAACCTTGATGTAGCTATCAAGCTCATTCGAGAGAGGTCTTTGGGAATTGGGAGCTGAATACCCTTGATTTCCCCTTTGGGGTGGGTATTGATTGTTCGGGGCATGATATTGATTCTGCGTGTTTTGCCCTCTTTGCTGATTAGGATTATTCCTATTTGGATTATTAGGAGAAGGAAAACCGGGTGGTCCATGCTGATTGCTAGCACGGTAATTTGTTTCCACTTGAGGATGGTATTGACCACCTCCTTGATTGGAAGATCCGGCTAAAGCTTTGACTTCAAATGCATTGCCATCGGTGGCAGTACAATTGTAGTAAGCGTGAGGGCCACCACAAGTAACACAAACTTCTACCTTTTTGATTTCAGCAGTGTGAGAAGTTTGCGGAGCGGACTCTTTCTTTTGTGTGGAGAAAACCAAAGCTTGAATAACCTTCGTGAGTTCAGAAAGCTGAGTATCAGTACTGGACTGACTCACGGGAGATGAAGTGGAAGGACCAGCACCAGCCTGAGAATTATATGGTCTGGCTCGTGCAGTGCGGACCTTTGACTTATTTTCAATGAGAGCAATGGCTTCTTTAGTAGATTTGCTCAGAAAATTACCTCCAGCTGAGGCATTAAGAGAATCTTGGTCAGATGGGTTTAACCCATTGTAGAAAGTGTCCATTTGCATCAAATCGGTGAAACCGTGATGAGGACATTTGCGGAGCAATTCTTTAAAACGTTCCCATGCCTCTCCAAATGGTTCATCAAACCTTTGAGAGAATTTCATGATTTCATTTTTGAGATACGTGGTTTTAGCGGAGGAAAGAATTCATTCACGAATTTCTGAACCAAATCTTCCCATGTTGTTATCGATCGAGGGGGTTGTTTGTCAAGCCAAATTCGGGCTACCCCTTCGATGGAAAACGGGAAAAGAAGAAGTTTTATTGATTCCTCAGGGACACTTTTGCATTTGATGGTAGATGTGATTTTATTGAACCATCTAATGTGATCTTGAGGATCGTCCCTTTCAAAACCATAGAATTGTCGCTGGGTTACCAGGTTTATCAACCCAGTCTTAAGCTCAAAATTCTCAGCCACGATGGCTGGAACAACAATGGCATCTCCGTACCCAGTGGTGGGAGCTTGGAGCAGCTCATTCATAGGACGGTCTTCAGCCATGATGTCAGGGGTTTTGGGATCAGTACGTAACTCGGGTACGACTGACGGAGCAGAACGTCTACGACGTCTTCGAGGTATTTTTCCAAGCTCACGGAAAGGGCTTGATGACCTAGAAGAACGAGTGCGCATGCACTTTAGCAAAATTTTTCAATTAAAATCAAGATCGAGAAAAACACAAGTAAACTTAACCAACAATCAACAAGCGTACGGTAGCTCTCTAAAAGACAAACGCACAGAGTGGCGGAGAAGCAAAGGTGGGCAACTTAATGCTCCTTAAAAACCCGCTTCTTTCAGTCCGACAATTTAATGTCAGACTATCCTAGAACCTCCGTTAGAGTTTGTTTATCAATCAAAGGTGAGCCGAATTCGCAAGTGATACAAAGGTAAAGTTTTAATTCTTTGGTTTGGGAACTTATTATGGCCGTACCCCCAGTTAGGTAGTACTCAGTCTTGGTTCTCGATGGTTAATTTTTATTGTTTATTATTAAAGAAAACGGAAAATATTTTTGGGTTTTTAATTTTTATATGATAATTATAATAATAATATATATAGAAAAGAAAAGAAAAAATATTTTTGTATTTTATATTGTTTTTGGGAAATAGGAACTTCTTGGGAGAAGGATCTCGAATCACTAATCGCTAAAACTTACACAACTGTCGCAGCACACCTCCCCGGCAGCGGCGCCAAAATTTGATCCGTGCTAAATAGATATAAATATTATGCAACGACGGATGCTCGTGAACAATTACAAATCACCCCTTTGTGAAAAAGGATACTTGCAAAAACTCACGCTCGTGTGTAGTGTTAAGACATGTAAGTAATTACCCGAATCGTTTCCCAACGAGGTATGAATGGACAACTGTGAAAAGCTAGGATTAGAGTGATTGATGATTCAGATATTTTTGGATTTTGCTTTATTTAATAATTCTAAATAACAATTTAAAAACAGATATGCACAAGAAATTTAAACGCGAATAAAATTAAACTAAAACGCGCAACGGGAAAATCTAAAACGGGACAAAAACTGAAATTTATAAAATTAAAACCTAAAAATGTAAAATAACTTAAAACTTATTTAAAAACTTAAATTATATTTTTTTACACTTTTTATTTAATTATTATTAATTATTTATTATTTAATTACTTATTAAACTATTTAAATTATAAAAAATACTAAATGAACAAAGAAAATTCTAAAAGTTTTTCTAAAAATATTATAAGATGAAAAGAAGCTAAGAAAATTATAAAAATGAAAATTACTCAATTAAAATTTAAAAAGATAAATTCTATTAAATAGAAGCTATCACTTTATTTCTATTTTTGATTTTCTTAATGTCTAAAAATATTTTTATATTTTTCCTAGTTTACAAATGACAAAAGAAAATTATGAAAATTGGATTTATATTTTTCTGATTATTTTTCTATTTATTATGATTTAATTATTATTATAAACTAATTAAAAAGATTAAAAATATTAAATGACTTAGGAAAATTATGAAAAATTCTGAGTAAATCTAAAATAATATTAGAAAGATAAGAAAAATGAAAGCAGAAGGTATTTAAGCCAGATAAGCACTTTTGGGCAGATAAGCAGTTTACAATAAGCCCAAAAATAAGCAAATAAGCAGGAAAATTGACCAAATGAACAGGTCAAGCTAAATATGCTATAATAAGCTTAAAACAACTGAATAATACAAATAAGCACAAGGGATTAAGCTAGATAAGCACTTGGCTGTTGTGGATTTTAAGACAGAAACTCAGAAAAGTGGCCAAGTTGAAGGGCAATTTAAGCACTTAAATAAGCTACTGAGATTCCAACTAATGGGGGCAAAACCTAGCTTATACTATGGGCTATCTAAAAAACATAAAAGCCCTATCAATAACATCCCAATTGGAGTTCAATTGAAGCTTAGATCAGCAACTCAGAACAACTGAGTATGCTGTGGTGTCTGTTGCTGTGCAGAAATGCACAAAACCAAAGGGACCTAATCCAACTCTATTTGTTCTATCTAAATGGACTATTTGCTACTTAGACCAGCCAAGGAAAAGGTCAAAACAAGCTTGTGCCAGCTTATGGCTTATAAGAGCTTTTCAGCTTCCAAGAAATCCACAAGTGGTTCAAAACTGCACAACCTCTCAAATGGACTAGTAATATCTTAAAATCAGCTTAATCTAACTTATTTAAGCAAGATCAAAGTTGGTGAAAATGCAAATGAACAGTAACTAGGCTGTTTGGCCTATGAAACAACTTAAACCAAACACCCCTTTAATAGGGTCTGTTTGGATTTTAAAACAAGAAACAGGTTATTTAAGCTAAGAATTAATTCAAACTAAGTTTGTTTAACTTATTTATGAACTATTAAGTGAATATTAACTACAAATAAGCTGTATTAAGCAGTTTTTAATCTAGGTCTATTTTTTGGTTTTTTTTTTAGAGTTTACAAGGAAAATTAAGACAAGTGCTATATAAAACTGAAATTACTAATGAAATACAACCATGAACTAGTAATAAGCAATAAAATACAGGAATAAGCTAAATTTAAGCAGTTTGAACAGTAAACTTGAAAATTAAGAAAAAGCTTAAAAATTTCTTACAACTGTAGAGGCTTTTAGAACAAGAACCAATGATCACAAACTACTCCTAGCTTGTTGTCATCAAGCTAGGAACCAGAAAAGCCATCCAGTTTAGCTTATAACCCCAAGAACTGCTTATTGGCACCTCAGTTGACTTTTGTTGACTTTTATCCAAATCTTGAAGTAGAACATGTAGGACTAAAATAAACTCACCAAAAGCTATAAAGAGCTGATGTGAGCTTATTTAAACAGATAATAAGCTATTACAAACAATATTTAAATTAAAAGGAATTACAGTGAAGCATGAAATTATAAAATGACTGAAATTAAATGACAAGGTACAATAAATTAAGATCAAAATGACTGTAAATCGACTATATTGATGACTGGAATTTAAAATTACAATAAGTAAAGACAATTAAATAAAATACGACTTAATAAAATTTAACTACTAACTAATTTCCTATTACATTGTTCTATTTATACAAGATACAATTGGGAAACCCTAATTTGACCTCTCTGAACACATCTGCACCCTTGAATTGCTCCAAATCGATCTCAGCCAATGATTCATCATTTTGGCGCCAAAATTCTTGCTAGTGGATTAAGCAGGTTATAGCAATTAATGCTTTAGGAGGAGGTGGAGAAGAAGCTTTAAAAGCTTTTGGCATTGTTAGGTGAGTGGGATTGGATGGGTGGTGGTATAGCAGAGAAACAATGGGCAAGGCGGTTTGGCGGGTTTGTGAGGAAGAAGGAAGTTTGACTGAGGTCAAACCTGGTATTAAATACCAGGTTGGGTCGGGTTGGGTTTTAATGGAAGGATTGGGCTTGGTGGTTAATTGGGCTGGGTAGTAATAATAAGGATGGGTTGGGTTTAGTTTTAAAAGGTTGGGTAATATTTATTGTTGGATCCGGATTGTTATAGTTAAATCACAAGGACCATTCTTGTAATTCCTGGAATTTTGAGGACCAAACTTGCACATCTTCCAATAATACACCAAGGTTAAATCCTGCCATGTTTCAATAATCCAGGGACCATATATGATGTTTCCAAAAAATAATATTTCCCAGGGATCATTTTTGCAAATTCTGAAAGTGCAGGGACCAAACTTGTAATTTATTCAAACTTTTCACCAAAGGACTAAATATGATAATTTATGATTTAAAAAGGACCTTTGGTGACTTTTCCTGTTTTTAGAATAACCAGGGACTAGTTTTGACATTTTTCAAACTTGAGGGACTGAAACTGCCAATTATGCAAACTTTGTTCGTTTTTCACTTGTTTTTAAACATTTTGCATCTGAAACATATAAAACACAATTCTGGGATAATTTCAGTATTATGATGCATTTTTGAGTGTTTTTGGATGTTTTGGCAGCTCAGAATAGGTAAAAATGATGAGTATTTAGACACTCATCAGTTGCCTCCCAAGAAGCGCTTTTCTTTATTAACGAGTCTTGTAGCTAGACTCAAAGTAAGGCTCATCTAGTGTCGCTTATGCTCACGTATCCGAGTGTGAGCCATCTAATTGTTGCCTCATCTTTCTTGTATTCATCATTCAGCTCCAAACATCCATGATAGTATCTCTTGTTTTTCTCATGTGGATATTTGAGCCCCTTCCTCTTATCATTCTCACTTAACAAATCAAGAGGCACAAGTCTATTGCAAGATTCAATGGAGAAGTTTTTAAACCTAGGATGTACTCGGGGCATTTGGTAAGTAAAATCTTCATCCCCATCCGAGAATGTAATTAACCCGTCCACAAGTTTTTCGTCAAGGTTGGTCAACCTTTTGAAGGGTTCTCCAAAAATGACTTGAGTTAATTTGTCATCAATAAATTCTCCTAAGTTCTCCATAACCATAAAATCCACCAAATACACAAAACTTCCAACGAATACGTGCAGTGGCTCAATCCTAGCAACAATGTTATCCCCTTGATATTCTAGCTCATCTACCATGATTTTATTATAATTAGCGCGAGAGATAATGTTCATAGGCAAAGATGAGTTAAGATAGGCATGGAAACTATGATAGCCAATCTTACATGGAAATTGCATGTTAAAGAGGCTATCCTTTTCGATCTTAGTCCTAGGGTCAACATACTTAAAGGGATCAATTTCCTCTTTTCCCCGTTCCTCGTTAACTACTTCTCCATTACCAGCATCCTCATCGGAGTCTGAGTAGTAAAATGGACTAACATAGTCATTCTCATGGTCAGACTCCTCCATCTCAGAATTGTTACCAAAGTGGTGGTCGGGTGAAAGGTTGTTGTTTTCTATGATGGGGGCGGGAACGGGTAGTTGAAAGTTTGCACGACGGAAAATACGAATAACAGGGATCAAGCGATCACTATTACTCATGAGGCAGGTGGAAGGTGTCACAAACAAAAATACAAAGAAATAAGATAGACTAAAGAAAACCTAGAAAAATAAAATAAAAATCTCACTAGAAAGGAATCTAGTGAGTAGACCTATAAAATAAAAATTCAACCTAAACAATAACTATTCCCCGGCAGCGGCGCCAAAAACTTGATGCGTGGTTTTGCAACCTTACAACAGGTTATACCTCTCAAGGGATCTCAAGAGGCTTACAACCCCACCAGGCAGTGTACCTGACCGATGTAGTATAGTGTAGTGGTAAGTACGGGGGATTGATCGTTCTCCACAGGGAATAGTGTTCGTTAGGTATGAAAAATTACTCTAATAGGTCTAAGGGTGAAGGAAGATTCTTTTTATGTTTTTATATTTTTATGAAAGCAAGTAAAATCTCGGGTTTGAAAGAGTGGGCGGAATTAGTTGCTAGTCAACTAACCCAAATTACTACGAATGCAAATTAAATAAAATAACAAAAATGAAAAGTTGGTGAAAACTTATATGGAGAGAAATGTGTTTACTTAGATTTCCTTACTCCCTAACTATCTTTTACCGGTTGATTAGTGTGTATTAGTTGCGTGGATGACGGGTGTATTCCTTAATACCATTCGTGGGGTGGCGTACGTACTTCCCCAACTCTACAAGCTCCTACTTCACTCCTATGTCGAGCCGGCTAGGAAGCTCCTAACATGGGATCACTAGAATTCGCTTGTGCATTAAATACAACCATAAAAACCTTTAGTACGCATTGGTTCATGTTTCTTAAGACGTTCAAGTAAGTTACCGAATAGGAAGTTAGCCAGTTTTCTTAAGCCTAACATAGATGAACAATCATCCAATACAACTAATAACACACTAATAACCAATAATCAATAGCTAGGTTTCATTAGATCTAAGCAAACACAAGATAAATCTAGCCTAGCATGTTAAACAAAAGACAAGAACAAGATAGAATCAAACAACACATAGACATATTGAATGATTAATTGATAACTTATCTTCAATGTAACATGGAAGATCTCAAGGCAAAAAGCCTTGAAAAAGCTGCCAAATTCGTCTTAGGGTTTTCATACACAAAATTCCTCAATAAGTTCCCCACTAATGACAAAAAATTAGAAAACTATATATAGATTTTCAGATCTGACGGCGTCACGTTATGGAGTGTGACGCCGTCACCTCGCCGCTTTTAGGGTTCCCGGATGACCTTCCTGACGCCGTCCCTCTTTAGCTCTCCAAAATCCGTTCTGGCTTATCAAGGCTTGACGCCGTCAGACTATGAACGTGACGCCGTCCCTCTTTAAATTATAACGTGACGACCTTGATCAAATTAAAGGGTGACGCCGTTAGAATTCCCATGCAATTTTCACTGGCTTATCATGAGTAAATTTCACATCCACCACTTTTGCCAAGCCATGACGCCGTCCAGGGATAATCCTGACGCCGTCAAAGGTAACTTCCAGCATGATTTTAAGACTTTGTCGTTTTCTTCACTTTTATGCTCCAAAAACGTCCAAAATGCTTCCTTTTCCAGATTTCTCCTCAAAAGTACCTAAAATGACAAAAGGAACGATTTAGGGCAATATTTGATCAAATAAATACGATTTAGGGCTTAAATGACCCCTTAAAAGCGGTACACTTTTCGCTTCATCAGAATAGAAGTAAAGTAGTTAAGCCTCACAACAAGACCCCTTATGAACTTTTACATGGTAGAAAACCATTGCTAGATTTCTTAAGACCATTTGGGTGTCCTGTTACTATCTTGAATACCATAGATCACTTAGGCAAGTTTGATGGCAAGGCTGATGAAGGATTCTTTGTTGGATACTCAATGAATAGCAAAGCTTTTAGAGTGTTCAATAGTAGGACCAGGAAAGTGGAAGAGAACTTGCATGTTAGGTTTAGTGAGAGTACACCTAATGTTGCAGGGAGGGGACCAAACTGGCTGTTTGATATTGATTCATTAACCAAGACTATGAATTATGAGCCAGTTGTTGCAGGTACAAAAGCAAGTAATGATGCAGGTCAAGCTGGTAAGGAGACAAGACCTGGCAAAGATTATATTTTGCTGCCTATTTGGACTGCTGATCCACCTTTCTCAACCCAAGAGTCAAAGAGTTCACAAGAAGATGATCTTGCTGAAGATCCAAAAGATGATAAAGAAGATGGTGTAAAATCTTCTGATGATGATAAAGTGGTTAATGAAGAAAAGCAGACTGATGAACAAGAAAAGGATGATGTATCAGATAATGTTACCAATGAAGAAATTAATGCTAGCAGTACTAACTCTATTAATACTGCTAAGCCAAGTGTTAATGTTGCTGACAAGGAAGGCATATCTTTTGATGATGATGACTATCCAGATGATCTAAACATGCCTCCATTGGAAGAAATATATCCTGATACTGATGATGATGTACTTGGTGCAGAGGCTGACTTAACCAATATGGAAGATGTAGTTCCTGTCAGTCCTATTCCAACTACAAGAATTCACAAGAATCATCCTAAGGATCAAATCATTGGAGAGCCACAATCTGCTGTTTAAACAAGAAGAATGATAAAGGATTTGAAGGAACAAGGTTTCTTTGCTAGATCCCTTCATCAAAGAAACAGTCACAAAGACCTTCAAAACTGTTTGTTTGCTTGTTTTCTATCACAAATAGAACCCAAGAATGCTCATAAAGCATTACAGGATCCAAGTTGGGTGGAAGCTATGTAAGAAAAGCTTCTACAATTCAAGCTTCAAGAAGTTTGGACTCTTGTAGATTTGCCTAATGGGAAGAGGGCAATTGGTACTAAGTGGGTTTTTAGATGCAAAAAGGATGAAAGAGGCATTGTGATTAGAAACAAGGCAAGGTTAGTAGCTCAAGAATACACTCAAGAAGAAGGTATCGATTATGATGAAGTATTTGCTCCTGTTGCAAGAATTGAAGCTATAAGGTTATTCTTGGCTTATGCTTCATACAAAGACTTTGTAGTGTATCAAATGGATGTAAAAAGTGCTTTTCTATATGGGACTATTGAAGAAGAAGTTTATGTCTCACAACCATCTGGTTTTGAAGATCCTAATTTTCCTGACAAGGTTTACAAGGTAGAGAAGGCACTATATGGTTTACATCAAGCTCCCAAAGCTTGGTATGACACATTGTCAACATACTTGTTGAACAACGGTTTTTGTAGAGGGAGGATTGATAAAACTTTGTTTATCAGAGACACAAAGATGATATCTTGTTAGTTCAAGTTTATGTTGATGATATTATCTTTGGATCAACAAACAAGGTTTTATGTGTTGAATTTGAAAAGCTAATGCATGAAAGATTTTAGATGAGCTCAATGGGTGAACTTACATTCTTCTTAGGGTTACAAGTCAAGTAAAAGGAGGATGGCATATTTATCAGTCAAGATAAGTATGTGGCTGAAATTTTGAAGAAGTTTGGGTTTACTGATGTGAAGCATGCAAAGATAACAATGAAAACTTCCAAGCCCCTGCTCAAAGATGAAGATGGTGAAGAAGTTGATGTTCACTTATACAGATCAATGATTGGTTCATTGATGTATCTTACAACTTCAAGACCTGACATTATATTTGCAGTGTGTGCCTGTGCAAGATATCAAATCACACCAAAAGTTTCACATCTTAATGCTGTGAAAAGAATTTTTAGATATTTGAAAGGTCAACCCAAATTACGCCTTTGGTATCCAAAAGATTCACCTTTTGACTTGGTTGCATACACTGATAGTGATTATGTTGGAGCTAGCTTAGATAGAGAATCAACAACAGGAGGTTGTCAGTTTTTGGGATGTAGGTTGATTTCATGGCAGTGCAAGAAACAAACTGTGGTTGTTAATTCCACAACAGAAGCTAAGTATGTGGCTGTTTCAAGTTACTGTGGACAAGTGCTCTGGATTCAGAATCAATTGCTGGATTATGGGTACAATTTTATGCATACAAAAATATATATTGATAATAGCAGTACTATGTGCATTATAAGAAATCCTGTTTATCACTCAAAACCAAAACATATTGATATAAGACATCATTTTATAATAGATTGTTATGAAAATAAGTTAATTCATATTGTTAAAATCCATACTGATAATAATGTTGCAGATTTGCTCACAAAAGCTTTTGGTGTGGGTAGATTTCAATTTTTGGTTGTCAGTATTGGAATGATAAATCTTTGAAAATTCTTATCTATTTGTGTTTTTGTAAAGTTTTGAAAGGATTAGTACTGTTATTAGGTCAATAAATTGTTTCTGCTGCTAAGTATACTTAGTGTTGCTAGTCTACTTAAAACTGTTGTGTTAATGCTGCCAGTTATACTTAGAACTGCTACGTATAATTGATGATGTGATTATTGTCCAATGTGTTATGTTTGTGGTTTTGTGTTTTTGGGACTAATCTTTTGCAGGATCAGCTGAGAAAAGTGATGGAGTGCTGATTACTAAGCTGTTAGGAGTGGAAATTGAGTTTCTGCTGCTAGGCATAAGTTAGTGCTGCTAGGTTTCTGCTGCTATGTTTGAGAGTACAGGGTACTGTTTTATAAATATGAACGATTAGGGATTTATATTCTTCAATCAAAGCTCTCTCAAACATGAACCCTAATTCCTTTTTATCCATTAATTTCAAATCCCAGCAAAACTCTACCAAAATTTTTTAAAATTCACAATGTCGACTCTATCTTTTGCAGACCAACATAACATGATTGCATTTTTGCAAAAACCCAGAGAAAGTGAAGGTTTTACTGAAATCACAGATTTTCATAATGCTACTCATATAAAGTATGCATTAACAGTAAATCCTACCATATATATTTCCAACATCAAACAGTTTTGGGCTACTGCTCAGGTCAAAACTGTTGATGAGGAAGTACAGATACATGCCCTTGTGGATGGGTAGAAGATTATCATTACTAAGGCTTCTGTTAGGGATGTTCTTCATCTAGCAGATGCTGAAGGTATTGAAAATCTTTCAAATTCTACAATTTTTGAAAACCTTGCACTGATGGGGTATGAAAGGCAAAATAGTTCTTTAAAATTTTCAAAAGGTTCCTTCTCTCCACAGTGGAAATTCTTAATATATACTATCTTAAAGTGTTATAGTCCAAAGACTACTGGTTGGAATGAGTTCAGTAGTAATATGGCTTCTACCATTATCTGCTTGGCTCAAAATCAAAGATTCAATTTTTCAAAATTAATTTTTGATAGTGTGGTTAAGGGCTTGGATAGTTCTTTAAACAAATACTACTTATATCCAAGGTTTTTGCAACTTCTTATGGACAAACAATTTACAAATAAAAAGGTTCATTACAAGGTTTATCCTTCTCTCTCTCATACTAAAAAGATTTTTGCTAACATGAAGAGAGAGGGAAAGGGTTTTTCAGGCATAGTTACTCCATTGTTTCAAACAATGTTGGAATTAGGTCAAACTCAGGGTGAAGGTTCAGCAATCCCAGCTGATACCCATCACACACCCAAAATTTTACCATCCACATCCACAACTTAAAAGACCTATAACCGTAGGTTCACCAAAAAGGGCACTCAGCTACCTCAGGCTAGTGCTAGTATGGCTGCAGATGAGGCTGTGCATGAGGAGAGGGGTCACAGTTTAGAAAGGGCTGCCACTATTGCTGCTAGCTTAGAAGCAGAGCAGGACAGTGGTAACATAAGTAAGATACAATCTAAGGCAACTTCTAATGAATCCAGTTCCTATAGAACTGATTCAGGTGAAGGTCCCAGCCAACCGGATAATATGGGGGGTGTAGGTGCTCAGGCTAGGTCTGAGGCTATGCCTAATTCACCCAATGATGCACCACTTAGGAGAGGTAACACACTCTGAAGTGCTGATGGTAGTATTGAACTTATAAATGAATTGATGGCTACTTGTACTAAACTGTCAGAACAGGTTTTTGACCTTCAACAAATAGCTGCTTCTCAAGGGGATGAAATTAAAATGCTGAAGAGAAGAGTTAGGTTTCTAGAAGGGGTACAAAGGTCAAGAACCTATAAGCCTAGAAGATTGAAAAAGGTGGGTACAGTTAAAAGGGTGGAATCTTCTAGTTCTGCAGATGTTCTCAAGGTGTTAAGAGAGGATGCTCCCAAATAGGGGGAATTAGTGCATGGTTGCAGGGGAAGATACTGAATTTGATGCTGCTATGGGTGATGATGTTAATGTTACTGAAGACCAGTTACTGCTGCTAATGTAAAACTTAATGTTGCTGGTACAAAAGCAGTTTCTGCTGCTAGTGAAGATGTTATGGATGATGAAACTGTTTTAGCTCAAGCCATAATTGAATTGAAGACATCAAAACCACCAGTTAAAGGCATTGTCATTCAAGAACCCATACCAACAACACCCACACAATCACAACCATCTTCACAGGGCAAAGGCAAGGGAATTCTAATTGAAGAACCTGTGGAGAAATCTCTTTCAAAGACAAAGAAAATGCTCTTAGATGAAGAAATAGCCAGAAAACAACAAGAAGAGTATGATGCTGAAGATAAAAGAATAAGGGAAGAAAGAGAAAGGAAGGCTAGAGAAGAAGAAGAGGCTAGCCTTGCAGAAATAAATTCCTGAGATGACATCCAAGCAAAGTGTGAAGCAGGTCACATGTTAGCCCAGAGAATGTGGCAAGATGAACAAGAAGAGCTATCCGTAGAAGAAAAATCAATGCTCTTCATGGAATTCTTGGCCAAGAGAAAGAAGTTCTTTGCTCAGAAGAGGACTGAAGCAAAAAGGAACCAACCACCCACCAAAGCTGAACAAAGAAAAGTAATGAGTGCATACCTGAAAAACATGGATAATTAGAAACCTAGTCAATTGAAGAATCTCAGTTTTTAAAAGATAAAAGATCAGTTTGACAAGGTATTGAAGAGGGTAAATACTTTCATTGCTATGAATGAAGATGAGGTGGTAAGAGGTTCTAAGAGAATAGGAGATGATATAGAACCTGATAGCAGCAAGAAGCAGAGGATTGATGAGCAGACAAAAGAAGATACTGATGATGACCAAGGTACAGAAGAAGATACTAAGCAATATATAACAGTAGTTCCTAATGATGATGAAGAGCTAACTATTGCTGCTGTACCTTTGGCTACAAAACTTCCAGATATTGTTGGTTGGAGAATATATAAAGAGGGCATAAAGAAAATAGTATATGAAATCAAAAGAGCTGATGGAAAGTTTTATATATTCTTCAGGTTTAATCAGATGTTAAGAAGCTTTAACAGAGAGGATTTGGAGACTCTTTGGAAGCTTGTTAAGGAAAAGTATGGACCAACAAGACCATTGAAGCAACCAGTGTCTAATCTAGATTATGTTTTGTGGGGAGATTTGACGAATATCTTTGAACCTCATGTAGAAGATGAAGTATGGAGAAGACCTTTCTATAACCTGAAGGTGATAAGCTGGAGATAATAGATACATGTGAACTTCATGAGTTGACAATGGATGCTATGCATATCTACATGTTGGTTGAAAAGAAGTATCCACTCACAAAGACAACATTAGGAAAGATGCTTGAAATTAGGCTTCAAATGGAATGTGGAATGAATGAAAGTATGGCAGATGAGCTTATTTGGTTTATTATAAGACTAAAGAATGAACAATGAAGTGTTTGGAAGCATCCTCCTGGTGAAGGTTCGAGCTTAGATTGAAACTTGATGATTTTAAAGGAAAATATCAAGTTTAGGGGAGGATTGTTGGGTTTTAAAGGCTTCTTGAGTTACTGCTGCTTTCATGATGTTAAGACTGCTCAGGGATTACAAGAAAAATATTACAAGTCATTACTGCTACTAGTTGTAAAGATTAATGCTGCTTATGGAAGTTAAGACTGCCATAGTAAATTAAGACTGCTGACAAACTTCAAGGAAAAATACTCTAAGTAGTTAATGCTGCTAGAAGGAAACTTAGTACTGCTAGTACTAAGTTAATGCTGTTGAAGTTTTAATGCTGCTAGAACAAAAAGTTAGTGTTGCTGATGCATTATTAGTGTTGCTAGAGTATTAGAGTCGGTTATTATGTATAGTATGTCTAGATAAGTATAGAAAATATTCTATAAGAGATTTATCTTGTATGGCAAGTAATTGTAAGCCGACTAGGACTCCTTAGTCTATAAAAGGAGGTCCTAGGGCATAGAGATCAATACGATTCTTTTATATACTTCAAGGTTGTAAACCCTAATACTTTTGAGTATTCGTATTATATTAATAATATTGAAGTGTTTTGTTTGATATTCATTGTTGGGTTTTAATGCTTCTAAGGTTGTTAATGCTTCTTATGATGTTAATACTGCTCAGGGATTTCATGGAAATACAACAAGTCATTAGTGCTGCTGGTTATAAAGTTAATGCTGCTGGTTGGATATTAATGCTGCTAAGAGATTAATACTGCTAGCATACTTAGTTAGTATTGCTAATATCTTATTAGTGTTGCTAGAGTATTAGAGTCGGTTATTATGTATAGTATGTTTAGATAAATATAGGAAAGATTCTATAAGATTTATCTTGTGTAGAAAGTTATTGTAAGCCGGCTAGGACTCCTTAGTCTATAAAAGGAGGACCTAGGGCATAGATGAGAATACGTTGTTAAGATAGTTTTACGATTTACTTCAAGGTTTTGTAACCCTAATACTCAGAGAGTATTCGTATTATTAATAATATTGAAGTGTTTAGTTGGTATTCATTGTTCATTAAAGTTCTTCTTAAGATTAAATACAAGATTCCGCATTGTGTTTGATAAATCAATAAGACAGTTTCTATACCTAGTTGTGTTAGATTTATCTAGCATAGCTAAACCTTACAAGCTAAGGAATTCGATCAAGTGTTCAATTGGGATCAACAAGTGGTATCAGAGCTTGTGATCTAGAGATTGTGAATCAAGAAGAGCCTGTAGGATCGTTTTAGCTCAAGAGAAGACATGGACTCAGAATCTACTCATATGATTACTGCATAAAAGGTCCCCATGCTTAAGCCTGGAGAATATGAGCTATAGAGGATGAGGATAGAGTAGTACATTCAGATGGTTGATTATGCTATGTGGGAGGTAATTGAGAATGGCAATACTATACCTAAGAAAGAAACTTCTGCTACTGGTGTCGTCACTATCATGCCCATTAAGACTGCTGAGGACAAGGCACAAAGAAGGCTTGAAGTTAAGGCCAGAAGCACTCTTATGATGGGGATTCCTAATGATCATCAGCTGACCTTCAATCACATCAAGGAGGCTAAACAGTTGCTGCAAGCTATTGAGACAAGATTTGGAGGGAATGCTGCAACCAAGAAGACAAGGAAGAACCTCTTGAAGCAACAATATGAAAACTTTACTGCTTCAAGTTCTGAAAATCTTGATCAAACCTTTGATAAACTTCAGAAACTCATCAGTCAATTGGCACTTGTGAAAGTCTCAATTTCTCAAGAAGATGTCAATCAAAAGTTCTTGAGAAGCTTATCACCAAAATGGAACATACACACTGTGGTATGGAGAAACAAGGATGATCTTGATACTATGAGTTTGGATGATCTGTTCAACAATCTTAAAGTTTATGAACCTGAAGTGAAAGGGTCATCTAGCTCATCAACAAGCACACAAAACTTAGCTTTTGTGTCCTCCTCAAACAACAATTCTAGCAGTCCTAATGAAGTAGTTAATGTTGCTCATGGAGTTAGTACTGCTGGCACACATGTTAATGCTGCAGGGTCTACAACCCTTGATAACTTGAGTGATGCTGTTATCTATGCTTTCTTGGCTGGTGCATCTACTAGCTCTCAAATCATGCATGAGGATTTGGAGCAGGTTCATCCAGATGACCTTGAAGAGATGGACTTGAAGTGGCAGATGGCAATGTTGACTGTGAGGGCAAGAAGATTTCTGAACAGGACTGGAAGAAATCTCAAGATTATTGGGAAGGATAGCTTGGGTTTTGATAAATCCAAGATTGAATGTTACAATTGTCATAGGAAGGGTCACTTTGCAAGAGAATGCAGAGCTTCAAAAAGCCAAGATTACAAGACTGGAGAAAGCATTAAGAGAGCTGTGGAAATAACAACTTCTACAGCTTTGGTGTCTCAATGTGATGATCTTGGAGCATATGATTGGAGTGATCAAGCAGCTGAAGGACCTAACTTTGCTCTTATGGCCTACTCTTCTGCATCAAGTTCTGATTCTGAGGTATCTAACAGTTCTAGTTGTTCATTTAATTCTTGTTTAGATACTATTGAAGAACTTAAGGCTAGGAATGATAAACTTTTGGAAGAGGTAAAAATGTTACAATTAGACAACTTAGGCTATAAGGTAGGTCTAAAATCTGTTGATGAAAGACTTGACTTTTTCAAACAAAATGAGTTAGAATATGTAGAAAAAGTAAATGTTCTTGAAAGTAAGCTTTATGTAAAAGAGCATGAGGTAATTGGACTTTCTCAAAGATTTGAACAGGCTGAAAAAGAAAAAGATGCAGCTTATAAGGAATTAGAAAAACATCAGGTTAAGGTCAATAAGATGGAGTTTGCATCCGAGATGGTAAATAAGACAATTGAGAGCCAGTTGATGAGGAGATGTAGTGGCATAGGGTATAATGAAGTTCCTCCCTCAATCACAGGAAAGTATGTACCTCCTATTCCAGAATTGTCTTGTTTAAGTGAGTCAAATGTTAAGTCTTTAGGAGAAAGTAGTGAATCTAATGAGGAAAAACCTAAGACTGAAAGAAAGTATTCTGATGCACCTATTATTGAGGATTGGGTGTCTGGTGATGATGAGGAACAGGAAAAGGATAAGCCTAAGGTTGAGAGTGTAATAGACAAGCCTAGAGTTGAACCAATTAAAATTGTCAAATCTAGTTTTGGTGACAAGTTGTCTAAGAAATTTGTTAGGTACACTGAGATACCTAGGCAGAGCACAAACATGCCTAGAGGTAACCAAAGAAGTTGGAATGGCATGATATCTCAAAGGTTAGGAAGTGACTTTGAGATGATTAATAAGGCTTGTCATCATTGTGGTAGTTTTGAACACTTACAGGATAATTGTTTTTACTATCAAAAACCAGTGTGGAACTATGCTAAGAGGGTGAATCATAAATTTTTTTCAAAGAATACTCACCCACATGCTAAAAGAAACATGGTTCCAAGAGCAGTACAACTAAGATCTGGTGTTGCATCAATTACAACTGCTAATCAAAATGTTTCTAAACAAGCAGTAGTAACTAATGTTGCTGGACCAGTTAGTACTCCTAACCCTAAAAGGATAGTGAATGGTGCAAATAAATTGTCAAAGTTTTCAAACAAAGCACATTCCACTGTAAAACAGCTCATTCAAAAGCCAACATCTATTAGTGATGCTAAGGCAAACACAGTAGTTTCTACTGCTAAGCCAAAAGTAATAACTGATACTGTTATGGAAAATCATTTTTATGCTGTGAAGTCCTCAGCTTGTTGGGTCTGAAAACCAAAAATTAAAGTTTTAGATCATGTTTCCAGAAACAGCAGTGCATCTATAATTTTAAAGAGATTTGATTATGTAGATGCACAAGGCAGATCCAAGTCAGTATTGGCTTGGGTCCCCAAAATGAACTGATTTTCTTACTTTATGTGCAGGGCAATCCACAAGTGGAATTGGAAGATAAAGGAGTATTTGACAGTGGATGCTCAAGGCACATGACTGGAAACATATCCTATCTTGAATATTTTGAAGCTATTGATGGAGGATATGTTGCTTTTGGGAGTAATCCCAAAGGAAGGAAAATCACTGGCAAAGGTACAATAAGGACTGATAAGTTAAATTTTGATAATGTGTACTTTGTCAAAGAGCTTAAGTTCAATCTCTTTAGTGTCTCACAAATGTGTGACAAAAAGAATAGTGTTCTTTTTACTGACACTGAATGTATTGTCTTATCTCCTGAATTTAAGTTGACTGATGAAAGTCATGTTCTACTTAAAGTTCCTAGAACAGACAACATATACAGTGTTGATTTAAAGAACATGGTTCCCAAAAGAGGTTTGACTTGTCTCTTTGCAAAGGCCACATCAGATGAATCTAAGCTTTGGCATAGAAGACTTGGTCATTTACATTTCAAAACAATGAGTAAATTGGTTAAGGGAAACCTTGTAAGAGGTTTGCCTTCAAAAGTTTTTGAAAATTCTGAAATCTGTGTTGCTTGTCAGAAGGGAAAATAACATAAAGCTTCTTGTAAGGCCAAAGTAGTGAACTCTATTAGTCAGCCATTACATATGTTGCACATGGATTTATTTGGACCAACATTTGTAAAGAGTTTAATGAAAAAGATGTATTGCGTAGTTGTCACAGATGATTATAGTAGGTTTACTTGGGTGTTCTTTTCAGCAACTAAGGATGAAACTAGTAGCATTCTTAAGGCTTTCATAACCAAGGTAGAAAACCTAGTTAATCATAAGGTTAAAGTGATAAGATGTGATAATGGAACTGAGTTCAATAATAGGGAGATGAACCAGTTTTGTGAGATGAAAGGTATTGATAGACAGTATAGTGTAGTTAGAATTCCTCAACAAAATAGAGTGGCTGAGAGGATGAATAGGACACTTATTAACGCTGCTAGAACAATGTTAGCTGATTCTAAATTACCTACTACTTTTTGGGCTGAAGCAATTAACACTGCTTGTTATGTACAAAATAGGAGTTAAGTAGTTAAGCCTCATAACAAGATCCCTTATGAACTTTTACATGGTAGAAAACCATTGCTTGATTTCTTAAGACCATTTGGGTGTCCTGTTACTATCTTAAATACCATAGATCACCTAGGCAAGTTTGATGGAAAGGCTGATGAAGGATTCTTTGTTGGATACTCTTCAAATAGCAAAGCTTTTAGAGTATTCAATAGTAGGACTAGGCATGTGGAAGAGAACTTGCATGTTAGGTTTAGTGAGAGTACACCTAATGTTGCAGGGAGTGGACAAAGCTGGCTTTTTGATATTGATTCCATAACCAAGACTATGAATTATGAGCCAGTTATTGCCGGAACTAACCAATGTGCAGGTACAAAAGCAAGTAATGATGCAGGTCAAGCTGGAAAGGAGCATGAGCATGACAAAGAATATATCTTGCTACCTATTTGGACTGCTGATCCACCATTCTCATCCCAAGGGTCAAAGAGTTCACAAGATGATAAAGAAGATGGTGCAAAATCTTCTAATGATGATCAAGAGGTTAATGAAGAACAACATAATGAAGCAAAGGATGATGTATCAAATGATATTAACACTGGCAGTTCTAACACAGTTAATGTTGCTAAGCCAAGTGTTAATGTTGCTAATGAAGAAATTAACACCAGCAATATTAATTCTGTTAATACTGCTGATCCAAGTGTTAATGTTGTTGACAAGGAAGGCATATCTGTTGATGTTGATGATGATCCAAACATGCCTGAATTGGAAGAAATCTATCCTGATACTGATGAAGATGTACTTGGTGCAGAGGCTGACTTAACCAACATAGAAGATGAGGTACCTGTCAGTCCTATTCCAACTACAAGAGTTCACAAGAATCATCCTAAGGAACAGATCATTGGAGAGCCAAAGTCTGCTGTTCAAACAAGGAAAATGGTTAAAGATTTGAAGGACCAAGGTTTCTTTGCAAGATCCCTTCATCAAAGAAACAGTCACAAAGACCTTCAAAACTGGTTGTTTGCATATTTTCTATCACAAATAGAACCCAAGAATGCTCACAAAACATTACAAGATCCAAGCTGGGTGGAAGCTATGCCAGAAGAACTTCTACAATTTAAGCTTCAAGAAGTTTGGACTCTAGTAGATTTGCCTAATGGGAAGAGGGCAATTGGTACTAAGTGGGTTTTTAGATGCAAAAGGGATGAAAGAGGCATTGTGGTTAGAAACAAGGCAAGTTTAGTAGCTCAAGGATACACACAAGAAGAAAGTATTAATTATGATGAAGTATTTGCTCCTGTTGCAAGAATTGAGGCTATCGGATTATTCTTGGCATATGCTTCATACAAAGACTTTGTGGTGTATCAAATGGATGTTAAAAGTGCTTTTCTGTATGGGACTATTGAAGAAGAAGTTTATGTCTCACAACCACCTGGTTTTGAAGATCCTAATTTTTCTGACAAGGTTTACAAGGTGGATAAGGCACTATATGGCTTACATCAAGCTCCCAGAGCTTGGTATGATACATTGTCAACATACTTGTTAGACAATGGTTTTAGTAGAGGGAAGATTGATAAAAGTTTGTTTATCAAAAGGCAAAAAGATGATATCCTGTTAGTTCAAGTTTATATGGATGATATCATCTTTGGATCAATACACAAGGCTTTATGTGTTGAATTTGAGAAGCTGATGCATGAAAGATTTCAGATGAGTTCAATGGGAGAACTTACATTCTTTTTGGGACTTCAAGTTAGACAGAAAGAAGATGGGATATTCATCAGTCAAGATAAATATGTGGTTGAAATTTTGAAGAAGTTTGGATTTACAGATGTGAAGCCTGCAAAGAACACTATGGATACATCTAAGACCCTGCTCAAAGATGAAGATGGTGAAGAAGTTGATGTTCATTTGTATAGATCAATGATTGGATCATTGATGTATCTTACAGCTTCAAGACCTGACATAATGTTTGCTGTCTGTGCCTGTGCAAGATATCAAGTCACACCAAAAGTTTCACATCTTAATGCAGTGAAAAGGATTTTTAGATACTTGAAAGGTCAACCCAGATTAGGCCTTTGGTATCCAAAAGATTCACCTTTTGACTTGGTTGCATACTCAGATAGTGAATATGCTGAAGTTAGCTTGGATAGAAAATCAACAACAGGAGGTTGTCAGTTTTTGGGAAGCAGGTTGATTTCATGGCAGTGCAAGAAACAAACTGTGGTTGCAAATTCCACAACTGAAGCTGAGTATGTTGCTGCTTCAAGTTGCTGTGGTCAAGTGCTCTGGATTCAGAATCAGTTGCTGGATTATGGGTACAATTTTATGCATACCAAAATATACATTGATAATAACAGTACTATGTGTATTATAGGGGTGAGCATCGGGCCGGAACCGACCCGTCCTGACCCGATACCGAATAGTCCCGAAACCGATTACCTCAAAAACCCAGCCCGACTCCTGAACCGAATAGTCCTGAATAGTCTTAGAATTACCTCGGTTTTGTCGGTTCCTTTGTAATTTCCCGAATAGTCCTGAATCCCGACCCGACTTGAGTCCCGAATAGCCGAAAACTTCAGCCCGAATCCCGACCCGAGTTGAGTTCGGTTTATGTCGGTCGGGGTCGGTCGGGATCGGTTGGGATCGGTTGTCGGGCCTCGATCGGTTTTGCTCACCCCTAGTGCATTATTAAAAATCCTATTTATCACTCAAAAACAAAACTTATTGAGATAAGACATCATTTTATAAGAGATTTTTATGAAAACAAGTTAATTCAAATTGTTAAAATCCATACTGATAATAATGTTGCAGATTTGCTCACAAAAGCTTTTGATGTGGGTAGATTTCAATTTTTGGTTGTTAGTATTGTAATGGTAAATCTTTGAACAAATCTTATCTCTCTGTGTTTTTGTAAAGTTTTATAAGGATTAGTGCTGTTATTAGGATAATAAATTGTTTCTGCTGCTAAGTTTTTAGTGTTGCTAGTTAAAATTAGTATTGCTAATTTAGTATTGCTAGTTATAATTAGTATTGCTAGTTTACTTAGTATTGCTGTGTTAATGTGGCTAGTTATACTTAGTATTGCTAAGTGTAATTGATGATGTGATTCCTATAAATTGTGTTATGTTTGTGGTTTTGTGTTTTTGGGACTAATCTTTTGCAGGATAAGCTGAGAAAAGTGCTGGAGTGCTGATTAATAAGCTCTTTGGAGTGGAAATTGAGTTTATGCGACTAGGCATAAGTTAGTGCGGCTACGCCTAATTTAGTGCTGCTAGGGTTCTGCTACTGAGTTTCAAAGAACAGGGTACCGTTTCATAAATAAAAATGATTAAGGGTTTATATCTTTCTCACTATCCCTAAAGTTAGTGCGGCTCGATCAAAACTCTTTCAAATCATAAACCCTAACTCTTTTTGAATATTAATTACAAATCTCAGTAAAATCCCATCAATTTTTTTTTCCAAAATTCACTATGTCGACTCTGTCATTCGCTGATCAACATACCATGGTTGCATTTTTGCAAAAGCCCCAAGAGAGTGAAGGTTTTACTGAAGTCGTAGACTTTCTTAATGCTGCTCATATAAGGTATGCATTAACAGTGAATCCTACTATATATGTTTCCAACATCAAACAGTTTTGGGCTACTGCAAAGGTCAAAACTATTGATGAAGAAGTAAAGATACATGCCTTTGTGGATGGGCAGGAGATTATTGCTACTGAAGCCTGTATTCGAGATGTTCTTCATCTTGATGATGCTAAAGGTATTAGTAATCTTCCTAATTCTACAATTTTTGAAAATCTTGCATTGATGGGGTATGAAAGCCAAAGTACTTCTTTAAAGTTTTCAAAAAGGGCTTTCTCTCCATAATGGAAATTCTTAATTAACACTATCTTACAGTGTCTTAGTCTAAAGACTACTAGTTGGAATGAGTTTAGTAGCAATATGGCTTCTGCTATAATCTGCTTGGCTCAAAATCAAAAATTTAATTTTTCAAAATTGATTTTTGATAGTGTGGTTAAGGGCTTGGATAGTTCTTCAAATAAATATTACTTATATCCAAGGTTTTTACAACTTCTTATGGACAAACAATTTTCAAATAAAAGGGTTCATAAAAAGGTTTATACTGCTCTCTTTCATACCAAAAAGGTTTTTGCTAATATGAAGAGAGAGGGCAAGGACTTTTCAGGCAGAGTTACACCATTGTTTCAAACAATGTTGGAACTAGGTCAAAATCAGGGTGAAAGCTCAGCAATCCCAGCTGATGCTTATCACACACCCATTGTTTTGCCATCATCCACAACAATTCAAAAGACCCAAACCCCTAGGGTCACCAAAAAGGACACTCAACTACCCCAGGTTGGTGCTAGTATGGATGCAGATGGGGCTGTGCATAAGGAGAGGGGTCACAGATTAGAAAGGGCTATCACTAATGCTACTAGCTTAGAAGCAGAGCAGGACATTGATAACATAAGTAAGACCCAATCTAAGGCAACTTCTAATGATGAAAGTTCCTCTGAAACTGATTCAGGTGAAGGTCCCAGCCAACCGGATAATATGGGGGTGTAGATGCTCAAACTGGTTCTGAGGCTATGCCTAACTCACCCAATGATGCACCACTCATGAGAGGTAACACACTCCAAAGTGCTGAGGGTACCATGAAACTTATTAATGAATTGATGGCTACATGTACAAAATTGTCAAGGGATGTTCTTGGTCTTAAGAAGGAGCTTAAGTAGGTTAGAAGTTCTCAAGGTACTGAAATCACAAGGTTGAAGCAAAGGGTTAGGTATCTTGAAGGTCTACAGAGATCAAGAACACATAAAACCAAAAGATTGTACAAGGTTGGAACTACTGCCAGGGTTGTCTCTTCTGATGAAGCACCAAGTTTGGAGAAGGATGTTTCCAAACAGGGGAGGAATACTAGCAAAGATTCAGGGGAGGAGACTGGAGTAGATATGGATACTGGGATAGATGTTGATGTTGTTGAATCTGGGGAAGATGATAATGATGTGAATGAGTTTGTTGTTGCTGACCAACAAGGAAATACTGCTGATCATGGTTTTGAAAAGGTGGTTGAAGTTGCTGAGGTGTTACTTGATGTTGCTGCACTTAAAACTGCTGAGATTGAAGTTAATGTGGCTAGCTCAGAAGTTAATATGGCTAGTGCAGAAGTTAATGTTGCTGATACAGAAGTTAATGTGGCTAGTGAAAAGGTTAGTGCTACTGCGACAGAAGTTAGTACTGCTGATGATGATGAAACTATTGCTCAAGTATTAACAAAGTTGAAGAGTACATGACCTAAAGCAAAGGGAGTTGTGATTAAGGAACCAGTATCAGTAGCAAAAACACCAACAACAACAATCTCACCATCAGACAAAGGCAAAGGGTTGTTGATTGAAGAACCCAAGAAGAAATTCAAGTTTCAGTCACCCAGTCAACAAGAGGAGCAAATGGTTACAGATGAAGAAGTTGCAAGACAAGTGCAAGCTGAGCTTGATGCTGAAGAGGAAGAGGCAAGAAGAAAGCTAGCTGAAAAAGAAGAACAAGCAAGTCTTGAACTTATAAATTCATGGGATGACATTCAGTCTAAGTGTGAAGCAGATCACATGGTAGCTCAGAGAATGTGGGATGATGAGCAAGAAGAGTTGTCTTTGGAGGAGAAATCAAAGCTCTTTATGGAATTCATGAGACAAAAGAAGAAGTTCTTTGCACAGAAGAGAGCTGAAGAAAAGAGAAACAAACCTCCAACTCTGGCACAACAAAGGAACATTATGCAGACCTATCTGAGAAATATGGGTGGATGGAAACAAACTCAGTTCAAGGGGATGAGCTATGATAGAAATAAAAAGGAGTTTGACATGCTTTTCAAAAGGGTTAATACATTTATTGAGATGAATGATGAAGAGTTGGAGAGAATGAGGTCCAAGAGGTCTGGAGACAAGTTAGAATCTGAAAGCAGCAAGAATCAGAAGGTAGATGAGCAATCATAGCAAAAACAAGAGAAGACATAGCAGTCTCAAGAGGGTAATAAAAAGGAAGCAGATAATTTACAACAAATGACTGAAATTATAGACAATGATGATGATACATTTATTGATGACGTACCTTTGCAGAATAAAGGTCCTATCATTGACTGGAAGACTGGGTATAATAAGAAAACTCCTTGGTGGGAGATAATTAGAGCTGGTGGACAGTCTAAAAGGTTTGTAACATTTCACCAAATGCTCAGAAATTTTGATAGAGATAATTTGGAAACATTTTGGGCATTAGTCAAAGCAAGATATGGTGATACAAGGCCATAAAATATTTTGGATGTAGTTCTTTGGGGAGACTTGAAGATAATGTTTGAAGTATTTCCTAAAGATAGAGTTTGGAAAGATCAATATAAAAGTAAAGTTATTCTTTGGAAACTTTTTCAAACATGTGGAGTTCATGTTGTTCAGATGAGAGGAGCTGATATCTACATGCTAGTTGAAAAAGACTATCCTCTGGCAAAGAGTACACTTAATATGATGCTTAATGGAACTGTTAAACTACAAATTGATTATTGGAGTGAAATGGTAGTTCAGCTTCTTAGAAAAATGGAGAAACAACTTTCTGGGGCTAAGAAGTAAGTGTTTGAAAACATCCTCCTGGTGAAGGTTCAAGCTTAGATTGAAACTTGATGATTTTGGAAGAAAATATCAAGTTTAGGGGAGGATTGTTGGGTTTTAATGCTTCTGAGATGGTTAATGCTGCTTATGATTTTAATACTGCTCAGGGATTTCAAGGAAATACAACAAGTCATTACTGCTGCTGCTTATAAAGTTAATGTTGCTGGTTAGATATTAATGCTACTAAGAGATTAATACTGCTAGGACACTTAGTTAGTATTTCTGATATATTATTAGTGTTGCTAGTGTATTAGAGTCGGTTATTATATATAGTATGTTTAGATAAATATAGAAAAGATTCTATAAAATTTATCTTGTGTAGAAAGTTATTGTAAGCCGACTAGGACTCCTTAGTCTATAAAAGGAGGACCTAGGGCATAGATGAGAATACGTTGTTAAGATAGTTTTACGATTTACTTCAAGGTTTTGTAACCCTAATACTCAGAGAGTATTCGTATTATTAATAATATTGAAGTGTTTAGTTGGTATTCATTGTTCATTAAAGTTCTTCTTAAGATCAAATACAAGATTTCGCATTGTGTTTGATAAATCAATAAGACAGTTTCTATACCTAGTTGTGTTAGATTTATCTAGCATAGCTAAACCTTACAAGCTAAGGAATTCGATCAAGTGCTCAACTGGGATCAACATTCATTGTTTACTATTAGTTCAATATAAAGTTATTCTTAAGATCAAATACAAGATTCCGCATTGTATTTGATATACTTCAAGACAGTTTCTATACTTAGTTGTTTTAGATTTATCTAAGATAACTAAACCTTTACAAGCTAAGGGATTCGATCAAGTATATTGCTGGGATCAACATCATGTTCTAACCTAGTTATAGTGACTTGCCAACCTAAACCCTACCCGAATTCCATTCTTCTATTGAAGTGTTGTGATGAATAACCTAAACTATTAAATATTTAGTGTGAGGCATAAGAGTTAGAATCAAATGAGAAGGATGAGAAGAAGCCGCAACCACACATTTGAGATGCACCTACAAAAGTACATGCATCTCCCTTTAAAATTTTCTCTCTTGTTTAAAATGTTTGGCTAGAACTTCTTTTCATTCTTCTGATTTGAATTTTTCTTCTCACAGATCCCTTCCCTGTGGCATGATATATAAATTTAAGTAAAGATATTGTTTGTTTTCAAATTAGGGTTAAAATTGAACCAGTTATTTGGAATGTGTTTGTTATCTTTTCTTACAGAAAGGTTCCACATATGCCATGTCAGGTTATGTACTTTTTCTGTTTTATGAAACTCACATTTTCCTAGGGATGAAAAAAGCACCCGAAAACGATGAGGAAAACCAAAACCCGGACCGGTTGGGTCAGGTTCAGGGGCGGGTTGGCGGGTGTGGGTATTGATATCAAAATTTAGGCTGGTACAGGTTTAGTGACAAGTTCTAGTAATACTCGCTCGGTTACCCATATATGTACTCGTATACATATCCATTTACCCGAATCTGTACTCGCTTTATTGCTATTATAATCAATTAGAGTATATATATTATTTAATTTCTTCTATTATCTTTTTTATATAAGTATCTCTATTATCTAACACATTTGGATTTTGTACATGAAGCGTTCGAAAGCGTTAAATCATTTGATATGATATTCGTTTCTTTATCTTTTAAAAAATTTGAATATAGTAGGGTGTTGTGTTTTTGTATAACAACCCGTAATTTTCATCAATATAAATTCCACTACGATATCTATATAAGGTATTTTCACGGGAAATTTTTTGCTTCATTTCATTCCAACTATGTAAAGTAACTTGCATAGTCCACTAGACGTGCTCAAGCAACTACCAATGCCAAATATCTCTATGTTTACATCATGTAAACCTCCTAATATGTCAAGTCTATGTTTCAAAGATCATTTTACCAAGTATACTATCAATCTAACCTACTATTTCCAATATTATACCGAAACAAGCCTTATACGTTTACGGTTATTTCGAAACCCTAATTTCAAGTTGAAACTAGTTTGAAAGTGTTCATGTAACAACCGAGACATTTCGGGTCACTAATTTTACTAATATTAATTACTTAATTTATATATTTTAAGTAAATTAACTTTTAGCGGAAAAGTTGCCCGTGTACGTTGTGACACGTACATTTAAATCCGTAATATGACTCAGACTATGCCCAGTCTACCCATTTATATGATTTATTTCCCTCCACGTACTTGTTTTCATATGGAATAAATTAATTTTCCATTTCTACGCGAAGTATGCACATTTTACGTTTTACGCGTTTCCGGCTCGCGGTTTGAGCTTTAAAGACATTATAACACTCCGGAAGGCTCGGGAAATTTATGAAACATCAAATTAGGTCATTTTAAGTTAGATTTATCATTTTTATGAAAATAGTATCTTCATGACATTTATTTCCAAAATCTAGGTATATAACGTTACCGGTTTAGCTCCGTTAGCCTTTAAATCACTCCGTGACTTATACTACTTAAACTAAATGCATCATACTCTATATATATATATATATATAAAAAAGGAAATAATCCGCCCCCAAAATGCCTAGGCCGGCCCTCCCCTCCCTTTAACCACTTACACACTCTTTAATACTTCATTTCTCAAGGATACTCCATCATTAGTTCATGCGTCCAAAGATAAAACTCTCTCACTAAAAATCCACTCAAACTTCAAACTCTCTTGCCCTCTTGCTGCTGCCGTGAATCTCCCTCCCCCTCAAGACCATCTTCTTCAAGTTTTAAGCATCCAAAAACCTTGCATTAGTTGACCCATTTGAGCCCTAGTAAGTTTCCTTAATTAGTTTCATCTCATTTTCTTTATTTTCCTATGTTTATTAGAGATTTTTCTAGGATAAACAAACAACTATTGCATGTGTCATTTTAGATGATTTGAGTCAAGATCTTATAGGATATAAGTTGTTTGATAAATGGTTAAAGTGGATTGGTAAATATATTGCAAGAGATTAATGGATTTAAATGATTTTTGAACTAGTTATGGATGGTTGTCTTGGATATTTTATTGTTAGAACTGAAATAAAACTTCAAAAATGAACTTTTACTCCTGGAATTGTGAGGTTATTGAGGGAATAAAATGTAAGTAATCATTGATCATAGGCATGCATGTGTATTAGAGGTAATAAATGCACAAATGTAACAATTTGGATTGGTTATTAGGCTGTCTCAGATTTGATACTAAAAGATCCGTCCACCATTTTGTCTCCAGAAGTTTTTATGAAAAAATAAAAATACTGGGTGATAGCCTCAGATCTTAGGGTCATTTCCCCTAAAACCTTACCTCAAAATTCATCACGATGAGTTTATGAGAAAATCCACACTAAAACTTGTCCAGAAGCTGTATGTCAGTGTTCTAAGGCCAAAAACTCCTAGATTTAAGCATTTCCTCAACCTGGTCATTTTGAATGAAATGTAGCCAAGACATAAAAAAAACTTCTCCAATTGGATTCATGCTCATAAGACCTGTAGATAAAAAGATACACCCTTTTTTCTAAACTCATTTGGATGCTGAGTATAACTACTTAGAGACACAGAGGTAAATTGGTAATTTCACCCATGTTCTGAGGTTCTCAGTTATGTAAGGCCTTGATTTTCATATAGTACATAGTCATACCTTTCTAAGAATATAAAGTTCATAATTTTAGCTTTCACGATTTAGAAATGGCGACCCAATTGGTGCGGCAATTTTATAAAATTTCCATCAGCTTTGCATTTTTAAACCATATAAGCTTTATTAAACGTCTTTCGACCCATGTCTTGCTATAATACTTTTAAATAAATGACCATATGATATTTTGAGTTCAATTACTGAGTTAAGTCATAAATATAAAGTATTATACCTTAATCCCCGAGCCTAAGTCGTGTTATATTTTATTTAGGTCACTTGTGATCTTGCGGTTTTTCTCGACGTGCACACTTCTCCGATTTCCGTTGCTACTTCATTATTGGTGAGTTCATAGCCCCAAATTTTTACTTAAATTGTTTTACAAACTCCGTGGGGGAGATACATGCTATAAATATTTATGATCACAATGTTTTGAAACTTGTATGCTATCGTGTTATTATTATTGCCTAAGTTTCCCATAGCCAAAAGTCCCTCTATCGTGAACCGTTAGTCACTTGCGAGTGAACGCGAATACAGTAAGTAGATCTATTGGTAACAACACTCCCCATGCAGGTATGTGCCTATAAGGCAGTTGTGTGTATTGTATTCGTACTAGATGATAGGTGTGGCTATTACCTATGTATGAGGGCTGATTCATGCTTTTAGCAACAGAACGTTAGTGTCGGGGTCACGGGCTTAGGGCAATAATAACCTTACTAGACTTTGCATTTGTTGCTTAGTTGTTTTTATAAATTATTTATTGTGATCGACTGCTTATGATTAAACTCTATGGATTCACTCAACCTTTGTGTTGACCTTTTTAGCATGTTTTATCTCAGGTCCTTAAGGCGATAGCAGGTGGGAAGCATTTTCGAGTCTTTTGCATAAATGAAGACTTGTTTTATAAATATTTCATTCGATAAACTTTTGAACAATTTATGTATTGCACTTATGTATTGGGACCATTTTACGCTGTAAAACTCTGAATTTTCCGTAATATTATCGAATGGTGTTGTTTTTTGAAAATGTCTCATTTTAGAGTTTGTTTTCTATGACTTGGACTGTGAAACTAATAAGTAACTCCCCAAATCTCTATTCCGTTGCATATCTAACTTTGGGGGTGTTACAGTTCAAGGCTTATGTATAAGTTATCTTAGCTACATTTTCCTTCCTAAACCCTAGTACAACTACTTAAAGCTCAATGTACAAGTCCTTTAAGCATAGAATCCAAATTAGGTCATTTAAGTTCCTAAACTATGTTTAAACCCTACCATTACTTTAGCATAAGGTACAAAACCCTAATGCATGATTCCTAAACATTAAACCTAATCCCTAATTACTTTCTAAACCCTAATCCTAGTATTAAACCCTAATCAAACCCTAAACAAACCCTAATCCAAAATGAAACCCTAAACCTAAAAAACTAACTAATTGATAACGCTCAAATTGTAAATGTTTTTAGAAGCGTTATCGTGGATTTTATGCATATATATTGATCATTTTTATAAACTTATGGTACTTAATGAAGTATAATTTCTATTTTAGGTTCATGGAACCTCACGACAAAGAAAACCAAGAAAAAGATGAAGAAATGATCAATAAATGAAGATTTATGCATGTACGAAGAATTCCCGACAAATGAAAGTCTCTTGGAGTATATTCGAGAAGATAAAGTCATGAAGTTGTCACTCCAAAGACTCAAAGAATAAAGCACAAGAGGGAAAACAAGAAAAGAAATGAAGAAAAGAAGCTCAAACGAAGAATTATTGGAAGACTCGTTGTTCCCGACACACCTTCACCATTTTGGCCATAACTTGAGCATACGAACTCGGATTTAGTTGATTCAAGCGGCCACGGAAAGCTAAGAGAAAGATCTACAATTTTCAAGAGGCCAATTTGCTCCAACCGATCGGTTGGTCAGCTCGTTATTTTTCATCACTAATATTCATTTGTGTACAAGCCAATTCTAGATCCTTCCCAAGTAGATTCTAGTCCATTCTAAGCTACTTGGTTACCAAGTTGAGCATTAATACCCCAAGGCCTTGAGAGTAGTATAAATAGGACTCATTTGTAAGAGTTTTACACACATTCACATGCTATCAATATCCAATAATCTCACAACTCATGTAAACTCTAAGAATATCTCTCTTAAACCGCCCCTCAACCTTTTCTAGAGGTTTTGGGGGGTTGGCTTAGTAATTGGCTATGGAACAATGGAAGATTCATCTTATGAACTTTGGTATATTCTCTTTTAATAATATTCATTTTTGGTTTCTTTGATTGTGTTGATGATGTGATTCTTGTTATGTGCTTTGTCTTGTGAATGATGTCTTAATACTTGTTTGGATATTATGATAACTTGTGATATTAGGATGTTTGGATATTTGTAGTGTTTGTTTGGATTATGATGATAACATCATATTTGGTTAAATTGTAACTTGTCTTGTTTATTGTTTTGATGAATTATTGTTGAGTCTATATGTTGAAAGGATTCTCAATAGTGGTTTATTTCAATTCATTAGTCGACGAATGTTTTGGTCTTGTACTTTGTGACGATTGTACAAGAAACTTAATAAACATAACAAGTGAAAGTTTAATTTAGATTAAAGGTCGAAAGGCATCTTTTGAATATGTGTTCTAATCATTATTTTTCAAGTAAATGGAACTTCACAAATTGATGACATCAAAGTTATGGGTCGAAAGAACTCTTTGTTTGTTGTTGGTTTAGGCATGAGTTTTATGACATGACCAATTGATTAAGACTTATGTACATTTGATTTATAAAACACTAAATTATTATTGGTTCTAAGAGGTCGTCAGGATTACCTTTGATAATATGTTTTCCAAACTAACCATCCTAAAACTAGTAAAGGCTTACACCAAGTTCTTACTAATTTATTATAAGGCTTACACCAAGTTCTTATTAACTTATTATCATTGCCAAACATGTATATTCTTTGTGTGGTTGTTCTTATATTGATTTTCTTGTTGGTTTGATCCGTGACAATCATAACCATCAACTTATTACTTGCTTAAACAAACAAACGACACTTGAGTGCAATCAAGTCTCTTGGGACGACCTTGACTTACCAACCCCTATACTACATATGACTAGGGTATACTTGCCCGAATGTGTTCCTAGTTAATCGGTAATTCTTGTTTATAAATTTAAAACCTTTTGCGAACGCATCAAGTTTTTGGCGCCGCTGCCGGGGACTTTGGTTTTTGTTCTTAGGTGTTTGTTTGTTTGTTGCTCTTGCGTGATCCTTTGATTGATTGTTTGAATTGAATTCTTGTTGAATTGTTCGTTTGTTCGCTTGATATATTGATTGATTGTTTGTTTGCTAGTTTTTTCAAATGCTATATTGCTCTTGCTCATAAATGATTGTTTCTTTGCTATTGTTTGATTGCTTGCTTGCTTGTTTGCTCATGATAATTGCTTAATTTCCTCCCTTGCATTTTGTTTCAAAAATCTCTTAATTCTCATATTTGCTTAATGATCTTGGCATCAAAATCAAGTGTTTTGGTGTTGGGATTTTCGTTTCATTTGTTCTAAAAATACTTATTTAAATGTTTGCTTTCAAAGTTTGTGCTCGAATTGCTTGCCAAAAAACCACCAAAATGACCAGAATCATCTAGCCGATCGGATGGCAACTCTAACCGTTCGGCTGGACCACCCAAACCATCTCAACCGATCGGTCACCACCCGTAACCAATTCGGTTGGAGGCTTCTGTCCCATTTTTTTCTTAGTTTTTGTTCTTCTTGTTTTGTGAGTTTTTTATTTTATATGTTTTGTGATCTCTTGCATGTTTTTGTGTTTCTTTTTGTTCGTGTTTTTCTTGTCTAGATTAGTCTCGTATTAATTTGGAATAAGACTATCTTGTTTTAGATTGTTTTGTTTTGATTTGTGACTAATTGTGTTTGCTTGCGTCTATGTGCTTGTCATTTTCTGTGATTTTGCTCTTATTTGTTCATGTTTATTTCTGTTTTTTAAGTGTCGTTTTATGTTCTTGGTGCTCTTCTAGTATATATGTGTTTATGTGTTTTACTTGTGTTTATTTTTGTGTTTGTTACGTTATGCGTTCCTGTTTTATTTTGTCAATAAAAAGTTTTAAGTAAAACTTGTTTTCATAAAAAAAAATAAAAATAAAAAAATAAAAAATACCGAGCCTTCTATCCGATCGGTTTGACATCCAACCGATCGGATAGACCCAAACCTAAAAATATTTCACCCCAACCGAATCGGATAGAGACCATACCGATCGGTTGGAGCTCTCGGTAAATATTGGCCCAATCCAACCGATCGGATGGATACCCTGACCGATCGGATGGACCAATTGGTAAAAAAAAAAAAAAAAAAGAAAAAAAAAATGTTATTTTCATTTTTCGTATTTTGTTCTTGTGTGTTTGTGTTTAGATCGAATAAGTTTTAATGTCTTTTGGTTTTTGCAAGAGTATCATTTCTTTTATTCTACTTAAATTTGGTTTTTGCATTTTAAATTTTGTTAATTTAGTACGTTGTGAATAAATAAGTACTTGTTTTTAAAAATGTTTTGAACTTTTGTGCACTTGTTTAGATTATGTGTATTGCTTATTGATTTGCGTATGATTGTGATAATATGTTTTAATTCAATTTCAAGTTAATTCTAAGATCCAATTGTGCTTAAGTTTCGTAGTGACATTTGTTAATCAAGTTTGACTAGTTGTTAATAATTCTAAAGGTCGAAAGATTTATTGTTATTGAACTAGTTATAATCATTTGTATATGAATGATTGTTTTTACCCATTATTCTTGGTTTAACAAAGAAAGTTAATTGTGATTGTAATAAGAATGCTTTTTGTCTATCAAATTGGATTGATTGTAAACCACCTCAAGGGTCGAAAGATTAGTAGTCTACAATCAATTGTGACCTTTTGTCTATGATCGGTTACCTTTTGTATTGACCATTTCCTAAGCGTATTTGATAAAACAAAAGATTATTTTTGTGTTTAAGTTTGTTAATCCAAACTTATGAACCTTGAATTGATCTTGAATTGATTGGTTAAACTTAATGTTTGTTTTTATGAACAAAAATCTTGACGAAGGTTTAACTTGTAAGAACAATAGATTAGTTCACCTAACTAATTATCATAACCAACATGTTAACAAAGTTATCACAATCATGCTTATCAAGAGTAGTAAACTAGTCTAAGCAAGTGTAGTTTTAAAAGTTATCGAATAAGTTTAAAAATGTTTTGAACTTTGTGGGTATGTTCACTGGAAACCCTCACGAGACTTCACTCGTCCACTCGGGCCACCGAGGGGTTTAAAAGGCTTGTTGCATACGCTAAATGCAACCGTGATGCCTACAAAAGTGAGTTTTAGAATTTTACGCGTTTTTTGCAGTTTAGTTTATTTTTGCAGATTTAATAAGCTCTTGGAGATTGGATTATTGGTGATATTATACTTGGTGTGGAGATGTTTTGTTGAATGAGAAATTGATTGATTTCATAAGCTTATGCTAGCATTTGCTTAGCACCTTATCATATGGAGTTCGATCGCGATTTCTTGGCCCGAAAAGTTTCGTTTCTCTTTGACTATTTACTCATTTATTTTTCCCTATTTTACTTGCTTTGAAGGTTATTTTTCACAATGAGTATAATGCGTAACTTAAGTGTGGGGGGAAGTAAATAGAAAAAGCGAAACTACTTTTCAAATTTATAATTTTTGGGGCCAATTTAAAATTTTGTATACTTGTTTGCCTTTGTGATCTAATTGTTTTCACGCTTTTAGGATAATATATTAGAATAACTGGATCAATCCACTGGTGAAATCTGTAATTTTTAAAAAAATTGAGATGTGTCCCGATTAATATTGCAATCCATTTTGGATCGATAACATTTGCTAGCACATATTATAGCTCTTTCCACTAAATTGTGAGGATTTGAGCATGTTTCGTATATAGCATACATCTTTTATGCTTGGATCTTTTGCTATGAGTGTGCCGGTGATTTTATTTATTCTAGAACTTGTACTTTTAAATCATTACCAGACCGCAGTAAGATCACATTCGTGTGATATAAGTGTATTCGTGTGATAAAGAGGCACCCTTAGGAATAAAACCAAATGGCCTTCATTTTACATCTAATGAAATATTAGCTAGCTACATTGGCTAGTTAACTACCCATATGGACCCATTTGTTAGCGTTTATCTTTAGCGCTAGATACCCTTAGTTACACCCTCCGAGCCATCCTTTTCATTTTTGATTAAATCCAGAAAAATACAAAAATATTTTACACTTAAAACCTTAGCCTAACCCCTTGTCAAAGTCTAAATGGTTGGTTGCTAGTTGCTTGGTATGTTGGATTGTTTTTGATGATTATTAGTTAGCCACACTTTGTCATTCGTGTGTGCCATTCCGACGAAGATGGAGAGGGCCCGCTTCATATTTTGTATTTTTGTGGTGTATGCTTATGCGAAATGTGGGTAGATGTGATGTATGAAAGAAAGGTTGAAAAAAAAAATGTGAAAAAAAAAATGAATAAGTCATCGAAAAAAAAAGAAAAGAAAAAAATATATGTGATGACAATTATAGCCAATGTGCTATATTATTATGAAGATGAAGGAAGAGGAAGTATCTTTGAGATATCGATTAGCCAATGTGCTAAGACGTGATATGCATATATATATTTGGTGATCGATATGTTAAGAAGAGGAAGTTGTTAACTATAATCATTTACGGGTTTGCGGTTTGTTCGGTAACTAGCAACAATGGGACTTAGACTTGACTTTTTTTTTAACCAATTTCATAAATACTCCCATGCCTTATCCCTACCCTTACCAAATTACTTTATTCGTTGTTAGCTTTCGAGCATCCGAATATAGTGATGGCTTTGTGAAAATATGTAGTGCATTAATATTGTAGTGACCATCCGATTTTTGAATAGTTGAAAAACGCGCCAGCGATCTAGTGCGTATTTCAGTGACCATCCGTTATGTAAGTAACGCGCTAGCGAACCTAGGTACAATCTAGTGACCATCTGTTGATTAGCTAGTCAAAAATCCGCGCCAGCGAGCTATTATATTTTTGTATGAAATATTTGAACATAAGCCTGGTAAAAACCCTTAAGCCTAACGTTACAACCCGAATAAAAGACCTCTTTAGATGTTTACACTTTGTGCTTACGCCACGTCGGTAGAGTTTTGTTTCTTGTACAAGCCTATGGTAATAAACGGATCATGACTGAGCAATGAGTGTGATTTCTCGTATATATACTCCACTACCTAAATAAATGAGTGATTGAGTGAATTATACTTCGTTTCTTTTTCGTGAGGTGTTTAGAAATGTTACTCAAGCAAGAAAATCTTCATACATCTCGGTTTTTCACCATAATGCTTAAAAATGATGAATCGTATCTTATACTAGTACTTGGTAGATTTGCATCATAATTTTTATAATCATTTTTCATGCACCATGTGGGATCTATTTTTCTTAATCTTTGCTTGAGGGCAAGCAAACCCTTAAGTGTGTGGGAGTGTGCGCTCAATTTTCGCTTATTTATATATATATATAAAAAAAATTACGAGTTGTCCAACCGATCGGATGTTGCCCGCATCCGATTCGGTTGGGCCATTTTGGTTTTTACGATTTTTCCATCCGATCGGATGGAGTTGAAAACCGATCGGATGGATGCCTCGTTAAAGTTTTCAAAATTAAAAAAAAATTCTTTTCATTTTGTCATTTAGGTATGAATTTCAATTTTTCTTTTTTTAGATTTGCTTGAGGGTAAGCAAAGTTCAAGTGTGGGGGAATATGATAACGCTCAAATTGAACATGTTTTTAGGAGCGTTATCATGGATTTTATGCATATATATTGATCACTTTTATGAACTTATAGTACTTAATGAATTATAATTTCTATTTTAGGTTCATGGAAGCTCACAACAAAGAAAACCAAGAAAAAGATGAAGAAATGATCAATAAATGAAGATTTATGCATGTACGAAGAATTCCCGAAAAATGAAAGTCTCTTGGAGTATATTAGAGAAGATAAAGTCATGAAGTTGTCACTCCAAAGACTCAAAGAATAAAGCACAAGAGGGAAAACGAGAAAAGAAATGAAGAAAAGAAGCTTAAATGAAGAATTATTGGAAGACTCGTTGTTCCCGACACACCTTCACCATTTTGGCCATAACTTGAGCATACGAACTCGGATTTAGTTGATTCAAGCGGTGGTATGTGCTAAAACACATACCTTTTATTTACCAAATTAAGACCAAAACGACCAAAAACTAACCAAAATGCCAAAGATATTTGTGTTTTTGTGTTTGTTTATGTGCAGGAACGGATATCGAGGAAAAGAGACAAAATAAAGTCAAAATCGGGAAAAACGAGCACGAGATATGGAAAGGATATTTACAGCCGAATCCGGGAAGTTTTATGTCAATCAAGTCCTCAAGAATCGTCATTTGTCAAGACTAGCCCTTGGATCAAAGTTTACTAGATTGGCAGCAATGGTCCCTTGATTTCAGAAATTACACTTTTAGTCCCTCACTTAAAATTCTAAATACTACACCATATCCGGATTTCATTTAAACCAAAAACCCAAAATTATAACCCAATCCAAATATATCCACCAGCCCAACACTCATAACACAAGCCCAATCCTTTATCATATGAACCCACGACCCAATTCACTTATTAAACCCGGGTCAACCAAAACAATAATAACCAGTCAAAAGAAATCCCTCACCCGCCTTTTACCTCACCCCCAATTGTTACTATTCATCGACGAACCCTAACTCACCAAATCATCAAATTACCGAGAGTAAGGGAAATCTAGTCCTTGCACGCGTTTCTAGAAGGACCTGACAACCAAAGAGGATACGTGGAACCAGCTGACTGGCCAAGCCACCTCATCCTTTTGATCCTACGGCTTGAAATTGAAGATTGGGGAGCAAGCTTGTGATGAAGGGTTTGGATTGATTCAGGAGAATTCCCAGAAGCTTCTCAGGAAGGCTATAAATAGCCTCTCCTCATTCATGTTTGGGGAGCTAGTTAGATAGTTAGTTAGATTATTAGGTTTAGGAGTAGGATTAATGTAGCTTATTATCACTGCTTATTGTATTTTCTAATTCATTTTCAGAAATATTGTACACGAATTTCAGTTTCTATTAAAAGTCAAATTTTAGTCAAAGTTGTTATTTAGTTGCTTATTGTTATGATTTTAGAGTTAATTCTGAATATTTCTGCTTTATAGATCTTAAAATTAAGTATTGATTTTGGTTTACTTATTGTTTTCACTTAATTCTCATCTTCATTCAAAATAGTCAAAGAGTCAATTAAAAAGTCAAACTGCTTTTTAGATTATTGCTCATGTTTCAGTCCTGATTAAAATAGTTTTTCTAGGTTTAATCTAGTCTTTTGAACTATTGTCTGGTCCTGTCTCAGCTTAATGTAGTCTAGATCTTTGAAAATTTTCTCATAACAGTTTTAATGGGGTGTTTGGAACAAGCCTTGTTATAAGTCTCAACAGGTCAGTACTGTGCCTTTGCCTTTTGTTTAAGATTGATTAAGCTTTATTAAGGATAATTTAGTTGTTTATGATAGGAGATAAGTTGTGTTGCATAGTTTTGAGTTTTTAGGTTCATTAGTTCATCATTAAGATTCATTACTGCTACCATTAGCTCCTTATAAGATGTGCCCTTTTTGATCATAGTTTTTGGCATAAGTTAGTTGTATTTTAGTTTGCTAAGTATGAATCCTGAACTTGATACTGTCTCATTCAGTTTTGATTACATTTAGGTCAAATTCCCTGATCTGCTGCATCAGGCTACAATGTGCAGACCGGCACACTATTGGCTTGGCTCAGCTTTTTGCTTGTTGTTTTTCTGCTTATTCACATGCTCTTATTGTTTGATATTTAGTTTTCTTAGTAGCTTGTAGCGTGGCCTTGAGGTTTCTGAACTTTATTTGCATGTGTAGCTTATAATTATAGCTTATAGTTGTCTGCAAGAAGCTTTAGTGAAACTGTTTCAGATCTGCAATCATTTTGTGTTCCAATATCATCTGTTCTTGGGCACTTTTAAAGTAGCTATTCATGTTCGAAATTAGGCATATTCAGCTTATAGGTAGTTCATAGTATCAGCTTTTAAGATATGCTTTTAGTTTTTCTTGATTTGCTTTTTATTAGCTTCAAGATCAGTCTATAGTTAGCTGATTGATCACTGCTATGCCCTAAATTTGTCAGCTGATCTATTGCTTATTTGGCTTTTCTGAGAGTTTATTTGGTCATGTTTAGTTGTTTTAAGCTTCTAGTAATATGTTGATCTATATTTGAACCTTTGATAATTTTTTGGTACTCTTTAGCTTATTTTTAGCTTATTCCAAAAGTGCTTATTTGGCTGTTCAGCTTATTTAAGCTGAATTAGTATCTGAATTTATTTTTCCTAGTTAGATCATTTAATTTTAGAATTACTCAAAATTTTTCAGATTTTTCTTTAGTGTTTTAATATTTTTAAATCAATTAAATAGTTAATTTAGTTTTTAATTCATAAAAAATAATTAAAAAGTCAAAAAAATATTTTTCTTTTTTCCAAAATTTTCTTTTATCATTTAGAATGTAGGAAAATTATTTTCATTCCCGTAGGATTAGTGGTGCTTTAAATTCACTTTTTATTTTGCGCTCGTACGTAGTTTTGATTTATTCGCGCGTTTTTAGGATTTCCTTTACGTTTGCCTTAGAATAGAATTTTCCTTGCCTTATTTACTGATTTTAGTTTATGTTTCATCATTTTAGTTTAAAAATCATTATCACTCACTTTTATTCACTATTCACTGCACGTTTCACGATCTTGAATCACAATTCCATTCACACCTTTGTCGGGACAACGAACTCGGGGTTTTCACATTATTTCCCTTTTGTGATTTCTCCCTTGATCTATAAGTTGTTTTAAATCAATTTTTGGCGCTGCTGCCGGAGAAGGTTGAAGTGAGTTCGTGATTCTCGTTTATTGATTCGTGTTTTGAAGATCCTTCCCCGTGAAGTTCTCGTTTTTCTTCGTAAATATTTTCAAAATATAAAAATCCAAAAAGATTTTCTTTTCAAAATTATTTTCCTATTCTTTTGCAATTTGCCATGTTTCTAAAATTAAAAAAACCAAAAATATTCTTCTTAATCCTCTTATTCGTTTAATTCTTTATTTCTCTCCCTCTATCCGTTTAATTCTATCCTCTTATCCCTCTAAATGTTTAATTCTTATCTTCTTATCCTCTCATCATTTAATTCTCCACAATGATTGATTTTCCACCATCTCATCCCCATGATCCTCGGACCATGGAGGATTTTTATCGTCCGACACTTATCGGTAGAGGAGGACCGATCGTTCCAGGAACCGATTTCAAATTAAAAAATCATATGGTTCGGCTGATCCGGCAAAATTGCCAATTTCACGGATTTCGAGATGAGGATGCAAACGAACACTTGAACAAATACTTATCCATCACTCAATCCATAAAACAAAATGGAATTTCTCTTGACAACATCTGTTTGAATCTCTTTCCATTCTCTTTATCCCACAATGCTGAATCGTGGTTTTATACTCTTAAAACCCACTCAATTCATTCATGGGAAGAGATGTTCGTAAAGTTTCTCTCAAAATACTTTCCACATTCTAAAATGGTGCAGCTTAGGAAAGACATTCTGAATTTCCGGCAATTGCCCATGGAATCCGTATTTGAAGCTTGGGAACGATTCAAATCATTATTGCAGAAATGTCCAGATCATAAAATTTTGCTTCTTGATCAAATCCTAACCTTTTATAATGGCATAACTCCGATTGATCGAGACAAAATCATGTTGGCAGCCGGTGGTAACCTCATGCGGAAAACTCCTCAAGAAGCTTATGATTTGATCGAGAATATGACACATCATCATTATCAGTGGGATGCTGAAGTTCATTATAACTCTACCACTGTTTTGAGTGATCATTATTCCGATTATAATTCCGTAGTGAGTGCACGTGTCGAGGTCCTTGACAATAATTGTCAATATCAACAAGGACCAGGTCATCCTCACACCTTTTACTATTCAGACTCTGATGAGAGTGATGAGGATGAACCTTCTGAAGTATTAAAAGTAGAAACGTCGATTCATCCTCCGAGTGGCAATCCCACTCCGTCGTCAGAACTTATCATTTCCGACTCTTCCCCTTCTCTCACACCGGTTGAGGGAAGTGATTCTCTCTTGGAAGAGGTCGATGTTTTTCTTGCCCTTGATGATTCAATTTCACCGGAAATTGATGATACCTATCTTGATCCGGGGGGAGATGCTCCGTTATCAGAAAAGGAGATATCTGATGAACCGTCACTTTCCCTTCCCCCGGAAGAAGTTAAGGAAGTTATTTTTGAAGACAAGCCGTCAGATCCTCCAGCGCTCGAGCTCGAGGATACTTTGCCCGAATATGAGAATTTTATGTTTGATACGGCTGAGGAGAGTAGCGGCAATCCCACTCCTCATTCTGATTTTTCTCTCCCGGCTTTTGAAGCCTTCTACTTTGATATTGATCATTCGGAGGAGACGAGTAGTGGCAGTACCACTTCTCATGCTTATATCTCTCCTCCCGAGTATGATTCCTTTCATTTTGAATTGAATGATCTTTATCACGAGGAGTTCTCCGGTGAACTCTCTCTTTTGATATTTTCTCCGGAATATGATCAATTTTATTTTTATCTTGAGGAAGATATTAGTCTGGGAGGAGGTATACTTTCTAAAGAGTATTTCATCCCGACCCTCCCGCCCGAGACTTTTGACAAAACTTCTTTCGATGATGAAGAGCTTTGCTTGATCATTATCAAAATCTTTATGCTCTTCATCACCTATGCTGTGACTTCTCCCATCCTTCACTCCGTCGGGAGTGAGGATACCATCTTTGACCCCGGTATCACCATTTCTCGCTATTCTTTCTTACTACCGTGGGTTTCTCATCGGAGTGGAACTTTCATATGCTTCAATGTTTATCCAAACCTCTTGAACGAAAGTCCGATTGAGAGTATCTTTTCCACATGCTCCCCCAAGAACAAATGAATTCGGGGCAAGTCTAAGCTTTCCGACTCGATAAAAAAACAAGCGCTTCGTGGGAGGCACCCCATGCTTATCCATCTATCTTCTTATCTATTTTCTAATAAAGTGTCGTGAGGAGGGCTACCTCTTCCATTTCTTGTGTTTCGTGGTTTTCTGTGTATGTCCAGGATTCGCCCGAATAATGAAGACTCTCGTGCTCGTGGTCTGCTTCTCTCCACTCGAGTTTCATCATTCGTTGCTTATCCGATATCCTTAATCTTATCGTTTAACGTTTATCTTTGGCATAATTAATAAACGGCATTAGATTTATGTAGGAGCACCCTTACCTTTAAGACATTGAGGACAATGTCTCGTTTTAGTCTGGGGGGTAATCTTTCGATTTGATTTTTGCCTTGCATTTTTTGCTGTTTACTCATGCAACCCCGTTTTTCCTCAAAAATTTAAAAAATCCAAAAAATGAGAAAAATTTAAAAATTTTGTGCAAAAATATAATAAATTTTGACATTTTTGTTGACTTTCCGCTGGTGAGAGTAGGAATAAAATTCTGACTTGACCGAGCGTGTTGAGCCCTAGCTTGTCTCCTTAACCATTTATAATCTATAAGCTCGTGCTAGTCTTTTACACAAGGAGCTATAAAACGCGAATTCTTTTTAAGAGTTTGCAAGTTCCCGTATCGACTTTATATATGCATGGCTTGATTATTTGGCTAAGCATTCGCGGATCTTATTATTTAAGATTTTAAATTTGCGAAGAACGAGAAATGATAGAGTTGTTTATAAGTTAGATTGCTAAACGTGGAGTAGTTGGATCTCTTTAGAGCTCATCGAAGTTATTTGTGGCTTTTTGTTCCCATAAGCTTGTTTCACCCAATAATAGTAATCTAGGAATAATTAAAGGTATTTTGGTTTTGGCGATAATTAGTTTTTACTCCTTCCTTAGAGAATCCTTGCTTATGAAAGTTGGGTACACATCAAGGTACTGTCAGTGTTACGGTGTAATAGGCAACTGATTCCTGATAGTACGTGCTATTGTCTCTATTGCTATAAAAGCCGTAGGACTCGGGATTTGGTAAATATATAATGAATAATGAATAATAATAATAATCCAAAGCCGATAAAAGTTTTCTGTTTCCTGACGGTTCGCTCCCGTTGACTCAGACTTCAAAAAGGCAGAGGAAAAATATCCAAGGTCAAAATAAGACTCCCGATTCTTGACGGTTCGCTGTCGTTGTCTAGGTTGTTTAAAAAGGCCAAGGATCAATAAATGTGCTTAAATAATGTTAAAATTGCCAAATTTCGACTCCGGGGGTGTCCTAATAAAAGCTTCTGTCTCTGGACTCGTAGATGAGTTGTTTCGGTCGTATATAAAAGGGATATCCTCAAAATCGTGTTAAATCAGAGACCTTGATGTGGACCTCATTTTTGTATGCAGCGGTTCTTGAGGGAAGGATTGGAAACTACTTAGCGTCTAAACTAAGTATCTTTATCGGATTAACAATTATCGAAACAAGAATTTGAAGAAATTCATTTCTCACCAAAAATAAAATAAATAGAGGAAAATAGGAATTTGGGAACAAGAGGTAATACACAATTAGCTTCCATGAGTAGTGTCGGCAATCTAACTTGTAAATAACAATGATCTCGTTTTTAAGCTTAGTTTGGGGGCTTGTGAAAAATCAGGGACGACGAATTTTATCCGTATGGTCACTTCTTTATTAGTCGTGTTTCCTACTCGATGACCCTAAAAGTTATCGTTAGATAATGATTGTCGACAATGCCGTCACATGAAAATAGGAAAATACAAAAATAGAATAAAAAGGAAAATCGGGGAGTTTTTTAAAACTTAAGATTTTTTAATCTCTTTTGAAAATTTTGCTACTTCTCAAAGTTAGTAAAAAGAGATTGAAATTTTCGGTTTTAAAAACATATTTTTATAACATTGCGTGAGGACACAGCAATAGCTTAGTCTGGGGGATTTTGTTATGTGCTAAAACACATACCTTTTATTTACCAAATTAAGACCAAAACGACCAAAAACTAACCAAAATGCCAAAGATATTTGTGTTTTTGTGTTTGTTTATGTGCAGGAACGGATATCGAGGAAAAAAGACAAAATAAAGTCAAAACCGGGAAAAACGAGCACGAGATATGGAAAGGATATTTACAGCCGAAGCCAGGAAGTTTTATGTCAATCAAGTCCTCAAGAATCGTCATTTTTCAAGACTAGCCCTTGGATCAAAGTTTACAAGATTGGCAGCAATGGTCCCTTGATTTCAGAAATTACACTTTTAGTCCCTCACTTAAAATTCTAAATACTACACCATATCCGGATTTCATTTAAACCAAAAACCCAAAATTATAACCCAATCCAAATATAACCACCAGCCCAACACTCATAACACAAGCCCAATCCTTTATCATATAAACCCACGACCCAATTCACTTATTAAACCCGGGTCAACCAAAACAATAATAACCAGTCAAAAGAAATCCCTCACCCGCCTTTTACCTCACCCCCAATTGTTACTATTCATCGACGAACCCTAACTCACCAAATCATCAAATTACCGAGAGTAAGGGCAATCTAGTCCTTGCAAACGTTTCTAGAAGGACCTGACAACCAAAGAGGACACGTGGGACCAGCTGATTGGCCAAGCCACCTCATCCTTTTGATCCTACGGCTTGAAATTGAAGATTGGGGAGCAAGCTTGTGATGAAGGGTTTGGATTGATTCAGGAGAATTCCCAGAAGCTTCTCAGGAAGGCTATAAATAGCCTCTCCTCATTCACGTTTGGGGAGCTAGTTAGATAGTTAGTTAGATTATTAGGTTTAGGAGTAGGATTAATGTAGCTTATTATCACTGCTTATTGTATTTTCTAATTCATTTTCAGAAATATTGTACTCGAATTTCAGTTTCTATTAAAAGTCAAATTTTAGTCAAAGTTGTTATTTAGTTGCTTATTGTTATGATTTTAGAGTTAATTCTGAATATTTCTGCTTTATAGATCTTAAAATTAAGTATTGATTTTGGTTTACTTATTGTTTTCACTTAATTCTCATCTTCATTCAAAATAGTCAAAGAGTCAATTAAAAAGTCAAACTGCTTTTTAGATTATTGCTCATGTTTCAGTCCTGATTAAAATAGTTTTTCTAGGTTTAATCTAGTCTTTTGAACTCTTGTCTGGTCCTGTCTCAGCTTAATGTAGTCCAGATCTTTGAAAATTTTCTCATAACAGTTTTAATGGGGTGTTTGGAACAAGCCTTGTTATGAGTCTCAACAGGTCAGTACTGTGCCTTTGCCTTTTGTTTAAGATTGATTAAGCTTTATTAAGGATAATTTAGTTGTTTATGATAGGAGATAAGTTGTGTTGCATAGTTTTGAGTTTTTAGGTTCATTAGTTCATCATTAAGATTCATTACTGCCACCATTAGCTCCTTATAAGATGTGCCCTTTTTGATCATAGTTTTTGGCATAAGTTAGTTGTATTTTAGTTTGCTAAGTATGAATCCTGCACTTGATACTATCTCATTCAGTTTTGACTACATTTAGGTCAAATTCCCTGATCTGCTGCATCAGGCTACTATTGTGCAGACCTGCACACTATTGGCTTGGCTCAGCTTTTTGCTTGTTGTTTTTCTGCTTATTCACATGCTCTTATTGTTTGATATTTAGTTTTCTTAGTAGCTTGTAGTGTGGCCTTGAGGTTTCTGAACTTTATTTTCATGTGTAGCTTATAATTATAGCTTATAGTTGTCTGCAAGTAGCTTTAGTGAAACTGTTTCAGATCTGCAATCATTTTGTGTTCCAATATCATATGTTCTTGGGCACTTTTAAAGTAGCTATTCATGTTATAAATTAGGCATATTCAGCTTATAGGTAGTTCATAGTATCAGCTTTTAAGATATGCTTTTAGTTTTTCTTGATTTGCTTTTTATTAGCTTCAAGATCAGTCTATAGTTAGCTGATTGATCACTGCTATGCCCTAAATTTGTCAGCTGATCTACTGCTTATTTGGCTTTTCTGAGAGTTTATTTGGTCATGTTTAGCTGTTTTAAGCTTCTAGTAATATGTTGATCTATATTTGAACCTTTGATAATTTTTTGGTACTCTTTAGCTTATTTTTAGCTTATTCCAAAAGTGCTTATTTGGCTGTTCAGCTTATTTAAGCTGAATTAGTATCTGAATTTATTTTTCCTAGTTAGATCATTTAATTTTAGAATTACTCAAAATTTTTCAGATTTTTCTTTAGTGTTTTAATATTTTTAAATCAATTAAATAGTTAATTTAGTTTTTAATTCATAAAAAATAATTAAAAAGTCAAAAAAAATATTTTTCTTTTTCCCAAAATTTTATTTTATCATTTAGAATGTAGGAAAATTATTTTCATGCCCGTAGGATTAGTGGTGCTTCAAATTCACTTTTTATTTTGCGCTCGTACGTAGTTTTGATTTATTCGCGCGTTTTTAGGATTTCCTTTACTTTTGCCTTAGAATAGAATTTTCCTTGCCTTATTTATTGATTTTAGTTTATGTTTCATCATTTTAGTTTAAAAATCATTATCACTCACTTTTATTCACTATTCACTGCACGTTTCACGATCCCGAATCACAATTCCATTCACACCTTCGTCGGGACAACGAACTCTGGGTTTTCACATTATTTCCCTTTTGTGATTTCTCCCTTGATCTATAAATTGTTTTAAATCAAGCGGCCACGGAAAGCTAAGAGAAAGATCTACAATTTTCAAGAGGCCAATTTGCTCCAACCGATCGGTTGGTCAGCTCGTTATTTTTCATCACTAATATTCATTTGTGTACAAGCCAATTCTAGATCCTTCCCAAGTAGATTCTAGTCCATTCTAAGCTACTTGGTCACCAAGTTGAGCATTAATATCCCAAGGCCTTGAGAGTAGTATAAATAGGACTCATTTGTAAGAGTTTTACACACATTCACATGCTATCAATATCCAATAATCTAACAACTCATGTAAACTCTAAGAATATCTCTCTTAAACCGCCCCTCAACCTTTTCTAGAGGTGTTGGGGGGTTGGCTTAGTAATTGGCTATGGAACAATGGAAGATTCATCTTATGAACTTTGGTATTTTCTCTTTTAATAATATTCATGTTTGGTTTCTTTGATTGTGTTGATGATGTGATTCTTGTTATGTGCTTTGTCTTGTAAATGATGTCTTAATACTTGTTTGGATATTATGATAACTTGTGATATTAGGATGTTTGGATATTTGTAGTGTTTGTTTGGATTATGATGATAACATCATATTTGGTTAAATTGGAACTTGTCTTGTTTGTTGTTTTGATTAATTATTGTTGAGTCTATATGTCGAAAGGATTCTCAATAGTGGTTGATTTCAATTCATTAGTCGACGAATGTTTTGGTCTTGTACTTTGTGACGATTGTACAAGAAACTTAATAAACATAAAAAGTGAAAGTTTAATTTAGATTAAAGGTCGAAAGGCATCTTTTGAATATGTGTTCTAATCATTATTTTTCAAGTAAATGGAACTTCACAAATTGATGACATCAAAGTTATGGGTCAAAAGAACTCTTTGTTTGTTGTTGGTTTAGGCATGAGTTTTATGACATGACCAATTGATTAAGACTTATGTACATTTGATTTATAAAACACTAAATTATTATTGGTCCTAAGAGGTCGTAAGGATTACCTTTGATAATATGTTTTCCAAACTAACCATCCTAAAACTAGTAAAGGCTTAAACCAAGTTCTTACTAATTTATTATAAGGCTTACACCAAGTTCTTATTAACTTATTATCATTGCCAATCATGTATGTTCTTTGTGTGGTTGTTCTTATATTGCTTTTCTTGTTAGTTTGATCCGTGACAATCATAACCATCAACTTGTTACTTGCTTAAACAAACAAACGACACTTAAGTGCAATCAAGTCTCTTGGGACGACCTTGACTTACCAACCCCTATACTACATATGACTAGGGTATACTTGCCCGAATGTGTTCCTAGTTAATCGGTAATTCTTGTTTATAAATTTAAAACCTTTTGCGAACGCATCACTAATCTAGCACCCTAGCACCACCATGACACCACTATGACCACTCCTAGCAGCCTAGCACCTCCATCACCACCTTGTCACCACCAAGTGTAACACCCCTAGTTTTGTATAGCAGCGGAAGCTAAACAAGGGTATTACTTACTAGCATAAAGTACAAATACAGAAAACGACTCTAAAATGAGACGTTTTTAAAATACATTATCATTCGAATTTATTCATAATATCAGAGTAGAGGTCCCATAATGTACATATAAAGTTTAAAATGTTATCGAATGATAATATGCATAGTCTTCAAAATGTCTATTCCGTGTGCCTTCACTTGTGTGCCAGATATATCTTACGAACCTGAGATAAAACATGCCGAAAAGTCAACACAATGGTTGGTGAATTCATAGGTTTGAAAATAGTAGTGGACAATAAAGTTCATAGTATAATTGCAATGAGCGCAATCATCATCCTGATAGTCATTATTGCTATAAGCTCATGGCACGCACGACTGACTGTATATATATATATCACCGTACGATATATACATTAAACAATTTGCCCCATGTAGGTACTATGCCATATACCTAGAAATTCAAATATAGTGCGTTTGTGATATCCGCTGTATGATTAACACAAACGGGAGTCGTCTATCCCGATAGGCCTATCCACAATATTTACACTCACTCGCAACAAAAAGTGATTAGTCGTCCATGAAAAGGGGACTTTTGGCATAAACAACTTAGGCATGCAATAATACATTCAGGGCTAGCATTCAGTTTGCAAGTAATTGTCCATAATGAAAGTTTTAGCATGTATCTCCCCCAAAGAGTTTATAAAACAGTTAAACAAAAGTTGGGGCTATGAACTCACCATAGTATTTAGTAGTGGATTATAGCAACAGATATTGTATGGCGAAATCACAATCTTTAACGATAACCTACGAGAGTATAGTGATCGTGTCTTAGTATACAGTACGATAGTAGTGTACAAGTATATGTAAAGTTATTGACTTGATTAAGATGTTGTACATATTACTTATGTTGTGTAAATGAGTGAAGCATCCTTAAAATGTTGTTTGGCTAATAGCCTTTTATAAATAACTTCGTATTACCGTTCGGGCTATCAGAATCTAGAGGTCATATAATGAATTTATGAGGAGCCAGGACATTTTAATTTGTAAATCCACAACTCGTCGATACGATACCCCGAAGAGGCCTCTTATGATAATGAAACTCCCTACTATTGTAGTACTTATCATTTATAAGTAAAAGTATTTGACGAGACAAATGTTGCATAAAAACATTTGTCGTGTTTCGTCAAAGACAATTGGTTGAACTAGTGTAGTGACATGATAATATAAGTTGTGTGTCATGAAAAAGTTTAGCATACATTAGTCAAGTGTGAATGTTACCAATTTAATGGTCAAGTGTGTTGTGATGAAATTGCTAACGGCGTTTCATAACTTTGTCGTGTAAAGAGTTCAAAACGATATTTAGATATCATACTAGTTATTATAATTTTGCGGATCAAGTGTAAGTTGTGACTTTGTGGTAACGATATATGTGACATGGTCAATTTTTATAAGTTTTTGAGGTCAAGAAAATGAGTCAAATAAGTGGTCAATTCTCAATAACAAGTTTCGGGTCATCAAACCCAGGCTAGCCGTGCGGCTAGACTCTCAACCTTGAGACAACAACCAAGGTCATAGCCATGGATTTGTATCGGCTAGAAGGCCTTGATACAGCATCATTGGCTGTGTCTCGGCCTCGAGAGGTCAAAACGCCATAGAGACTCTTGAGTCATGGCTACTTTTATGGTCTAAACAGGTCCAGTTGGTTTTTGCAGTTCAAAGCCTTTGTTATTCGCTTTCAGGCTAAAATTCACGCGTGGTCTTATGTAAAACATCTTTCTGAACAACTTTAGTGTTTTACACTTTCGGTGGTTCGGGCCAAAAAGGGGTCTAAATCGTGATTTAAGATTACATCAGAAGATTTTTTGTTCCAGCACCTAATTTTCATCTAGTAACCATCATTTAGCCATAACTTTTTAACTACAAGCCCTTTTTAAGTGATTCAAAAGCTCAAGTTCTAGTTTTTACTTTCTCTAACAGCTTCTTAAAGTCATTCAAGTTCATGGTTCATGATTTCATGTCAAAGCTTAACAAGATTACTAGTTATACACTGGTTGTACCAAAAAGGTTTCTAACAAGTTAACTTATGTTTTTCTCTTGTGTTTAGCTATGTACAACATCAAACCAAGTCTTAACAACATATACAACTTATACAAAACATGAAAATATAAAATGAAGGAAAACATAAAGATCTAACCACAATCTTACAAAGATTGGATGAAAGGTAACAAGGACACAAGGACAACTATCCTAAATCTTTAAGCCTTCTACCACTTTATTCCTTTCAAATTCTTATAGTCTTGAGCTATGTACACCAAGGATCACTTCACTTCAGCCCTTAGTCTTGTTTGAGTCTTGTTACAAGCTTGAAATCACCAAAGTAATACTTGTGCCTTGTAGAAATCACCTAAGTCTTTATCTTTGTAGTATAACTTGTAACTTGATTTAAAATAGATGATGGTGATGGTGCTACTACATTGTACGGATGGAAAGGGAGAACAAGAAGGATTTTACTTGCTTTCTTTGTGTTTTACTTTAAGGTTAAGATAGGTGTAGAGTATTATGAATTGGTGGCACATTATAAGACATTATGTTTTATTTTGAAGACACATAGTCTTATGACTATGCACATGAGGCGCCACCTCAAGCATGAGGTGGGGTGGTGCCTTCTTGCTAGCTTGGGAGGTGACTTCGTGATGAAGTTATCTTCCTACGGGGTATAGTTTGGTCCCGGTAATTACTAATGTTAAGTCGTTAAGTCACGAAACTTAAAACTGAGCAACGTAAAAATGTAATACTTACAAAAATATTAAAACTTATCAATATACCCCAACTAAGTATATTAAAAGTGTGGTAAGTCTATTGGAGTGCATTTATGTTGTTAAAACATAATAACATAGGTTTGAGTACGTGTTTTTCGTAAAAGGTAAAATGTCTACGTAAAAATGACAAAATGACAATAGTTCATATAAAATATAACTATTAGTGAAATATGAGTATTTTGAACACATAGACTTATCCTAGACTTGTGTTGGTCGTGAGGAAAATTCACACGATTAAACTTTCGAGATTACTTATAAAAGTAATTAAAAGTAATATTATACAACATAAAATAGTAAAGTATAGAACTGAAATGTGTGAGGGGCTACGGCCTCCCCCGGTTACGGAAATCACGCCCTTGTGATTTAACTTGTTGTACCCAAAAAGAGATGCGGATATTTCTGTTGCATTTGGTACTCTCCTTCCCAGGTGTATTCAGGCCCTCGGCGAGAATTACAACGTACCTTGACGATGGGGATTCGGATTTGTTTCAACTGTTTGACCTCACGGTCCATTATTTCAATGGGTTCCTCAATGAAATGTAGTTTTTCATCGAGTTTGATCTCGTCGAGTGGAATGACAAGGCTTTCATCGAATAGACATTTCTTAAGATTTAACGTGTGGAAAGTGTTATGGATTCCACTTAATTCTTGAGGTAGCTCAAGTTTGTATGCTACCGGACCAATCCTTTCCAGGATTTTGAATGGTCCAACGTATCGTGGACTCAGTTTTCCACGTTTTTCGAAACGGATTACTCCTTTCCAAGGCGAGACTTTTAGTATAACCCTATCTCCGACTTGAAATTCCAAGGGTTTTCACCTAGTATCAGCGTAGCTTTTCTGAGATCTCTAGCAGCTTGTAGTCTGCTTCTGTTCTGAATAATCTTTTCAGTTGTGTCCCGTACAATCTCTGGGCGTGTGAGTTGGACATCGCCAACCTCATTCCAGCATACGGGAGATCGAGTAAAATGAATGAGTAAAGTGTGCATGTATTCTCCCCCACAAAGTATTTCAAAACAAGAAAAAGTAGGGTCCATGAACTCACCTCAGTATGCAGCAACGCAAAATATCACAACTGACATAACTAGCATCTAGAGCAGAACACAACGGTATCAAGAGATATAGGCACAACGGTATGGGATCAGCACAACCTAATAAGTATATAATTCATCTCAGAATATATCCCATAAGAATAGTATGTTGTATATGAGTTTTCAAAAGGTAGGGTATTTTAGTTTTCGTAAAATACTCGTATCGTTTTTTGTAAAAGAGTTTGGTATCATCGTTCGTGTAGTGGTTAAAAGTATTGACTCGTGAATACACACGCCAAAGTATAATATATATATTTAGCACGTATATATCATAGGGAAGAGTAGATAAAAGAATAGTCGAGAAAATATGGACGTGAACTCCAGTCGAGAAAGAAATGAAAAAAGAATTCAAGAAAGTAACGACAAAGAATATGTCAATAAAAGTAGATCGATTGGCAAGTGTCGGTATTTACCCCATAATCCCAAATAGTTTGCATAAACATACATGTTTTATAAGTAAAGGCAAGTTTGAATTCACAAATCAATTAATAAAGGTTTTACAATTATTTGGTGCAATTCGTCATTTGACAAGTTTATAATAAAAGCGTTTTTGAAATAAGTTTAAGTATAGATGTTTTTACAAAATTTTTGCCATGACCCGTTCGTTTAGAGAACGTTCCTAAGTCGAAAGACTTTTGTTGCAAATCCATTTCCCAAAACAATTTAATAGGAAACAAAAATTAATGATGCAAGTGTGCTTATTGAATAGTGTCCAATAGATGTCAATACAAGTCAATAATTTTCCAAATTGTTCAAAATATATCTGGAGCGTACCAAAGATCCAAAATTCAAAACAAGTAGAATGAGTTAGTTCGTTAATTCAAATAGTCGCAAATAACTATTAATAATGAATTCAAACTCATTAAGCCGCAAGTGACTAAAAGTAATAAACTCAAATTGAATATGCCGCAAAATTCAAAAAAAATCCAAAACCAATAACCCCAACACGATATTTAATTCCCAAGACCAATATGTAATTCAAATATTACTAAATCAAAATAGGCCTCGAAAAAAGTCGTAGTAAAATAACCAATTAAGGTAAGTCCCGAAACCAAACAATCCCATGAGTTTCTAGTTTTCGCCAAAGTCATCATATATACTTATGTTTATTATTTTACGTTTTCAAAAATCAAATAAGCATTTATGTTTCATTGTATCAAAAACAAATTATTCTTTAAATTTTATTATGTCAAGGATCAATTTCCCTTTTTGTTTTCTTTCTGTTTGCACCGAAACCAAACACACTCTTAGGAGTGCTTTTACCCTTTTCGATTTAAGAACGAAACAAGAATCCCCCGGGTTCACCTTTGACCAAGAGCAAATATAAACGAGCGACCCCTTCGGGGTCTTTTTCAGACCGAGAACCAAATAGGCAGCCCCTCGGGGTCTTTCACCCCATACGACCACAAAACAAGTAAAACCCACTCGGGTTAAAATAATACCAAAATCCACAAAGTCCCCTAAATAAGCTATAATAACTTATTTCAAATTTGAATAAGCAATGAAACGAGGAGAATAAGTCGAAAAAGAATTAAAACAAGCAATCCAAACAATACCAAGACCAAGGTGGTCTCGGCTCAAACCCCAAACGGCTAAAACCAACAAATTTGAATCCTTACCAAATCACATAGGCCTTGGCCCATGCCATTCGTGGCTGCCCTATTTCCAGTCGCCGCCAAACAAGTGAAAACAAGAAGAATAAGCCGAAAATAGCTTATTTCGAGAGCTTATGTGAGCTTATCAAGAGCTTAATACAAGTTTTCGACATCAAAAGTCTAGATCCGAACAACTACACGAAAGATGATGATACCACTTTTATGTTCTCGTTTATATGTGGTTCGATTCACACATAATCTTGTGTGAATCGAAGGTTATAAAACCCTTTTGATATAAAATTCGTTTTATGATTTAACTCGAATAAAAGATGAAAAGAAATGTTGTTTTTGGTTATATTATTAACATACCACAAATTTAAAAAAAAAATTAGATGTCGATTTGGTACAAACACGAGCCAATAACCACGATCTAAACAAAAATAGTCTTCAAAACACGAGGATCTTCAAGGAATAATGAAGGAGATGGTGATACAAGGTGGCGGCGGCATAGTGGTGGTGGCCGGCTTTGGTGGGCGGCGGCTGTGTGTGAGAGAGGAGGAGGAAATTAAGGTTAATGTTTGTGATAATAAAATGAAAAGAAACCCTATATTGTTCCTTTATACCCGATTATATATATATATATATATAATATATATAATATATATATATATATATTATTTATAATATATATATATATATATATATATATATCTTTTGACAAATTAAGGTCCGGGACTCGTTTAGGTTAGTTAATGTTCGATTCACAGACACGAGAGTTACGCCATGGCGTTAATAAATATTTTTCCAATAAAAACGACTATTCATATGCCTCGTTTCTCACAAATAATAAAATAATCAAATCAAATCGTTGGTTGTGCCAGTACGCGTTGTGCACGGTTTTCACGTTTCGCGTGATAACTTCTCATATTCTATTCGAATAAATTCGGAAAAGTCCGAAAGTGAAACTTAGGAAATAATAAATATAATTTATTAATTAAAAATTAGTCTGAAAAATTACGGGTGGTTACAGTCTACCCTCCTTAACGCAAAATCCATCCCGGATTTCAGTTTATGTTATCCGATAAAACGGTTTCTGGGAAGAGATGTTGGTACTCACAACAGATTTAGGTCTTATTAGACGGTTTAAAGGTTCCTCTTTGTTTTGGGAGGGTACCTAGGTTGTCTGCCATTGGTTTTCCCCTTTTTGTGATTTGGTGAGCTACAATGACTCCTGAAGTAAGTTTAATTGGATGAAAGTTCTAGTCTTAGCTTCACGATATCTCACTACCTTGTTAGTGTGGGCATCTCAAATTTTCTCGGTTCTACTCCCAGCTATGGTCTATTCCCTAGTGGCACAAGAGTTTCAACATGTTCTGATTTAGAGTGGTAAAATGGCATGATGACTGGTTTTCAAGGTTTGTTCTGGAGTTATGTTTTTTCCTTCTTATAGGATTGGATAAAATTTTGGTTCGAGAACTTTATTTGTGTAAGTTTTTATACGAATTTGACCAAAATAACTTTCCAAATATTACACATTTCTTTGTTAGGAATTAATAGGTACGTAGGGTGACACGGTTTCAGAAGATTTAAAATTTTGTAAAACAGGTTCTTAATCATGGTGCGGATAAGATAATTTTTACAAAAATTGACGTCTGACATTCCTTAACAAAAGTTTGATAAAGTTTGACCGAAAGAATTTTAACCCATCAATTTGAGCAATTTAGAAAATTATTATTACTACGAGCTTTATGATTTGATATAAACACATTTTGAAGGGAAGGTCCTTACGATAGGAATATCGTAGAAGAAGATGTAGTTGGGTATGTACGTCTACGTAAGTTTTAATTATTTAAGGACAGAGTTTAGTTGTCATGGCTGAGTGGGGTTCGATGCTTAATACCAGGCGGATTTCATAAACATAAGTATTCAATTTACTTTAACAGTACCAATAGGTAGTAACATCAATGCTTTCCAGGTGGGTGGATAGTTCACCGGTGATTGCAAAACAGTTTATAAAATGGGTTGTACGACAGTTTATAGAGTAATAGGAAGACAATTTATTATTTGCAATTAGTAGCAAAATTGTAGTTTAGTTTTTGTGATTTAGTAGCAAGGCAGTTCATAGGGGAGTAAAATAGTTCGTAAGGTGTAGTAAGACTTGTAGGGTAATTGTAATATTGTTTACAAAATGCTAGTGAAACTGTTTGTTTTTTTATAGAATGGTAGTAAGATAGTGAATCGGTTTATTAGAAATGATTCATAAAACCGTTTATAGGACAGTAGGAAAACATTTCATTAAATAGTCGCGGTAAAAACTTTTTGTAGTATGACCGCAAAATGTTCTATAGAGTAATCGAAAACAGTTTGTATGCAACAGAGTTTATTGTCTTATAAGAGGGTAGCAAGCTTATCAAGAGATTAATACAAGTTTTCGACATCAAAAGTCTAGATCCGAACAACTACACGAAAGATGATGATACCACTTTTATGTTCTCGATTATATGTGGTTCGATTCACACATAATCTTGTGTGAATCGAAGGTTATAAAACCCTTTTGATATAAAATTCATTTTATGATTTAACTTGAATAAAAGATGAAAAGAAATAATGTTTTCGATTATATTATTAACATATCACGAATTTAAAAAAAAATAGATGTCGATTTGGTACAAGCACGAGCCAATAACCACGATCTAAACTAAAATAGTCTTCAAAACACGAGGATCTTCAAGGAATAATGAAGGAGATGGTGATACAAGGTGGTGGCGGCGGCATAGTGGTTGGTGGCCGGCTGAGGTGGGCGACGACTGTGTGTCAGAGAGGAGGGAGGAAATTAGGGTTAGGGTTTTGTGATAAAAAAATGAAAAGAAACCCTATATTGTTCCTTTTATACCTGAATTTTTTTTTTTTTATTTTTTTTAATATCTTTTGACAAATTAAGGTCCGGGACTCGTTTAGGTTAGTTAATGTTCGATTCACGACATGAGAGTTACGCCATGGCGTTAATAAATATTTTTTCAATAAAAATGACTATTCATACGCCTCGTTTCTCACAAATAATAAAATAATCAAATCAAATTGTTGGTTGTGCCAGTATACATTGTGCACGGTTTTCATGTTTCACGAGATAACTTCTCGTATTCGATTCGAATAAGTTCGGAAAAGTCCGAAAGTGAAACTTAGGAAATAATAAATATAATTTATTAATTAAAAATCAGTCTGGAAAATTACGGGTGGTTACAGTCGAAAAGGTCATCGATTCTTGGAAGTGGATATTGGTTCTTTACAGTTAGTTTATTTAACTCCCTGTAGTCAATGCACGATCTAAAGGATCCATCCTTCTTTTTAACGAATAGGACTGGAGCTCCCCACGGTGATGAACTTGGTCGAATAAAACCTTTATCTGTAAGTTCTTGTAATTGGTTGGATAATTCTTGCATTTCCAAAGGAGCTAAGCGATATGGTGCTCGAGCAACTGGTGCCGCACCTGGCACCAATTCGATTTGGAACTCCACTTGTCGAGGTGGTGGAAGTCCGGGTAAGTCTTTGGGAAAGACTTCAGGATAATCACGTACAATGGGTACAACTTTGAGTCGTTTCTCCTCTGTCTTTTTCTTCGTTATGTGGGCCAAAAAGACATAGCATCCCTTCTTGATGTACTTTTGAGTTTTAATACAAGAAATGATGTTTAGGCGAGTTCCACTTCGATCTCCTCGGATAACCAAGGTTTCATTATCGATAGGTATATGTACAACTTTCTCGCCACAGTTGATGTTCGCATTATAGTGCGATAACCATTACATACCAGTTATAACATCGAAGCTTCCAAGTTCTATTGGCATGAGGTCAATTTTGAATGAATGATTTAAAAAGTTTAGTGTATAGTTTTGAAGCACAGTGTTGGTGTTTACAAAATTGCCATTTGCTAACTCAATAGTAAATGCGGTGTCTAATGTAGTGGGTGCAATATCAAGTAAAGATGCAAATGCAGTAGATACAAAACTTTTGTCAGCCCTTTGAATCAAATAAGATTCTAGCATAATGGTTATTGAGTAAAAACGTACCCGCAACCACGTTCGGATCCTGTTGTGCATCTTTATCACCCAGAACATAAACCCTGCCACGAGCTCCGCCTTCTTGCTGGCCATTGTTTTGGGGGCATTGTCTCTTGAAGTGTCCACCTTCTCCACACCCAAAACAAGTAACTACTGGTTGAGTGTTGGCACCAGTAGCGGGTCCCTTTCTACAGTCCCTTGTTTGGTGTCCTATCGTTTGACAGTTCAAACATTTTGTAGCACAAGGACCTGCATGATGTATTTTACATTGGTTGCATAAAGGTGCGTTTCCTTGATAACCCCTTCCTTCAGTTGGGGCAGCAGCAGCAGTGTTAGCATAACCTCTGGCATTTTCCTGCCTTCGATTTTGTTGGTTATGATGGTTGACATTTCGGTTTTGGTTGTTGGGATTGTTGTTATCACCTTTTCTATTGTCATTCCATTTTCTCAATAGAGGCATTGCTTTTTCTTTTGGGCGGCAAAATTTCTATCAATCAAACAAGAGATATGGTATAAGTATAAGATTGGATAATAAGCACGATTACAATAGAAATGATAGAAGAACAACATTGGAAATTAAAGTCACAACACAAGACGAGATAGATTAATACAACAAAAGTTACATTCATATATTAAATCCGTTAAATCGGTTACAAAATAAAACCTATAATAGGTTTCTTCAAAATTTTACTGACTGAGACTCTCAGTCAGTAATTACAATATTCAATAATTATTACATAATACTAATTTATCAGGATTCAGGAGACTGTTGCGGCTCGGGCTGATCATCATTCCCGTGAGTGGCTAGCACGTTGATGCTGTCTGTAGGGCTATACTCCCCAGAGCCCCTCAAGTTTGATACATGACGTGCATCTCTGCTCGTATGGTATAAAGATCAACCTCTAGCCTATAACGATCTACTCGAGCTATTTCTAGCATAGTCTCTGCTGAAGCTAAGCGGTGCCTTAGCTCATTGATTTGCTCACCACTTTCATTTTGTGCTTTCTCCATATTGGTCACTTTGTTCTGGACCACTTGAAAACCGGTTATTGGATCTAAGACAGTATCTTCAACATGAGTCAGGCCATCTCGAATATAACTCATATCCAGAACAGCCAAATCAGCTCGTTTGCGGGCTCTAATAGCTTCAGTTTTTGCTGAGGAGATTTCAGATACATGGAGACGCATTCCCCATTTCAGGAATTGAGTATGGTTTTGGAGTGTCGTGATGTCTCGTCTTAGGCATCCCATTTCGTATCTTGGAAAATTTGGAAAAATGTTAGAAGGTCCTCCAACTTCATAGATAGAGGAAGGCCTCCGATGATATAAGGTCTACCCTCAGTAATGGGGGTAACCGTAACATGAACTTCAGAGCTTGCTGGAGTAAGTGGTGAAACTGGTGACAGTGGAGGTGGAGATCCATTAGGTATGACATCCGCATGAAGAGGGTCTTCTTCCTCTTCGTCATTATCGGAAATCATATCCATGTCATCATCATCATCATGGATCATGTTTTCATCTTCTTCCGGATCATTATCCGGATCATCTTCTTCCTCGTCTGCTAGATCTTCATACGGTTCCTCATCCTCGTCATCCCCGAAGTCTACAGCATCAAGATAATCATCATCTTGATTAGGAGGATTTTGTGGTTGGATGGGAGCCTGGGGTGCTTGCTCATTTTGAGCCGGTATAGCTTGATCTTCAACAACGAGATTGTGATCTGGGGAGGGTGGTACAGACATGATGTCTGCATAAAAGTATACATGTTTGGAGTTAGTTTAACGTTCATAGCAATAAAAACAGTGATATGTCAAATAGTAGGCATGGCACACGGAACATAAAGAATATAATGAGTGGAACGGTAAGTAGTAGTTATAGTGTAGGTGTATAATGCACCCTGGTTCTCTATAACTGTAGCTCTGATGCCAATCTGTAACACCCCTAGTTTTGTATAGCAGCGGAAGCTAAACAAGGGTATTACTTACTAGCACAAAGTACAAATACAGAAAACGACTCTAAAATGAGACATTTTTAAAATACATTATCATTCGAATATATTCATAATATCAGAGTAGAGGTCCCATAATGTACATATAAAGTTTAAAACGTTATCGAATGATAATATGCATAGTCTTCAAAATGTATGTTCCGTGTGCCTTCACTTGTGTACCAGATATATCTTACGGACCTGATATAAAACATGCCGAAAAGTCAACACAATGGTTGGTGAATTCATAGGTTTGAAAACAGTAGTGGACAAAAAAGTTCATAGTATAATTGCAATGTGCGCAATCATCATCCTGATAGTCATTATTGCTCTAAGCTCATGGCACGCACGACTGACTGTATATATATATCACCGTACGATAAATACATTAAACAATTTGCCCCATGTAGGTACTATGACATATACCTAGAAATTCAAATATAGTGCGTTTGTGATATCCGATGTATGATTGACACAAACGGGATTCGTCAATCCCGATAGGCCTATCCACAATATTTGCGCTTACTCGCAACAACAAGTGATTAGTGGTCCATGATAAGGGGACATTTGGCATAAACAACTTAGGCATGCAATTATACATTCAGGGCTAGCATTCAGTTTGCAAGTAATTGTCCATAATAAAAGTTTTAGCATGTATCTCCCCCAAACAGTTTATAAAACAGTTAAACAAAAGTTGGGGCTATGAACTCACCGTAGTATTTAGTAGTGGATTATAGCAACAGATATTGTATGGCGAGATCACGATCTTTAATGATAACCTACGAGAGTATAGTAATCGTGTCTTAGTATAGAGTGCGATAGTAGTGTACACGTATATGTAAAGTTATTGACTTGATTAAGATGTTGTACATATTACTTATGTTGTGTAAATGAGTGAAGCATCCTTAAAATGTGGTTTGGCTAATAGCCTTTTATAAATAACTTCGTATTACCGTTCGGGCTATCAGAATCTAGATGTCATGTAATGAACGTATGAGGAGCCAGGACACTTTAATTCAAAAATCCACAAACACCCCGAAGAGGCCTCTTATGATAATGAAACTCCCTACTATTGTAGTACTTATCATTTATAAGTAAAAGTATTTGACGAGACAAATGTTGCATAAAAACATTTGTCATGTTTTGTCAAAGACTATTGGTTGAACTAGTGTGGTGACGTGATAATATAAGTTGTGTGTCGTGGAAAAGTTTAGCATACATTATTCAAGTGTGAATGTTACCAATTTAATGGTCAAGTGTGTTGTGATGAAATTGCTAACGACGTTTCATAACTTTGTCGTGTAAAGAGTTCAAAACGATATTTAGATATCATACTAGTTATTATAATTTCGCGGATCAAGTGTAAGTTGTGACTTTGTGGTAACGATATATGTGACATGGTCAATTTTTATAAGTTGTCGAGGTCAAGAAAATGAGTCAAATATGTGGTCAATTCTCAATAACAAGTTTCGGGTCATCAAACCCAAGCTAGCCGTGCGGCTAGACTCACAACCTTGAGACAACATCCATGGCCATAGCCATGGCTATGTCTCGACTAGAAGACCTTGATACAACATCCTTGGCTGTGTCTCAGCCTCAAGAGGTCAAAACGCCATAGAGACTCTTGAGTCATGGCTACTTTTATGGTCTAAACAGGTCCAGTTGGTTTTTGCAGTTCATAGCCTTTGTTATTCGCTTTCAGGCTAAAATTCTCTCGTTGTCATATGTAAAACATCTTTCTGAACAACTTTCGTGTTTTACACTTTCGGTGGTTCGGGCCAGAAAGGTGTCTAAATCGTGATTTAAGATTACATCAGAAGACTTTTTGTTCCAGCACCTAATTTTCATCTAGTATCCATCATTTAGCCATAACTTTTTAACTACAAGCCCTTTTTAAGTGATTCAAAAGCTCAAGTTCTAGTTTTTACTTTCTCTAACAGTTTTTACTAGTTATACACTAGTTGTACCAAAAAGGTTTCTAACAAGTTAACTTATGTTTTTCTCTTGTGTTTAGCTAAGTACAACATCTAACCAAGTCTTAACAACATATAAAACTTATACAAAACATGAAAATACAAAATAAAGAAAAACATAAAGATCTAACCACAATCTTACAAAGATTGGATGAAAGGTAACAAGGGCACAAGGACAACTATCCTAAATCTTTAAGCCTTTCTACCACTTTATTCCTTGCAAATTCTTATAGTCTTGAGCTATTTACACCAAGGATAATTTCACTTTAGCCCTTAGTCTTGTTTGAGTCTTGTTACAAGCTTGAAATCACCAAAGTAATACTTGTGCCTTGTAGAAATTACCTAGGTCTTTATCTTTGTAATATAACTTGTAACTTGATTTAAAATAGATGATGGTGATGGTGCTACTATATTGTACGGATAGAAAGGGAGAACAAGAGGGATTTTACTTGCTTTCTTTGTGTTTTAATTTAAGGTTAAGATAGGTGTAGAGTTTTATGAATTGGTGGCACATTATAAGACATTATGTCTTATTTTCAAGACACATAGTCTTATGACTATGCACATGAGGCACCACCTCAAGCATGAGGTGGGGTGGTGCCTTCTTGCTAGCTTGGGAGGTGACTTCGTGATGAAGTTATCTTCCTACGGGGTATAGTTTGGTCCCGGTAATTACTTATGTTAAGCCGTTAAGTCACGAAACTTGAAACTGGGCAACGTAAAAATGTAATACTTACAAAAATATTAAAACTTATCAATATACCCCAACTAAGTATATTAAAAGTGTGGTAAGTCTATTGGAGTGCTTTTATGTTGTTAAAACCTAATAACATAGGTTTGAGTACGCGTTTTTCGTAAAAAGTAAAATGTCTACGTAAAAATGACAAAATGACAATAGTTCATATAAAATATGACTATTAGCGAAATATGAGTATTTTGAACACATAGACTTATCCTAGTATTGTGTTGGTCGTGAGAAAAATTCACACAATTAAACTTTCGATATTACTTATAAAAGTAATTAAAAGCAATATTATACAACATAAAATAGTAAAGTATAGACTTGAAATGTGCGAGGGGCTACACCAAGCTACCACCCTACCACCTCCATCACCACCCCGTCACCTACTTGTGGCCAAAACACCACTGCGACCTCACCACAACCACACAACACTTTCCACCAGCCCTAGCTACTATCCTAGCCTCTCCTAGTCACCTACTAGCTGCTATTAGTCCCCCCCTCCTACCCTTGGCCACCACACCAAGCAACTTGGGCTCCAAGATTGTTTCGACCCTTATAAATAGCCGAGACATCATCATCTGAGAGGATCTAAATACACGTGACTTGTGTTGAGGATACTTTGAGTATATACCAAATAGTATGCGGAATCTACTATTTGATACTTAGAAGATTTTATCAATGAAACAGTAATTGTATGAACAGTTTATATGAACAATGAATATCACCAAATGCTTCAATATTATTAGATATAATACGAGTAATCTTGCTTATCACTAGGGTTTACAAAAACTTGAAGCTTAACAAAACATACGTCATAAACATCTAACCTAGGACCTCCTTTTATATCACTAGGAGTCCTTTAAAAGATAAGTATGATATTCTAAACATGTAGAATATTCGTATAATTCTAACTATATAAGATATACACAAAATCTGTTCTATACTTATCCTTTTACACTACTTCATGAGCAGTACTAACTTCAATCTTCAAGCAGTCCAGCAGTATCAACTTCTATACTAGCAGTACTAACTCAGTCAGTTAGTACTGTTAGTTATATCTTTAGCAGTCTTCAACTTTAACTCTGTCAGTACTAATATTTACACTAGCAGTACTAACTCCATTAGTACTGTTAGTGTTATTCTTCAACAGTATTAACTCTTCTTTGACAAAACCAAGTCTTGAATATTTAATTCCTAACAATCCTCCCCTAAACTTGCGATTCACCCTAAATCATCAAGTTTCTGAATTATATCATTACCTTGTGAGGATTCTTCCAAACACTATCTTTTTGGTCTTGTAGTCTTCATCTCTTCTGCTTGCTGATATATCCTTCTCACTAGTTCCCTTGCCATGTTAGATTGTTCATCAAC